>OX387188.1:10772667-11972667 GCA_947561395.2 Buxus sempervirens
GCCATGGGCTTGACTTAAAGCCCAACTTGGCAACCAATGGGCCTTCCAACGGGGCCCACATCTGACCCACTTCGCTTAAATGGCTAAAAAAATAAAAACGAATAAAAGGGACTTACACCTGCAGAGGTCCCTACCAGGCTTAATCTGATACATGCTGGGTTAGGATTAGGGTGAAACTGAGTTGACTCGAACCAGCAAATCCAAGGGACCCGTCAAACTGACGGGGTGGGCTAGGGTGTCTTCGGACTTCCCCGGACGTAACCGAGAACTTAGCCAGAGTCTCTAAAAAGCTGTAGACCAAGCAAGATTAGACCGGTTAGGTCCCCTGTGTCTGCCTGCACTTCTCAGGCAGTGGTGACTCCTGAAATCTCCCGAGGCACGCACTCCCACGTGCACCTCGCGTGCGGCCATGCGCACACACTTATTAATATGCTTTTCACATGTATTACATAAAACATGCCAAGAAACTCACCTTGATGGGAGAAGGTTACTAGTGGTGCTTCGAGACTCCTTTCAAGCCTAGGACAGCAGTTCAAACTCCTCCTCTTCCTTCCAAAGTGGTCTCTAGGAGATCTTTTTTACTTGAGTATGGAGGCAAGGTAGAGTTTGCGGAGGTTAGATGGTGGCTCTAGGTGGTTTGGGGATGATTGGGAGGTGGTATGAGGCTTAGAGGGGAGGGAAGTGGTCTCTAGTCCAGAGGAGAGAAAAGAGAGCAATAAAGGTTTAGAGAAGAATGCTTGGATTGCTTGCATTCTGCTGAAAATTTGATTTCATACTTAGTAGTTTTGTAGCCGAAAACTCAATTTGGTTACAAGTGTAAGCACCTTATTTTTGCACCCCTGGAAGCGCTGAAAATGAAAACCCTAGCAGAAAAGTCAAACCCTGAGGGGTCAAAATTTGACTTTTTGATCAAGTGATATTTGTCCATCTTGCTTTATCTCAATGGATAGAGAATCCCGACACGAGTACAACGCAACTGAGTTTGCTGGAATCAGAGTCCGGATGAAGGTTCTGTGGGCCGGTCAAACTTGAGGGTGAGTTGAAAGTTGACTTTTTTTCAAACCCCGAGCCAGGTGCTTAGCCCTATGTCATTGGATAGAGGGCTCCGATACGAGTCCAACGCAATTGAGTTTGCTCAAATCGGAGTCCGGATGAAGGAGATATGAGCCGTCGAAGTTTCCGAGCAGAAAAACTGGAAACTGCACACGTGGCAAAAAGCTGCACACGTGGCGAGTGGCTCAAGAAAATATCTCTAGGGGCAATCCGTAAATATCCAAACATGCAAAATATCCCAGGGTTTAAAGCAAAATTTCGCAGGGGGCAATCCGTAGATATCCAAAAGTGTCAAATTGGTCGAATCGGTCAAGTCGAGGGGCAAATCCGTAATTTTTTGATTTGTATCCGGTCAAATATATCGGATACACATAGGTTTGTGTATAACCGACATCAAATGCCGGATACAAAGAGATCTTCCAGTGAGATTCGCGCCGATCACCCAACAAATTCGCGGCGGCATTTAATTTTCGAATAATTATGTTTTGTATCCGGCATTCAATGCCGGATACAAAGGGACACATGTGTAGCCAGCCATGGAGGCCGGCTATGAACAATGGTTAGTGTATCCGGCCTGAGTTGCCAGATACATTAAGTTGGCCTATAAAAGGCCAACAGCAGCCCAGTTCCGGGGGTTGGGTCCTTTTTGGCTGCTTCCACCTCTTCCTCCCCCTTCGTCCTTGCTCCGAAAACCTCCCATTCAACCTCTCCTTGCCCCCATATCACCCAAGACACCACCTAAACACTACCCAACCCTTCTTTCCCTCATCCTTCTCAATTTTCCTCACAAGCAAGAGGAAGGCTTGTTGCTGTTGTGGGAGAAGGTGCTGCTCCAGCAGCTTCCTTCGCTTCAAGGAGGCTCTACACGTCTCACCCCAAGGCTTTAGCACCAAGGTATTGCTTCTCACTCTCACTTGTTTCACATATATGAAAATGAAGTGATTTAAAGAAGGTTTCAAAGGTCTTGATTTATTGTTTAGAAGCTATCCTTTAGCATGTTCTTATGGTGTCGACTTGTTCCATTCGGAAGGGGGAGAATGTTCCCCCATGAATGATCTTCCATTGTATCCCCCAAGTAACCCCCCTTCTATTCCCTTCTTTAGGTTTCAAATTGATATTATCACATGGAAATCCATGCGTGATGCATGCTGAAGTTCACTCCTTATTATTGTTTATGCATAGCCTAGTTGTCATCTTATGTGTGCATGAATTGGTCACTATGTGAAGCATGCGTAGGGTTACTGGAGGACCATGTAAATACCTGATTTTTCTTGTTGTCTTGCGTGTTTTCATAATGATTTTTATCCCTTTTTAGCTACTACTTAGCTTGGTGTAGGGTGTATGCAAAGTGTGTCTAGCATAACATGTCTCATTGGTTTACTTTGTATATCATGGTTGTTTCCTTTTAAATATGAGATACCCAAAACAAGGATACTTGATCCCTGTTTAGGTGCTGGTTTTAGCACAAGAGAAAGAAGAAGGAGGGGGGAAATCCCCACCCATTTCCTTTAGTATTTGGTCTTGAAACCCCAAGAAAAAAAGGAAGCCAAAGGGGTTCATCCAAACCACTGTGGGCTCACACAGGAGCCCACACAATTACTGAAACACCCTGGGAGGCTTAGAAACCCAATCCCATAGCAAAAATCCAAAAAAAAGGCTTCTGTGTGTTGATCTGGCAATTCAAGTCGGATCAACATAGCCTTATTCATAGCCGGCTAAAGATGCCGGATACACTGAGCCTTGTGTGTAACCGGCTACACCACCAGAATGCCATTTTTGCTATTTTTGATGATCTTTGCTATTTTTGTGCTTTGTTGATCAATCTGGATGAACCAGAAGATGGGCCATGGACCGACCCAGTCCGAATTGATTCTCGGTGGGCCTTCCAACGGGGCCCACCAAGCCCGACAGACCTTTTTGATAAATCAAGATAAATTTAACCGAATGAGTGGGCCACACCATTGGAGGCCCACCAAAGCCCAACTAGGGCAACATGTATGTTTAGATTTAGGCATGGTTTGGCCGAGGCCACGGGTAGGGCCTGTCGGGCCCACTAAGCCCATTGAACACTAACTCAGGAAGCCTTGGGCTTTCAAGCCCAAGCTCAGGTAAAGGGCCCCAAGCCCAAAGCCTGGTCCATTTTGGCAAAGACTAATCAAAAATAAAGTCAAAACAATTGGTAACCAGGACGAGGCCCACTCAGGGGCCCGCAAGTCAATCCAGACTCACTTTTACATGGAACTAAATTTAATCTCCAACTTAAACATTAAATAAAATCAATTAATTTGAACCAAAACCCAAAGGGCCTCTCAGGCTAGACCGAGGCCCACCAGGGGACACGTGGGCTCAACCAAGCCCACCAAGGAATCCGCGGGCCTTCCAACGGGGCCCGCCCAATCAGACTCATCTCATCTTTAACTAAAAAGATAAAATCAAGTAAAGGGGCCTACATCGCTTTGGCGGTCCCACCAGACTTAACCAAATTGAATGCTGGATTAGGAATCGGGTGAATGAAAGACCAAAAGTTGACTCAAACCGGGGAAACCTACGGGACCTGTCATTTGACGGGGTGGACTGGAGTGTCTACGGACTTCCCCAGACCGCAACGAGAAACTACTTAGAATCTCAAAGCTGCAGACCAAGCCCTAATAGACAAACTTAGGCACCCAGGTGTCTGCCTGCACCCCATCAGGCAGTGGCGACTCCAAACAAATCCCGAGGCACGCATCGTTTTGCGTGCGCCTCGTCGTGCGACCGAAATCGGGCGCGCACAACAAGTGACTTCTTTTGTGACCGAAAACTAATTTCTATCACATGATTTTTTTTACTTGACCGAAAAGGCAGGTCGGCTCGCCACTTGTCTGTAGACACCCCAAATTGCACTTCAAGATGAAAAAATAAAGGAAAATATTTAATTGAGATTTGAAACATGCAAAAAAAGTTGAAAAATTGGTCAAACCTGTGCTATCCGCATTTGGTATGCGGACATGCCTTGACCGCATTTAATCTGCAGTCATAGCTTGAACGCATAGAAAATGCGGTCAAGACATGACTGCAATATATATGCGATCACCCGTAATTTTTGTGAATTTTCAAATACTCGATTTTTGAGCCATATTTACCACTCTTACCTCTCTCTAGGAGGTTCGTCCTCCCCTTTTTACCCTCCATTGGTTTTCAGATTTACCCCAATTCAAGTTTTAAAACTAAGTTGGAACATTCTAGAACCTTATTCTGGTCTACCCTTGTGACCACCATGCCCTTGAGTTTTCCTATAAATAGAGGGTCTCTCCTCAAACAAATGGCTGAGAATTGAAGCTAGAAGAGCTCTAAGTGAAGAAGAGAACCCTTGCCTCTTTGCTTTCTCAAATCCAGGTAAGCCTCTCTTCCCTTTTATTTTCTGTTTTAAATGCTAGGATTATTCTGTTCTTCTATGTTTTCTGTAGAAGAAGGCCTGTGTATGGTTGTAACCCCAAACCTAAATCCAAGTACCTCAAGCATCTTCTCTAGCCGTAAAACGTGAAGATAGATCTAGGGGAAAGGAGGACAGGAATGGATCTGTAGGGTAAACCCCTATGTGTTGTAATCTTTGATATGTGTATTTTTAATGCTCTATTTATGTCATGTGATGGTTTATTGATGAAATATTGAGGAATATCATGGATCTATGCTATTCATAGCATTATATCTCCTTTTCCTCCTAGATATTGGTTTTCTACACAACTACACCCACCACATTGTTTTCTTTCTTTTGGTTATTATTAGGCTAGGATTTTGGATCTACCATGATCAATATGGTAAATCTGAAATCAGAAGCCTTAAAGTAACCTCTAAGGTTTCATGAGGTAATTTTTGAGTTGTTTTCAATTTTTGAGAGAAGATCCTATGGTCTAAACTCTCCATTTTTGAGTTTTTTCATCAACATGGGCATATCTGGTTTAGATCTCTCAACTAATGAGAAATCTGGACCAGATATGTACCCTAGAATTGTTCAGATTTATACTTCAGTATTATGAGGTGATTTTTGGGTTGTTTTAATTTTTGAGAAAGGATCCTATGGTCTATCCCTTTTTTATGTTTTTCATCAACATGGGTGTATCTGGTTTAGATCTCTCAACTAATGAGAGATCTGGACCAGATCTGTACCCTAAATTGTTCAGGTTTATTCTTCAATATTTTGTCAAAAGATTTTTAACTTTTATTATGTAGTTCCAAGATTTCAAGGATTTAACTTAAAGCTAGTTTTTCAAGTTTTTACTTTAGGTTTGTTTTCTTTATCTTGATTTTACTCAATCATGAAACCCTAGAGATGGCATATTCATATGAAGGGTCCAGAATTAATTGGGCCATTCATACAAAAAAAGCCATACATTTTTTTTACTCTTTTTCTCTATTTTTAATTTGGTTTTTAGCAAGCCTTTTTCAAAGCATGAACAACACTTGGCAACCACCTTGTGTGGATGAATAGAGTTGCCTAACACCTTCCCCTATTCATAATCTAATCTCCTTACCCATCTCTGGTTTTTTATTTTAAAGTAGAGTTATTTTTACTCTAATTTTCCCTTTTGTATTTTATTTGATTATTTTGGTGTCCATTCACACCTAAAATTGAATGGTGGCAACTCCTTGATTTTTTATTGAGCCTGTGTGATGATTAGGAAGTCATTGAATTGATTTTCAATGTATCATAGTGTCATTCATGCGCAAAAAGCACCTAACAAAGCTCTGTGCTTCTTGAGTGAGCTGATACCTCGGTCGAACTAAAATCAATGAGCCGAGATCTAATTTCAGTTAAACCATCTTTTTCTTATAGCCGAATATATATGTTGGTCAAATAGGTGATATTTCCTATACTTGTGACCGAACAGAAATGTCGGCCACCATGTGATTTTATAACCAAAATTTAAGTTTGGTTAAGCTTGGGACATTTCAAATTCTCCACCTTTTCCCTCTCCCTACACAATTTCTCTTTTTCCTTATCTTTTCCCTACTTTATCTTTTATGCTTTACTTTGCCACTTGGAAAACATGACTCACACACTTGCCATGTGGCTTGTGTTTTTTTGCATTTAATTACCAGTTTGCCCTTAGAAGTGTTTTGATCATATCTTATTCATACGGAGTCCGATTTGCGCGAACTCAGTTGTGTTGGAACAGTATTAGCACTCCCTATCCAATGGCATAGGGTATGATCATGAATTGGAGCTTGGGTAGAAAATCACTTTTATTCTTTAGGGTTGAGATATGTTTCTTATGGTTTCACTTTCTGGCCTTTCTAAGGGGTGCAAAAATGGGGCACTGACAGCAGGATAAAAGCAATGCATTACATACTAGAAAGGAGCCAAGTCGATCTTTCGTGATTCCAGATGCCTTTGGGCTACGCCCTTAGATAATATCGAGGATTTTGTTGGTGGTAATTATTCTTTTATTTTTATACAAGTTATAGAATATGTTATGAATATTCCTACTATTGTATAGTATATTTTCTTTTCATCAAATGAGCTTTCAAATGGCACTGGTTTCATCGAATCTAGATTTGTTTCAATGAAGTTATGTTTGATTGAACTTGTATTGCTCATTTACAGTTTTCAAGTTCAGATTTCCCTAATAATTGGATTTGAGATTTTTGGGCTATTATTTTTTATTTTTATTTATATAAGAGAGTTTCAAATATGATATATCAATGAGGAGCATCCTAGTTCATAGGGTGATCCTCATTGTGAATCATACGTCATTGTTTTGTTATTTAGGCCATTATCTTTCATGATTTATAAATGTAAGCAATGTTAAAATGACGCAAAGTAGGGTAACCACCTTTGGATGGATGAGTGAGGGTGCCTAACACCTTCCCCTACTCATAATGTGACCCCTTACCTTGAAATCTGTGCAAACCTTAAACCAAGTCTACTTTAGCTCATTTTTATGATTTATGCATACTTTGCTGACCATCCACACCAAGACTCCTTGGATGGTCGCAACTCCTAATTTTTAATCAAGGCACATGTGAGACGTGTGTCGGTCCAATGATTGCTGTGGTTTTACATATAAAGGAGGATCGAAGGAACCTCAATCTTAGAAAAATAGAATATGGAAAGCATGGCCATTCATATGTCAAATGTTATAAAGTTATATATTTTTTTTCTGTCAATCACAATTGATCTTCATTTCTGAATAGGATCACGATTTGCACATATTATTGGGACATGGGTTATATATATATTGTCTTTCAAAATCTGGTGATAGCCATACCAAAAGCCTTTGTACATATTACCGGGACCTGCGTTATATTTTTTTGCCTTCAAAATTGGCCCTGTATCTGCTAAAGCCTAACACTGGAAGATCGGGTGGAGCCTCCACAAATCTTCGCCATGTGTCCCTAATTTATTATTGGCTACAACCAAATTAATCACTGAGTACAACTCACTTATCAAGGGTACAACATAGCTTAGCATAGGATACAACTCAACTCTTTGTGGGTACAATCCAATGTACATATCATAGGGTACAATTCAACTTATCATGGGTACAATCCCATTCATCATGGGGTATAGCCCAACTTATCGTTGGGTACAACCTATTTCATCATGATAGGTTGGTATCTTTGGGTACAACCTATCGTTGGGTACAACCTCTTCCACGCAAGAGGCTCCAGCCAATGTGAGGGCTTCAAAATCCGGATATAGCTATACCAAAAGCCTATCCAGTGATCAAATTCAACTTATGTTTGATATATCCTTTGAGTATTACACGTCTATAAATGGATGGGATTTGTTTTGTTTTTGTTATCTTTCCCATGCATTTTAAATCAAGGATGGATCAAAATATTCTTAATATGTCTCTCAATCTTTCTTTCCTTGTTCCTCCCTCTTGATTTATTTGATTCCGTTGAAGTAATATCTTTATTAGCAGTGACATAGGCAACTTGTCATTTATAAATTAGATTTCATCTTACTCATTCAAATTCCATCAGTTTGTTTCCCACTTTGTTTTGAACATACATTTACTAAGTTTCTTAACAAAAGAAACCATTAGAAATTTTATTTAAGAAATTTTGGCTCCTTTATATTAAAGTTTAAAAAGTTTTTAATTTCCTTTTTACAGAGGCCCTCCATTTGTGTACCACATGGGGTGCTAACTAGTACACATAAAATTTGCAAAGTGGTGATAATATTGAGTTCTTAGGCTGTGTTTGGAACCCTGGATTTGGGGAGAAAAGAACGAAAATGCAAAAATTTTCTTTTCTCTTGTTTGGCTTAGATAAAGGAAAATGAGATTTTCTCTCCAAATTTTCACTCCATCTTTCTTTCCAATGTAAAAAATTTTCTCTCCAAAAATGTAGGAATTTTGAAAGAAAAGAAAATTTACCATCACTTATTACTATTCACACCAACCACCCACCCCACCACTAGCACCATCCACCACCACCACAACCCACAACCCACCACCCACCAACCACCACTACCACCATCACCACCCACCATTGCCAACCACCACCACCACCCACCAGTCGACACCACCACCAACCACCGAGCACCATCACCACTAGCCGCCGCCATCATTGCCCACCAACACCACCACCCACTGCCGCCTGCCACCACCACCCACCGCCACCCGGCACCACTGCCCACCACCCCAATCTATTATCTTACTAAAATATATATTTCTTTTCTTCTCATTTCTCATCTTATCCAAACATCAGAAAAGGAAAGAAAATCAGTATTTTTCTTTTCTTTTCTCTTCAGTTCCATTTTAGTTTTCTTTTCTTTTCTCCCCAAATCCAAGGCTCCAAACACAGCCTTAAAGAGCTGATTTTCTTTATTATTTTAGTTGCTCTTGTCTTGCTATACTTTCTCGTCTTGCTATTCTCTTTATTTTACATTATATTTCAGTTTCTATCTAGATTTCAAAGCAAGCTACAGTGAAGTCTTACTAGTCCCTTTGTTCATGTTTTTCATGGGTTGGATCTCAAGGGGTCAAGTCTTATTTTACAAGCGCCAAAAAGGAACCGCGTCGGCTCCGACCCATGTGCACCTCTCTCCAAAATACTATCATCCACGTTTTTTTATTTTTTCGGGCTTCCTCTCGATTGAGGATTGGAAACGAGGTGTGTAAATTGTGATCGGAAAACAAAAGCGTAATGGATGTAGTGGGGCTTTGTTCATCCTTTCCATTCGTTTCCTCACGTTCCACCAATCAGAAAATCTTTTTCTGCTCTCTTAGACTCTCCCCTTCTGCTTCTCACACAGCGTGGTCAATATATATACGACTCTCCTCTCGCTCTCCAACCCAACAACATAAAGCACTTGAGGTATCGCGTATTTTCTCCATTTTTACGCTCCTGGTGGCAATATAGGATCTGGGCTTCTTCCTTTTCATGAAAATTTCGAACTTTCTCTACTTTAATCCAGTTTGCCTGCAGCTGAAGCTTTTGAGGTTACGTTCTTGACTATTTGGCTTGTTTTTCCTTCTGAGCTGTGTTTCGCTGTTGTTTTCGGGATTGTTTACGGTCGGAACCACCCAATGTCGTCCTGTATTGATGTTTACTAGGGAATTATTCTGCCCTATATTGCACTTGGGGCGGTGAGTTTCAGTACAATAGATGATTCTGCAGTTGAGTTCTGCGAGTTGGATTTTCCGGCAGTATTCATGTTTATAGTTATATGTGGTGTGAATGGTTCTGCCCCATTTTGCATCTGGGGCTCTGAGATAGATGATTCTGCAATCGGGTTCTGCGAGCTGGACCCTCTCACAGATTTTCTGCGCTTCGTACGATGTGTGCCCTTGTAGAACTAATAGGATTGGTAGCGTGAGGGGTGTCTCATTGATTGGATGCTTAAGCCGAAAAAGGCTATACAAGGTTCGTAGAAAAAGATGGATTTCTGAAGCTTGTATGCTTCCAAATGATGATAGAAACAGTAACCTCAATTTAGAAATTTTCAATTCGGCGAGGCAGGGTGCAAAAACACTGGTTATTAAGCGGCTTTCTGAAGAGTTGGGCAATAGAGAACTGACTAGGGAGTCCATTCAAATCCCTTCAAACTTCACGAACTTCCAGGAAGATCCTCTGGTAGATAAGCTTAGGACTCAGTTAGGGGTGATTCACCCCATTCCTTCACCTCCAATTAATCGGAATATTGCTGGTCTTTTTGTGTTCTTTTTCTTTGTGGGGGTTGTTTTTGATAAAATTTGGACGTCAAGGAAGAAAAACAAAGCTGACAGCAATGCTCGTCCAGGAATTTGGCCTCAGGTTCCTACTAGCTTTTCTCTGTTCCTTGAGCAGGACATTCAAAGAAAAGAGTCAGTGGAATGGGTGAACATGGTACTTGGGAAACTTTGGAAGGTTTACAGAGCTGGGATTGAGAATTGGCTCATTGGGTTGCTCCAGCCTGTCATTGACGACCTGAAAAAGCCGGAGTATGTGCAGCGAGTTGAAATAAAGCAGTTCTCCTTAGGGGAAGAGCCTTTGTCGGTTAGGAATGTTGAGCGCAGAACTTCCCGTGGTGTTAATGATTTGCAGTAAGTTATAACATCAGATGGATAAAAGTTTCAGTACTCTTTTTCTTTTCTTAATTGTTTTTCTTTAGCTTCATGTTAATTTATTTTCCTCCTCCATTTCAAACTTGTGTTATTTTGATTTTTTATGGTAAACTGTTTCTGCTTTAGAGAAACTTTATGATGCTATCAGGGTCATTGTTTTGCTGCATTGCACTCTGTAGATAATATGGAATATAGAAGTGACGTTGTCTTCTTGTGCAAAGTCTAGGTTACCATCTTTTAACATAGACATGGAAAATTTGTCAATGCTTGTATGGATGGGTAAGCATTTGACATTTCGCTGATGCAAAATCACTTGTTCATGTAGTTTGTTCCTTCTGTTATTCACTAAGAGACAACATTTAGTGACTGGACATATATAGATTTAATAACTGAAAGATGAAGCTTACAAATCTTCCATATGCTTAATTGTTAACACATGTCATATGTGATATATAAAGAATACACTTCATGTCTTTTATATATGGGCATGGTTTGCTGTCTGCCATGCTTATGTCCTACAGTATCTCTCAGACCAAGCTGAGACTGGAAGGTAGCAGTTTTGCTAGGGTTCAGCAATGAAGATACTGAGAATAAAAAATGATAGGGTAGAAAGAGTTGGGAAAGGTTTATGGTGGGTTTTCAGGTTGCTTGGTATCTAGTGATGCTAGCAGAATTTAAGCAAGTCAAAATAGAAAGGGAAAGTCTGCAGACTTGGTCGCAATCCAGAACTAGGGTTCTAAGACCTTGCATTGGATTTGTCATGAAATATGTTTAGATTCTTCTGCTAACAGTAGGCGTACAAACAATTTGTCCTTCCTGTATTTCTTTCTTTCTTTCTTTTTTATTCAATTGTCTTATACAAGTAATTGACCCGGGACAGAAGTGAGAACTTAGGTTATTTTTTATTTTAAAGAACTTGAAACCAGGTTTCTAAAAAGTGGAGAGATTTAAAGTTGTTATTGGAAAGTAGCCTGCAGAAATAGTTCAAAAAAATAAAATAAAATAAAGAAGCTTTTTAAGAGAAATTATTATAACAAGAGGCAGGTTTCTGGATTGAGATAAATGAGTTAGATGAAACCAGGATTTCTGATTCAAAAACAATTCAAGATTTGGGGCTGGAAGAAGATGAACTATAATAACTACAGAACTAGACATCAAGCAAAAAAAAAAAACTAGAAAAGAAGTTTGGAAGATAAATTAGCTCTTTCTAGAGGAAATTTTCCTGTAGAACTTGAGGATTTTTTCAGTTTAAGAAGCTGTGATATTTGGTCCTTCGAATTGCTGTAATATTGGTATGAAGTGAAAGAGTACCTATAAAATGTTAAATAAAACCATACCACAGGTAAACAAAATTTCTGACTAAAAACAATGTAACACTGGGGTGCTTGGTGAAACACTTCAAACTTGGAAATTTGTTGAGACTTAGGTTCGAGACATGGCAGATTATGTGAAAATCCTTACTTGTTCCTGTATATTTCCAGCTGATCTCACCTTGGGCTCTCCTAAATCTAACATCTTCCTTGTATGAAACTTTTAAAATGTTAATAATTCAACAGTTGTTGTTACATATAATAAAATCTACTACCCAAGTATTAGTGGGGGTTATGTGAATTGAAATGTTGTGCGCTTAGCCTTATTCAAAGAGTCTCCTGTCAGATGGACAGTTTGTTGATCACATCATTACTACACATGGAAGCAAGATCCATGTCTCACGAGGCAACTAAACCTTGTGAGGAAGACTAGAATACCTTTTGCTAGAAATGCTTTAAAATAAAAGAGTACATCCTACTCAGTAGAATGACGTGACAATGATATAATGTGAAATGCTCTTATAGAACTTATAACAGCTACCTGATCTGTACTAGAGCTTTTGGAAGTAATTTGACAAGAAATGATAAAGAACAGTAAATATTCTTTCCTTTGCTCTTTTACTAGAACAATATGTCAATATTTGACAAGAAATGTGAAAGAACAGTAAATCTTCTTTCCTTTGCTTTTTTATTACAACAATATTTATCTTCAAATCTTTGGTTCTTTTTCATCCATATTTCCAATTGATTTCATGGGGTACAATATTCTATGGGGTTTTTCTTCTTTGTAAAAATCTGTTCCTCATTCCAAAATCAACATTTGGAATTCAATTTCTGCCACCAGATTGGAAAGATCTGCTAAAAGTTCATTACAGTTTTTTTGGTCAAGTTTTCAACGAAATGGTTGAAGATCCATTGTTTAACATTTCCTTTTGAATATAGTTCTTGGCATTAATTTCTTTCACTAACTTTGTTTACTATCACTATCTTGTCCAAATATGGTGTTCAAGATAAAAAAGTGACCTTGCTTGAAAATGTGGTCTCACATATATACTTAATAGCTGAAAATCTACTACAATAAAAGATGAAAGAAATTTAAATAATTTGTAAATTGGATATGGATCTGATATTGAATAGATTCAAATTCGAATACAAAATTTGAATTTTGGATTCATTTTTGATCAATCAGCTACTAGGAATTTTCAGATAAAACATAGATCGAATCATGATCAACCTATTTATGGCCATAAATATGATCTACTTAATGTAATTTTGATTACTAAGGTTGTAAATAAGGTGGGTTGGGCTGGGTTGTAGTCAGTTTGCGCTTGGCCTGATCTAAATTCAGTTGCGCCAAACCAACCTTCACCCGACCCAGCTTGAACTTAGGTTTTTTGAGTTCAGGCTGGCTCTTGATGGCCAAAATTAAATGCATGCTTCATTCAGTCGAAAGAAAATTTGATAAAAGGGCTTTGTCATGATGAAGGTCTCAAGAAGATTTGCCAACATCTAAAAACTAGATATAAGGAAAATATTTTATAACTTGTGCCATTAGGTTAGTCATTGCTAGCTTATATTATAAACATAATATTTGACACAAGTGCAAGCGAATGCACACACACGCACGCATACATAAATACATACATACATACATGCATATATATGTAGGTATATGTATGTATGTATGTGTGTACTACGCCCTGGATCCAGGTTTATCCCTTATTATAGACCCAAATCCGAAGTATGAAATCTTTTGTGAGCCCAAACAATAGCCAAACCACTTTAGAGACAATATCAGAGTGCTAAAAATTAAAACTAAACTTTATTCATAATGTGTGGAAGCAATTTAAACCTAATATACTCAAATAAAATAAAACTTTATTACAATGTCATTAATCAACCTCTAATGCCAAACTGAAATCAAGATGGGGTAACATCTAAGTCCCACACTCTCATCAACTCAATAATAATAATCATCACCTACGCAACTACCAAATAACCTATTATGACGTCAAAATAAACTGAAATAAGTAAACTACCCTATATTAAGCAAATACGGTCTTCTAAATTATCTTCCTCTGGTTCCTCACAAACCCCAATAGGTGGTATACCCTTTGGATCGTCCTCTCTTGGAATATCTGAAAAACAAAACATTTGAAAAACAATATGAGATATAAAATCCCAGTAAGTAACAATATGCAAGCCAAAACCATACCTTTTCCATGATGGAATAAAGCAACCAAACCAATAAATCAAAATGAAATATAGCAGTGAAAACCAACATAAATCCAATCCAAAACAATACTAATGTGTCAAATAAGACTCATGAAAATATAATCCTCTTTATAAGATTACATTTATAGCCCAAATTTTCCATCTCAAGACAAAATAGCAAAGCACCTAAACCTGATACAGGTATTAGGCTGGCAAGTACAATCCAGTCTATGAAATCAATAAACCAAATACCAAAATAACCAATAGACCTCACCTCATGGGGGCAACGGATTGCGGCAGTCATTTCCCATTGGAAGACTTCTCCCCATGGTGGCAACTTGTATTGGCCACCACGGAATAACCAGATAAAGACCAACTCAACTTTCACTATCTAGTGTAGTATGGATCCATTCCAAGCTAAGCCTATCAACACTAAAAACCAAAACCAAATACCAATTCCAAACCAGTAGTTCTAAAACCAATGCCAATTGGCCAAAACCAACATCAGATGTAACCACATCTTTCTAGAAATATTTCTATACCAACAGATCCAAGATAGTACTATAAACTATATAAAAACACCTTGGAAACCAAATAGTTTAATGAAAGAAAACCATATGTTGAAACCAAGCTAAAACTCACAACTATTGTTCCAAAATCAAATCCTTTTACGAAATAATTAAAAAAAATTTGAGAAGCTAAAAGCAACTTAAATACAGTTGATACAAGTGTTAAAATCCATTAAAATAATTTGAAATAGGATTGGGAGTGAAAAATGCCAAATCTGGGTTTTTTGGTAACTGGCGCTTAAGCCGGGCGCCAAGGGTGAGGTTCACGCTTGAGCAATGGGTCAGGTGCAAAAGTAAAAAGCTTAAAAGAAACCAAAAGGCGCTTGAGCAGGACCTAGAGCGCGTGTTTAGTGCTCGAAACAAGCCTTGGGTTCTGGAAACAAAGCTTGGCGCTCGACATGGCCTCTTAGGCGTGAAGCCAGTGTGAAGAACAAAATAGCATCAGGCTTGACAAGTGCTCGAGCGCGGGACTGGCACCAAAACCAAAACTGGGGAATTTTATGGGTTTATGAAGAACAATAAATTGCATTGGGTTTTCTGCAACCATAAGCCTTAAGAATCAGTTTAAAACTTCTTCAAAATCCTTCCAAAAGCTTTCTAATCCAATCCTAAACATCCAAAAATCAAATCCGACTTCAAACCAACGAAGTTTATCATGATCTCTATGGAAAATCCAAATTTCAACTATCAGGTATCAGAACTAATGTAACCTTCAAAACTGATTCAAATCGTCCATAACATGATTTAAAACTTTCAACACATGCATATAATTTCCAGATCATAGAAACAATGTAATCCCATTCCAAACAATTATCCAATCCATCCTAAAACAGAGTTTATTGACTAAATCAGAAAACCAGTGAAATATAGTCTTTCAGAGGGTTGTTACTTACCTCCACATGCTCAATTCTCAATCAAAACTCTTCCAAAAGCCTTAGCGATTGCTTCAGATAAAACCCCAAGCAACACTAGATCAGCAACTCTGAGTTTTACGGATTTCTAAACGTGAGCTTCTTCTTCTTCTCCTTTTTCAGTTGGCCAAAGCAAATAGCACCAAAAGAAACTCAATAGGGTTCCATAAGTGAATGATAAAACCTTCTAAAATCTAAACTTCTAAAATTTAGCAATTTGACACAATGAATAGGACTCTTCTCAAACCATGCATGCCCAAGATAGAATTCTAATTCAATATTATTTTTAAAATAAACATGATTACCTACTATGCCACACCACCAAACCTTATAAATACAACCAATTAAATTTAAGGAAATAACTTAAATATCTCTTACCTCTGTAAAATTAAATCCAACTGTTGGATCTTCATCCAAAGGTCCAGATTAATCCTCCTCTTCATTACCTAAATATTAAACACTTTAAATCATTAATAATTCTTCCAATAATCTCCAGATTTAATTAATTATAATTTAATTTAAGATTCAAGGTATTACATACTATATGTATATTTATGTGTTTGTGTATATGTTGGTGAGGGCAGGGCTCTTTGGCTGTAAAAACTTCAGCTTGAACTAGTCCAAACTTAACTTCAAGCATAAGAATGAGTCTGGACCAAACCAAAGCCCAAATTGACTAATTTGTTTTTGCTATTTTTGTGGTTTGTTTAGACAGGCCATGCCAAAGTAATAGGTCTAAAAATAGACCTAACAGAAAGTACCTTATTTCGTTTGGTTCTTGCATTCTTTTGTAGTCACCCTTGCCAGCCAACTTCAAGGATATAAGATTGCCAACAATATTACTAATGGATCTATATCTGCATTGTATAAATATTCCTCAAATGGACACACTTTTTATGGCTATTGAAATGGCCTATCTTCTGCTTTTCTCTTTTGTATAACAGCTTCTATGAGGGTTGAGATTTCTCTTTCCAACTTCTTACCACTCATACTTATATCTTACCACAAGTTTAAAAAAAAAAAAAAACAAGGACATTGATTTTATTTCTAAATTTTAAATTTATAATCTTTTCCTTTTTTTAAGTATAAAAAATGATATCAAGGATCTAGTATGTCCTTTGGAAGGTATTTTTCTTAGATTTTTTCCTCTTACTTTGGTAGGATTGGGGGACTGGATCTTGTGTTTTGTTGGGATTGGGGGCACTTTGATATCCCAATCAATGATAACAACATTACTTCTATTTTGGGGTTTCATTATCTGGCTCATTGCATGATTAAGTTGGTTTGAAGAGTTTACGTCAATAGGTAGTTTGCTTCAAGCTTTCTTAGAAAGATGGTTACTACATTGTAGTGTCTGTGGTCATGTGGTAGGGTCCATCAGTTATTGTGATGGTAAAAGCCTTGTGTTGCCAAAGTGATGCAAATTTGATTTTGAGTGCAGCCACTTTGTACCAAAATTATCAAAGGTTAAGTCTGTTACTTGACTACCCCTCCCAGAAAGCTGTCAGGAATTTACACTGGGTGATGGTTATGTAATGCTAATATGGTGATCTACTGTTTTGTTGGTCAATTTGGAACTTCTATGTAACCATATGTGACGGCAATGATTGGAAATTGCAGTTATCTAATTTTTTTCTTTTCTCTTTTGACATTATTTAGGTACCAAATAGGTCTTCGCTATACAGGTGGGGCCCGCGTGCTGTTAATGCTCTCCATAAAATTTGGAATTATCCCTATAGCTGTACCAGTTGGTGTTCGGGATTTTGACATTGACGGGGAGCTTTGGGTCAAATTGCGGTTGATACCATCAGAACCTTGGGTTGGAGCTGTGTCATGGGCTTTTGTTTCACTTCCAAAGATAAAGTTTGAATTGTCTCCATTCCGCCTGTTTAATCTAATGGGTAGATCTCCATTTTATCATCTTTTATATTTCTTTTACTTCATTTTCTCTTGCAGAAAAATGATATATAAATCATGAAATATTGTTAACATATCTTGATGGAGTTCTTACATTTCCATTTTATGTTAACTGTTGAACCATCAAATATGGGAATTGCATAGAAAATTCTGATCTACCATAAAAACTGTGAAAATTATGAAAAGCTAGGAACTTTTCCGTGAAATATATGGTAACACTACATAAAAAATGCCCACAAAGGTAAAATAAAATTACAATTCTGAAACAAGTAACACACATTTGGGGGTGAATATTGACACCATTGAGCATTTCTATGCAATTATGAAAAAGAAGAAGAAGAAGAAAACAGTCATTCACTGCTTCAAAATTTCAAAACTATTGTAGTAGCAGCTGTGGCTATTGATATACTGATTATAGTTGTTAAACACAGCATCCATGGGTAGATATGATAATTTTCTATGGGAATAAGGTAGCGAATATGACAATGTGCAAATTAAGGGGGGCGTTGTAGGACATTATGGATTGTGGATTATGGATAATAATCGGGATTTTGATAATCCAGATTATAATTGCTGATTTTCAAAATCCGTAATCTTTTTTGGATATCATAGGTTTTTGAATCTAATTATACGATTAGAATCTAGAATCTCGTTTCGTTGACATTCATTATTGAGATTAAATTTGGAGTTTTTATGTTAATAATTGCATACAAAAATAATATAATGTACATTGAAAAAATAATATCTTATTTAAACTAATATATATTTTTAAATATATTAAAAACAATATTTATATTATTATATAAGATATAATAATATATATCATACATAATATTACATATTATATATAATATGCACTGTATATATCAGATATTATAAATTATATTATATATAAAAATATTATATTAGGTGTAACATAATATATAGTCTATTATATAGTATAATATAATATATTATATTATATAGTATAATATAACATTATATATATTACAGAATATAATATATGTTATGTAAAATATATAATATTAAATTTTTTATATAATATATTATATTATAATATATAGTTTATGTTATGTTAATGTATAATATAATGATATTATATTGTGTAAAATAATATAATATTATATTATCAATGATATATAATATAACAAAATATATTATATTATAATGCTTAATATTATTATTTATTATAATATGTATTACTTAATATGTTATGTATAATCTATAGAATCACTGATTTTGGAAATTTAAGCACCAATGCTCATAATCCGTATAATCACCTTTATAGATTCTGATTATGAGCTGGATTATAACATAAGATTGTAGGATCCGGCCTCAAAATCCCAACCAAATGCCCTTTTTGGATTATAGAATCGGATTCTACTAGAATCCAGATTCTATGATGCCCACAAACGCGCCCTAAGTCTACCTAGTCATGAGCCCTTTTGAAGATATTCCGTTACTGTAGTTCTAACTTTGATTGCCATGACTTATAGCTGAGCACATAAGTGTAATCTCTGGTTGGATACTAATTTGACAGAATCAACAAAGATTGTGGACATAGATCTTAGGCAAGTTATACATTATCTGGAGTTAGGTTTCCTGATTGGTCCTTTAGCACCACCTCCACTTGTTCTGATGGTACCATCTCCCTTACCTCCACCTTATACTGCCAACCAATTTTAGGTAAGCTAACTAGCTTATATTATTATGTTGATTTTCAATCTATATCCAAATTAATATGCTTTTCAAAAACACAGCTTATCTTGGGATGAAAGAATTTTTGTGTTTTCTTTTTCTTTCAGATCATTGATTATCAAAATTTTGTCAAGGGGTTTGATTTAAAGGAAATTTACAAGGAGCATGTGTCTTCCAAATGACGGAAGGAGTTGCAAATCTCTGTTGAGAGGTGATTTTCCACCAAAAAGACCTTATAAAAGATAACCCTTTCTTTTTGGAACTTGAAACATCTATTAGGTGAAACAAATTTAGCATCTTTTTGGAACTTAAAACATCTATTAGGTGAAATCTCTGTCCTTTCTTTCAGATCATTGATTATCAAAATTTTGTCAAGGGGTTTCATTCAAAGGAAATTTACAAGGAGCATGTGTCTTCCAAATGATGGAAGGAGTTGCCAATCTCTATTGAGAGGGGAGATTATCCACCAAAAAGACCTTCTAAAAGATAACCTTTTCTTCTCTCACACGTGACATCTGTGATCAGCAAAATTTCATCAAGGATGAAGTGGATTATATGAGGTCCAAGAGGGATGTAATTTCATTTACCTCCCTCAACTAAATATTGTATAAAGAACATGGAGAAAGATGATGTTGAATTATTTTTTTCAATAATATCATGGATAGGAAAAAAAAGGCTAAACCATAAATACTCCTAGAACTAAACCATATCCTTTACGCACTCTTCCCATCTCTTTGCTATGAAGAAAATAAAAAATAAAAAAGAACAGAGAAAAGAAATGAAAAATGGAACTTTTTTTATTTTTTGTTTTTGTTGTTTTGTTTTCTATATGTGAGAAAAAGGGGGAAGAAAAGAACTCTCGCTGTATCACACACCATCTGTTTTTGTGACCTTCTCTGTTCTGAAGCAGGATCTTGAGTCTTTTGAAGGCTACACAGCTATCAAAGACGACCCTTTATATCAAATAGGATCTATGCCTGCAGCTTATTTCAAAATTTTCTTTTTTGTTAAAAGTTAATATTCTTCAGAGGATAATGTCTAAATAGAACTGAAAATATTAAAATACATGTAGAGTGTGGGCAATTATGGGGCCAAAATATTCATAAGATCTGTATAGACAAGGTTAGGATGTTTATCTCAATTAAAGAAAGATAGGATTAGAAATAACTGCAGTTGATAGAGGCGAGGAGTATCACCTATGAGATAAAACAAAGGAGAGGTGTTGGAGATGGGTTGCACATAAAACAAAGAGCTTCAATAGTACTGGCTATAAGTTCAGGTTTCTGCAGTGAGACGATCCTGAGGTGCTGGGAAGGAGGCCTAGAATGACATGGTTGGAGTTGGTTTAGAAGAATATGAGAACACATACCTAAAGACTAGAATCTTACTCCTTGCTGAGTCTATGACAGGGATGGTCTGTGAAAGTAGTAAAAGATGGTTGTTCAACAAAGTTTCCAATACCTCATGTATATTTATCATGACCTGAATTCTATCTGATGATGTTTCAAAAAACATCTTATTCCACGAGAAAAACCTGCACAGAAGACAGTGAAGACATGAAAGTATTTCAGTAGCCTTTTCTCTTTCCTTTTTGACTGGATTACAGGTATTTTTTGATTGATTTACTGATTTAGCCATATGTGGGTTCTATTGTCTATATGTTATTTTATTATTGATCTATATTTGATGAGAGACACAACATGCCAAATACAATATTAACTTATTGTTGTTTAAGTTCTGCAAAATGCTATGTTCTTAATTTTTGAGCTACTATTGAAGCTTGCTGATAAGGCTTTATTTCTGATTTGTTTTTGTGCATGGAATGATGGAATGTGCATATCTCCAGCAATTCCTGTTCTCTCAATGTAAGTCCATTTATCTTTCTGCTGTTGAAATCTTAAGTTTATAAGCTCTATATAAACCTCTTGGTATTATTTTTATTTATCATTTTCCAAAAAAGTAAGTGTGTGTGTGTGTTTGCGCTGACATATAACATATATGAAATTAATTTGATGACGACATTTTTGATTATTTAAAGCTTACATGAGAAAAATCTGTCTTGGCCACACCAAATAGTCACTGTTGGGAAATTACCACTGCGCCCCCTTCCCCTACCAACATTCCTCCTCCTCCTCTTAATGTTTGTGTATATCCTTTTTTTTTTTTTTTAATTTTTTGACAGTCGGTTCTATTTCTGGTGCTCATATGATCTAATATTTATATGATATTTAGATTCTCATTTACTGTCATAAGAATCTGTCAATCTGTCACTTTCGTTTGGACTGCATTGTTGGCTACCTTGTTTCAAATGAGCACACTAACACAACTGTGGGGTTGCTGTCGCGAGCATTAATACAGTAAGATCTTGCTGTAACAAGGTGAGAAATAGCTGTAGGCAGGGACTTGCGACAGTAGGAGGTGCGATAGAAGTGGAACAAAGGTAAAAGAATAGGTGAGCGACTAAAAAGGGGTTGCTGCAGGTGGTGAGTTGCGATAGAGAGAGAGATGGGTGAGAAAGTGATGCGTGAGAGAGAGATTGAGAGTGAGAGAGAAGGCGAGAGAGAGAGGTTGAGGGTTTTGCTGCTGAATCTCCCCGTTCCTCCTCGACAGGAGCGACTCATCCCCTTTTAAAGAGGTGAGTTGCCATTTTCAACTGAGAAAAGGACGGAGTAAATCCTCAGCCAAATGGAAACTTCCTAATCTAAGAGGGAAGAGGAAGGATCGAGAACCCCCTAGAGGTTCTCTTGATTTGATCGACTGTTGCGAACAGTCGATCTTAAGTTTCTAAAATGATTTTTGGATTCAAAAATCCTTCTATTTTCTTCTTATTCTTCTTCTAATCTTATGGGATCCATTTTGGAAAGATCCCATCTTGTTTTGGTTGCTAAAATAGCAACCTGCGAACTCAAAAAGGGATTTTTGTGTTCATTGGGAACCAGGGCCAGATTTTGTAAATTTGAAAAGATAAATTCCTTTTTGTTATTTTAAAAAGTTCAGGGTGCAAAAATTAATTTTGAAAATTTCACTTTTCCCCTGTTTTCCAACTTTTATTTCCAAAAGTTCCTTTTTCTGTTTTTGTAATTAAAATCCCCAAAATTGGGGTTCTGACAACAACTATTATCATCTGCATTCTATAATGTAACTATCCTAAGGTTTGTTTGTCATTTCTGGCACTCTTGGGTGTGATAGTGAAATTTCTGATTTGCATGGGATGACATGCACCTACTTTCCATTCTGTAATCTCTTTTCCTAATTTTGAGAACTTATGAATCTAAGATACGTCTCTATTACTGACAGGAGAAAAGAGACCTTATTATATCAAAAACTGGCTCTGCATAATCTGCTCTATGCTGGAAAAACCATTTTAGTTCCTCCTGACGCTAGCACTTTTTGATCTTTCAATTTATACTTTCTTGTATCTTCTTCTGAATGTATACGTTATTCTTCATTTTTAAGCTGAAATAGCCTCGTTATACTTAATTTTATCTTCTATTGGATTCCTTCTAGTCACATTCAATGTATTCATTTCTTGTAACAATCATTGTAGCCTCAACATCTATGCCATGCTCATTCTATATGTTTGTTAGTGCTTAATTGGTCAAAATTTTGCTTTGCACATCATAGTAGTCAAAAGGCTGAGCTCTAGAATTTTCTTTTAGCTTAAGTTGAAGATGTTGATGGCAAAATTTGAGTTGAATGTCTCATTCAGTCATGCGCCAAGAGAGGCTAATGATATTGCAGATCGACTCGCTAAGCAAGGAGTTGTGAGGTCAGATATATATATGCAGGGCAGCTTCTTGAGGAGTTTGTGGACATCTGTTCGGGTTGAGGTTGTTTTTGGGGATGGGTTAGGGGTCTTGTATATGACTGTATTTTTGTCTATAGTGGTATGGGTGTATTGAGGGGCCTTATGTGAAAGACTTGTGGATGTTTTTGGGGCAAAGGGATATAGGGGAGCGTCATAAATACTTGTAATTATTATGTTTTTATATTTTCTCTTAATCTATATCATCATTATTCATCAAAAAAAAAAAAAAATTAGAACAAGTCATATGTCAAATTAAAAATCACTTTCTAGTGTAATAGAGTTTAAAGTTGAAATTGACAGGGTAGGCTGTGACTCAATGGGACATGAATGGGCTTCTGAATCTAGGTCACAGACCCACAACGCATGTGAATTCCAAAAGATATGAGAAAAGTTCATGGCTGAGCCCTTGAAGCTTAGGAAAAACCTTAGGAAGATGGTTTTAACATATTCGGCTGGTATTGGCCAAGATTGATATATTTTTAGGGGTTTGTTGGCCAAAAAAATTGGAAAAAAAAATCGAAATACTCTTTCTGGTCAATAAGTACTGGTATCAGTCCGTACCAGCTGGAATGATATGTACATATAGGTATTTATTTCTTCTAAAAAGAATAGGAGAAAATTGAATTGTTTTGAAAAACAAATTTCAGATTTGTGGATTAATAGGGGGAGAGAATATCAATAATCGACATTATGGGGTGGTTTCATTTATTTATTAATTTTTTTGTGTGTGTTCATTGTTTTTATTTTTTTTTTTTTGGGTTGGGGGCTGGGGGTTGGTGGCACTGGGGCTTTGGTGGTTGTGATGGAGGGGAACTCATTGACCTTGACACTAAAGTGTTTGGCAAATATGGATTTTGTAGAATAAGAATGATACAAAGCATTGACCTTGTGTGTGCTTTTTTTTTCGTGCTTTGTGGGTGGGGTGGGGGGTTTGGTTGGTGGTGGTGGTGTTCGTGTATTGAGCTGGAAAAATAGTTATTCAGCTCTGTTTTAGCTCAAAAAATCGAGAAGAATAACGGAGACATTTTGACAAATGAGGCAAAACTTCCCTCGAAATCATCCTTAATTGGATGATTTCAAAGACATGCCAGAATATTCCCCCATGCTGTTGGAATTCTTATAGCATGCTGCAGCATGAGTGAATTTTCGTGATAATATCATTTCGTTCCAAATTTTGTACCATCAAGGGGGAACTGAGAAATTTCGCCTGCATTATACATTTTGTGAACTGTGTTTTCAATTTTGAAAGTTATTATTGATTTTTTTTATCATATGCTTTTAAGTGCAGGCACTTGTCCTTAAAAGCATGAGGAGATCAAAGGTTTGATCATAACAGTGATAGAGACAATAGAATAGTTACTTATGACAAATAATAAACATGTTGAATTCAAAATCTATTGCGGGCATCTGATAACATGAAAGACAAGTTTTTTATTCTCAAAATTGTGTTGATTGCTTACATTGGTCACATAAGACCTTGAAACTGTACTTAACTCATCCATGTCCAACATTACACGTAGCATTTTTTCGTTAGAAATCATTTTGCATTGCTATCTTTTTCATGTATAAGGAGGTTTGCATCAAGTTGGCAATAAGTGAACCTTGCCAAATCCTTTATGACATGCACCTTGAGCCTTTATTTTATTTAATCTTATACATAAATAGGGGCTTAATCAATATCCATACATAGAAAACCTAAAAGGAGATAGAAATGCACAAAAATATATTGTAAAATAACAATTAATCATCTGTTAGGAATTATTAATACTTTTATTCCCAAAATACCCTTTTTAGGATTGTAAATCCAAAATTCATTGTAAAAGTCTTAGTTCAATGGAACAAACCATAAATAAAAAGGAAAAAAAACTTCTACTATCAGAAAACAATAATTTTTATTTTCTAAAAAAATTTAATATATTTATAAAATTCTTAAAATTTAATGATACCCATCATCATCAGTCATTGGTCATCAACATACCCACCAAATTGGGTTCTCCATTCCGTCTATCAGTAAACATATCTTCATTTTATTTATTTTTATTAAGTTTTGTTTTATTAACTCCATCAATGTCTTTTTAGGTCTTCTTTTTGATCTATTGGGCCTTTTAATATGCATCGTCTCACACCTTCTCACAGCAAATGTACCTCCCATATTTACATGTCCAACCCACCTTAACCTACTCTCCTTAATTTTATCCTTAATGCACAAGGTTTACCATTTCAGTGCCAGTGAACCTATTGCCTCGAGCACGACAGCGTGCCGCCGAAACATTGGAACATTGAAAGGAACAAAAAAATGGGGGTTTTTTTTTTGGATTCAGGGAAATTTCGCCCAAATCGAGTGAAATTTTGCTTTGTGCCACCCAAAAAGTAAAATTTTAAAAATTTTTTTTGCATTTCGCCTGTTTCTCTCGGCATGCCGCTGCATTTCAACCGTGTCTCTTAAAATTTCTCTTGATTTGTAAAAGAGTGAAATAACCCCACGAAACGTATCATTAGGGTGTCCTGGAGCGACACGTGCTGCTGAAACGAAAAACACTGCTAATGCATACTATGCCTAACCCACTTTCAAATTTCTTCATTTCTAATTTTGTCTTTTCTAGTTTTGCCTTATGTTCATCTTAGCATCCTCATATTGATAGCACTTATCTTTTGAATATGTTGTCTTTTTGCCACCCAATATTCTGTACCATATAAAATAGCTGGTATAATTGCTATCTTATAAAATTTACCCTTTAATTAAGTGGAACATGTTTATCACATAGTATCCCTAGAAGCATCCCTCCATTTAAGCCAACCAGCTCTAATCCTATGTGTTACATTTTCATCAATTTCTTCATCTTTTTGTATTAATGATCCAAGATATCTGAATTTATTGCTTAAGGGTTGTCTTGATTTTCAGTTCTAAGAGTTTCATTAATTATATTATTATTTCTATCAAAAAGGCATTTCGTATATTTAGCTTTCGCATGGCTTACTTTCAAACCCTTTGGTTCTAAGGTATCCCTATACAATTCTAACTTAACATTTAATTCTTATTAAGACTACATCATCTAAAACTAAAGCGAATGATAAGAACAAATAGTTAACCCGTGGTGCCAACCTATCTTAACCAAACACTCAATTGTCTCATTGTCAATAGTTTTTACTTAAGGCTCCTTCAAACATATCCTTAATTGCATACATATATTTTATTGCTATTCATTTTTATACAAAGTTCACCAAATTAATTATTTTGGAACCCTATCATATGCTTTTTCCAAATCAATGGAAACCATATGTAGATCGTTTTTTTTTTCTCTACAATTTTCTATTGACAAAGTAAAAGTATAGCTTCTTTGGTGGACCTTCCATGCGTAAATCTAAATTTGTTTTTGTCATTATAACTTTTAGCTTTATTATTGGACCTTCTATGCATAAATCCAATTTTTGTCACTCTAGATATTAGTCTTAATCTATATTCAGTCACTCTTTCTCTCAATTTCATATTGTGACTCATAAGTTTAGTTTCATGATAATTTTCACACCCATGGACATCTCTCTTATTATTATATCTTGGTATTACTAAACTAAGCCTCCAAGCATTTGGTATTTTCCTAATCCGTAAAATTTCACGAAATAGTTTAGTCAACCAAGATAAGCCAATATCTCCCATGCATTTCCATATCTCTATAAAGACACCATTTGAGCCCAGGGCTTTTCCTTTTTTTGTTTTTGCTAGAGTTTCTTTAACTTCTATAACTCAAACCCTATGAATATAGATTTGTTCTCTAGTTCAATTACTGCCATAGTCCATGCAGAAAATTGATCTCTGTGTACCCTCTCCATTTAATAATTTCATAAGATATTTTCACCATCTTTCTTTAATCTCATCATATTTTACTAAAACTCTTGATTCTTCACTTTTAAAACATCTAGCGTGATCTATGTCTTTCATTTTCCTTTCTTTGAATCTTGCAAGTTTGTAAATAAAGTTTTCTCCTTTTGTAGTACCAAACTTATTATACAAGTTGTCATAAGCATGCTTTCTAGCCTCACTAATTTTTCTCCTTTTTTTTTTTTTTTTACATTTTTATCTTTCCAAGTTTTTCTGGGTTTTACTCTTTTGCCTAGTTTTAAAATAAGGTCTTTTTCTTTAATAACTTCCTGGACAACATCACTCCTCTACCAAGTTTCTCTATGAGGTGGAATACTACATTGTAATTCTCCTAAGATTTCTTTTCTACGTCTTGTGATGCATTTATCTATTTCATTCCTCATCCTAGCCAGGTTCCCAATGAGCCTTATTCACTGAACATTATTAAATTCTCTCCTTTCAACTTCTACCATTTTATTTCTGGTTTGTTTTAGTGTAATTGTCTTCTTCTCACGTTCTAGATTAATCACCACAACCTATGTTGTCAAGCAAAACTCTTGCTTGAAATTTCTTTACAATCTCTACAAGTAACTTGTTCACTCTTTTTAAGAAGAAAAAAGTTAATTTGACTCCAATTTGATCCACTCTTAAAAGCATCTAATTTTTAATTCTTTTCTGGAAAAAGGTATTTGGTAAAGCAAGGTCATAGGCCACTGTTAACTCAAGGACTGATAGGCTTCCGACCTTGCCCTTGACTTTCAACCGTTCGTTTCTCACAGAATTCATTCTGGATCTTCCTTATTCTTTTGGTTGGATCATTGGTGGGGGAATCTTTACTTTTCCTTTTGTTATCCTAGACCTTTTCGTGTTAGACTGCTTATGTATCCCCTTGTATTGGACATTGTATCCTGGAGCCCCACGGGACTCATTTTGAATCTCAAGTTTCGCCTTGACCTTTGACCTGCTAAATTTGAGGAAGTAGGGTCCCTTTTAGTGGATCTTAGTTCTGTGGTTCTTGAGCCTAACCTTCCAGATCGTCGTGTTTGGTCCTTGTCCCTGCATGGCTCTTTTACATCCAGCTCTTTTTTTGAGTCTTTGTGTTCTCCTATAGACCATTCTTCACCTCCATTTCTACCTTTTTTTCTTTAGAAGTCCTTGGTTCCTTAGGAGGTAAGGCCTTCCTTTGGACTGCACTCTACAGCGGCATCAGCACTCTAGACAATCTCTAGAGGAGAAGGAGGTGGATAGCTATCTCACCCCATGTGTGTGTTTTGTGCTTTAGAGATGGGGAATCGGTGGACCACTTGATGACACATTATAAAATGGCTAGATTCATGTGGTGCTCTTTGTTGAAGGGAGCTGGTTTGAGTTGGGTTCTTCCAAGAAACTTGACCGATCTCGCACAGCAATGGCGATTTCCATTCCTTTATAAGAAAGGGAAGATGTTATTTCAAGTATCATTTCTCGCTACCACATGGGCAAATTTGGTTGGCCCGCAACCAAAGTATTTTTGAAGCCTCTACCTTTTATAACTGCAGAATTTTCGAGGATGTTTTGGTCTTAACAGCATCATGAGTGTGCCTTCATCAGGAGTTCAGATCTGTTTCTGTAACTGAGCTAATACGTAACTGGTCTATTATTCTATTCTTGGATTAACTGGTCTATTATTCTCATCTCCCCTATGACCATTTAAGTCACTTCCTATAAATATCTTTTCACTTTCAGAATGAAAAAGTTTCTTAGTCATTTCATGTAAACCTACTTGAGGTGCATAGGTGCTAATTACGTTTAAAACTTCTTAACCTATGACTAACTTAATCAACATTGTTTTATCGCTAGTTCTACTAACAATAATAACATTATTTTTTCATATTTTTTATCTAGAATTATTCCTACCCTATTTCTATTATTACATTTTCTTGTGTTTCAAAGCTTATACTCGTTAACCTCCTCAACCTTTTCCCCTTTCCTTTCAGTTTCTTGTAAACATATTATATTTATTCCCCTTTTCCTTATAATATCTAGTAACTTTAGTTTGTCTCCTACTAAAGTTCCTATATTCCAAATACCTAAGCAAACCCTACTCTCATGCACTAGTTTCTTGTGTTTGTCTAACTGGACGTGAGAACTGTTGCTCACTTCTCATTGCAACTGGATAGTGCTGCAATGTGTTGTTTATGGAGGATCCTTTAGCCAACCCTTGCTCATTTCTCATTACAGCCAGGTTTTGTAGCAGTGTGTCGTTTCCAGATGATGCCCTAGCATGTATACGAGATTTTAATTCAAGCTTCATATGATATTTAGATTTAACAAAAGTTTTTACATCGGCTGCTAACCTGATGCAAACCTCCTCATTTATCCAGGCTTGGGACCGGCAATGCATAAAAGATATAGCAAGAAAAGTAAACACTGGCAAAGTTTAATTATAGCCTTAATAAAAATTTGTATTTTTTTTTCAGAATTATAATTACATAATAAGGCCTCAACTAATATCCATTCACAGAAAAACCTAGAAACATCAAAATATATTGTAAAACAACAATTAAAAATCTGTTAAGAACTATATAATTATTTTATTAAATAACTTTTTGTTAACATTATTTTGTAATAAGAAATTCTATTAATATCCTAAAAATCAATCTCAAGTAAGTAGTTGACTATTTTAATTTATTGATTAAAATAATAGAAACACGTAAATTCTAAAACAAGAGATATATATCCGTCGAAATTTCATTATGAATTTTTATAAATGATTCCATTTTGAGACTCTATGATAATATAAAACTCTTGGATTTAAAAACTAGTGTGGAAAATAATATACTTAAACCTATCCTACTAATAAAATCACGATTTACCTAAATTGTTTCCTAAACTTTCATATATCCAAAATACATTTGAGAGTCTTTATTTTTGCATTATGTAGGATTATGAAATAAACTGTTTCACAAACTTGTTGTTTTATTTAGAATCCTCTTTGTAGTCGAAATCCTGAAGAAAAAATAAAAAGGGAGTTCTATTGTGATGAAACGACTATTTTTAAACTTTTAGTAACGAACAAAAAATAATAAACCTTTCACTTTAATTGCATGCATAATAAAATATTAATAAATAGTTATTTCTACGTGCTAAGCATATGAAAAAGGAACTAAACAATATCAATTCATAGGAAGACCTCAAAGTAGTAGGAAACATTCAAAAATATGTTTTACCTTCTAAAACAATAATTAAAAGTCTATCGTAAATTGTGCAAACTTTCTTAGATAATCTAAGATCTAAAATTATATTAAAATGTAAAAATATTTTGATATTATGAAAATCAATCCCAAGAAAAGAATTAAATATCATAATATTTTTATTAAAACACTAGGAAATACCAAAATTCTAGAACAATAACTATTTACACTAAAGATTATATGAAATACTTGGTTTAAGAGATGAAGAGTAAAACATAATTAATAATCAATATTGTTACAAATGTTAAAACATAAAAAGGAGCAAACAAGTATGTTGAATGATTAGATGATAACAAAACATGATAAAGGCATATAGGCTAGACGACGACGATGATGATGATGATGTGTGAGAGGGTATTGTTAAAGGGTATCCTGCTAGGAACTTGTTTTGATGGCCACCAACATGGTGCTTATTCAAGGGTAACGTTTGATGGAGTAATCAAAGATAATAGGGTGAAAATTAGTTTTAAAAAGGAATAATAGAGAGAGGGAGAGGAGGGGAAGAGGTTCTATTACAGGTATAAAATTGAGGACAGGGAATTGATAGGATACGAGATCAATGGACTAATCAGTGTTTACAGTTTCACAGTCGAAATTTCGTTTTTTTAAGGTAGCGATGCGTTTAAGAGGTGGAGAATCAACAATTTGAATATCTATTGATTTTTTGGTGGCGTGCTAAGCGAAACGGGGGAGGGAAACAAAATTTTTTGCAATTTTCATTAGCGATTTTTGGAGGCGTGCCGGTGAAATTTCTCCAAGATAAAAAAAGCACAATTTTTGTCCTTTTTGAGTTTTCCAGTATTTCGGTGGCACACCGGTGGCGTACCGGCGAAATTCGTTTCGTGCGATGGGCGGCACCGAAACGGTAAACCTTGGGACTAATAATACCTCTCTTTTCCAAAGGAGGGGCTATTATTGTCCTTAAATGGTACGCTATGTTACATGGATACTTTATACGACCCCGAAGTACCCGTGTGGACACGACACAACATGGTTATGGTTATAGGATATGCTTTGGATCCTGCACATGTTCTCTTGGACATGTCAATCCAATATCAAAGAAAAATAAGAAAATAATTAGCAAATAATGAGCTTCTAAGTAATGAATCAAAAAAGATAATAGTCTTTGTGAATAGAGGATGTATATTCTCAAACTCAAAAATTGCAAGCAATGACTCAAAAAAAAAATACAACTTACAAAAACAAGCAAAGAGAGAGCTTGGTTTCTAACATGTGTTATTGACATTTATTTGGAAACCTTTTAGCAGAATCCTAGTAATCATATCCGTGTTTTGGACACTTCTCAACTGAGTCCCTGTGTCGCAAGTTTTGACTTAGACCTACTCTCGTAAAATATTTAAAAAATTGTGTTTGTAAGTATATTTTTCTATGGCTGTATGCATGTGTATTACATATTTTTCCTGTTACCTTTGTATCTTTTTTTTTTATAAGTACCTTTGTATCTTTCTCAAATAAAATTTTTTTATTATGTGTACAGGTTTCTGACAAAACTTCTCACTGAAGATCTGCCTCGACTGTTTGTACGTCCAAAGAAGATTGTTTTAGATTTCCAAAAAGGAAAAGCAGTTGGTCCTGATCCAAATGATTTCAAAACTGGAGAGATGCAGGATGGAAATAAGGATTTTGTTGGAGAACTGTCAGTGACGCTTGTGGATGCTCGGAAGCTTTCTTATGTTTTCTTTGGTAATGATTCTTCCTTACATGAAAGCTTTAGTCCATCATGGTATTTTATATTTTGGCATGGTCATTAGACCTTGCAAATCTGTCATGTTGCATATTACACGGATTCTTATACTCACCCTTAATAATCCGTATGACGCCTCATGAGGTGCATAGGGAATTGGGATCTTTGTTGGATACTTCGGAGCAGTATTCAACTTTTTTTTTTTTTTTTAATGTTATTACCTCCATGATAAACAGATGCCTCCTATATTTTTGTTTTATTCTTAATTATCAAGTTTAAAATCTGAAAAGGCTAATGTCCTGTGAATGTAATACTGTATTTGGTACTCAGTTTACATAAGTTGATAATATATTGTATAGAAGTGAAGTCATCAAATAATGTAACATTGGATTAGATGAGTCTGACGCCTAGGCATATACCTGTAACATAGGTTGTGTTATATATCACGTTTTATTATTCATCAACTATCATCATTAAACCACTTCTGGCTGAACTGTTTCAGATTTTGGAAACTAATTATTTTAGTAGTTGTTTGGTTCTTGCTAAGTTTCTTATGAGAATTTTTATGAGCGGAAAAAAAATACAGCGGTCCTGTTGAATATATTTTTTTAACATTTTATTTTATATAATTTCGATATATTTAATAACAATTTGCTTTCTATAATGTTGTATAATCATCAGTTCCCTGTATTTTCTCAGGAAAAACTGACCCATATGTGATTTTGAGCCTGGGCAATCAAATAATCCGCAGTAAAAAGAATAGCCAGACTACTGTCATTGGGCCACCAGGCGAGCCGATTTGGAATCAGGTGGAAACTCTTATTTTAGATCATTTGCATATTTTAAATTTTATGCTAACATATGAACTATTTGATGAGCTGAATCTATTTAGCTGGATTTTTTTTTTTTTTTCATTTGAAGGAAACTTCTGAGTAACTTTATTGTTTGCATGTCAGTAGGATTTTCATATGCTTGTTGCTAATCCAAGAAAACAGAAGTTATGTATCCAAGTGAAGGACTCCCTCGGATTCACAGATCTGACCATAGGTACAGGAGAGGTAAATTTTCTCAATACTGAAAATGTTTAGTCATGAAAATTCAACTCTTGATTCACCATAGAAAAATAGTTTTCTACTGGGCTTAACTCTGTAGATAATTGGTCCATTATTTTGCAGTAGGAAGTTTCTTGATTCACCAAAATTTTCCTACAGAAGAATCAATTGTGTTTTATTTTTCATTTTTTCTTTTAATAACAGTTGATAGCACTCAAGTTTCTAGAATTAATTTGTTCATCTCTTTTATCGTAAAATTATTTATTAAATTATATTCCGAACTGGACATTAGTAATCTTCAGTTATCATGATAATTAATTATGCAGAAGAGAGGTGTACATGATGTCGTCATCTGGAAATGAATAGAATTCAGGATATGTTCCTTACCGACTGACTTGTTAGCATATACTGGAAGACTTAAATTATGGTGAATGTGTCTATAAATTATTAAAGCTTAATTTTTTTGGTCTCCTTTTGGAATCCTATGATGCAATTCTCATTTCCTTTTTGATCTGTAATTGTTCTTGTTAATGAAGATGCCAACCATATGGCCAATAAAATCTTGAGTAGTAATTGTGACATATATTTGAACCTAACCTGAACATGATTTCCCTTTTCTCACCGACCCCTTGATATACGGATTGGACTAAACATAAACACCTATATTCATGGACAGGTCATTTCCCCCAAGCTTGTTTGACACTTATATGCTCCTGAATGAGCATGTAAAGTGTAAAGGAAGGGAAGCAACACCAAATACTTATCATTATTTAAGATGCATGATTAAGCAAGTTATATCATAAAGATGCCAGGAAAGTAGGTTCCATAAAAAATGAGGCCTTATCAAGCTCGCTAAATTAGGACAACATGTCACGTCCACCACCCACCCCCTCCCCCAGCATGAAGAGGATGCTGAGCTTGTAGTCCTTTGTTAGGAGGAAATATCACCTTTCCTGATAACGACTTTTTTGCCTCTAATATTCACTGGACAAAATTTACCACACTGTGAAAGGCATACTTATTTACATGGTAATGAGCCAAGATCATGCAAATAATGCTGGACGAATGCCCATGACATATTCCCCCACTTTTTAGGTTGCTGACATTATTGATTTGGTCCCTAAATAGTCTTTGAGATTTCCTGTAAAATGAATTAAATGGACAGTTGATTCTCAAGTGGCTTTGACATGAGGCTGGCTCTTTCACTTCACCAAGAATTCTATGTGATCAAGTACTGTAAACGTGTCCTAAATGTGATGTACTAGAATTTGATAAACTTGGATTAATGTTAGCCACAAGGCGCTTTGATATATTTCATGTTTTAGATGTTGGTATGACAAGGCTTGAGATTGCCTGCATAGAGTACCAGATGGAGTTTACTCTATGATCTTGGCAACTAAACTCTGTAGGAGACTTTTCTTGCACGAGCTTGATAAACTGTTTTATATTTTCAAGAAAATCGCTTATTCACACTACAAAAGAATTACAATTCATTTTAATGTTGCTTGCTAAGCATCAAGTCTCCCAGGTTTAACATATTTGGCTTATGCTTCTTCATTATCTCATTTCTTTGGTTGCCACATGTATGTGAAATGCTGATGTTTATGGATTACTTCTTGGCAAAATGATAGGAACTTGGCTTATTGTCTTGGGCTTTATAGTAGTTGTGTCGCATAAGCACTTGTCAGCATACCACAAGTGGGAATAGATTCTTAGTGCATGAATATTGTTGTGGCCAATTGATGAAAAGATAGGCAATATTGAGCAAATTAACTCAATTCTTTTGATTATCATTACAAACAATCTTAGATACCCTCTAGCAATGAATTGAAATGCTCAATCTTAATAAGTACTTCTTTAAAAGTCAAGCAAGCCCCAATTAGCTTTAAAATATCATGCCATATGTTTTGTTTACATGTGAGATATGTTGATAAGCTTAAAATCATTGTACTGCATGTTTGGCCAGTTGTATCTTGTACAAAGACAAAAAATGTGAAGTGTTATTTTGGATGATACACCCATTGAGTATCATGAAATTCTTAAATAAGCTTCCTTCAAATGCCCAAATATTATCAGATGTATACGCTCTTGACTTCAGTGTAAAGTAGCCATCTTTCACCCAAAACAACATGCTTTGTTGCTGTCCATCAACGGCAAGTTGTCTTGAGAATTTATCCTTGTGCATTCATGAATTTTATCTCATATGCAGGTTATATTTCAATCATACTCTTCTACTTTCCCAATACAAGTTCTACTAGTTTGGTCATGTGGTTCAAGGCATCCGCCAGATATCACTATTTCTATTAGGATTTGTTTGATTAATAAAATGAACTCTTCGAACTGTTATTACCAATGAGCTTTCTTGGTGTTTTCTGTTTTTTTTTTTTCTTTTCTTTTTTGAGTCATAAGTGAGACATAGCCCTGTTTCTGGATGAATAGTGGCCTAAGTAGTTTCTCTGTACTCATGGTTCATGCAACATTGTGAATGACTTCTTGTGATATTTGGCAGAACCTTGACTTAAATATATTTTGGCTCTTGAACCCAATAGGACGATCTTCTTGCACCAATACATATATTTCCGATTGCATAATCTGAAGCATCTGTATGTACTTCAAGTGGATTTGATAGGGGTAGTGCGGGGATGGGATAATATGTGTTAGATTGCTTTGGTTCTTCAAAAGCATCTTGGCATTGCTTTGGCCATACCTGTGGTCTATTCCCTTCAACATATTAGCTAAAGTTTTGGATTTGGCCAAAGTAGCCCTGAATGAACCTGTGGTAGTAGTTCATGAAATCTTGGAAAGACCTCAGATCTGATGCTAAACAGGTGTTTGTCACTTGATGGATCTGATTTTATCCAATTTGCTTTGTCCCTTGACCATGATGAGGCCAAGGGACGCATTATGTTACCGTGAAAAAGAACTTTTATTCTTCAAATGCAAGTGATTCTTCTATGGAAGCTCTAATATTGTGAAGATTCTCAACATACACATTTAATGTTGAGTTGTACATGACAATGTAATCCAAATAATCCACCATAAATTTATTTTAATTAGTTTTTGTTGTACTGTTCATGAATGTGCATAATTTGATTTGACTTATGAATTTGTCCGATTCACTTTATTTTCTAAAATTTCAGATTTTGTTTTCTTTAGAAAATATCTACATCTGTCTCTTGGAGAAGTTATAAGCCTCTCCTGATACAGATGCTCTCCATATCTTAATTTAGTGTATTCTAGACCATGAAAATTAGGTTGTCTATAGGTTATTGTAGTTTTCTCCTAAGCCTTTAATCATAAATAGCATTTAATCATAGGATTCAGCAGCTAAATTGCAGATTTTTAACAAGAAGTTGAAATGATTCAGTCAAGTTATCAGATTTAACCACCATATGTACCTTCTATTTATGGAAAGCTTCCCATCTCTGTACTCTTCTATTTTCTTACCCTCTCCTTTATTTCTACTACACCATTGTCATTAACGATAATTATTAAAAAAAAAAAAACAACAACAACATATGTACCTTGTTCAAACCATGTGCCTTTTATGCAGTTATTTTTCTTGAAACCATAATTAGTAATGTAAGAATGATCAAGCCTACTTAAATTTGTTTTCCCTCCATCATCCTTTTCACAAACCCTAGGCCTAATTTGTTGAATTTCCTCAAAGCATTTGCTGGCTAATTAGATGTTTATCTAAACCTATGATGCAATTGTTGTCACTACTGCCATGTAGTGTTTACAGGTAAATCTACTCTGTATAGACTAAAAAAAATGCAGTTTTTCAATAATCAAGTATCAATCACATTGAAATTACTTTGAATTATTCTATGGAGAAGATGTAACACAAGAAGACACTTTTATTACGCACAGGATACAATTTTTACAAGTTAAAATGCTTGTTATTGGGATTTATATGCAACTTATTAGGCAAATTGTTTAATTTCTCTGCAGCTTGTGGCCTAGGTTAGAGATTTAGGAAATAATAAAGACAAAGATGTTAATTAAGTTAAGGCAAGTACTAAGCTAGCAGGAAGAATATGCTGATAACATAATTGTATTAGTAATAAATAAATTTTGATTGTGTGTGAGTATGAATATAATAATATATGCCATAGCTCTAATTAGTATAAAGAGATTGATTATTGGTGAGTTTAAATTAATTGATTGTATAATTCAGTATTATGTTTTTCTAACCAATATAATAATAAATCATGTAAATATACTCTTAATATTTTAATAAGAAATAGTAAATTTTTTGGCAGAAGTATAAGTAATGTCCTATAACTCATAAAATTTAATTAAGAGAAGTTATAAATTGATGAATAGGTATTAAAATCCTTACTAATACTAGTTGCTTGCCCTAACCAGAAACCTGACATCACCTACGAGACTGCCTTAAAACATATGCAGTTTCCTAGTTTTAGTTTTCCTAGGCTATCATCATCTGAGGTGTTTAAAAAAAGAAAGCAAAAAAGGGTGTTTTGGGGGGGAGGGGGTGGGGGCGGCACAGTGTGTGTTTTGGCTTTGGGTGGGGGCACATGGGGTTACTTATCTAGGTGAGTGCCTTTAAAAACACCTAGGCTAGCATCATCTGAGGTGCTTAAAAAAGAAAGCAAAAAAAAGGGGGTTTTGTTTGCTGTGTGTGTGGGTGTGTGGCGGTGGGGGAGCTAGTTATCTAGGTGAGTGCCTTTAAAAACACTGGTTGTTTTAGCTTCTGTAGTTTTGAAAATGCCATGTGAGACATGTATTGATGAATTGAGCACTCCAAGCTAAACCTGTGTTTTATTTTTGTAACGTGGGTGTAATGTTTTTGTTTTCTTCCTCTGGTGAACCTGCATATATTAAAAATAAAAAGGTGTCTTCTATATGCACAATACGGTAAATTATCTATGTATGATGGGTTGTTGATGTTTGGGTGTATTAGACCTTTTCATTTCTTTATTTTGTTTTCCTTCTTTTTATCTGTCATTCCATATTCAAGGAAACTTTATTGGACTTTATGATCTTGAACATTTCAATTCTGGATCATTTCAAATCCTTGTCTATAAAATCTAATTGTATTATTTCTATCAAGATATTTCTGCAATAAATTGCCATTTTTTAGGGTGATTTCTTCAGTTTGTTGGGAGTAGTGGATGTTAACTTCTTGCTCCATTATGAGGGGCTGCCATTACAAACATCGTGCTAAATGTTATTTCAACTAATTCCTGAGTGGCAACAATTGGTTTAATATCTTCATAAAATGAAATTGTTCTTGTAGAGAAACTTACAAATATTAAGAAGCAAATATGGTTATCTATTATGTATAGTTTTTAATCTCTACCTTGTGATCAGGTATGTAATTTTTCAGATAATTGTTGAAAATATTTACCTGAAGCCAAAATTTATGCTAATTCAATTGATCTTTGATTGAAAGCTTATTGAATATTTAAACCATTACAATGAGAATGTAAAATAAAAGAAAGATAAAAGAAATTGAAACTCTGGATAAAGTCTTGAATTCTGGGGAAAAAGAAAAGAAAAAAGGCATCCAGAATTTAAATCAAGCCATATTTAGATTTAGCAAAAGTTTTGCACCAGCTGCTCGCATAACACAACCCTCTTTTATCTGCGCTTGGGACCAGCAGCACATAAAAGATATAGCAATACAAGGGAAAATTAATTTTTAGTGATACTTTTCAAAATATTTAAGATTCAGTTAGCAAAATTTTGAGTTTTAACTTTTAATAAACCTTTATCAAAATAATTAAATTTTAGTGACATTTCACTATTATGAATAAATTCTTCAAAAAATTTCCTTATACAACTCACTCTCAGGACTTGTACAAGCAATAAATTGACTTGTACAAGTCATTTTAGACTTGTACAAGCAATAAAATGACTTGTACAAGTCAATAAATTGGCTTGTACAAGTCATTTGGATGAGTGATATAAGGGCATTCTTGGAATAGTTGGTTTGAAATAGTGAAATGTCACTAAAAATTAGTTATTTTGCTAAAGGTTTATCAAAAGTTAAACTCAAAACTTTGCTAACTGAATCTTAAATATTTTGACAAACTAACACTAAAAATTAATTTTCCCTACAAGGCAAATACTCGATTTAGAAGTTAAGAAAATAAAATTTTTAGTTACATCATATTGATGATTTAATTTTCTAAATTCTCTCCATGATTTTTCTTCTATTAATTTCTACTGAATATGATTACTTTTATCCAGGTTGAACTCGGATCTCTTCAAGACACTGTACCAACAGATAAGATTGTGATTCTGCAAGGAGGTTGGGGGCTGCTCAGAAGAGGATCTGCTGGAGAAATATTACTTCGGCTGACTTACAAATCATACGTTGAGGATGAAGAAGATGAAGGGGATGAGGCAGATCTCATGGATACAGATGTATCAGATGATGAGTTATCTGATTCTGAAGCAGATGTTAATTATGAGCGTTGTCAGAAGGATTCTGTAGGCACAGAAGCTGTAGAGAGAGAATCCTTCATGGATGTACTAGCAGCTTTGCTTGTAAGTGAGGAATTTCAAGGGATAGTGGCATCTGAAACACTAAATACCAGATTTACCAAAGATGCAAAAAATTTGGAGTCAGCAATATTAAGTTCACGTGATCCAACTCCTAAACTTGGATCATCTGATTCGGAAAGTGGTTCTGAAAGTACTGGAGGTAATACTCAGAGCAAGTTCTCTATCTTCTATTTCCATGTTTTTTTTTCTCTTTCTTTTCAGGAAATTTTCTTGAACATTTCTTGTTTGCAGATTCAGCATTAATTTGGTTTGCTGTGATCACAAGTATAGCAGTGCTGATTGCTATCAATGTGGGTGGTTCAAGTTTTTTCAATCCTTGATTAGCTACATTGCACCATGAAGTATTAATATCTGATTATATATTTTGACCAGGTAAGTTATGGAAAACATGTCCAATTCTTAAAATTTGCCTCAACTGATCAGTGTTCTTATTTGAGATAATTTTTTTAGTTTTTTCTTCAAATGTAGCTCATATTTTCTCCTCCCAGTGAAATGATTCTCCCTCTTGGAGAATAGATTGTTGATTTTGCTGACTGAATATTGTTGAGTTCTTTTTTTCACCTGCTCAGAATTCTTTGCAGGTAATTTCAAATTATTTTGTCTGTAAGTGGAAATAAACTGAGAAATCTAACTGGAAGAAGAGACAAATAAAATTTTTACTTCATAAACAGTTGAGTTTGGTGCTGTCCAGCATTGACGATGTGGTCATGTTCTGATCCAATTCTTTGAATGTGATTGACTTGACCAATTAGGTTGACCAGGATTCTATGAAATGATCTATATGTCGCCATGTTGTTCTGCCTATATACAGAAGTTGAATCCTGAAATTTAAGTGGTTTTTTTTTTTTATGTGGAAGCAACGTTCTGTGTTTTCTGTGTCCATGACAGCCATTGACCTTCAATGATGATTTTCTTCTTGTGTGTCATTGGTATATATAAGTTTGGCCATCAGCTTGCGTTTTTCTTTTCTCTGTAAAGCCCAAATTTTCCTCCATTGATTTTTTTTTCATTTTACATAACACTTCGTCAAGGATAATAAATGAGGAGACACATGGTGCTCCTATCCTTGCTAGAATTTGACTTTAATTCATCCAAGTAATAGGTGAGGGTTAATTAAGAATATCTACCTGTTTATGATAGATAATGCATATAAAAAAGGGAAGCACAAAGCTTGAACTGTCAATAATATAAATATTTTTTGTCTTTTAGGGTGAAAGGATATTATTATTATATGTAGTAACTGCAGGGGTTATATTCTATGTATGCAAACGCTATACACTGAGCTAGCCAGCAGATGGTAAAGATTTAAACCCCAAATGTTGAACCAAATAAAAGTTCTCATTGGTTTATTGGGTTATATCATTGAATTCTGGCAATTCCTCTGCCATAGAGGGCTCAAAAACTTTGGTTTCTTTTCCACCATAAAGGCCACCAAACAGCACACACTGATGTAAGACCTTCCTTTTATGTTTCGATTTCACCTCCAAACAAGGCACCATTTTGGAACTTCATAACAGAAGACTACAAGAGATTGATCACCGAAAATGCACTTGTGAATGGTCCCATATATTTCTCTTCTACTTTAAACATGATCCGTTGATTAGGTAGAAACCAATTCATACTTGCTAAATGATACACAATCAATCTAAAAAATGCCTTTTTAGATGGAACTTGAGATTTCCAAATTCGCTTCTACATCTCAAAATTGCTCTTCTCTGGAAAAGGGAGTGGAAAAGGATTTGACATAAAATTCCCTTCTTGTCTGATTCTACGTGTGAAAGTCCATACCATCTCCTACCATTATCGATTGGATAAGGAATATCAGCAATTGTGCTAACTCGAATTCTCTAGTTATTTTCATCATCTGCAAAAACATAGATTATTGCTAACCCTGGCCTCTCTATTCATTACCACCACAGACAAATAAGAAAATTGGTGACTTAATAGAACTTAATTTCATCAAATATCATACTAGAATCTTATTCTATTCCTCTTTTAAACTGTTTTTTATTGTCCTTTAGAATAACAGTCCATACCGTCCACTACGAGATGGTTTTGCCCAATGAAGATCTAAATTAACCATCTTCCAACCAAGCTATTCACTCTCTTCCATGTTGATCTTAAGCTCTTAAACTGCCTCAGAACAGCAAGAGTGCATCTGAAAATCATCCTCTACAAATGTGAAGCCCCCTCCCTCAACTCACCAAATCTCCACTGAAATGCTGTCCCTTCCAAGTTTAAAGTTTTCTCCTGGATGGTGTTTCACTATAAGATTAACACACTAGATATCAGCATTGGAGCCCTCGCATGGCATTGTCTCCCCTGGTTTGTATGCTGTGCATGAAGGAGGCCGGGTCCGTGGATCATCTGCTCCTCCAGGCTGATTTCATTTGGAAATATATATTAGATCTAGGGAGTATCAGTTGGGTTCTCCCTTCCACCATTCGTGACTTGGAATTTCAGTGGAGATTTGTGGGGTTGAGCAAGCTAAGGACAAAGCTTTACAAGTCTGTATTTTAAGCTACATTATGAACTATTTGGTTGATGCGCAATTGGCGCATTTTTTAGGACATGGTGTTTAGGGAGTATAGTGTTACGGATCAGATTTTGTCAAAGGCTGCTGATTGGGGGTCAAGTGTACAAGGACTTCAGATTGATATCAGCATCTGAGATTGTTAGGAATAGGTTAAAAATAGTCCAGAGATTTCTAAAGCTTGTTCTTTTCAGTTTCTTGTCTATTCTGAGATGCTTCGTGCTTTTGCGTTTGTTTTTTCATGGCTTTCACACTGTTTTCTGGCTTTATTTTTATTTTTTGTACTTAGCATGATCCCATGCCTTGTGGGGTCTTTTATTTCTCCCTTTAAATATTAATGAAACTTCATTACCTTACAAAATGATTGGCAAAATGTATGCAAGAAACCTTGGGCCTGAACACCTTTGCATGTATGCCTCCAAAAGTTATGAGTAGCAGCTGTCTTCACTGTCCTGCTCTGTGTCTCAGCGAAAATTATGGGAAAAATGGTGACAGAGGATGATAGTGCCTGGGCTTCCTGGAAGTGCAGGAGAAACTTGTGGATCGTTCATTTACCAATACTGAGACAGGTGTAGAATACATAAGGGATCTAATCAAATTCCTCCATTTAACTATTTACATTACCCCTTAAATTTTATAAGTGATCTTAAGATCATCTAATCAGACCTCTAGAATTACCCTGCTTCCCCACTTCTTTATTTCGAAACAATACAGTTGTCGTCAATTAAGAACTTATCCAAGACCTATATTCTTCCCACAAACACATTCTAAGTTTGTGGAATCACATTGGAAAGCAACTTACTTAACTGATGGGTTAACATTGCATTACAAGGCTTTCACGCCCCAATTTCAGATCTATAAAAATCCTTAATTAATAATAAATACTTTAATAGATATAATAATAATTCTATAGGGACTTAGGGATTTGGAAACGTGACTGCAGTTTCTATTCTCCCCAAAATAGAAACCTAAGCAAATTCACTTTTACACATGTGCACTTAGAATTCTAAATGCAAAAGAATTTAAAAACAAAATAGAATTATTACACTTTGAGAATAGGAACAATTAAATATTCATTAAATTAAAGAGTTAAATACAAATATCCAAAGTACACCAGAAATATCACCAAACCTAACAATTCATCTACATAACCATCGTGATGCTGAAATCACACCAATGGTGACAGCCTACTTCCTATGTCATGATTCCGCTGTAAGCCTGTACTACTTTGACTTTAGTATAAACCTGCAACTACAATATAGTAGGGGTGAGCAAAAAGTTTAGTAGGTATCACTTCTACAGATTAAGTCCCAAGCAGAACTTCAAATGTAGAATTACACCTCTAACAATGATAAACAATAATAGCAATAATGTAAACAAGAGGAAACATGGTAAAATAGATCAACAATCAATAAACAAATAGATAATATGATCAAGTAAACACTTATACCTAGCAAGTAAATGAGCAAGTAAGGATACAACCATATGTGGTCTATATGTATGACATCCTAAGAAGTCATACATATAGAGAGGGTTTATGAAGATTACAATCATTGTTATGCAAGAAACCTTGGGCCTGAACAAGATTAACCAATCATGCATGCAATGAATGCAGTGAAGTGCGTGTATAACCTCTAGATATATTCATCTTCGCATCATGAAATATTTTAGAGTTGCAGATTATGAGAGTCATCCCCACCGGCCCCCTTATAATTGCTTGTGTTTGTGAGATTGTTTAGATACCTCTAACCTAACACACATCCCAACTTATAGACACCACTCGAGACAATCTGAAGTATTCCACGTGTACATCGTAGTTCTACGGGCTTTCAACCTATCAGAGCACTATGCCAAGCCACTATTTGCAGAATGGAGACTTAATCCCAAGATGCCCATAGCATCTTTGTGTCGTCCGGCTCTAAACAATAACACGGTCTCAACCTATTAATGCCTCTAAGAGATTTATCCTTCGAGGTCTTATGTCACTTGGTAGCCACATCTTACAGGCTATGCCTTGGACTCTATGGATAGCCCTCACTACAACATGTAATGGTAACAATCATATGAACAAGGACTATTGGTGACTGTTGGTAAACCGTCACAGCTCACTTGTTCTAATAACAATGTCAATATCATGCTAGACTCATGCAAGAAATACAAACAAACCCTCTCTAATGCATAATGCAATACACACATGGTTTTTATCAACAACCAAAGCAAATAATCTTCATAAACATGTCAATATTTGATTCAGCAGGTTTCATTGATTAATAATTGATTTAGAAGCTCATAATCATGCATTTATATATGTGTCAAGGCATAGATATCAATAAAATTGTACAAATCATCCAAAAATAATCTAAATCACAAATCTGGTCTAGTCACTCGACCTACCGCTTGAGCCTTATCTCGAGCGCCTTGCTTAATTCCTAGTTTACACATGGTCGCTTGCTTGGATGTTCAAGTGCCAATTCGAGTGTCCAATAGTGCTTAAATCCAAAATCAAACCCAGAAACCAACACTCGAGCTTGGTTTTGGGCATCCAGCAAAATTAACCAGCGCTCAATCCAACGCTCGGGCGTCCGGCTTATACATAGAATGTCAGTCTCGGGTTTTGAAATTAAAATAAAGCACAGGCGAGGCGCCTGATGTGGCGCTTGAGCGCTATATCGAGCGCCCACTTGAAAATTCCAGATTTCGTGAATTTTAACTTTCCAACCTAATTTTCTTCACATCTATTGATTTTAACATGTTTCTTAACACTCAATAGTGATTTTCTAACTATCCAAACACATCAAATTCACCTGGATTGAGAATTAGGTATCTCACCATTGAAATCCTTAAGTTCTAGGTTTCAGTTTCATATTCAACTTTCAAGATACCAGTCAAACACGCAAGCAATCATATAAATCAACCTAGTATCATGTTTCTAGACATGTTTGAAGTAAAACCCATGAATAAAACAATGTTTAACCTATAGATTAAGAATTTCACTCTATCATGCAATGTCTCTAGATTTCTCACACAAGCATGCTTACAATCAATAAAACACAATACAAATCATGATTTCTACACATGTTCATCACAAAATCACTACTTTATATCATCTCATATACCCAGAAATCTCAGAATTAGGTTTAGGCATGATTTATACAACTAGGGTTCTACATACAACTCAAAATCTGAAGATCAACCTACCTCAAAGCCTTGGTATTACTTTGCTATTGATTTTTTTGAGTTGATCACCAAAATCTTCTCCTTTCTTCCTCTAGAAACATGCGTCCAGCACTCTAGGGTTTTCTCCAAGAATCGCTTTACACACCCAAATCAATGAACAGAATTAGAAAAGATCCTGATTCTGTTTTAAAACTCGTATTTATATTAGGTTTCTATTATGTCTAATTACTATCCTACCCCAAATTCGTAGAGAACTTGGGTTAAGTTACTCAATCAATTAGATTAATATGGTTAATCCAATTTTATTTAGGCTATCCTAATTCACTTAGGGTTTCCCATGATTTCCTAATCTAACTAATATTTCTAATTTACTTGATAATCCTAGTTCAACTAGGGTTACTTATCCTAAAACCTTTAATAACTATTTTATTTCTATTTTCGTCCAATTATTTATTCCTATTTTTAAATATTACCTAACCACCCCATAACTTTTCTAATTTCACAATTTAGGACCCCTAACCAAGTTTTATTACTATAGTGCTCTTTTTCCACTTAATAAGCCATAAATCTTACTATATAAATTCAATTTAACTCAATCTTGAGTCCTATTAAGTTTTTAAGTCTAATGATTATCTAATTATCTTATTTAAATAATTATATTAATAAGGAAGCTACTAAACTACCCTTACACAAATTTCGAGGATATTACAAAGGCTGTCCTACATGTCATGGCATCCATATGAACAAACAATTCACTTCAATTAGTAAATTTGTAATTCTTCTAATCAAAACTTTTGAATTTAAATGGAACTTAATGGAATTCTATATGTACTTTCCTCTAATGCTGCACCATGCTTTATATGATATAGGTTTCAAATCTGAACACATTAGCTTGACTATGTAAATATGTATCAATTTTATGCCTTTAACATAATTTCCAGGAAGATTTTATCTTATTCCATATGTGGCTTTGTGTACCAGAGAAAGATTGCCCAACTTACCACTTATCAACATAATTTCCAGTAAATTCAATCGTTTAATTGCAGTGAGTTATACGGATCTGATTTACTGAAATGGCCTTTTCTGGTATTTTTTTTAGCTTAGTTTAATATCTTGTAGTAATGTTGTGCGGCACTAGCATTTGATATAAAGCATTATGTGTTGATTTATTTGCTTGATATCATGTGCAGCCATATGTAAGTAATTGTAAATGTTTCTCTGTAATTTATTTATGGTTTTGTTACCATAATGGGGGTAAAAAATATATTTGTTCCATAATTTTTCGGACTAGTGCCACAGGTTACTTTCATCAAAATCTTGTGGCAGAGTTTGGACAAAACAAAAGAGCAAAGATGCCTTTGACATAGAACTTACTCATGATTAGGTCGATTGAGGGTGCCTAGTAAGGAGTAGAGATACAGAGATTTAGAATATGCATTTAAGTAAAGGAGTATTTGAATCGCTGAAGAGGAAAGGTAGATGTTTATCCATGTAATTGGTGGAATTGAGACAAAAAAGAAAAAGAAAGAGGAAAAAGAAAACAAAAGGTCCTGACAAGAAAACTTACCCAGGGATGAACCATTCAGCAAGAAAAGTTCTTTAAACTGTGTAACACTTCTGGGTCAATTAAAATGATTGTAACTGATGTATTGATTTCTGAATCTCAATTTCTTATTGATTTACGTTTCTTTATATCTTTCTTGTGATTTTTAATTAGTGTGAACAGCTTTGAACGACAGACAATTCAATGACAGACCTTTTCCTTGTGCAGGCTGAACAGATCCTAAATCGAGTTGGCATATTTGAATCAGTTCTCATTGTATCCTTCAATCTTACTTGTAATGTACATTCATTGTTCATGGCAGAGGAATGTTCCATTGGCGGCAGGAATTTTTGGTTTTTTCTTTAAGCCATTAAGTGTGAATCCCCTTGTATCTTCACTTGTTCATATGACATTGTTATCAATCTTTCTGTACTTGCTTGGATCACTGTCAATAATGTAGAAACTAATTCTGATCGATTAAAATTTTGTAATTGTTCCCAAGTGTCTATATATCTTCCGCTAAAGATCTGTGTTTTTCTCTTGTAAGAAAGGACTATTTTTTGGCATCAAATGCTTAGACCGTAGTGTGCAGGAAACCCATTTTCATTGGGAGTTTTTCCACTTCAATTATGATTTCTGTGAATTGATTTTTAGAATAGTTTCCATTGAAACTAAATTGTAGCACCATCTTGAGTCCTTAAGACAAATTATTACTTCTGCCACAGCTTAGGTGTTGTTTGGCATTCATTTTGGGAACTCATTAAACGGCTTGGAATGAGTTCCAAGTCTTGCAATGAGTTTCAGTAATAGATTAGGTTTTTGATTCCATTTTGGGAAAGGGTTTAAAAAATACGCTGCGGAGAGTAATCACCCCTAGACTCGTTTGTATATTTTCAAAACTCAATTTGCAAAAGTGTGGTGTCTTGTAATATTTATAAATTCTGAAGGATATACTAGAAACTTATTTTAAAGATTCCTCTACATGACAAGGATGGAAATGTTGTTTATGAAAATTTATTTTATGTTATAATAATGGCAAACTTTATAATATTTACAACCTCTAAAAGAATGAATAGTTGGTTACCAAACTTCAAAATCATCTTCAAATCATCTTCAAACCCATTCAGATTCAGACAGAATAAAAAGGAGGCTTTGTGCCATATGACAAAGATTATCTTCCTTTGTGTCATTCTTGCAGCCAGCATCTCCAATGATCTTACGAGTCCCACTAAAATAACAAAAGATAGTAGCAATTGGTGATGACTTACTGCCAAAGGTTTTCTCAATCTTGGTGGGTCAAATAGTTTACAAAAGGATTTCAGTCAAAGGTTTTCTCAATCCTGGTGGGTCAAATGGTCTACAAAGAGATTTCATGGGTGGCTGGTAGATTTTGGATGAACACTAGAATTTTCTTGGATCTTGATATCATGCTACAACCGTTCTTTAACAATTGAAATTAAATTAGAGAATACTAATTAGCCCCCAATATTAGCAAACAAAATTACTCTAGCACATGGTCATGCAAGGAAGAGTTTTTGGGTCAATAATGTCAATGTGCATATGAACACTATTCTTTACGAGTTCCATCTCATTTCAATGATACATTTCAATTTGTGGAACCACACTCAATCTTTGAACTGAAAGTTCATTTGCATTCCTAGCATGGTTCCACAAATTGAAATGTATCATTTTAGGTGCAATATGCTAAAGTTTGAGCCAGAAACTTTGGCGCTCTCAAGTTCCATTTCATTTCAATGTAATAAGTTATAGGCTGAAGATACACTTACATTCCTCTAAATTGTTGTGATAGTTGTAACCTAACGCGTCATTTAGCATTCATTATAGGAACTCATTCCATGGCCTAGAATGAGGTCCACGCTTAGGTGGCATTTGTTGGGCATTATAGGTTGTGGATTATGGATTATATATAGTCGCTGATTTTCAAAATTTATAAACTTGTTTGGATACCATAGATTTTCGAATCTAATTATACGATTAGAATTTAGAATTTCGTTTGGTTGACATTGATTATTGAGATTAAATTTTGAGTTTTGCTATTAAAAAATTGCATACAAAAATAATATAATGTATATTGAAAAATTAATATCTTATTTAAATAATATATATAATATAGTTATAATATATAATATAATGTCTTATATATGATATTATATATTATACAATATAATGTAATATTATATATTATATATTATATATAATATATAATATATATTATACTATTACATTATATATTATATAATATAATATAATACATATTATAATATTGTATTATATACTATAGTTATATTATAAAAATGTTTTAAATTATAAGGCTTTTTGGATCCATACCCCTACATTATTGTCTATTGCATTTATACCCCTATGTTTTTAATAGTTATATTTATACCTCTCTATTTATCATTATTATTACACATATCCTTGACATTAAAGTCCATTAATGTGAAACCCCGAATTTTTGGATAATAATTAAGGCATAAATAAATAAAAGAAAATAGGGGTCTGATTATAGTGGAAATAAAAGAATGAAAATTTAGAGGATTGATAATTCAAATAAATAATAATTTGTAAATAAAAGAGAATTTTCAAAGGAAATCAATCTAGGAGGATAAGAGGGTATTTTAGTAAATTCCAAAAGGGCAATTGATGAATTAAATCATTAAATAATTAATAGAATTCGAAAATAGAAGATTAAAACTTATTGAGTTAGGTTTGAAGTTAAATAGTAATAATTATAACATAAAAGAAGGGGAAAAGGGCAATTGAGTAATTATGCTTAATTGGTGGCCTTAATTTGGAGAAAAAGTGACTAAATAGGGTGTTTAGGTAATATTTAGTAAGGAGTTTATTTAGTAAGGGACTTAATAGGTAACGTACTAAAAAGAGAATTAGAAGGAAAAGAGAAAGTAGGAATTAATTAGACAGTTTCTTAATACTAATTGAACTCCTCTAAGGTTTGTCTATTTAAGCAAGTCATTAAAGAAAGTTTAGGGTTTCTTCTAATCAAGTTATATAGAGGAAAAAGAGGAGAAAAAGCTAGCTCTCATGTTTGGAGAGTATAGAAAGAGAAAGAGAAAGAGAAAAATAGAAAGAATACAAGAGAAATGAGCTGTTGTAGAAACCTCCGACTAGCATCCATCAAAGTTAGATCGGAAGAGATCCAACCGTCGGATTGACCTCAAATTTGGAGGTTTTGTTCATGATTGGTAGGACTACAATCTGAACAGTGGAGATCTTATTTGGAGAACCCTAGGTTAGTGCGAAAAATAACAGAAGTTTGGATTCAATTCGGGATTCAAGAGAAGATGGATTTTTTTCATGATAAGGCAAGTAGCAACCACTTGAAAACTGGAGGAAATGCATCATTTTTGTGTTTTTGATTTATTCTTGATTGATTTGATTAGATGAGAATATGTTTCATGGTTATGTTTGGTTTCATTGATGAGTTTTCATGTTCTTGAAAAAAAAGTATAAAAGCATTAAAGAATATAGGTTTAATCCTTGTAGATGACTAAGGAATTGCAATTAATTGATACAAATAATTCTAGGATCTTGTAGGTGTGAATTAGGTCAATAAGATATAAATTTAGAATAATTAAAAATCAATGAAATAACCTAAAATCAGAAAATAGGAAAAATCTTGGAATTCTGCCAAAAATTCTACAGGCACTCAACAGGTCACTTGAGCGACCTAAGTTAGTTTTAAAGATTTGGTGATTTTAGGTCTAATTTAATGGTTATGTAGATACCCCAAATTGCACTACAAAATGAGAAAATAATTAAAAACATGTAATTGGGATTTGAAACAGGTCAAAAAAGTATAAAATCTAGCCAAACTGGTCATGCCCGTATTTTGTTTACGGTCTGGTCATGCCCGCAGTTGATATACGGGCACGGCGCGCCCGTAATATATATACGGCCCTGCCCGTAATATACATACGGGCACGGGGGTTTTTGTGCGAATTTATCCTTTCTCAATTTCTGAGCCTTATCTGTATCCAAATATATCTCTGGGATATGCGAATCCTCTTATTTATCCATCGAATCTCTTATTATCCTATTTGACAAAGGATTGGCATTATCTTGGTTTTTAATTCAATCTGAAACTCTATCTTGCCAAACCCTGGACCAACCATGCCCCTGAGTTTGCCTATAAATAGAGGGCTTCTCCTCAAGCAAAAGGCCACGAAAATTTGAAGTCCAAGGAGCTCCAAGAGAAGAGAGGAATCCCTGCTGTTCTGCTTGCTCAATCCAGGTAAGTCCCTTTTCCCTTTTTATTTTCTGTCTTTAATTCTAGAGATAATAGGATCTTCTCTATTGCTGTAGAATAAGGCCGTCTTTTATACTTGTCTTCCTAAACTTGTCTCTAAGTACCTCAAGAGTCTCTCTAGCCGTAAAACGTGAAGAGAGAGCTATGGGAAAGGGGAACAGGTGGATCCCTAGAATAGAACCCCATAATCTGTTTTTCTCCTTTTCCATAGAATAAGGCCTTTGATTGTGTTTGTATCACCAAACCTATCTCCAAGTACCTCAAGAATCCTCTCTAGCCGTAAAACGTGAAGAGAGAGCTAGGGGAAAAGAGAACAGGTGGATCCGTAGGGTAGACCCCCATGTGCTCTAATCTGTGAGATGTGGCTGTTTGGAATATCCTGATCATGTTTTAATGGTTTTTATGTTGAATCTGAATCAATCATATGAATCCATGATGTTTATAGCATGAGATCCCCACTTTTTTCTAAAATTTGGATTTTCACCATCTTTGCACCTACAGCACTGTTTTCGTGATTTTTGTGATATTAGGCTAAGATCCTGGATCTATCATGATCAGTATGATAGATCTGGATTCAAAAGCCTGAAAGTAATTTCTAGGGTTTCATGATGTGGTTTTTGAGTCCTTTTTCACTTTTGAGAGAAGACCCTACGGTCTAAGTTCTCCCCTTTTGATGTTCTTCATCAACGTGGGTATTTTTGGTTTTGATTTTTTGATATAATGTGAAATTTGGGTTATATCTATGTCCTGGACTATTCAAGTTCAATTCTGAAATATTTTATAAAAATCATATTTTTCTAGATTTCTAGAATTTAACTTGAAGCCAGATTTTTGGATTTTTCACTTTATTTTGGTTTTATTTGATTTTATCTAAATTTTATTTTAATCATGAAACCCTAGGAATGGTATGATCATATTTGAAAGTTCTGGATCAATCAGGCTATTCGTATGAAAAAACCATACACTTTTGTCTTTTTGTGATTTTTCATGATTTTTATAGCAAGCCTTTTTTCCTTTGAAAAACATGAACAATACCTGGCAACCACCTTGTGTGGATGAATAGGGGTGCCTAACACCTTCCCCTATTCATAACCTAATCCCCTTACCCATCTCTGGTTGTTTTTTTAATAGGGTTATTTTTACCCTAAATTTGCCTTTTTGTGCTTATTTAATGATTTTGGTATCCATTCACCCCTAAACAGAATGGTGGCGACTCTTTGTTTTTAACTAATCCCGTGTGATGATCAGGAAGTCATTGAATTGATTTTTTCCCATGTCTCACAACTGGCGACTCTGCTGGGGACTTGTGGATTTCAGCCTTTTGGTGTTTTTGTTCATGTTTTTGATGTTCTGATTTTGCTTGCTATTTTGGGTTTTTAGCATGTTTGACTTGTTTTATTGTTTTGTTTGCTATTGGGTGTTCTTAAGCATGCTGGGTATGTTTGAAATCTGAATTATTGTTTAAGAATTCATGGGGGTAGAAACATGCTTAATTTTTATTTATAGGATTGTTTCTAGAAACATGCGTAGGGAGGTTCGTTTTGCTAAACCATGCTGATTTCTTGCTGTATTTTTATAATAGCATGTTTTAATTTTCAGCATGATCTCCATGATGTGTTTTTGGGTTGTATAATATGATCATATGTTTGCATGATTTGGGTGATTTTTGTGAGCTTGTTTATGGGCTATAGGATTGTTTTGTGTATTTGTTTACTTTAAATATGCTTTCCTATTATGCCTTGGTTTGTATATGCATGGCTACGAAAAGAGTGGCAAGGGTTTGGGACGTTGTGAATGCACCCAATTTTTACAATGCACTGTGCACGTTTTATTTTTACACAGCCTACCCATAACCTATAGGAAGTTGAACCCGAATGTGTGTAGCTTGGCGCAAAGAGGTCAATACTTCGGAAAGCGAAAGTGAAAACATTCACCTTAGAACTTTGGGCCAATGATGTGATGATAACGTGGATCTATGATTTGATTCTGGTCATCACTAGGCTTGAGTGCTAAGTTGCTATTAAGCCAAAACCCAAAGCCCCTACGCTTGAAGGTGGAGATACACGTTTTTGGCTAAAAAACACAATTACGTGGGGATATGGCTTTGTAATTGTGGGAAGACCGTTTGCATGGTTCGCAAGCCAAGGCATAATGCGGATGCCATATTGAAGGTAAACAAGGTAACAAGGTAACCTTAATTTTTGTATTATTTTCATGTCATAGGGGTGTCATGTGTCCATCGGTTTGGGACAAAATTGGTCCCAAATAGGCATGTATCCTAAAATTGGTGTAGCCCATAAGAAGAGTTTTCAACTCTTATCAGAATTGATCGTACCTAGAGTTCATATGAGAGGCAACCCAAGGTACCAAATTCCGAGCACGGTGTCAATTTTGGAGGGAGCATGTGCCCTCATGAAGGATTCATGTAAATAGGGTCAAAGTCCACTTTGGGACAGTTTAGAGGCCTTGCAATGGGTGAACCGCATGTTTGGATGAGCAATCAAAGTGATCAAATCATGTAAAAACTGAAAAAAACAGAAAAGTGCTCTGTAAACCGCATTTATTACGCGGACTGGGCTCACCCGTATTGGTTATACGGGCTAGGCTTGCCCGTGTTAACCATACGGTCACGGCTTGATCGTAATTTAAATGCGGGTAAGGCCGGACCGTAATGTATATGCGGTTTTCGCGGAATATTCAATTTTTAATCAGTTTTTCTCACTAAATCCTGTTCCTTTAACCTTTAAATGATGATAAAGGGAAATGAGTTTGAATAAAAGGCTTCAAAAAATAATAAATAAATAAATAATGTGAAAGAAAATCCTTGGGCCTCTGAAAGCCTTTGAATTTCAGACTTTTTCTCAGATCTCTTGGCCTCTGAAAGCGTTTGAATTTCAGACTTTTTCTCAAAACTCCCTGGGCCTCTGAAAGCCTTTGAATTTCAGACTTTTTCTCAAAAAATCCCTGGGCCTCTGAAAACCTTTGAATTTCAGATCTTTTTCTTTGGGCCTCTAAAAGCCTTTGAATTTCAGACTTTTTCTCAAAAAATCTTTGGGCCTCTGAAAGCCTTTGAATTTCAGACTTTATCTTTTGGGCCTCTGAAAACCTTTGAATTTCAGATCTTTGGGCCTCTGAAAGCCTTTGAATTTCAGATCTTTGGGTCTCTGAAAGCCTTTGAATTTCAGACTTTTTCTCAAAAAATCTTTGGGCCTTTGAAAGCCTTTGAATTTCAGACTTTATTCTTTGGGCCTCTGAAAGCCTTTGAATTTCAGATCTCTTTCCTCGGGCCTCTGAAAGCCTTTGAATTTCAGATCTCTTTCCTCGGGCCTCTGAAAGCCTTTGAATTTCAGACTTTTTCCAAAAATATCTCTGGGCCTCTGAAAGCCTTTGAATTTCAGATCTTTGGGCCTCTAAAAGCCTTTGAATTTCAGATCTCTTTCCTTGGGCCTCTGAAAGCCTTTGAATTTCAGATCTTTTTCCAAAAATACCCCTGGGCCTCTGAAAGCCTTTGAATTTCAGACCTTTTTCAAAAATACCCCTGGGCCTCTGAAAGCCTTTGAATTTCAGACCTTTTGCAAAAAATATCCCTGGGCCTCTGAAAGCCTTTGAATTTCAGACCTTTTGCAAAAAATATCCCTGGGCCTCTGAAAGCCTTTGAATTTCAGACCTTTTCCAAAAATATTCCTGGGCCTCTGAAAGCCTTTGAATTTCAGATTTTTTTCTCTTTTTGGGGGACCTGTTGGAAGCCCTAGAATATTCCAACAATTCTAAAAAATATATATATATATATATAAAATAAAAAAGAAGCAAATAAAGAAACAAATCCAAACTCGTGTTCACCCAGTTTGCACATAGGCATTCATAGGTATGTGAATGAGATTAAATTGGCACTGATATATTCTCTTTATTTTTTCTAGGTACCAAGTACACTTGCAACCATAGTTCCTGTAACCAGATCAAGAGCTCGCGCCATGAATCCCATTGAGAATGAAGCTGATGCTCCTCACCCAGATATTGTCCTGCTACAGGAGCAAGTGGCAGGACTAGCCCGAATGCTAGAAAACATATTGTCAATGCAGGCCCAACAAGTGTAAACCCAGAACCAAGCATCCACTTCCAACCCAGCACCTCCACCCTAAATCAATATTCCACCTTTGGTTCAACCTATTTATGAACCCACCCCTGAACCTATACTGATCAGGGACGAGACAGTGGAATCGGACAAAGCCAAGGAAAAGGAAAGGATGAGGGAAGAAGTTGAAAGAAAGTTCATGCACCGACTGGAGAAGATCCAAGATGAACTGAGGGAAGTAAAAGGGGTAAACAACTTCGGGGGCACCGATTTTGAAGACTTGTGCCTATACCCTAATGTTAACCTGCCGGCCAAGTTCAAGTGCCCAGACCTAGACAAATATGACGGCACTGGTTGCCCCATGAGCCATCTGAAGTTGTACTGCGGTGCCCTATGCCAGTTTGGTCGGGATGAGGGCGTCTTGATTTAGCTCTTCCAAAGGAGCTTAACTGGAACTGCGTTGAGATGGTTTGCCACTTTAGACCATGAAAAGATCCGAAGATGGAAGGACCTAGCAGATGCCTTCTTAGCTCAATACAGGTTTAATTCAGAAATCGTGCCAGATAGGTACGATGTAATGAGAATGAGTAAGGGAGGGGACGAATCTGTAATGCAGTATGCCAAAAGATGGAGGGAGACTGCCTCTCAGGTCAGGCCACCCATGCTAGAGCAGGAGATGATTTCCACTTTCATCAGTACATTGGGTCAACCATTCTACAACCACCACCTGGTGGGTCAGACTACCACTAATTTTGCTGCCTTAGTCCAAGTGGCTGACCGAATCGAAGACAGGATCAGGTCAGGTAAAATAATTGACCACTTTGCCATGGTCAGTCAACAGGACCCCAATCCGAAGAAAGGAAGCGGGATAAGGAAGAATGGGAACAAGAAAGAGGGTGAGGTAAACATAGTACAGCCACCGTCGGGCCCTAACAAGCTCATACAAATCAATATACCTGCACATTTTCCTACTCCATCTGCTCCATCAACCCAGGCCCCCATGAGGGTTAATGTTCCAGTAGCACCCTCAGACCCAAAGAGGGCTTTTACTAAGGAGGAAAGGGATGCCTATTTTGCAACAAGGAGAAATAGGGTTTTCACCCCTATTCCAATGACTCCATCTCAGTTGCTACCCACTTTATTGCAAGCAGGGTATATTACTTTAAGAGAGCCCAATTCGAATGCATCAAAGGGGAGAAATTTTGACCCCTCCACCACTTGTGATTTCCACATGGGTGCACTTGGGCACCCTACTGACAAGTGTTGGCCTTTGAAACACGTCATTCAGGATTTGCTTGACCAGAATACCCTGTCTTTCAGTACAGGGGCTCCCAATCCTTCCAGAACAGACATTGGCCAAAACCCTTTGCCCCAGCATCATGGGGCAGGCCCATCTAATGTTATAGGGGTCATCTCCTCTGATAAAATAACTTTTGACCCATCTCAGTTAATTGCTCCTATAGGGACAACGGTTAAAGTGTATTTTGACAGAAGAAATGAGGACAAAGAAATAAATGTAATTTCAAGAAAGAATGAGAGTGCTGTTGAGAACATTATTTCTTCTTTGGACCGGGCCTCCTCCCTCATGGCCCAATTAAATATTGCAAAGCCACCTCTGGTAATCAATTGCAATCCATCCACCCATTTTTCACCCTCTTTATCAAAACCACCATTGGTTATAAACTGTGACCATCTCAATGCATCAGTCACTTCTGTAACCCCTCAACCAAAAATATGTCCACCATTGGTTGTAAATGTTTCTCCTACTCAGACTTCATCATCCAAGTCCAAACTTCCTCCATTAGTGATAAATGTCCCTAAGCCTTCTTATTCTGAATTGGATGTACCATGGAACTACAGTGAAGCCTTTACCACTACATTTCCTGCAGCTGAAGGCAAGAAAGAAGTAAACCTCATGACAAGGTCAGGGAAATGTATGGGGGAGGAAGAAAAACAGAAAGAAATCGGAAAAGAAAAGAAGGAAGAAGAGAAAAATAAAGGAAAGGCCAAGGTAGGGGAAGATGCCCCTCAGGTAATTGACAATGAGGCTGCCGACCTCATCAAAATGATCAAAAAGAGTGAGTTCAATGTTGTCGAGCAGTTGAACAAAGTCCCTGCCCAGATCTCAATACTGGGCTTATTGTTAAGTTCTAAAAAGCATAGGGAATCTCTGTTGAGGGTACTTTAGGGGGCCCATGTGCCTAAAAATATTGAACCAGACCAACTAGGCAAGATGGTTGGGCAGATTTTATCCCACAATGTCATAACTTTTTCTGAGACTGAAATTAGCCCAGAAGGGTACCATCATGTGGATCCTTTGCACATAGCTGTGCTCAATAAGGGTTGCATGATAGCTCGGGTCTTGATTGATAATGGGTCGGCCCTGAATGTCTGCCCGTTAATAACATTTGTTAAGCTCGGTTTGGAGCAAAATAAAATTAAACAGAACGGAATAATCATAAGAGCCTTTGACAGCTCTAAAACACACTCCCTAGGGGAGGTTGAACTACCGGTCGCTATTGGACCGTATATCTTTAACATCACATTTGAAGTGATGGATATACCGGCGGCCTTCAACCTACTCCTAGGAAGGCCATAGGAAGGCCATGGATTCATACAGCTAAGGCTATACCATCTACCCTCCACCAAAGAGTCAAATATATTATAGGGCAAAAGGTGATTACTGTCCTAGCTGAAAATTTGGTTCCTCCCATGTGGTCCCTTGATGTACCCTACGTAAACATGGAAATGACTGCTGACAAGATGGCATTTCACTCTTTCCAGTTTGAAACTGTCAATTTTATACCTGGGGGGTATCAGGAAAAAGAAGGAAAGTTGACTTGTACTGAGAAAATGGTCAAGAATGTGCTGGGAAAGTATAATTTCCACCCTAGAAAGGTCTGGGGGTTAACCTACAAGGAAGGCTGGAACCAGTAAAGGTTAAGAAGCTAGTCCCTAGAGCAGGATTGTGATCCAAGCCAAGGAATTGGAAAAGACAGAGGCAGATGGAAGACATGAAATTCCCTCACATCAGGGAAACTTTTCCTAAACTTTCTCAGATGATTCAACTGTCTCCACCCCAGGATCAGTCCAAACCCCCATATTATAACATCAACTCATTCCAAAAACCCAAGTCCTCAACCTTGCAACCATATGTTTCACCTTCACCTCCACAAGCATTGGGTGGGCCTGGGCCACGGGCAGAACATGAGCATGATTTTTCTGAGGACGTTGGAGCCTTTTTTGCCATGATAGAAGGCAACCAAGAAGAAGGAGCAGATGAGCTACCCTTCATTGATTGGGCTGCAGTAGAAGTTCCATCTGGGACAAGCCCTACAGAAGAAGCAGGCGATGCAACTTACCCAGTACTGGTGATTTCGGATGCGGACCCTAAGCTTGAGGAGCAGGCTTGTACCCCTGCCCCAGATTCTTTTGTTTTGAATAATTGGGACGAAACTCCCCTTACTTTTGAAGTCGCGTTTGTCTGGAAAACAGACATGACTTCCAAAAAAAAAAACTCCATTAGTGGAATGCCCTTTTCCTGAAGGTTTTAATGAGCCTTCGTCTTCAGGAAAAGATTTTTTAGAAGGCCCTCAAAAAACACAAAAAGATTTTTCAATTTTTTATAGAAAAGATAAATTTTTCAAAAAGGTCCAAACCATTTATGAACCCTATAAGCAAACGGAATTGGATCAGGTTGAGTATGACTTCAACCTCGAGCTCGACTTTGACCTAATGGGGGTTGAGGAAGAGACCGAGGACGAAGAAGACGACCCTCCAAAAGAAATCACATATGAATTGGAGCGTCATGAAAAGGGGTTTCAACCCAATATTGAAGAGACCATATCAATAAACCTAGGGACTGAAGATGACCCAAAAATAGTGAAGATTGGGGTATGCCTATCTGAGGTACAGCGGGATGAAATGATACTGTTCTTAGCTGATTATGAAGATGTTTTTGCATGGTCGTATCGTGATATGCCAGGGTTAGACACGGATATGGTTGTGCACAGGCTACCAATTCTGTCAGATGTTAAGCCAGTTAAACAGAAACTGAGAAGGTTGAAACCAGAGTGGACATTGAAGGTCAAAGATGAAGTGGTTAAACAATTCCAAGCGGGGTTATTGGCGGTCTCCACGTACCCTGAATGGCTTGCAAATATAGTGCCAGTGCCAAAGAATGATGGAAAAGTCAAAATGTGCGTAGACAATAGAGACTTGAATAAGGTAAGCCCAAAGGATGATTTTCCACTTCCACACATCGACATTCTGGTCGATAACACAGCCGTACATAGCCTATTCTCATTTATGGATGGCTTCTCTGTGTACAATCAGATTAAGATGGCTAAGGAAAATCAAGAGAAAACAGCCTTCATTACACCTTGGGGTACCTTCCACTACACTGTCATGCCATTTGGGCTTAAGAACGCTGGGGCAACCTACCAACGGGCCATGACAGTCTTATTCCATGATATGATCCATAAGGAGATGGAGGTCTATGTGGATGATATGATAGCCAAGTCATGTGAAGAAGAAGACCACCTGATCAATTTGAAGAAGGTGTTTGACCGGCTCAGGAAATACAGTCTAAGGCTTAACCTTGCAAAATGTGTCTTTGGGACTATATTAGGAAAATTGTTGGGCTTTATAGTAAGCAGAAGGGGAATTGAGATCGACCCAGCTAAAGCTAAAGCAATTATTGAAATGCCATCACCTAGAACGGAGAAGGAAGTTCGTGGTTTTCTTGGAAGGATTCAATACATAAGCCGGTTCATAGCACAGCTCACTGCTATGTGTAAACCAATTTTCAAGCTTCTAAGAAAGAATAACCCGACAATTTGGAATGACGATTGCCAAGAAGCCTTTGACACAATAAAGGAATATTTATTGAACCCACCTGTGCTAGTACCACCAACTCCAGGAAGACCATTAATTTTATAATTGTCAGTTTTGGAGACGTCAATGGGGTGTGTCTTGGGGCAGCATGACGATACAGGCAGAAAGGAAATGGCGATTTACTATCTAAGTAAAAAGTTCACGGAATATGAAGCCAAGTAGTTTCATTTGGAAAAGACTTGTTGTGCTTTAGTATGGGCAACTCAAAGACTGAGGCATTATTTCCTTAGTCATTCCACTTTATTGATATCCTGAATGGACCCTTTGAAGTATCTGTTTGAAAAACCGGCTTTAACTGGTAGAACAGCAAAGTGGCAGTTGTTACTCTCTGAATTTGATCTTACATACATCACTCAGAAGGCCATTAAGGGTCAAGCCATTGCTGATCACTTAGCTGCACACCCTTTACCAGAATACCAACCTTTGAAGACTAATTTTTCTGATGAGGCAATTCTGTTCACTGAAGAAGAAGAAGGTGAAAGCTCTTGGCAAATGTTCTTCGATGGGGCTGCCAACATGAACGGAAATGGAATAGGGGCAGTTTTGATCAAGCCAGATGGGTCACACATCCCAATCGCAGTGAAGTTAAAGTTCCAGTGCACAAACAATATTGCAGAGTATGAAGCATGCATAATTGGGTTACAAGCAGCCTTAGACCATGAAGTGGAGGAACTTGACGTATATGGAGATTCGAGTCTTATCATCTTCCAAACAACTGGTCAATGGAAAACCAAGGATCACAAATTGATCCCCTATCACCAGTATTTGGAAGAATTAAGCACCAAATTCACTCGAATTTCCTTCAACTTTATGCCAAGGGCCAAAAATCAGTTTGCAGATGCTCTAGCAACATTGGCTTCAATGGTCAGTATGCCAGAAGGGGTTGATATTAGACCACTGGAAATTGAAGTCAAAGATGAACCTACTTACTGCCTGGTTTTAGAAGAAACACCAGAAGAAGAAGTACCATGGTTTTAGGACATTAAGAATTTCCTAAATGATCGGAGTTTGCCAGAGAATGTCACTTCTACAGAGAAAAGAACAATACAGAGGTTGGCAGGTCAGTTTTTACTAAGTGGTGGGCAGTTGTACAAGAGATCACACAACGATATCCTACTCAGATGTGTTGCCAAGACCGAGTCAGAAAGATTAATTGAAACTGTACATGGAGGAGTTTGTGGACCCCATATGAACGGGCACATGCTTGCCAAGAAGATTCTGCGATTGGGATATTACTGGTTGACGATGGAGGATGATTGCTATATACATGTCAAAAGGTGTCATTTATGCCAAGTGTATGCTGTTAAAAAAATGCACCCCCAAGTGAATTGCACAACATGACATCTCCATGGCCCTTCTCCATGTGGGGTATAGACGTCATTGGAATGATCTCTCCAAAGGCATCGAATGGACACAGGTTTATACTTGTAGCAATCGATTATTTCACTAAGTGGGTAGAAGCAGCTTCGTATGCAAACATCACAAGTAGTCACGTTCTTAAGTTTTTGAAGCACAATATCATTTGTCGCTATGGTTTGCCAAGTGCCATAGTATCAGACAATGCTTCAAACATTAAGAACAAGGATATGAGGAAGATGTGTGAGCAGTTTCAGATTACCCATCACAAGTCAGTTCCATACAGACCTAAGATGAATGGGGCAGTGGAAGCAGCAAATAAGAATATAAAGAAGATCATTCAAAAGATGGTAGTGAGTTTCAAAGATTGGCATGAAATTCTGCCACTTGCGCTACACGCCTACAGAACCTCAATCCGGACTTCTACTGGGGCAACCCCGTATTCCTTAGTATATGGGATGGAAGCAGTTTTACCAGTAGAAGTGGAAATGCCTTCACTAAGAGTGCTAATGGAAGCCGAATTAGAAGAAGCTGAATGGATACAGTCAAGACATGATCAACTCAATTTAATAGAGGAAAAGCGGTTAAAAGCACTTTGTCATGGTCAATTGTATCAGAAGAGAATGGTCAGGGCTTACAATAAGAAGGTGAAGCCCAAAACTTTCCAAGAAGGAAATTTAGTATTAAAGAAAATCTTACCCTTTTTGGAAGACCCTCGTGGAAAATTCAAACCAAATTGGGAAGGGCCTTATGTTGTCAAGAAAGTCCTATCAGGGGGTGCTCTCATTTTAACATAAATGGATGAGAAAGATTTTCCTGAGCCAATTAACTCTGATGCAGTAAAGAGATATTTTCCTTGAATGAATATTACTAGGAAATGATCTGAGGCCATATTTCTATATTTCCCAAAATTTTCATCCCTAGTCAAGCCAATTTGGGTCTGTTCGTCTTTTTGATAAACCTAAACTGGACTTACAATCTTATACTGGGGCAAGGCCAATAGGGGCAAAGCCAATAGGGGCAAAAAGAGAAAAAAAAGAAAGGGAAGGAAAATAGTGGCAAATGAAAGCCAAATACAAAAAAGGGGAAATGGGATCAAATTCATCATGACTGTAAGTCCGGTTGACCTATTTTCACACTTAGAAAATTTTGAGCCTTTAATACCTTTGCTTTCACAAACCGAGCTTAGCCTTTGTTTCATCCTATTCTTAAGCCCTCGGTGATTTTAGTATATTCATTCAACTTTCAGAGTAAGATTGGTGATGACGGAATGCAGAAGCCGGCCCTAGTCAAAACCGTAATTGGTGCTAGGGGCAATAAGGGCAAAAGAAAAAATAAAAAAAAAAGAGAAAGAAAAAAAAGAGAGAAGAATCAAAGGTTGAGTTGATCATGTGGTCCAAGTTTGAAGTCAGCATGAGCACTAGAAATTGAGCAAATTAGCAGGGTCAGTCATGGAGGAAAAGCCATTTGGGGATGATATTAAAGGTCGCAGGATAGATAGATTTGGTCTCTCCCTATTGCTTGGATTACCCTTTTCATTATTCAACCTGATTTTAATTCCTTTAATTATATGTGATTAAGTGTTTTGGATCAGCTTTTAAAAAAAAAACTATATTTTGGCCCATGATGAGCATCTGTCTTTTCATAAAACATTGGTTTTGCAAGCATTAAGAATTCTGAGGCCACTAGTATAAAACCTATTTTCTTATTTTGTTATTCGCATTCTTTTATTAGAGTTTCTTTTTGGCAAAGGTTAAAAAAAAAAGAAAAAAAAAGAGAAAAAGAAAAAAAGAAAAAAAAAGAGAAAAAGGAAAAAAGAGGATCATCTCTGCTGAGGGGCAAATACTTCTTCAAGTAACCAAAACCGGGGCATGCTCAGCGCCTTTCCCTCTGGGTTTTCATTGGAATGAATTACAACATTTGGAAGAAGCAGTCAAGCTTTAGTCTTCGGATTTGAAAAAAAAAAGAGAAAAAGAAAAGGCTTCGAAGCAGTGTCATGTTTTCTCTGTTAAACAAGGGTTCCCAATTCTTCAATCATGAAGAAGGATTTTACTGGGGCAGCAAGAAGGCATGAAGAAGAGATCATGGGTAGTAAGGGCATGGGATTAGATCATCAGATTATGATTCTCAAATCCATCAATCAAGAAGAGGGCATTCACTTGGGCAATTAAAAAGCACGAAGACAGGTTATGGGCAGTAAGGGCACATACATCGTTATTGAGAGAGCAAGAAGATGAAGAAGCAAAAGCAAGTTGCAGAATATTCAAGCACAGGTTTGGGCATCAAATGGCACCCAGGTATATCAAATAAGAAAACCAATCAGGAAATTCAATAAAATATTTTCTTCCTTATTGTTGAGCTGTAAAGTGAAAAACATCAAAAGCAATTGAGTTTGCAGAGGTCAATTTTAAATCCACATTCTTTTCAAAATTTGCTTGTCTCAGATTTATTTTCATAGCCACGAGAGCTCTAAGAAATCTGAGATAAGGAAGAGACGCCACCCCATCAGACTTCAAGCAGGGGTTTCATTGGCTATCTTCGAATCCATGTTTTTATCATTTCTTTGTTTGACCAAAGTAAGTTTAATTAATGAGATGTCTTTCAAATGTGCAATTTTGAGTTGTGTCTGTTCTTTGCTGTTCATTGTGCTACAACTACAGGCCACCCAGAAAAATTTATTTTTCATAATTTTCTCCACACTTTTCAAGAGATTAATGTCTATATTGATTGTAAATTGCAAGGATTGCCACTTTACCCACTTTTATTTTAAAATTTGTCTCAAATCTCACTTCATAGCCACGAGTGCTCAGTGAGACTAGAGAGGAGGATTTGCCCCTTAAGGTTAGGGACTTTTCAGCAAATCCTCCGCACAGATTCTTTTTTAAAAAAAATCATCCTTTTAATCCTTGCAAATTGTAATTAGTTAGACAAAATCTCAAAAAGTGCAATTTGTGGGTCTTTTTACTTTTTGCTCGTAATTGGTTCCAATTACCAGCAAATAGGGGCAGCTGTAGACATCCCAAATTGTACTACAAAATGAGAAAATAATTAAAAACATGTAATTGGGATTTGAAACAGGTCAAAAAAGTATAAAATCTGGCCAAATTGGTCATGCCCGTATTTTGTTTACGGTCTGGTCATGCCCGCAGTTGATATATGGGCACGGGGGTTTTTGTGCGAATTTATCCTTTCTCAATTTCTGAGCCTTATCTGCATCCAAATATATCTCTGGGATATGAGAATCCTCTTATTTATCCATCGAATCTCTTATTATCCTATTTGACAAAGGATTGGCATTATCTTGGTTTTTAATTCAATATGAAACTCTATCTTGCCAAACCCTGGACCAACCATGCCCCTGAGTTTGCCTATAAATAGAGGGCTTCTCCTCAAGCAAAAGGCCACGAAAATTTGAAGTCCAAGGAGCTCCAAGAGAAGAGAGGAATCCCTGCTGCTCTGCTTGCTCAATCCAGGTAAGTCCCTTTTCCCTTTTTATTTTCTGTCTTTAATTCTAGAGATAATAGGATCTTCTCTATTGCTGTAGAATAAGGCCGTCTTTTATACTTGTCTTCCTAAACTTGTCTCTAAGTACCTCAAGAGTCTCTCTAGCCGTAAAACGTGAAGAGAGAGCTATGGGAAAGGGGAACAGGTGGATCCCTAGAATAGAACCCCATAATCTGTTTTTCTCCTTTTCCATAGAATAAGGCCTTTGATTGTGTTTGTATCACCAAACCTATCTCCAAGTACCTCAAGAATCCTCTCTAGCCGTAAAACGTGAAGAGAGAGCTAGGGGAAAAGAGAACAGGTGGATCCGTAGGGTAGACCCCCATGTGCTCTAATCTGTGAGATGTGGCTGTTTGGAATATCCTGATCATGTTTTAATGGTTTTTATGTTGAATCTGAATCAATCATATGAATCCATGATGTTTATAGCATGAGATCCCCACTTTTTTCTAAAATTTGGATTTTCACCATCTTTGCACCTACAGCACTGTTTTCGTGATTTTTGTGATATTAGGCTAAGATCCTGGATCTATCATGATCAATATGATAGATCTGGATTCAAAAGCCTGAAAGTAATTTCTAGGGTTTCATGATGTGGTTTTTGAGTCCTTTTTCACTTTTGAGAGAAGACCCTACGGTCTAAGTTCTCCCCTTTTGATGTTCTTCATCAACGTGGGTATTTTTGGTTTTGATTTTTTGATCTAATGTGAAATTTGGGTTATATCTATGTCCTGGACTATTCAAGTTCAATTCTGCAATATTTTATAAAAATCATATTTTTCTAGATTTCTAGAATTTAACTTGAAGCCAGATTTTTGTATTTTTCACTTTATTTTGGTTTTATTTGATTTTATCTAAATTTTATTTTAATCATGAAACCCTAGGAATGGTATGATCATATTTGAAAGTTCTGGATCAATCAGGCTATTCGTATGAAAAAACCATACACTTTTGTCTTTTTGTGATTTTTCATGATTTTTATAGCAAGCCTTTTTTCCTTTGAAAAACATGAACAATACCTGGCAACCACCTTGTGTGGATAAATAGGGGTGCCTAACACCTTCCCCTGTTCATAACCTAATCCCCTTACCCATCTCTCGTTGTTTTTTTAATAGGGTTATTTTTACCCTAAATTTTCCTTTTGTGTTTATTTGATGATTTTGGTGTCCATTCACACCTAAACAGAATGGTGGAGACTCTTTGTTTTTAACCAATCCCGTGTGATGATCAGGAAGTCATTGAATTGATTTTTCCCATGTCTCACAGGTGTGCGCACCTAAATCTGACTTAGATCGCACACCGGGCGCACTTTCTGTGCGTGCCACGAGACTTTTCGGAGTTGCCACTGCCTGAGAGGTGCAGGCAGACACAGTGATTGCCCTATCCGGGTCTAAGTCTGGTCTGCAGCTTATTAAAGATCTAGCTAAGTCCTCGGTTACGTCCGGGGAAGCCCTAAGACACCCCGGCCCGCCCCGTCGGTTTGACGGGTCCCTCGGGTCTCCCTGGTTTATGAGTCAATCTCACCCTTCCTAGACCAGCATGCTGTTTTATTTGGTCTGGTGGGACCCTCTGAAGGTGTGGGTCCCTTTTATTTTGATTTTATCTTTTTTATTCATCTAAGTGAAATGGGTCGGACCCGGACCCGTTGGAAGACCCGTGGGTTGCCATGGTTGGGCGTAGGGCCCAGTAGGGTTATTGGGTAACCCTTTTTGGTTATATAAATTTTATTTATTTACACTTTTATTTGGGCTTGATGGGCTTGGATTTGGCCCATTAGCCAAAGTCAAAGGGGCCTGGGCCTGTTTATTGAAAACAGGTCTGGTGTAGGTCGGTCAAAAGTGGGCCACTCAAGTGGGCCCAAGGTGCCTTGGTGGGCCTATTTAGGTCCACGGTCCACAAATGGGCTTAAAATGGCCCAAAATATCTTAAGGGTCGGTTCCGACCGGTTCGGGTTGGATTTGGGTCCACCCGGGCCGAAGAAATTGATTTTTTAAATTATCTTTATCAAATGACCGTATTTAATTCACGGTCTAGCCAGAACCGTAAATTTAATACGGTTCAGTTCAGACTGTAGATTAGCTACGGTCACGCCTTGCCCATTCTGAGTATACGGTTTGTGCCCAATTTTGCTGTTTTGTGCCAATTTTGCTTGGGATCAACTTGGTTGGTCTTCTAGGAGCTCCGACGACTTCTGTTGAGATTTCCGCCATCTTCAAAATAATGATCAAGCCTTGTTCTGGTTTTGCATGTCCTCCTTCTTCAGTACTTGTCAAAGAAAAGTGTTTTACACTTCTCCTGATTTTGTTAAGCCATATTTTACATATGAAACTGTACTCAATGAGAAAGGGATGAGGGAAGAAGATCCGGGGTTACATCAGGTTTCCTAAGGAGGACAAACTTCTCCTTTAATGAGCATTATAAACTGCACTCCTTCCAGCTTTGCATCTAGGCACCCATCTCATATGGGATTTCTCATGGTTCACCAAATATAACAAACATGTTAATGACAAGAAGATAAAATAAGAAGAATTTAAAGTTGTTCAAAGAAGAAAAATCTTATATTTTGTGGTTCTTCGAGAATTCCGGCAGCGCTTCCGCGCCTCCTTGGGTTTTCAAATTGGGTTTTGAAAAGGGTTCTTTGGGTTTTCTATTTTAAAAGGATGAAAGGGAAAAGGTTTGGCAGCATTTCAGGGGTATTTTGGGTATTCTGGTATTTGGAACTGGGGTGGCAGCATCTGGGTAGGGGTTGGCCGTGGTTAGGACAAGAGGGAGAGGGTGAGGGCCTATGGAGATGGCTTGCTCAAATGAGGGGGGGGGGGGCCTCTCTATTTATAGGCAAAAAGGGTCGTGCCCGTGTTTCAAATACGGGCATGCCTTGCCCGTAATTCAAATACGGGCGTGCCTTGCCCGTATTTCAAATACGGGCGAAAAACGTACATTTGCAAATCTCGCAGAATCGGCCGTACGGGACGCGTGTCCCGCCGTACAGTGACGCGTATCCTCTTCCAGAAGCTTGCCCGTATTTGAAATACGGGCAAGCCTTTATTCAAATGTTTGGATTTCAAACCTTTATTCAATTCGGTTTTTTGCAAGATTTCGTTTGATTTTTCCGATTATTTTATTAAAAAGCGAGATTCCCTTTTATTAAAATATTAATAAACACATTTATTTTATTTATTCTATTGGTTTATTCCATTTTTCTGCCTTTTTGCCACATGGGCAGTTTTTCTGAAACTTCAACTGCTCATAACTTCTTCATCCGGTGTCCGATTTCAGCAAACTTAGTGTCGTTGGAACTGGATCGGAACCACCTATCTATTGGGATCAAGTTTGGCAGCTGAATTGGGGTCGAGCAAAAAGTCTTTTTGCTCCCCAAAAGTTTGACCAGCTCATATCTTTCTCATCTGGACTCTGATTCTAGCAAACTTAATTGTTTTAGAACCGTGTTGAAATGCTTTTTTCAATGAGATGAAGTTTGATGGCCAAATTCACTTGAATCAAAAAGTCAATTTTTTGACCCCCTCAGGGTTTGAATTTTCATTTTTCTTCATTTTAGGGGTGCAAAAATCAGGTGCTAACAATAGGTTAATAATGTTTTCTAATAATTTAATTATTGTAACACCTGTATAGGAGTTAAATTGAGGTATAGGAAACGAAGGAATTTAATTTGGTATTAAAACTAATAATTTGGAACAATGAATGCAATTGGGTGTCATAAAGGACAAGGTTTTGGAAATAAGGGATTAGATTAAGTTAAACATAAATTTAGGATTAGAATCAACTCTTAAGATTCAATATGGGTCTGTGTGAATTGCTGGAAGTGAAAGATAACAGAAAATACAAAATGTTATACCTTAGGTGTTAAATACAGAAGTTGGCATTAACAGCTAATTTAATTGGGGAAGTTTTAGTCAAGTCATAGGAATCTTATTTTTGCTCATGAAAGTGAACTATAACCTGTCTAAACCTTTAATAATTATGTTTTGGGTGCGTTAATATTTATGGAATCTGGTTTAGATATTTATTAGTGGTTTTGAATGTTTTTATCTCAACAAGGGTTTAATTTCGGGTTAATGAGATTGAGACATGTATATCACTTGAAATTGAGTTATGATAATTGATTTGAATTATTATAGTTGAGATCATGGTTTACGGAAATATGCATATGAATTGGTAATCAATTGTAAACAGAATAAATTGTACTTCGTGTGAGTTGTGTTTAGTGAGCATAGCTGTATATGGATCCATAAGCTAAGCTAGATAGTGGAGGGGTATTTATTTGGGTTGATTACTCCAAATTTGCACTCGCGCTTTCTTTGCAAGTTAGTTTGCATTGGGGGGTCTTCATGTCTGTAGGGTCTCATTTCGAGTTTTTATGTTGCTAGTGAGTACCTTGTATGTGAGGATAAGCGGTCATCTCCATGTATTGATTAAGGTGTTGTATGCTGGTGGTACGTGCCAAACTCTGTGAGTTTCGTGCGTAATAAGTCGATGTCTAGGCCTCTTACTATTAGACTAAGATTCGGGTTTGAGGATTTACTAGCTTCGCTCATAAAACGTATGGTGGCATAGCAATGAAGAGTATCTATTTAAAGACTTATCTTGCTTCATGAGTCCTGTGATGTCACACGTGGGGTTTGAGTATATTTTATTGTTTACCTTGGAATATTTACATGAATTTGATTTAATTTCCTTTGCCTTGTTTTATCAATATACCTAATGACTATTTCATATAATAGACTGCTAAATTGCATGCACCTTACTACCTGTTGAGATTTATATCTCACTCCCGTTTTCACCTATTTTTCAAGTATGCTTGGAGAGATCGTCAAGTTTGGGGTAGTGTACTCATGGGTAGAATTGTGGTTATTACTGTGCGCGCGTGGGAAACGCGGCACGGGAAATCGGAGTCGCCACCGCCTGATGGGGTGCAGGCGGACACCTGGGTGCCTAATTTTGCCTATTAGGGCTTTTTGGTCTGCGGCTTGAGATTCTAAGTCTGTTCTCGGTTGTGGTTCGGGGAAGTCCGTAGACACCCCGGTCCACCCCGTCAGATGACGGGTCCCATGGGTTCCCTGGTTTGAGTCAGCTTCCATTGGTCTCACCTGATTCCTAATCCGATATGCAATTTGGTTAAGTCTGGCGGGACCGCCAAAGTGGTGTGGGTCCCTTTACTTGATTTTATCTTTTTAATTAAGATGATCTGGGCCTGGTGGGGTGGGCCCCGTTGTAAGGCCCACGGTATCCCTTGGTGGGTCAAGTGTGGCCCGCATGTTCCTTGGTGGGCCAAGTGTGGCCCTTTGGATTTTGGCTCACTTTGAATTGATTTTATTTTAGAGTTCAAGTTGGATTAGTTAAGTGGATTTCATGCCAAAAGTGGGCCAGGATTGCTTTGTGGGCCCTTGAGTGGGCCCCACAATTGGTTGCCAAGTGATTTTGATTTTTATCTTTCTTATCTGTGTCAAAAGGGGCCAAGCATTGGGCTTGGGGCCCTTTACCTGGGCTTGGGCTTGAAAGCCCAAGGCTTCTTGAATTAGGGTTTGGAAACCCTAAGTTGGTCGGGTTCATGGGCTTAGTGGGCCCGATAGGCCCTACCCGTGGTCTCGGCCAAACCATATCTTACTTTAATCATGCATGGCCCAATTAGGGCTTGGGTGGGCCTCAAGTGGTCTGGCCCACTCAAATCTTTTATTATCTTATTTAAGCATGAATGGGTTGGTCGGGCTTGGTGGGCCCCGTTGGAAGGCCCACCGGAAATCAATTTGGACCGGGTTGGTCCATGGCCCATGTTGGGTTTCCGGGAACCCTATTGGTTCATCCGGTTCAGTTTGGAAATAAAAACCCACATTCAACAATAATCACATAAGAAAATACACAAAATTGACACTCTATCAAGAAAAAAAACCCGGCTCATTGTGCTGGGTCCAAGGGGAGGTACCCGGGGCCCTGTGGGCGAAGCGAAGCAGAGCCCACGGGGTGGGGTACCTCCCCGTACCCAGGCACGAGTTGGATGCGCAGCGAACCAAGGGGTGGGGGGTGCGGAGCCCCCCGCGGCATGGTAAGGGGTATTTTTGGAATTTTCAAAAAAAATTAAAAATTCGGCCTGTTTTGGACCTGGCGCCCACCTCCTGAGGTGAGCGCCAGGTGGGCGCCAGATGGGCGCCAGAATCCGGGCGAAAATTTGACCTAGCGCTCACCCGATACCAGGTGAGCGCGAGCTGGGCGGGAGGTGAGCGCGAGATGGGCGGGAGGTGAGCGCGAGATAGGCGCGAGAATTTCACTTGGTTTTAGGTGGGCGCGAGCTGAGCGCCAGGTGGGCGCCAGCTCGGCGGGAAGTGGGCTGAAAGGGGCGCCCACCTCCTAGGTGAGCGCCAGGTGGGCGCCAGGTGGGCGGCAGGTCACTGCTCTCTGTTTTTTTGAGATCTCCAACTCTGGCCGATTTTTTTCGGTCTGTAACTGCTCCACTGGCCTCCCAACATGCCCAGAACACCTCCCAACTAATTTTAGATTTAATCTAAACACATTTTATTTCAAGTTTTGAAAACCCAGAAAACTCACAATACAAACATGCATTCAAAAAAAACTTCACGAATAATATGCCCAGGACACTTCCCTGGGCTTCGACCACTCCCCAGAAGGCACTTAAACTTGTATTAAAACTAGTCTAAGCATGATTCATGCTTCATCCCACAACCCAAAATCTCTCAAAAGGAAAAAAAAACAAGCCCGATAAAAAAGCAAACAGGTACAGACTCATAAACAGCTTAAAAAGGGGGGGGGGTGATGGGAGCATGCTCAAGGGTGCACAAGTAGAAAATAGCATGCTTGCAAGTCCCGCAACGTAAAAACAACAAAAAAAAACCACATGCAAACATTATATGCACTTTCCTCCACCCTACTGGACCTCGAACACGCACACTAATAGCTGAAGAAGGGAAGGAGGAGAGGGGGGTTTACAGGGGTACATTAGATGGCGGGCACTTGGGGAACATGCTCCCTTCTCGACGTGAATAGCACATGCATCTTCCTCTTCCTTGCTGGGTGGTATTTATCGGATGGAAGTGAACAAGAAAAAAACACAGCAAGCTTTCATGGCAGTGGTTTCATACCACTGAATAAGACCGGCTTACTAAAGAACATTGCATATTCATATATATGTAACCCAAAGTAACAGGGATCCTCACCTGGTGGTTCTTAAGTTCTGGAGCCGAACGTGGGAGCCTCCTCGAAACCGGACAGCAGCGGGATCCTCCACTTCACCGCACCAACAGTAGCAAGCTTCCGCTTGCTTGGGTGGAAATGGAGAAGAACCAAAGGGGGGGTGAGGCGCTTGGGGTTTTCTGTGAAGCAAGCCGGGGTGAAGAGAGGGGCTTCGGATGAAGGAAGAAGGAAATCAAACAAAAAAAACCTTTCGAACCCTCTCACACTCCGAACACTTGGTCTTTTTTCCGAATTTTTCCCAACCCCCTGCGCGAGAAGTCGCGCGGGTTATATAGACAAAGAAAAAGAGGTGCCGCCCACCTTGGCGCCCAGCTCAAGGTGGGCGCAAGCCCGCTCGCCACGTCTGCGCGAGCGGCAAAATGATGAAAATCATTTAATGCCGCCGCTCGCAGGACGTAAAAATCTGAAAAATTCAGATTTAGTCCCTGGCAATTTTTGATTTAATCCGATATTCTTGGATTTTTACAGATTTAGTCCCTGGGATATTTCGAATGTTCGGATATTTACGGATTTGATCCCCGAGATATTTTCCTGCGCAACTCGCCACGTGTGCAGCTTTTTGCCACGTGCGCAGATTGCCGGTTTTGCTGCCCGGGAATTTCGTCAGCTCATATTTCCTTCATCCGGACTCCGATCTGGGCAAACTTAGTTTCATTAGAATCGTATCGGAGCCCTCCATCCCATGACCTAGGGGTAGGCCTCCGGATCGGATTTTAGCAGAAAGTCAACTTTTGGCTCTGCTCAAGTTTGACCGCCCGCAGGACCTTCATCCGGACCCCGATTCCTGCAAACTCAGTTGCGTTGGAACCGTGTCGAGATTCTCTATCCAATGACCTAGGGGTAGGCCTCTGGATCGGATTTTAGCAGAAAGTCAACTTTTGGCTCTGCTCAAGTTTGACCGCCCGCAGGACCTTCATCCGGACCCCGATTCCTGCAAACTCAGTTGCGTTGGAACCGTGTCGAGATTCTCTATCCAATGACCTAGGGGTAGGCCTCTGGATCGGATTTTAGCAGAAAGTCAACTTTTGGCTCTGCTCAGGTTTGACCGCCCGCAGAACCTTCATCCGGACCCCGATTCCTGCAAACTCGGTTGCGTTGGAACCGTGTCGAGACTCTCTATCCAATGACCTAGGGGTAGGTCTCTGGATCGGATTTTAGCAGAAAGTCAACTTTTGGCTCTGCTCAAGTTTGACCGCCCGCAGAACCTTCATCCGGACCCCGATTCCTGCAAACTCAGTTGCGTTGGAACCGTGTCGAGATTCTCTATCCAATGACCTAGGGGTAGGTCTCTGGATCGGATTTTAGCAGAAAGTCAACTTTTGGCTCTGCTCAAGTTTGACCGCCCGCAGAACCTTCATCCGGACCCCGATTCCTGCAACCTCAGTTGCGTTGGAACCGTGTCGAGATTCTCTATCCAATGACATAAAGCAAGGTACTTGGCACGGAATTCGAGGAAAAGTCAACTCTCAGCTTTTCCTTAAGTTTGACCGCCCGCAGAACCTTCATCCGGACCCCGATTCCTGCAAACTCAGTTGCGTTGGAACCGTGTCGAGATTCTCTATCCAATGGCATAAAGCGAGGTGGCCAAATTTCACTTGATCAAAAAGTCAACTTTTCACCCCTTAGGGTTTGACTTTTTGTCCAGGGTTTGCATTTTTGGTTTTTCTGGGAGCGCAAAAATGAGGTGCTTACAGCTGCCCCTCTTTGCCGGAGTCACCCTGCGGATGAACGGTGTAGACACCCCAAATTGCACAAACAATCATCAAAAATCATTATCTCCTGGAAAGCCAGCACAGAATTTGAAGAAAATAGACTTTTACCTGTATCCGGATGGAGTATCCGGATACAAGTACCCTTTCCCGTATCCGGATAGTCATACCGGATACGTGTAAGCCTTAATGTATCCGGTACCATGTACCGGATACCTTAAGGCCCTTTGTTATCCGGTCTGATGTACCGGATACCTTAAGTTTGCTCAAAATTAGGGTTTTCCGAGAGCTTTTCACTTTTACCATCATGTCCCTCATTAAATGAGGGGAAATCGCGGAAATAACCTTAGGGTTTAGGTTGGAGGGGTTCTAGACATTAAGTTGTGTCTACCAATGACCTTAGCCCTTGCCTATAAATAGGAGCCTCCTCCTTGAGCAAATGGGACACAACTCTTGTTTTGAATTCTCGCAAAGAAGAACTCCAAGAGAAGAAGAAAACCGCTGTGGAATCGCCTCCAGCACTCAGGTAAGCCTCAACTTTTCTTTTTATTTTCTGTCTTTACATTCCTAGATCTAGATCTCTTCTTCTACCTTTCTGTAGTGTAAAGCCTTGTTTGTATGTGTGGAAATCCTTCCCCGGCTCAAAGTATCTCAAGACTCCCCTAGCCGTAAAACGTGAAGGCGGATCTAGGAGAAACGAAACTGGGGATTGACCCTAGTGCTAGAACCTATGTAGCATAAGGCCTTTCTGATTGATTGTAAACCGTTCCATATTCAAAGTACCCTTGATTATCTTAAAGAGAACAGAGGGAAACGATAATGGAACGGAACCCTAGGCTATGCTAGAACCTATTTTGTTGAATATATGCATGTTGTATTGATCTTGCTTGGTTTTACACTCTTGCACATACATATCACTATTTTGGCGGGGTAGGCTCATATTTGGGGTTTATTGCATTTATTGTGATAAAACTCAAATAAATGACCTCAATCAATTCTGAAATGCCTTTCGGATGATTTTAAAGTATTTGTGTTCATCTTGCACGAATTTCATTTTTTATCAATTTTCGGATTTGGTTTTTACTCAAAAGTGGCTTAGCTTGACAGCACCTGTACCCCTACTTCGGACGTCCGTAACTTCATCATCCGGATGAATTTTGGGGCGATTCCAGAACCATGGGAAAGGTGAGGCTGTCTAGTTTATGTCCACCAAATTTCATGAATTTCCATCTAGCCGATTTTTGACACCTCTCTGTCGAAGTTGAGTGGACAGTTCAGGTCCAAGTACAGAACTTGTCACTTCGACGGACCGCCATGTGTTCGTTTTAAGTCCGATTAGAGTGATTTTTGTTTCTGAGTACTCCTTTATGAGTCTATTTTCAAATCCAGTTGGTTTCATAATTTTTGAACTCCATTTGAATTATTGGTAGCCGATTTACTCAGAACTGCTCATTTGCATTTTTCTGGGTAAATCTGTGATCTTCGGGGCCTGTTCGGGAGACCACCCAAGGCATGTCCGAAGGGATTTTTGTATGAGGCTAGTTTCTGTTGAAAGATGGCCATACAGACTTCAATCACACCAAATTTCACGGATTTCTATGTAGTGGATTTTTCTAGACAATTTTCCAAAGTTGCCCACTTACCACTTTTCAAAATCCCCAACAGCAACTTCAAAGGAGCATAACTCCTAGATTTTTCACCGGAATGAAGTGAAATTTTGCATGAAACTTTTATTTACCTTAATCTTTCAAATGGATTTGGTTTTGTTCAATTCAGAATTGGATTTGAATGATTTCAAGGCAAATGGCATACTTTTGACCGAATTTGATTTAACTTGGTTTTGATCAACTTGTGCTTTGATTTCTATCTTTTGGGATATTCCAGAAGTGATATGGACATAAGAGAAGATCTAAAATCCATTTAGATCTTCATGTGAAAATATCATACATTTGACCTTTTTCAAGGTTTCTCATGATTTTTAGCAAGCTTTCTTACTTTCTTTTTAGCATGAACATACACTTGGCAACCACTTCGTGTGGATGAATGGGGGTGCCTAACACCTTCCCCCGTTCATAATCTAATCCCCTTACCCATCTCTGGACTTGATTTTTAAGTAGGGTTATTTTTACCCTAGAATGTGTCTTTTGGCTATTTTTGCATATTTTGAACTCTTTTGGTGTCCATTCTTACCCCAAAATCATGAATGGTGGCGACTCTCCCAATTTTTGCGTTGAGCCCGTGTGTTGACGGAGGGACGATCACTCCGGTGATTTTTTTCCCATGTCTCACAACTGGCGACTCTGCTGGGGACTTGTGGATTTAAGCCTTTTTTTTGTATGTTCATGCTTTTTCTTTACTTTTTGAATGCTTGCTATTTTGTTTACTTTATTTGTGTATATTCTTGTATTTCAAATCAGATTGGGATGCTTTTGAATTTTATATGGATCAAGTCATGTATGTTTTGATTGATGTTGCCTAGAGATTGATTTAGGAGAAGCCTATCTTGAAGCATGATTTTGATGCATTTGGTGATAACATGCTCTAATTTGGATTTTGAATACCATGGTTTGAACATGAGAATTAGAAGCATGAAATCTAGGAGTTCAGAATTTTTGGGGTATTCAAACATGATTCCCATAAAGCATGCTTTTTGTGCTTAAAAATTTTTTTGTTATGCTATGCCTTTGATTTGGGGTATAGGGGGATTTGATTTGAGCATGAAAACCAAGAGCATGAAATCTGGAATTTTAGTGCACATTGTAGATTTTTTTTAGTATGTTCACCAATATACCATGTCAAGTAGTTGCTAAACTTTTAGGCATTAATTTGGGGTATAAGGGAAGCACTTTTGAGCATGAAAATTCTGGAAATTTCAGTGTATATTTGGGGGATTTCAAGCATGTTTTACCTCATTGAAACACTTTTGAACCATGCCAAGTAAGTGCTAAAATTTTAGGCTTCAATTTGGGGTAAATGGTACACTTTGAGCATGAAAAAGAGCATGAAAATCTGGAATTTTAGGAATGCTTTTGGGTTTCAAGCATGTTTACATGATTTAATTGTTGTTTGTGCAAATAACATGTTTTGTATACCACTTTTTGGGCATGTAATATTCTGTGCATATTTAGTTGTTTTGGTGCTTGCTTTCTTGTATGTAGCTTCATTATTTTGTCATATATGCCTTGGTTTGAAATTGAATGCATGGCTACGAAAAAGAGTGGCAAGGGGCTGGGACGTTGTGAATATTACCACAATTTTAAAATTGCACTTGAGCACTTGAAACAATTTGCACAGCCTACCCTTTACCTATTAGGAAGTTGAACCATAAATGTGTGTAGCTTGGCGCACCGAGGTCGTGACTTCGGAAAGCGAAAGTGAAAACATTTACCTTAGAATTTGAGTCAATGATGTGATGACAATGGGATCTGTGATTCGATTCCGGGCATCACTAGACTTGAGTTCTAAGTTGCCAATTAAGCCAAAACCCAAAAACCATACGCTTGAAGGTGGAGAAACACGTTTTTGGCTAAAAGCACACAATTGCGTTTGGGGAATTGGGTGTAAATGTGGGAAAGCCGTTTGCATGTTTTGCAGGCCAAGGTATAATGTGAATACCATATTGAATGAAGGTAATACAAGGTGGCAAGGTAAAGCCATGTCCTTTTCTTAAATTTGAGGAATTTTGCAAGTGTGATGTCCAAGCCCGATTTGGGGCAAGTTTTGAAGGTCAAATTAAGGTGAACATCAATTGGGAATGAAAAGAATCAAATCTGGTGAAAAAAATGAGTCAAAAAGGGCCATTTCGGCAATAACCGGCAACTCAGGCCGGTTAATAACAACCCTGCTCATATCCGGTATATATTTCCGGATAAAAAGGCATATGCGTGAATCCGGTTATGGTAACCGGATACAATAAGGCATATTATTATCCGGAATGTTATACCGGATACGTTCAAAAATGCACAAATTGGCTTTTCAGCCCAAGTTTTCAGAATAAAATGCCTAAAACACTGTGGATAATCCTTAGGCACCCCGAAAAGAACATAAGAAATGTTCCCAAAAATACAAAAAAAAAAAAAAGAAAAAACAAAAAAAGAATAAAATAAAATATTCTTTCAGGATTTAACCTAAGTTTGAAAATCAAAGAGGAAACCAAGGTGTCATATTTTTTGACACCAACTCAACTCAAGCATGTGTCAGTCAAACTCTGGAACTTGAAAACTGAGAAAATTCAGCAAATTTGAAGAAGAAAAAAAACCTTTGGTTGGTTATTTTTATCAATCAAATCAAAAAAAAAATGAAAACCTTGGTTGGTTATTTTTTATCAATCAAATCCAAAAAGTGGGACACTTGGAAGCCCTAGAATATTCCATGAAAACCTTTGGTTGGTTATTTTTATCAATCAAATCAAAAAAATGATGAAAACCTTGGTTGGTTATTTTTATCAATCAAATCCAAAAAGTGGGACACTTGGAAGCCCTAGAATATTCCATGAAAACCTTTGGTTGGTTATTTTTATCAATCAAATCAAAAAAAAAATGAAAACCTTGGTTGGTTATTTTTATCAATCAAATCAAAAAAAAAAAGTGGGACACTTGGAAGCCCTAGAATATTCCATGAAAACCTTGGTTGGTTATTTTTATCAATCAAATCAAAAAAAAAAAATGAAAACCTTGGTTGGTTATTTTTATCAATCAAATCAAAAAAAAAAATGAAAACCTTTGGTTGGTTATTTTTATCAATCAAATCAAAACATTTGTGGATACTTGGATAGAGTAGTCCAAGACACCTTTGGTTGGTTATTTTTATCAATCAAATCAAAACATTTGTGGGATACTTGGAAGCCCTAGAATATTCCAAGACACCTTTGGTTGGTTATTTTTATCAATCAAATCAAAACATTTGTGGGATACTTGGAAGCCCTAGAATATTCCAAGACACCTTTGGTTGGTTATTTTTATCAATCAAATCAAAACATTTGTGGGATACTTGGATAGAGTAGTCCAAGACACCTTTGGTTGGTTATTTTTATCAATCAAATCAAAACATTTGTGGGATACTTGGATAGAGTAGTCCAAGACACCTTTGGTTGGTTATTTTTATCAATCAAATCAAAACATTTGTGGGATACTTGGATAGAGTAGTCCAAGACACCTTTGGTTGGTTATTTTTACCAATCAAATCAAAACATTTGTGGGATAATTGGATAGAGTAGTCCAAGACACCTTTGGTTGGTTATTTTTATCAATGGTTGGTTATTTTTATCAATCAAATCAAAACATTTGTGGGATACTTGGATAGAGTAGTCCAAGACACCTTTGGTTGATTATTTTTTATCAATCAAATCAAAACATTTGTGGGATACTTGGAAGCCCTAGAATATTCCAAGACACCTTTGGTTGGTTATTTTTATCAATCAAATCAAAACATTTGTGGGATACTTGGATAGAGTATTCCAAGATACCTTTGGTTGGTTATTTTTATCAATCAAATCAAAAAAAAAATGAAAACCTTGGTTGGTTATTTTTATCAATCAAATCAAAAAAATTGGGACCCTTGGAAGCCCTAGAATATTCCATGAAACCTTGGTTGGTTATTTTTATCAATCAAATCAAAAAAAAAAATTTGGGACCCTTGGAAGCCCTAGAATATTCCAACTCAAAAAAAAAAAAAAACAAAAACAAAAACAAAAAAATTTTTCTGGCTGGTGTTCACCTAACCTACTGGTTTACGTATATGGGGGTGTGACTCAAGCTAAGTGGAAGCTAGCATGTTCTATTCATTTTTTTCCCTCAGGTACATTCAACCCAGGTGCACTTATTTGCAGTCATTGCTCCCGTGACCAAATCCAAAGCCAGAACAATGAATACTGAAGAGAACCAAGCCCAAGCTACTGTCCCTGCTCAGGACTTTACTCAGCTGCAGGAGCAAGTGGCCGGCCTGGCCAAAATGCTGGGAAACTTACTGGCGGCTCAGGCCCAGCAGGCCCAAGCCCAAAATCAGGCGTCGACTTCTCATCCGGCACCGCCACCTCAGGCCTATATTCCGCCTCCGGCTCAGCCCATGCCTGAGCCCATTTCTGAACCAGTCCCTGAGCCCATTCTGATAAGGGAAAATACAGTCGAGTCTGAGAAAGAGCTGGAGAAAGAAAAGGCCCGAGATGAGATGGAAAAGAAAATGCTGCTGAGGATAGAAAGAATCCAGGCAGAGCTGAAAGAGGTGAAGGGAGGAGGCAGCCATGCAGGCACCACCTTCGAGGACCTGTGCATGTACCCGGACGTCTGTCTACCGGCTAAGTTCAGGTGCCAGGATTTTGACAAGTTTAATGGCACGGGCTGCCCATTAAGCCATCTGAAACTATACTGCGGGGCCCTGTGCCAGTTTGGCCGGGACGATGGAATACTGATCCAGCTCTTCCAGAGGAGTCTGACCGGGTCAGCCCTTCGGTGGTTCGCTACAGTGGACCATGGAAGGATCAGGAGGTGGAAGGACCTAGCAGACGCTTTCTTGGACCAATACAAGTTCAACTCTGAGATCGTGCCGGACCGGTACGACATGATGAGGATGACCAAGGGCAAAGAGGAGCCGGTACGGCAGTACGCCAAGAGATGGAGAGAGGCCGCCTCCCAGGTCAGGCCACCTATGCAAGAGCCGGAGATGATCTCCACATTTATGGGCACACTAGGGCAGCCCTTCTACAACCATCTGGTGGGTCAGATAACCACCAACTTTGCAGCCCTGGTGCAGGTGGCTGACCGGATTGAAGAAGGGGTTAGGTCAGGACGGCTGATAGACTACTCTACTCTGACTGGGCAGTCTGATTCCTCTGCCTCCATGGCCCAGAAGAAAGGGGCCGGATTCAAAAAGACGGGGGCCCGAAAAGAAGGGGAGGTGAACCTGGTCCAGGCTCCTCCAACCAAGAAGCCACTTCACGTCAACATCTCGGCACCCCAACAGGCCCAGCAGGCCCAGCAGTCGTACCAGACCCCGCTGAATGTCAACTTCCCTCCCTCTGTGCCAGCTAACACAAGGAGGACTTTTTCTAAGGAGGAGCGGGATGCCTGGTTCGCAGCAAGAAAGAACCGGGTTTTCACCCCTCTACCCATATCTCTGTCCCAACTACTGCCAACCCTGCTGAAAGGGGAATACTTGACTCTGAAGGAACCTAACCCGAATGCCACCAGGGGAAGAAATTTTGACACATCGGTCACCTGTGACTTCCACATGGGTGCACCGGGGCATTCTACAGATACCTGCTGGGTATTGAAGCATGCGGTCCAGGACCTGTTGGACCAGAAGGCTTTGGTGTTCAACACTGCTGCACCGGCCCCGTCCGGGAATGATATTGGGCAGAATCCTCTGCCTTACCACAATGGGGCAGGCCCATCCAACTCCATCACTGCCATATCCACCACCAGAAGGGCCTTTGACCCATCACAGCTCATAGCCCCTGTGGGGACCACAGTCCAGGTCCGATTTTTCCCAGAGGAGGAAGAGGAGGAGATCAACATGGTCTCCCAAAAAAATAATAATCTTGCTGCTGAGGACATAAGTTCCTCTCTAAACCGGGTCTCTTCACTCATGGCCCAGATGAATACTGCAAGACCCCCATTGGTCTTCAATTGCAGTCCACCCATTTATTCCCCATCCAAGCCGTCTAAGGCTCCACTGGTCATCAATCTTGACCCCACTACTGCTTCCATCACTTCTTCTGTCCCCACCAAATCCAAACTTCAACCCCTGGTTGTAAATGTGCAGCCAGCCCATACTATCCCTAAACCGGCCCATACATCCCGGTCCAGACTCCAGCCACTAGTGGTTGACATCCCTAAATTAGCCTATTCAGAGGCCGCTGTACCATGGAACTACAGCGAGGGAATCACGGCTACGGTTCCAATGGTCAGGAACCAGAACCAGGAGGAGGTGAACCTCATGACGAGGTCAGGGAGATGTGCAGGGGGTGAAGAGAAAGAAAAGGAGACAGAAGTAGAAAAAGAAAAAAAAGAAAATGAAGAAAAAAGAAAACAGAAAGGAAAAAATAAAGTAGGAGAAGACACCCCCCAGGGTGCAGAGAATGAGGCCGCCGACCTCATAAAAATAATCAAGAAAAGTGAATTCAATCTTGTGGATCAGCTGAACAAGGTCCCGGCCCAGATTTCAATACTGGGCCTTTTGCTGAATTCCGAAAAGCATAGGGATGCATTGTTAAGGGTGCTACAGAGTGCACACGTATCCCAGACAATTGATCCAGACCAGCTTGGTAAAATGGTTGGTCAAATCTTGTCACATAATGTGATAAGTTTCTCAGAGGGTGAGATCAGCCCAGGTGGGTGTTATCATGTAGACCCTTTGCACATCACTGTGCTTTGTAAGGGCTGCATGGTTGCACGGGTTTTAATTGACAACGGGTCGGCGTTAAACGTTTGCCCGTTAATCACTTTTACCAAGCTGGGCCTGGACCAGTCAAGGATCAAAAGAAATGGGCGAATAGTAAGGGCTTTTGATAGCTCCAAGACCCACTCCCTAGGGGAGATTGAACTGCCGGTCACAATTGGGCCGAATATCTTTAACATCACATTTGAGGTGATGGATATACCCGCAGCCTTCAATCTGCTCCTAGGAAGGCCGTGGATACACTCGGCTAGGGCAATACCATCCACGCTCCACCAAAGGGTGAAATACATAAGAGGGCAAAGGGTGATAACAGTCCTAGCCGAAAACTTGGTGCCGCCCATTGTGTCACCTGATGTACCATTAATCAATGTGGACTTGACTGTCGACAAGATTGCATTCCACTCATTTCAATTTGAGGCGGTAAATTACATACCTGGGGGGTGTGAGAAAAAGAAAGGAAAAGGGACCACTGCAGAAAAGATGGTCAAGAAAGTGATGGAGAAATACCACTTTCACCCAGGGAAAGGCCTGGGGATCAATCTGCAGGGGATGGTGGAGCCAATCACGGCTAAGAAACTGATCCCCAAGGTAGGGTTGGGCTTCAAGCCCAGAGGCTGGAGAAGAATGAAGCACGAAGAAGGGGAGAGCAGAAGCCAAGGAAAACTCCCGCATCTGAGGGTGAACTTTCCAAAACCCTCCTACATAATCCAAATTTCTCCTCCTATGGACCAATCAAAACCTCCCTACTACAATGTCAACCCATTTCAAAAGCCTCCTGTTTCGGCCCTACAACCCTATAACCCATCTCCAATACTGGGAGCAGTGGATGGGCCTGGACCACAGCCCGAGCAGCAGGTGGACTTTTCTGAAGATGTTGGTGCATTCTTCGCCATGACTGAAGGCGAAAAGACAGGGGCAGACATGGAATTGACGTTTATTGACTGGGCCGCAGTAAAAGTTCCAGACAAGGTCATTTCTGGACTGGGCCCCGCAACAGAAAAGAGCAGTACCCACCCGGTGATGATGGCATCGGATGCTGGGCTTGAGGAGCAGGCTTTCCCTATTTCCCCTGCTCCCCAAAATTTTGTACTAAACAATTGGGAGGAAACTCCCCTTACCTTTGAAGCAACGTTAGTGTGGCAAACTGACGTGGCTTCCAAAAAAAAACTCCAATAGTGGAATGCCATTTCCCTGAAGGTTCTAATGGGCCTTCGTCTTCAGGGGAATTATGTTTAGAAGGCCCACAAAAAAACCAAAAAGATTTTTCTATTTTTTCTAGAAAATTTAATTTTTTCAAAAAGGTCCAGACCACTTATGAACCATATAATCAGACCGAATTGGACCAGGTTGAATATGACTTCGACCTTGAGCTCGACTTTGATCTCATGGGGGTCGAAGAAGAGACCGAGGTCGAAGAAGAAGACGTTCCAAAAGAAATTGAATACCAATTGGAACGTCATGAAAAGGGGGTCCAACCTAACATTGAGGAGACCATATCCATAAATCTTGGGACCAAAGATGACCCAAAAATTGTAAAAATCGGGTCATGCTTGTCTGATATGCAGAAAAATGAAATGTCACAATTCTTGGCAGATTACAAGGATGTGTTTGCTTGGTCATATCGGGACATGCCGGGGTTGGACACGGACATGGTGGTGCACAAGTTGCCAATTTTGCCAGGGGTTAAGCCGATTAAGCAGAAGCTGAGAAGATTGAAACCGGAATGGACCTTAAAGGTCAAGGACGAAGTGATCAAACAATTTCAGGCCGGATTCTTGGCAGTCTCTACGTACCCAGAGTGGCTCGCAAACATAGTGCCAGTACCAAAGAAGGACGGGAAGGTCCGAATGTGCGTGGATTATAGAGACTTAAACAGGGCAAGCCCAAAGGACGATTTTCCGCTTCCACACATCGACATTCTGGTCGATAATACTGCGGTACATAGCCTGTTTTCCTTCATGGATGGTTTCTCAGGATATAATCAGATCAAGATGGCTAAGGAGGATCAAGAGAAAACAGCATTTATCACACCTTGGGGCACATTCCACTATACAGTCATGCCATTCGGACTCAAGAATGCCGGGGCAACATATCAGCGGGCAATGACTGCACTATTCCATGACATGATCCACAAGGAGATGGAGGTCTATGTGGACGATATGATTGCCAAATCCTGCAGAGAGGAGGACCACTTGATCAATCTGAAGAAAGTGTTTGATCGGCTTAGGAAGTACAGTCTACGGCTTAACCCGGCTAAATGCGTCTTTGGGGCTACATCAGGGAAGTTACTTGGGTTTATAGTGAGCCGAAGAGGAATTGAAATTGACCCGGCAAAAGCCAAGGCCATAATTGAAATGCCAGCACCCAGAACTGAGAAAGAGGTCAGGGGTTTTCTCGGGAGGATTCAATACATAAGCCGGTTCATAGCACAGCTCACTGCTATCTGTGAACCAATTTTCAAACTTTTGAGGAAAGATAACCCTACGGTCTGGAATGAGGACTGCCAGCAGGCATTTGACACAATAAAGAGGTATTTACTGAACCCGCCGGTACTAGTGCCACCAACTCCAGGAAGACCTCTGATCCTATACTTGTCAGTGTTGGAAACGTCAATGGGATGTGTCTTGGGGCAGCATGATGAGACTGGTAGAAAGGAAAGGGCAATTTACTATCTGAGTAAAAAATTCACAGAATATGAAGCCAAATACTCACCATTGGAGAAGACTTGCTGTGCTCTAGTGTGGGCCACTCAGAGGCTAAGGCATTATTTCCTTAGTCACTCCACACTATTGATATCCCGGATGGACCCGCTGAAGTATTTATTTGAGAAACCGGCACTGACTGGCAGAACGGCTAAGTGGCAACTACTATTGTCCGAGTTTGACCTCACATACATCACCCAGAAGGCGATCAAGGGTCAAGCCATAGCTGATCACCTGGCTGCACATCCTTTGCCAGAATATCAACCCTTGAAGACCAACTTCCCAGATGAGGCAATTCTGTATACTGAAGAGGAGGACAGTGAGAGTTCTTGGCAGATGTTCTTCGATGGGGCCGCCAATATGAATGGGAACGGAATAGGGGCAGTCTTGGTTAAACCGGATGGTTCACATATCCCAATTGCAGTAAAGCTGAGATTCCAGTGCACCAATAACATAGCAGAATATGAGGCATGCATAATTGGATTGCAAGCAGCCATGGATCATGGAGTAGAGGAACTTGACGTATACGGGGATTCGAGTCTTATCATCTTCCAAACAACTGGTGAGTGGAAAACCAAGGATCACAAATTGATCCCCTATCACCAGTATTTGGAAGAAATAAGCACAAATTTCACTCGAATTTCCTTCAACTATATGCCAAGGGCCAAGAATCAGTTTGCGGATGCTCTAGCAACCTTGGCTTCAATGGTCAGCATACCAGAAGGAGTAGACATCAGACCACTGGAAATTGAGGTCCGAGATGAACCGGCTTACTGTCTCGTTCTAGAGGGAGCACCAGAAGAAGAAGCACCATGGTTTCAGGATATCAAAAATTTCTTGAATAATCGGAGTTTGCCAGAAAATGCCACTGCTACTGAGAAGAGAACAATACAGAGATTGGCTGGTCAATTTCTGCTAAGTGGTGGACATGTGTACAAGAGGTCACATAATGACATTCTGCTCAGATGTGTTGCCAAGGCTGAATCAGAAAGATTGATTGAGACTGTACATGGAGGAGTCTGTGGGCCCCATATGAGTGGACACATGCTGGCTAAGAAGATCCTGAGGCTGGGATACTACTGGACAACCATGGAGCATGATTGCTGTATACATGTCAGGAGGTGCCACCAATGTCAGATATATGCAGATAATAAGCATGCACCCCCAGGTGAGCTACACAACATGACGTCACCCTGGCCCTTCTCTATGTGGGGCATAGATGTCATCGGCATGATCTCCCCTAAGGCATCGAACGGGCACAGATTCATCTTAGTGGCGATTGATTACTTCACTAAATGGGTAGAAGCAGCATCATATGCAAATATCACAAGCAACCATGTTATCAAATTTTTGAAGCACAACATTATTTGTCGCTATGGACTGCCAAGTGCCATAGTATCAGACAATGCTTCAAATATTAAGAACAAGGACATGAAGAAAATGTGTGAGCAGTTTCAGATCACCCACCATAAGTCAGCTCCGTACAGGCCAAAGATGAATGGGGCAGTGGAAGCAGCAAACAAGAACATAAAGAAAATCATTCAGAAGATGGTAGTGAGCTACAAGGATTGGCATGAAATGCTACCACTTGCTCTACATGCTTACAGAACCTCGATCCGAACTTCAACTGGGGCAACCCCGTATTCCCTAGTCTATGGGATGGAAGCAGTCTTGCCCGTGGAAGTAGAGATCCCATCACTCCGAGTGCTCATGGAAGCAGAACTAGAAGAAGCCGAATGGATCCAGTCGAGACATGATCAACTTAACCTAATAGAAGAAAAGCGGTTGAAAGCGCTTTGCCATGGACAGTTGTACCAGAAGAGAATGGCCCGGGCCTACAATAAGAAAGTGAGGCCCAGAACTTTCCAAGAAGGAAACTTAGTGCTAAAGAAAATTCTACCATTTCTGGAAGATCCTCGTGGTAAGTTCAAGCCCAATTGGGAAGGCCCATATGTCGTCAAGAAAGTCCTGTCAGGGGGTGCACTCATCTTAGCAGAAATGGATGGGTCAGATTTTCCTGAGCCCATTAACTCTGATGCAGTAAAAAGGTATTTTCCTTGAGTGAATATTTCTAGGAAATGATCCGAGGCCATTTTTCTTTATTTCCTTCAAAAAGTTTAATCCCTAGTCTAGCCAAGTTGAGCCGGTTCGTTTCTTTGATCAACCCAAACCGGATTTACAGTCAAATTGGGGCAAAATCAATTGGGGGCAAAAGTAAGGAAAGAAAAAGAAAAAGAGAGGAAAAGCAATGGAAATGGCAAATGAAAGCCAAGCGTGAAAAAAAAATGCAAAAAATGCAATTTGGGGGAAAAGGGTTAAATTAATCATGACTGTAAGTCCGGTTGACCTATTTCCACACTTGGAAAATTTTTTGGGCCTTTAATACCCTTTCTTTCATAAACTGAGCCTAGCCTTTATTTCGTCCTATTTTTAAGCCCTCGGTGATCTTAGCTTGTTCATTCAAGTATCAGAGTAAGATGGGTGATGACGGAATTTAGAAGCCAGCCCTAGTGAAAACCGTAACTGGCGCTAGGGGCACTACTGGCAAAAAGAAAAAAGCAAAAAGAAAAAAAATAAGAAAATGAAAGAAAATCAGAGGTTGAGTTGATCATGGGGATCTGAGCTTCAAGCAAAATCGGCATGAGCAGATTGGGTAATACAGTCAATTCTGGAAGAAAAGGCAGTTGGGGATGACTCTAAAGGTCCTAAGATGGACGGTTCTGATCCCTCAGTATTTTGTGGACTACCCTTTTCATTATTTAACCTGGTTTTAATTCCTTTAATTATAGGTGATTAAGTGCATGGACCAAATTTCAAAAATACAAAAAAAAAATATATAAAAAGGAAAAATTATACTTTGGCCAGTGATGAGAAATCAAATACTTTTCATAAAACCTTTGTTTTTACAAGCATCTGAGCATTCTGAGGCCAATAATATAAAAATTTTATTTTGAATTAAATCCTTTGTCTTTCCACTATTGGAGTTCAATTTTGTACAAAGGTATGAAAAATGTGCAGGAAATAAAGCTAGTCTCCTAGCCACTCCTCAAGCTCCCGAATCCGAGCTGCCTGAGCTGCAATGACTCCTGAAGCCCCCTCTGCAGCGGGATCACTCAAGAAGGAAATGACCTCATCTGAAAGGGCCTGCTGGATCCTCATACTCCTAAGGCTGGCCAAAGTATCCTGGTACTTCTGCCGGATCATACGGACCTCGAAGCGACGGGCCTGCCTCTGCTCCTCCAGCTTCTCTTCCACGGCAATACGGCGTGAGGTCTGCTCATCAAGCTGCCTCTCCAGATAAGCACTCTGTATCCTGAGCTCCTGGGCCTCCCGTACCCATATCTGCTGAAGCCGCTTATGAGAAGCCCGCTCAGACTCTAGAATGTCCTCATAGATGGGAGCCAAGACTACAGGAGGATCTTCGGGTACTGGGGCCTGAGTCTGTATCTGTTCCTTGATCCAGAAGAGATAATCCTTCACATGGGTTTCTGAGAAGATAGGACCATGCATAAAGCGGACATAAGACCACTCCTTCATCAACCAGGCATTCAGCTTCATAGAAAGAGGCCCAAGACGATCCTCGTATCCATATGGGATGATAATCCCCTGGGTTGCTCGGAACTGACGAAGGACCCGCAGAGGAAGATAAAGCACTGCATGCTTTAGGCCTGCTAGGATCAGAAAGTTGCGGTCACGGAAGCTAATCACTGTCTCCGCATTGGGCTGATAAGTACCAGGCCATCTCACCTGGTCATCCTGAAGCGAGCCCAAGAAGGTGAACCAGCCCTGTTTGCCCCCTGAAATATCGGGGCACCCCCTGTTGCTCATCAACAAAGGGACTTTCAGACTCGGGAAGAAGTGTCGATTGATCTCTTCAATCTGGCTCAAATGATCAAGTAGCCAAAGCTGCAAAGGAAGAGAGAGGTGTCAGCACATTGTACAAAAAAAAAAAAAAAAAAAAAAAAAAAAAGGCAAAAAGAAGGCCAAAAAGCAAGAAAAAAGAAAGAGAGAAAAAGAAAAGAAAAAAAAAACTTGTTTACCTGCAGGATCTGGGCACATGCTAAGAAGCGTTTCGACTTCCTGTTGTAGCAGTCGGTCAAGGCCTGATACATCCCTGCTAAAATCATAGGGGCCAACCTCTCCCTCTCCCGAACCTGGCATATCACGGAAATCAAGGCCAAGTCCACCTCGTCATCCTCCCGTGGGAAAAGTAATTGGTTGACCACAATCAAGGTCAAGGCATTGAATCGGGCCTCCTTATCTTCTCCCCTCAAAAGTTTCTCAGTCAAAAAAGCCTTAGATAGGGTCAAAAGGGTGTCAGAATCCCCCAAGTCCTTCTTCCCTATACCCAAAAAAGTAGAAGCTTCCTTCTTATAACTGGGCCTAAGAGGTGGATTCACCACCTTCTCATCAAACCTCAGGCCCAGGATGGTTTCCATCTCTTCAATGGTTGGGGTCATCTCATGGGTCCCAAAACGGAACAAGTTGAGATCAGGAACCCAATGACCAATCATGGCCTCGATAATCTCCCACTTAAAGGGAACCTTGGGAATGAGCAGGGTATGGCCTAGGTTAGTAGTACCCCATCTCCTCTCCTCATCTAGGGTCATAGAGTTAACCCACCTTGTGTAAAAGGAATCCACAGGGTTGTACCTAGTGAGATTTGGGGGTTTTGGTCTAAAAGGCTGTTTTGCAGGGGAGGCAGTGTGGACAGACAATAGTGGGGCAGAAGATGATCCAGATTCCATTGGATTTGACGGGAGCAAGCTAGAACTCAAGAGGAGGAAGAAAAAGGCGAAAAAGGGGGTTTTTAAACTCAAAAACTCGTAAAAAATGCTCAAATCCCGAGACTGGTTGCATTTATAGCATCTTTTAACATATCCGGTAACTCAGACCGGATACAAAGGCTTTAGTAAGATCCGGATAAGTGTACCGGATACAGGGCTTCCATGAATATCCGGTATGACATACCGGATACAAAGACCAGTCAATGTATCCGGTATGTCAGACCGGATACCGAGAAAAAACGCAAAAAAAGAGCTAAGGATGAAAAAATCTGAATTTTTACCTGTTTTACCTGCTTACAAGTCATAATTGCATAGAATTGAGAGCAAAAGATGTGCAAGACATGATAGAATGAATAAAAAGTTTTTCATATATATATCTGAAAGTTTTTGTACAGGGATGATAAAAATACATGAAAATGAAAAATATAATCCTAATCTACTCCTGTGCAGGATCATCCCCGCGTCCTCGGCCGCGTCCACCTCTACGGCGTCTCCCCCAAAGGGCTCGGCCTCTAGAGTATGCAAGAATCCGCTCGGCCGCATGGCGAGGATGCCGACCTACCACCTGCTGAAGATGATACTCCAAGCAATAATCCTCGAGATCCGGGGGAGGAGCAGGAGTAGAATCTGGAGAAGAAGTCTCGGGCTCAGCAGCAACCGGCCCAACTGGGCCCTCATCCAAAGCATCCTCTACTCCCGCAGCCCCAGAAGGCCCAGCATCCGCAGCAGAGGGGCCAGGATCAGAAGTAGCTGAGTCCACAGAAAAGAGAAAAATCAGAAGATTCAGATATAAGGAAGAATAAAAGAAGAGAATAAAAAGAAGATCATACCAGGAATGTCTGCAGAAGGAGCGGGAGGATCCGGCTCGTCAAGACCAGCCACTGGGGCATCCTCGGGATCAGAGGCCCGGGCAGGAGATGGGTCAGGAATCAGGAAATCATGCCCATAGAAGGCATCCTGATCATGGACCGGGCCCTGCACAAGTCAAACAAGCATATCAGAATAGCAGAAACAGAAAAATAATGAAAGAAATGAACATATAAGAAGGCCAAGTACCTGTCTAGCCTGGAGCTCAGCAACCAAGGCCTCCAGCTCCCTGATCCGGGCATCCCGCTGGGCCACGACCGCATCGTGCTCCGCGATCATATCATCGATCGCAGCCCGCTGGCTCTCGAACCGGTCCCGAATGGAGTTCAGCTCGTGTACCTGCCAGCAAGAACGGAAGCATGGTCAAAAAGGCATAAGGAAGGAAAAGAGGATAAAAATGGGAAGAATACAAGGCTTACCGTGTCCTCATGGATCCGGATACGGATCCCGCCAATCTCAGTCACCCCAGCACGAGTGGGTCGATCCATCAAGCATCCAATAGACACCCAAGAAGTGATCGAACTGATCAATATCAAAGCCCGGGAGGAGTGTGTCGGGACCCACAGCAGGAGGAGGGACGGGGATGCGAAGTGCGCCAGTGTGCTGGTAGTACAGGCGCTCTCCCAAGTACATCACCCTACCAAGCCTCCCGAGGAAGCACTGGTAAGGTTGACGTCGGAGATCTCTCTCAAAAGCATCCTGTACTGCCATCTCACGGGCAACTCCGACATCCACGTCATCTGGACGGGATAGAATGAGCTGAAAAGAAGCAAAGTGGTCAGATACAGTCAAGATACAGGAAAGAAAATAAAAGAAAAAAATAGAGGACTTACATCAGATCGGCGGGCACGGTCTAAGTGCACCCGAGCGGTGCGGGGCTGACTCCTATCAGCATCCCGGACCTGGGCTGACCATCGCAAAGCCACTGGAAAATCTGCGACCTCAGGTACCGGGGAGGGTCGGAAGAAGGTCATATAGGTGTACATGAACACCTAGCAAAAGAAAAATCAGTCAAGAAAAGATATAGCCGAAGGAATTAAACCAGATAGATAAATGCAATACCTGTAGAATCTGCCAGAAGAACCAGCTGCTAACTCCATCGCCTCTCGGGGATGCCAGACCTCGAACTGCACGGCACAACCCGGCCAAGATGGTCCCATAAATGAGTCGGCCCCAGGCCAGCTGGCGGGTCTGATGGAGATCTCTCAAAGCGTCCAAAAAGAGCGGACTGACACCGGTAGTATCCTCTGGGAAGAAGCAGCTCCCCAGCATCAGCAAGAATACGTGCCGGAAGATAGGAATAAATGCAGCATCATCCACAGCCACAGTCCTATGCCTCCCCTCAAAATGTCGAGCCAGACTCTCCCGCAGCCAACTAATGGAGAGCCGGCCACTCCGCCCATCCCAAGCAGTAGGAGGTAGGGCCTGATATCCCAAAAGAAGTCCCATATCCTCCGCAGAAGGCCGCTCTAAGACAATGGTCCGCCCCGTCAGAGGAATGCCGGTAATCATCACAAAATCCGAGGGGCGGATCCCCAGCTCCACGTCCGGCAAATGAAATGACTGCGTCTCGGGGAAATATCTCTCCATCATGGCAAAAATAAGCGGACGGTCGGCTCTGAACGATGGAATACTGAGGAAGTGATCCAGGTGGCACCTCCCAAACTCCCGCCGGAGTGCCGGAGAAAGTGACCGTGCCAACTCGCTGAATCTCCCCCAGCTGCCACGCAAGTGGGAAGAGTAGTAGGGAAGCGGCACATCGGCCCTGATGCACATAGAGGGGTGGCTATCCAAGCCATGGAGGAGCTCTGTATCATGCACAGAAGCCCTCAACTCCTCAGAGACCCCTGCCAGAGCTACAGCAACCCCCTCCGGAGCCATATCTCTGGCTCTGCCTCGGCCTCTACCACGGCCTCTCTCGCCCTCAGGGGCCTGATCCTGAACTCTGCCTCTGCCTCTGCCTCGACCTCGAGCCGGTGCAACCACGGGCTAAATTTCAAAGAGAAAGGTGTGAAGATTGATGTAGGAAGAGAATGAAGAAAGGAAAATTTTGAAAACCTACCTCGGCAGAACTCTCCCTGGAGACATCTAATGGCTCAGACAAGGTGGCGCTGGAACTCGCCTCCATACGAGCCCGCGAAGAGGAGGGCTGATCAGCTGGGTCAGCCTCCTCTCTAACTCGAGAACGACTCCTAGCCATCTACACAGGGAAGTACTTTATGAATTTCAAAGTTGGCTTTAATTACAGTTCACATCCAATTTTACATGATTATTCTTCAAAATTATCGTGAATTACGGATTTTACTTCACCTGGGTTATCTACAAAGTTGGGAAATGAGGAATACTTCTGTTTCTAATCCTGAAACATTTCCTAAAAGATTCCTACAGTACTTAACATTTCCTGTATATTATGTTTCCAGGATATGAGAAGAAGGAAGGCCCAGGTATCAAAGGCAAGCCGAATTACAGAAATCCAGATTGGACAGTCAATTAAGAAAAATTCACAGCAAAATGGAAAGAGAGCAGAAGCTTTTAATCCCGGCAATACTGAATCTAGAAAACATGCAAGTAGCAGATTACCACCAGCATGCAAATCATGATTCAAGCCAAATTTTTGTAAGCATGGTATCATCATTTGCAAGCATCTCAAAGAAATGCAGAAATTCAGAATAGCAAATGGGCAGCCAATCAGGAAGTTGGCTAAATGAAAAAAAAAAAAAGAACAGCATGGCATTTGCATTTCAAAAGTAGTCTGAGGCATGGGAAGTCAGAATTCATCACCAATCAAAAACAGAAAAATCCCAACAGGAAATCAGCAATTCAACATACAATCAGCAGCTCCATCAGCAGTCAACCCAAGGTCTTGAAACCATCCAATAAATAATGCAGCGAATTGCAAGATAAAAAAAAAAAGAGAGCCGTCTATTCAAAATTAGAGCATGGCATGGATAAGCAATTACAGATTCCGGCTCAAGCTCGGCAATGAAGAAACAAATGGGCTCTTCAATTTTCAGTAAAATGAGCCATTGTTTACCAAGTCAGAAATCTAGCATGCACAATCAGAGCATGCACAAGAAAAGCCAGCAGCTAGCATCTATCATGCAATCTAGCATGCAACCAGAAGAACAAGACTTAATCAAGTTAAGCATTCACAAGAAAAGCTGTCAAGCATGATCAATTCGTATAGCAATTCAGTTCAAACAGGAATCATTCAGAAGTTGCCAATTGATGGATAATCCAAAGTTCTCAACTGCTAAGACAGAAAAATGCAAAATTCGTCCAAGCCACAACCAAGTTGTAATCGGCCAACCATAAAAAATTTTTCTGCTTACCAATGGTGCCGAACAGGGGATTGCAAGGTTGGAAGAAGGATCGGCCGGAAGCAGGAAGGATGCTGGGGAGGCCGAAAATCGGATAGGACCACCGAAGCCTGGGCAATGGCGACTGACAGTCGCTTGGAAGCAAGAAACCAGGAAAATACCGAACTAGGGCTCGGTCTCGGCAAGGAGCGAAGGTCGCCGGAGCTACAGGTCGTCGCCGGCAGCAATAGGAGTCGCCGGAGTTGCTGGAGATCGCCGGAGAAGCAGGACGAGTCGTCGGATGAAGAAGAAGAAGGAGATGGCCGGTCTGGGTAATCGGAGCAAGAAGAAAAGGAATGAAAGGTCGCGGTCGCGCGCGACTTAAGTAAACATGCGGGATCCGGATACTCAGGCCGGATACCCGCAGACCATTTATTATCCGGATACACTTACCGGATACCAAAGAAAAAAAAAGAAAAAAAAATAGAAAAAAGCAGAAAAAATTAGAAAAATAGAAAAAAAAAACAGGGAAAAATAGAAAAAAAAAAGGAAAAGAAAATAGAAAAAAGAGAAAAAAAAAAGAAAAGAAAAGAAAAGAAAAAAAAAAGAAAAGAAAAAAGAAAAGAAAAAAGAGAAAAGAAAAAAAAAAGAAAAGAAAAGGGAGCAAACTTGTGCTATAATTCTTACTATTTTCTCAAAATCCTATTTTTGCCTTGAAATCCACCTCACAGCCACGAGAGCTCTGTGGAATTTGGGACAGCTTTGGGAAATGTGCCTGGTCAAAAGGATGATATCCACTCAATTTTCAACTTGGTTTGATAAAAAATCAGTTTTTCAAAATCCTATTTTTGGGCTTAAAATCCACTTCACAGCCACAAAGGGCTCAGTGGAATTTAAGAACTCTTGGAGAGATGCCCCCTTAAAGTGAGGGCCTTTTTGGCAAATCTCCACTCAAAAATTGTTTTCTACAAAATTGAATTGAACCGAGCAAATCATGCTCAAGGGAATGCAATTTGGGCTTGTCTACTCTTTGCAGCTCACTGCTTCGCAGCTCCCGCAAAGAGGGGCAGTTGTAGACACCCCAAATTGCACAAACAATCATCAAAAATCATTATCTCCTGGAAAGCCAGCACAGAATTTGAAGAAAATAGACTTTTACCTGTATCCGGATGGAGTATCCGGATACAAGTACCCTTTCCCGTATCCGGATAGTCATACCGGATACGTGTAAGCCTTAATGTATCCGGTACCATGTACCGGATACCTTAAGGCCCTTTGTTATCCGGTCTGATGTACCGGATACCTTAAGTTTGCTCAAAATTAGGGTTTTCCGAGAGCTTTTCACTTTTACCATCATGTCCCTCATTAAATGAGGGGAAATCGCGGAAATAACCTTAGGGTTTAGGTTGGAGGGGTTCTAGACATTAAGTTGTGTCTACCAATGACCTTAGCCCTTGCCTATAAATAGGAGCCTCCTCCTTGAGCAAATGGGACACAACTCTTGTTTTGAATTCTCGCAAAGAAGAACTCCAAGAGAAGAAGAAAACCGCTGTGGAATCGCCTCCAGCACTCAGGTAAGCCTCAACTTTTCTTTTTATTTTCTGTCTTTACATTCCTAGATCTAGATCTCTTCTTCTACCTTTCTGTAGTGTAAAGCCTTGTTTGTATGTGTGGAAATCCTTCCCCGGCTCAAAGTATCTCAAGACTCCCCTAGCCGTAAAACGTGAAGGCGGATCTAGGAGAAACGAAACTGGGGATTGACCCTAGTGCTAGAACCTATGTAGCATAAGGCCTTTCTGATTGATTGTAAACCGTTCCATATTCAAAGTACCCTTGATTATCTTAAAGAGAACAGAGGGAAACGATAATGGAACGGAACCCTAGGCTATGCTAGAACCTATTTTGTTGAATATATGCATGTTGTATTGATCTTGCTTGGTTTTACACTCTTGCACATACATATCACTATTTTGGCGGGGTAGGCTCATATTTGGGGTTTATTGCATTTATTGTGATAAAACTCAAATAAATGACCTCAATCAATTCTGAAATGCCTTTCGGATGATTTTAAAGTATTTGTGTTCATCTTGCACGAATTTCATTTTTTATCAATTTTCGGATTTGGTTTTTACTCAAAAGTGGCTTAGCTTGACAGCACCTGTACCCCTACTTCAGACGTCCGTAACTTCATCATCCGGATGAATTTTGGGGCGATTCCAGAACCATGGGAAAGGTGAGGCTGTCTAGTTTATGTCCACCAAATTTCATGAATTTCCATCTAGCCGATTTTTGACACCTCTCTGTCGAAGTTGAGTGGACAGTTCAGGTCCAAGTACAGAACTTGTCACTTCGACGGACCGCCATGTGTTCGTTTTAAGTCCGATTAGAGTGATTTTTGTTTCTGAGTACTCCTTTATGAGTCTATTTTCAAATCCAGTTGGTTTCATAATTTTTGAACTCCATTTGAATTATTGGTAGCCGATTTACTCAGAACTGCTCATTTGCATTTTTCTGGGTAAATCTGTGATCTTCGGGGCCTGTTCGGGAGACCACCCAAGGCATGTCCGAAGGGATTTTTGTATGAGGCTAGTTTCTGTTGAAAGATGGCCATACAGACTTCAATCACACCAAATTTCACGGATTTCTATGTAGTGGATTTTTCTAGACAATTTTCCAAAGTTGCCCACTTACCACTTTTCAAAATCCCCAACAGCAACTTCAAAGGAGCATAACTCCTAGATTTTTCACCGGAATGAAGTGAAATTTTGCATGAAACTTTTATTTACCTTAATCTTTCAAATGGATTTGGTTTTGTTCAATTCAGAATTGGATTTGAATGATTTCAAGGCAAATGGCATACTTTTGACCGAATTTGATTTAACTTGGTTTTGATCAACTTGTGCTTTGATTTCTATCTTTTGGGATATTCCAGAAGTGATATGGACATAAGAGAAGATCTAAAATCCATTTAGATCTTCATGTGAAAATATCATACATTTGACCTTTTTCAAGGTTTCTCATGATTTTTAGCAAGCTTTCTTACTTTCTTTTTAGCATGAACATACACTTGGCAACCACTTCGTGTGGATGAATGGGGGTGCCTAACACCTTCCCCCGTTCATAATCTAATCCCCTTACCCATCTCTGGACTTGATTTTTAAGTAGGGTTATTTTTACCCTAGAATGTGTCTTTTGGCTATTTTTGCATATTTTGAACTCTTTTGGTGTCCATTCTTACCCCAAAATCATGAATGGTGGCGACTCTCCCAATTTTTGCGTTGAGCCCGTGTGTTGACGGAGGGACGATCACTCCGGTGATTTTTTTCCCATGTCTCACAAACGGCAAAGAGAAAAAGAATCTCGTTTTTGCACCTGGCATTTCTGTCGACATGGTCGACGAGCTTAGTCCTTTGAAATTTTCATTTTGAGAGGGAAGCGGCCAAATCATGTGGCGTCACTTCCTGGCTTCAGAGTTTCCTTACCCTTTGCTTTTCGGGTTTTTGTAGGGCAACTCTTCAGCATTTTAGTTTAAGTTTGAAAGAGATTAGATTGGATTTGAGCTCGCCAACCTGTTTCGGCGTCGATGCCAGACACTTGACAATATTATTTTTTTTCTTCTTGTTTGTTCCATTAAAGCTTTTAGGTGACTTCAGACTTCTGATCCATTTTGTGTCTTTTACTTGAAGCTTGCTTGAATTTTTCTGTTTTTTTTTTTTTTTTTTTTTTTTTTTTTTTTTTTTTTTTTTTTTTTTAAAGGATTTGATGGCCAAGGGTTGGGTTAGGATGTGGACCGAATGGAGGAAGGAAGAGGGAAGAGTGGAGGAGGAGCTGCTGTTGGTGAGGAGGTGCTTCCAGCGCTGTCCAGTGCCTCAAGGGAGCCCACACACCTGCTCTACTCTATTTACAAAAGTGTGAAATCAAAATTACAAAAGGGGCCATCTTGCCCGATGATATTTTCATTTATGCTCATTCTTCTTCATATCTTGTCATTCCTTCTTCTGCAGTGCTTTCTGGTTGGCTTTCCCTTTGGTAGAGGCTCCCTAGCTTAGAGTGACTGTTGCTGGGGATTGGGCAGGAATCTTTTTTCTTATTGCCTCTTCTTTCGGGTCGAGCCTTGTTAGTGACAAGCGTGGGAGCTCCCCGGGGAAGGATGCTCCGCTGGGGATAAGTGGGGATTCCTCACGCTGTCATTTTCCTTTATAAGGCCTTCTCCTTCTGCTTGGGTGCGAATTCTTCATGTTCGTTCAAGCTCTTGTTGAGTGCGAGAGGCTCCACCAGGGATTGATGCGAGCTTGCTTGTCTTCCTTCCGATCTTCTTCGCAAAGCCGGCCTCTTCAGACTGGGCGAGGCTTGAGAAGTCTACATCATCAGGCATCACTCTCTTATTGCTTGAGAGGACTCTACGGGGGATGTAAGGGTGTCGTCCCTTGTTTGCTGAAGGCCTCCCACTGGGGATTTTGGAGGTTGCTATTCTCCGTTTACTGAAGGAACTTTGCTGGGGATTTTGGAGAAGGTGTCCATTATCCCACTCTTGCTGTACCTGTGAAGGCAGGAAAAGACAACATGTTAGCCGTGGAATAGCTGGGGAATGCAAAACACTTCTTTTATTCTTTTCTTGCTCTGAGCCTTTTGCCCATTGCAGATAGAAGCGGCCTTTGCCAAGGTTAAGAGACTATCCACTTAGGTTAGTAGCCCAACGTGGAGCTCAAAACAGTTAAGCAGCGCAATTATAGAGAAAACAGGTGTGTCAGTGTGTGCCTGTGTTTGCAATATCAAAGAAATTTCCCAAGGTCAGACGGGACTTGGAGTGCTTGGTATTTTCAGAAGCATTGTCATCACAGGCCACTGTGAAGTCTTTGACCCGGGCGCAACCTGCCAGTCTGGACCTTTCAAATCTGTTCAATTTTCTCATTTTACTATCTGCCACTATCACTGCTCTCCTCTGTATCTTGCGCTGCTCAAACCAGATGTGACCAGTTCTGTCTTCTTCTTCTTTCTTTTTTTTTTGATTTTTTTTTGATTTTTTTTTTTGATTTTTTTTTTTTTTTTGATTTTTGATTTTTTTTTTTTTTTGATTGACTAACCACACAACGCCCTTTTTTCGGGTTTTCGTTGTGTCCAGTCTCTTTAGGAAACTCTGCATTCCGTCATTGCTGATGAATGCTGACTTAACTGTTTGCCCTGATCATTCCTTTCGGGATCCGAGAGGTCTTAGAGATAGGACGAAACGTAGGCTAGGTCTTGGTTATGAAAGAAAGGATAGATGGCTCAAAAAAGCTTAATTATTTGGGTTTGCAAAGTGTGCTACTTTTATTGTTGGTGGGTCTTACATCCTGGCTTATTTGTATCTCTATATTTTCGGCGGGGCAAACATCCCCCCATTTTCTCTGTTTCTTTTTCTTTTTTCTTTCTTTCTCTTTTTTTCTTGTTGCATTTTCTCTTCTTTTTGAGGTTTTTCTGGGCAAGAATGCCCGGTTTCTTTTTGCTTTGCCAGGAATGCCCCATTTGGTGTGTAGAACACTTGCAATGGGTTGAAAGAATTTTAAGGCTCAAAATTGTCTAACTAGGGGAGAATTTAAGGTATTTGGAAGGATTATAGTTTAAAGGGGAGCCAAGGATGGCCTCTCTTCATTTCCCAATCAGAATGATCTCAGGCATAGTACAGTTTGACTGCGTCTGCATTTATCGGCTCAGGAAAAATTGCCCCGTCCATTTCTTGCAGGATAAGGGCTCCTCGGGACAGAACCTTGAGGACTACGAATGGCCCTTCGTAGTTCGGCTTGAATTTCCCTCTATTGTCCTCTTGATGAGGAAAGATTCTCTTCAGTACAAGATCTCCCACTTTGAACTGTCGTGGCTTCACTTTCTTGTTGTAGGCTCGCGCCACTCTCTGTTGATAAAGCTGGCCATGGCACAAAGCCTTGATCCTCTTTTCATCCAATAATTGCAACTGGTCAAATCTGGATTCTTCCCATTCGACGTCACTGATCTCAGCTTCCTTTAGAATTCTGAGTGATGGAATCTGTGCTTCCACTGGGAGAACTGCTTCCATTTCGTATACCAAGGAGAACGGGGTTGCCCCGGTTGATGTTCTAATCGACGTCCGATAGGCGTGCAGTGCATATGGCAGCTTCTCATGCCAGTCTCTGTAGGTGACCACCATTTTCTCGAGTATCTTCTTCAGATTCTTGTTGGCAGCCTCTACTGCCCCATTCATCTTGGGCCGGTATGCTGTGGAGTTCAGATGTCTGATTTTCAAGTCTTCGCACATCTTTTCCATGTCCTTGTTATTCAGATTCTTTGCGTTGTCAGTGATGATCGCTTCTGGAACTCCGTAGCGACAGACTATATTGTTTCTGATAAACTTGAGCACATGAGATTTCTTCACATCCACAAAGGGCATGGCCTCTACCCACTTGGTAAAATAGTCGATTGCCACTAAGATGAACCGATGCCCGTTTGAAGCCATTGGATGAACCTGGCCTATCATGTCAATTCCCCAGATGGCAAACGGCCAAGGTGATGTCATAGAATACAGTGTGTTTGGCGGTGCATGGATGTTGTCGGCATAAATCTGGCATAACTGGCATTTTCTGACATGAGCGTAGCAGTCTGCCTCCATGGTCATCCAGTAATAGCCCATCCTTAGAATCTTCCTTGCTAGCATATGCCCATTCATGTGTGCGCCGCACAACCCTCCATGGATTTCCTCAATCAATTTCTGCGCCTCGGCTTCTCTGACACATAGCAGTAGAGAGTCATTGTATGATTTCTTGTACAGTCTACCTCCACTGTAGAAGTATTGCCCTGCCAACCTCTGTATAGTTCGCTTCTCTGCAGCTGAGGCACCTTCTGGCAGAATTCTGTTTCTTATGTATCTCTCAATGTCTGCGTACCAAGGCTCTTCTTCGGGCGTGCTTTTCTCGACACTGAAACAGTAAACAGGGTAGCGCCGAATTTCTATCTCCAAAGGTTGCACCCAAGCATCATCCGTGATGGCGGCCATTGATGCCAGCGTAGCTAGTGCATCCGCAAACCGGTTCCCGTCTCGTGGCATGTAGTCGAATGTCACGCTCTCGAATTCTCCTTCTAATTCCTTGACCAGTTCTTGGTATGGTACCAACTTCACATCTCTGGTCTTCCAGTCTCCCATCACTTGATAGATGATAAGACTTGAATCACCGAACACTTTCAGCTCTTGTATACGCATCTCAATTGCCGCTCGCAAGCCCAATACACACGCTTCATACTCGGCCATGTTGCTAGTGCAATCAAACAGTAGTTTTGCTGCTATTGGGTGATGAACACCGTCTGGGGAGATTAGCACTGCTCCGATCCCTTTTCCATTTACATTTACTGCCCCGTCAAAGAACATCTGCCACTTGGTTTCTTCTGTATCATCTGCAGACTCTGTACACATCACATCTTCATCCGGGAAGTGAGTTAGAAGTGGTTGGTAGTCAGGTAGTGGGTGCTCTGCCAAGTGATCCGCTAGGGCTTGCCCCTTTATTGCCTTTCTAGTCGTGTAGACAATGTCGTACTCGGACAAAAGGACTTGCCATCTGGCGACCCTGCCAGTGGAAATCGGCTTTTCAAAGATGTACTTTAACGGATCCAGATTGGAGATTAGAAGGACGGTGTGGCTGAGCAAATAATGCCGGAGCTTCTGAGCTGCCCAGACCAAGGCGCAACATGTTTTTTCAAGCACTGTGTATTTGACTTCAATGCTAGTAAATTTCTTGCTCAAGTAGTATATTGCCTGTTCTTTTCTTCCTTTCTCATCGTGTTGCCCTAACACACATCCTACTGCCATCTCTGAGACGGTCAGATACATGATCAAGGGTCGTCCTGGGACGGGCGGGACCAATGTCGGTGGGCTCATCAGATAGGCCTTGATCTTATCAAATGCTACTTGACAGTCGTCATTCCAAACTACAGGGTTATCTTTCTTCAACAGCTTGAATATGGGCTCACACACAGGAGTCATCTGCGCAATGAACCTACTGATATACTGTAACCTGCCTAGGAAGCCTCTCACTTCCTTTTCTGTAGATGGAGGAGGCATTTCCAGAATTGCCTTTGCTTTGGCGGGGTCGACCTCAATGCCTCGCTTGCCCACTATGAAGCCGAGCAGTTTTCCTGAGGTAACTCCAAACACGCACTTGTTTGGGTTGAGCCGGAGCTTGTACTCTCTGAGTCTGTCGAACATCTTTCCAAGGTTTACTAAGTGATCTTCTTCTTCCTTGGACTTCGCTATCATGTCATCCACATACACCTCCATCTCCTTGTGTATCATGTCGTGGAACAGCAGAGTCATCGCACGCTGGTATGTAGCGCCTGCATTCTTCAATCCAAACGGCATCACACGGTAGCAGTAAGTGCCCCAGTGCGTGATAAAGGATGTTTTCTCCATGTCCTCAGGTGCCATTCTTATCTGGTTGTAACCAGAGAAGCCGTCCATGAAAGAGAACATCGAATGCGTTGCTGTATTGTCCACCAGTACATCAATGTGCGGCAAAGGGAAGTCGTCCTTCGGACTTGCTCTATTCAGATCTCTATAGTCAACACACATCCTGACTTTCCCGTCTTTCTTTGGAACTGGCACGATGTTGGCCAACCACTCTGGATAGTGAGTTACTTGCAGGAATCCGGCATCCAACTGCTTGGTGACCTCTTCCTTGATCTTCAGGGCCCATTCCGGCTTCGTGCGCCTGAGCTTCTGTTTCACAGGTACGGCCTCAGACTTTGTTGGTAACCGATGCACAACCAAGTCCGTGTCTAACCCGGGCATATCCTTGTATGACCATGCAAACACGTCAGAATAAGATTTAAGAAAATCAATCATCTGTTTTCTCAATAATGGTGACAGCTTTTTACCAATTTGGAGGATCCTTGGTTGTGCTATTTCACCTATGTTAATTGGCTCTGTTTCCTCAATGTTAGCCTGGAGACCCTTTTCGTGCCTTTCCAATGCAAATTGGATTTCAAGCGGGGTTTCCCATGATTCATCGTCGTCCTCATGCTCGAAAGGCTCACAGGGGACGATGTTTGAATCTTCTTGCTGCGATGGGCGAGTGCCCCAATCTGACATGTCGAGTTCTTGCTCGTTTTCAGGATTGGACACTGGCTCATGCATTTCATTTATTATTGCCATCTGGACTGGCTTTTCAATTTCTTTTTGTTCTTTTTGTTCAATTATGGCAATCTTATTACCTATCCCGTGCCCCAGATCTTCCAGGTGTGCGTCGGGATTGACACTAAGATTGCGATGCTCAAGTTGCTTATTTTTGTTATTTTCATTTTCAAACAGATGCAAGTAGTAGGAAGCATTGAGATATTCATTAAAAATTTCAGCAGTAGCTACAACAGAAATCTCAGAGGTGGTAGAAACCCCCTTTGGGATAGCAGCTTTGCTGATAGCAAAAGGCATGGCGCTCCAATTCTTCAGTGGTGCCCCGCCTTCCTTGTTGATGGCAATCGTCTTCTCTGGTTCTCCAGTTAGTACCATGTTGGCGCTCTCGTCAGAAGAGATGTAGATAGGATCCTGTGCTGCGCCTCCTGCCGGTTTGTTCTGGCTTCTCTCTGATCGGGGGCCAGACTCTGACGATACCCTTACCCATGATCCACTGAGGGAGATTGCCCATGGTATCTCATCCTCGGGTGGTGCGCGTGCGATGGTGACTTCATTGGCTGGGTCAACTCTGGGGGGTGCAAACATTATGGGTATTCCAGTCGGTATCCCAGGCACTGTAGAAGAGTAAGCTGGTGGTGCCCATTTGCCATACGCTGCATGGTACACCTCTTCCGGTACTGGCCCTAGCACTTGGGGCATGCTACGGAACATGCGGTTCAGACCGTCACGAGTTCCGGGGTGCGGGATATGAGGAGGTGGAGGAGGCGACCTTGGCCTGCGAGTTGGCGCTCCTGAGCTGTCTCGCCCCTCCATCATGCAAACATACATGATTGGGCCTTCTTCTTTGGATTCATCAATGAGAGCAGGTGGGGGCACTTCTATCACAATCGGAGAGTTGACCGGGATCCCGTCAGGGATGAACTGTTCATCTGATGGGGCGAAGGCCATGGTGACCTCGTCAACTGAGTCCAAGGCGACCAGTGCTGGCAGGCCATCCGGCGACCCCTCAGGAGCCAATGGGTCTACTTCTACTGCACCTCCAACCATTTCCATAGAGGGTGGCTCTTCCCAGAGCATTTGAGCCAATCCTTGCAGGTAGTCTTCTTCCATGGCAGGGGTATCCAGAAACTCATCTCCCCACCCTTGGGGGACTATGTTCTCGATAGCCTGGGCCGCTTCCCGCTCCATGTTAGAGAAGCGGTGGTACAAGTTCTCGTGCACGCATATGGGCCAGTGGGGGTCTCTTCCTTCAGTTCTGGCTCTTTTTCTTTCGGCGCGGTTCCCAAGGAGTCGGGAGTAGTCTTCTGGCTGCGGCCTAAGCCCCAGTCCAAACCCAGTGGTCTGCTCATAAGGTTTGATGGCTACCCTGATGCCTTGCTTGTATTTGCCTAGTCCTTCGCCTGCTCTGAGACCCCAGTCTGCGCAGTCAGCAGCACTAAACATGTTCTTTCTTTGCCTCTTCGAGAGTCGTCGCCCCCTTTTAGACTCAGGGATATTATTCACCTGCACCATCTCCACAGCTTGGAAATTGAGTGTGGTGGGTAACTCATAATCCACATAGGGTACTCCAACCCTTTCGAACTCTCGATGATCCTCAGCATGTACTGTTATAAGTTCGTTGCCTGATACGAACCGGACCATCCTGTGCAGTGTGGAAGATACTGCTCCTGCCTGATGAAGCCAAGGCCTCCCGATCAGCAAGTTAAATGAGGCATTGATATCCATGACCTCAAAGTCCATGGTAAAGGGCCTGTCTGCAATTATGATCACCAGAGTGACCTCTCCCAGTGAGTCTCTTCTAGCATTGTCGAAGCCTCTGACATTATGAGCACTTGGCTTGATCATTGAAGGGTCCAATTGCAAACTGTGAAATGTCCTCATCGGGCATATGTTCAAAGCTGACCCATTGTCAATCATGGCACGTTTTACGATGAGATCAGTACATTTCACGGTTATGTAGAGCGGCTCGATGTGATTGCACCCTTCAGATGGCAGGTCTGCTGTAGAAAAGGAGATAGCCTTGGGTGCCATGATCATTGACACTACTGCCCCTAGCTGCTCAGGGTCAATATCCGCTGGTACGTGTGCGTCACCCAGGACCTTCATCAGCACTGTCCGATGCTTCTCTGAGTCAATCAAGAGCCTCATTATGGAAATTTGAGCGGGTATCTTGCTCAATTGCTGGAGGAGATCATATTCGGGAGTGTAGACGCTATGGTGCAAATCTGTGACTTCCTCCTCTGTGGCCCTTCCCTTTCTCTTGAGGGTCGGTGGCAATTCTGTAACCACTTCCTTCCCTTTTTCTTTCCTTTTTGCTTCTGCTTCGGCTCCCTCCTCTGGTGCGGGTGGGGTGTCGGTGTTTATGTATCGACCGGATCGGGTGATCCGATCGATTTCTGCTTCAGCGGTGGTGGTGGTGGCTTGGTGGTAGGAAGATTGGGTGGGGTAAGGTGGGGACACCGTGTTGTACGAGGGTGGTTCCAGGTTGAGTTGTGAGAGGTTGAGGATGGGTGGTTCAAATGAAAGGGAGAATGGGTCTTGTGGAGGCGAGTCCATGATGTCATGGATGTTGAGGGTGGAGGGGTTGGGGAGAGGGGTGGGGTAGAAGAACTCTTGGTCTGTGGGTGGGTGGAAATGCACCAGAGGGAGATCGGTAGGGAAGTCGCTGTCATCTCCAATGACGTTCACTGCCTTGCTTTCTTCTGTCGATGTGTCTTCTGAGTCCGTATCAGGGGACTCGTCTGAACTCTCATACGGATCAAGCAGGGTTGCAAGTTCAGGAGTGGATGGTGGTTCTTCTTCTTCCGTGGCATGAAGGGGGATGAACCACTCAGACGTGCCGTGGGAAGAGGACTCTGAGCTCGGTTCCGCTGATAGGAGATCGGTGGAGGATTGCAGGTCCGGCTCGGATGTCGCAGACATATACTCGGGTGGCCATCCGGTAGACATCTGCGGGGGTACCCTTGAACTGCCCACTGACGCGTCCGTGTCCTGTGGCCCATTTCGGAACCGGGGTCCTTCGGAACTGCCGATTCCTTCTTTGCGTGGAGGGGATGGGGAGTCGCTGATCCATCCGCACTGTACTGGGTTCCATGGCCCCGTAACTTCCTCACTGCTCTGAGGCTCATCCTCTATCGCACAGATGTAGACCTCTGTATTCTCCTTGACTGCAATTGCTGTCGAGTGGGTTTCTGCTTGAAGCTGCACCTTCACTGTCTGCCCTGGTTGGCCAATCAGTATAGATGGGTCAAACTGCCCAGTGCCCCGGTCACAGCTCACCTGATTAGCTGACTTGCTGGTTGAGGCCTTAGAATGGTCTGGGAGAGGATTTGTGGTGACGCCAGCTGCTGGGGTCTGAGCCTGTGGTGCTGGGGGGTCGACCGTGATGCGCCTGCTGTCAATTAGGTCTTGGATATCGTGCCTTAGATCCCAGCACCGATTAGTGTGATGCCCCGGAGCACCAGAGTGATACTCGCACCGTTCTGCCGCATTGTAGCTTCTGGCGTTGACCAGTCTGGGATTCGGGGGTTTGATTTGCAAGTACCCTTTCTTCAGCAAAGTAGGTAGCAACTCTGCTGGTGCATACGGTAGTGGGGTGAAAACCCGTTTCATCCTGGCTTCAAATTCTTCCTTCGTCTTTCTTACCCCTTGGTAAGCTGTCTGCCCGGTCCCTTGGGGTGCCACTGCCTCTGGTCCTTGGGAGAAGTGATAAGGCTATGCCGGGTGCACGTAGTTCACTGCCTGCTGTTCCTGCCTTCGGGGCTCTTGTCCCTGGTTTCTGCCAGCCTGTCCTGTCACTGGCCTCCTTGGTGCGGCACTCTGTCCACTGCCATCTATTTTCCCGGCTCTTACTGCATCCTCAATCCGATCCGCAGTCAAAATCAGGTCGTTGAAATTCGAGGTACTTTGCCCCAGCAGCAAAGTGAAGAACGGCTGTCCTAGTGACGCAATGAACAGAGATGTCATCTCTTGTTCCAACAGTGGCGGCTGTACCAATGTGGCCAACTCCTTCCAGCGTTTAGCATATTCTCTCACCGACTCATGGCTCTTCTTTGCCAGCCTCTGCAATTCTGCCCTTGTCTGCACTATCTGACTGTTGAGGCGGTACTGCTGGATGAATACTGCTGCCAAGTCATTCCATGTCTTTATCTTAGCCTTGTCTAGACTCAGGAACCAAGAGTAAGCGGCCCCAGTTAATGACTTTTGGAAGAACTGCACCATGATTCGCTCTTCCTTGGCGTACTGGCACATGTCGCCTGAGTACGACCTTAAATGGTTCAATGGGCACCCGGTGCCGTCAAACTGGTGCAACTCAGGGCATTTGAACTTAGCCGGGAGCTGGATGTCTGAAAAGAAGCAAAGGCTTTCCAGGGTAGCCTCACTTTGCACTGTGCTGGGTTGGAGCTGTTTGAGCTGCTCCTTCAGGGCGGCCATTTCTGTTCTGTTCTCCTCCCTTACTGCTGTCAGTTTCTCCTCAAACTGCACTTCCTGGGTTCTGTACCAGTCCTCATCACCCTGTCCCAGATGGATAGGTAGAAATTGATCTGGTTGTGCCACATGAAATGGCGCTGCCGGTGGAGGTGGTGGTGCCAGGGGAGGGGGATTTACTGGACGTGGCGGTGGCACCACTTCTGCTTGTGGTGGGAACTGTGGCTGCGGCTGCTGGGCAACTGGTGCTGCCGGTGGCGCCTGCCTCAATTCCCTCAGTTCTGTCATCAGTTCCTGGATGATGGAACCCATACTGTCCATCCTTTGCTGCATCTCATTGACCACTTGGGTATGACTGGACTCTGCCGGATGCGGCCCTGGCGGCGTCTGTTCTCCTTGCTGTTCCATATCGAGCCTTCTCCTCGATCTTAACAAGTACGGACTTCTGAAAGCAATTTTTGGTACCTGGTAGGACAATTGGCAGGCATTAGTGTATTTTTACACAAATTGATTACACAATTTTATCTGATTGAATTTATTCATTTATTTTATTTTTTTTTGTTTTTTTTTTTTGTTTTTTTTTTTGTTTTATGATATGATTTGACTAACTGATCTATTTTAGCTACCCTAAGGCAACAAGGGAAGAGAACCTAAACTTTGAATCAACTGATCTATTTTAGTTACCCGTAGGTAACAAGGGAAGAGAACCTAAACTTTGAATCAACTGATCTATTTTAGTTACCCGTAGGTAACAAGGGAAGAGAACCTTTAATGAATTTGAAGACTGATCAATTTTAGCTACCCGTAGGTAACAGGGGAAGAGAACCTTAATGAATTAACTGATCTATTTTAGCTACCCGTAGGTAACAAGGGAAGAGAACCTTAATGAATTAACTGATCTATTTTAGCTACCCACAGGTAACAAGGGAAGAGAACCTCAATGAATTAACTGATCTATTTCAGCTACCCATAGGTAACAAGGGAAGAGAACCTCAATGAATTAACTGATCTATTTCAGCTACCCATAGGTAACAAGGGAAGAGAACCTTAATGAATTTGGAAGACTGATTTTTTTGATTGGATTTGGATTAACTGATCTATTTTAGCTACCCTAGGGCAACAAGAGAACCTGGTTTTGAATCAACTGATCTATTTTAGCTACCCGTAGGTAACTGGGAGAGAGAACCCTATTTTTCTGAAAGCTGATCTATTTTAGTCGCTTGGAAGCGACTCGGAAAGAGAACCCTGGTGACCGAATCTATTTTAGCTACCCGCAAGTAACTGGGAGAGAGAACCCTAATGACCGAATCTATTTTAGTCACCCGCAGGCAACTGGGAGAGAGAACCCTGTTTTTTTTTTTTTTTTTTTTGAAAGCTGATCTATTTTAGTCGCTCGGAAGCGACTGGGAAAGAGAACCCTATTTCACTGATCTATTTTAGCCGTTTAGGCAAGGAAAGAGAACCTTCAGTTTAAGGGGGTTTTGTTTGAGCTCAGAATCGCGGGGTTGGACCAATGCAGGGTCTCCGCAGGGGGTGAGCTGAAAAGCAGCACCCAGGCGTACCTCAACCAATCTCCAGTTCAATCACTGGCGGCGTCGGCGCCTAATTTCGGCTAGTGGTTCCCGGGCGTGCCTTAGCTAGTCGTTGGTTTAATCACCATTGACTTCGGTGCCTCACAAAGGGGAAGGCTATACCAGGACGTTCATCCACCAAACGGCTCAATCACCGGCGGCTTCAGTGCCCCAAGGTTTCGGCTAGTAGTTCCCGGGCGTGCCTTAGCTAGTCGTTGGTTTAATCACCATTGACTTCGGCGCCTCACAAAGGGGAAGGCTATACCAGGACGTTCATCCACCAAACGGCTCAATCACCGACGGCTTCAGTGCCCCAAGGCTTCGGCTAGTAGTTCCCGGGCGTGCCTTAGCTAGTCGTTGGTTTAATCACCATTGACTTCGGCGCCTCACAAAGGGGAAGGCTATACCAGGACGTTCATCCACCAAACGGTTTAATCACCGGCGGCTTCAGTGCCCCAAGGCTTCGGCTAGTAGTTCCCGGGCGTGCCTTAGCTAGTCGTTGGTTTAATCACCATTGACTTCGGCGCCTCACAAAGGGGAAGGCTATACCAGGACGTTCATCCACCAAACGGCTCAATCACCGACGGCTTCAGTGCCCCAAGGCTTCGGCTAGTAGTTCCCGGGCGTGCCTTAGCTAGTCGTTGGTTTAATCACCATTGACTTCGGCGCCTCACAAAGGGGAAGGCTATACCAGGACGTTCATCCACCAAACGGCTCAATCACCGACGGCTTCAGTGCCCCAAGGCTTCGGCTAGTAGTTCCCGGGCGTGCCTTAGCTAGTCATTGGTTTAATCACCATTGACTTCGGCGCCTCACAAAGGGGAAGGCTATACCAGGACGTTCATCCACCAAACGGCTCAATCACCGACGACTTCAGTGCCCCAAGGCTTCGGCTAGTAGTTCCCGGGCGTGCCTTAGCTAGTCGTTGGTTTAATCACCATTGACTTCGGCGCCTCACAAAGGGGAAGGCTATACCAGGACGTTCATCCACCAAACGGCTCAATCACCGACGGCTTCAGTGCCCCAAGGCTTCGGCTAGTAGTTCCCGGGCGTGCCTTAGCTAGTCGTTGGTTTAATCACCATTGACTTCGGCGCCTCACAAAGGGGAAGGCTATACCAGGACGTTCATCCACCAAACGGTTTAATCACCGGCGGCTTCAGTGCCCCAAGGTTTCGGCTAGTAGTTCCCGGGCGTGCCTTAGCTAGTCGTTGGTTTAATCACCATTGACTTCGGCGCCTCACAAAGGGGAAGGCTATACCAGGACGTTCATCCACCAAACGGTTTAATCACCGGCGGCTTCAGTGCCCCAAAGGTTTCGGCTAGTAGTTCCCGGGCGTGCCTTAGCTAGTCGTTGGTTTAATCACCATTGACTTCGGCGCCTCACAAAGGGGAAGGCTATACCAGGACGTTCATCCACCAAACGGTTTAATCACTGGCGGCTTCAGTGCCCCAAAGGTTTCGGCTAGTAGTTCCCGGGTGTGCCTTAGCTAGTCGTTGGTTTAATCACCATTGACTTCGGCGCCTCACAAAGGGGAAGGCTATACCAGGACGTTCATCCACCAAACGGCTCAATCACCGGCGGCTTCAGTGCCCCAAGGTTTCGGCTAGTAGTTCCCGGGCGTGCCTTAGCTAGTCGTTGGTTTAATCACCATTGACTTCGGCGCCTCACAAAGGGGAAGGCTATACCAGGACTTTCATCCACCAAACGGCTCAATCACCGGCGGCTTCAGTGCCCCAAGGTTTCGGCTGAATGATCCCGAAAAGATACAGACGGGTGTGATCTGAGCTCAAGGTCTTGGGTGTTTTTTAACACTTGCTGGGTTTTGCGATCTCAATAAGAGAGATGCCATTAAAAGAAATTAGGTGGTCGCAGCGACCAGGCATATTGCAATTATCTGAGAAGATGTGGTCTGTCGGAGACCGAGTTGCCCTATTGGAGGGAATTAATTCTTTCATTTCTTGTTCTTGTTTTGTTAAGTTTGAGCAACATAGCATAGTGAAAATAAATTCATGCTTCAATCAAAAGAAGTGCCGCCGCAGCACAAAGTACATCATCATGCTTATCAAAATACAACAAAGCCAAAGTCTAGCTAGGTTGGTCATCATCATAGTGGGAGGACACGTCTTGCCTCCTCAAGGCTCACAGAAGCTTGTTCCGCAGACGTCGGTCCTCCTCAGCGCGCTTGCGCACTAATTCCATTTCATGTTGCAAGGCCGTATTGGCCTGCCTACTCTCCCGTTCCGAATCCACATAAGCTGAATGGATACGGGAGTGGGTCTCCTGCAGTTCGGCCACCTTGTCCCTATATGTGTTAGGGGGCGGAACTGGAATGTCGCCTGATGCGACAGGCTGTAGAGGTGGGGGGCCATCGTGGCCAAATTCTCGAGCTATCCACTGCTCGTAATCTTGAAAGTGTAATTCGGTGAAGACGTCTTCCCGATACACGCACACCGTCTTCCACTTTGTCAACAGTTGGGTCCTTAGTCCCTTGGTGAGTGAACCAATCAAACTGCTCATGTCGTCCTTGATTGGGATTCCCTGCGGTTTCCCAAACTGTCTTAGAACCCGAATCGGATAGTACGGCACGGCATGGGTGAGGCCTATCAAGGCAAATCCCTCTCTTTTCTTGAAAGCTATGATGGGGGTGTAGGGGATGTTGTATGTACCCCACCATCTGATGTCCGTTTCTCCTTTCAGGTGGAGAAAGTGGTTAAACCAATCCTCACGAGTGGGTAGGTCTGGTTTGATCTCTCTTCGAGCCAACCAATAGATGTTGTCGCCAGTTGCCTTGTAATATGCACTGACTGGTGATGACACCATCAGGTGGTCTGGCAGCCAAAGGTGGAGGAGAGGAGCGCACCCTTGAAACCTCCGGGTTCCGTTTTTGGACAAAGTCAGGGAATGGAACAATTGAGCTAGGATCAGTGGCATGATTCGGTACCCTACCCTGAGTTGATCCACAATTTCCATGAGGGCCAAATTAATGGTGTCTCCCCCAGTTGGAAAGAAGATTTGCGACAGAACCACAAGGGTGAAGGTGTCAAACCAAGCCCGGGGTCTTTCCTGCTTTTTGTTTCTTATCTTTTCAGCAAGGAATGTTTTGGAGACCCTAGTGAATGATTTGTCACCTCCTAAGGTCTGGAATTCTCCCCTTGAGAGGCCAAAGAAAGCGCAAGCTTCATTCTTGTAGCTTTCTTTGAGACTTGGCCTAGCGGGTTCTCCTAAGTCGCGAAATCGGAGGAACAGGTCAAGTTCCTCAATTGTGGGAGTCAACTCATTGATCCCGAATCGAAACACTGAAAGCTGGGGATCCCAGAAAAGCAAAGCTGCTTGGATCATATCCCAGTTGATCGGCACGTTTAACAGGGACAAAGTCTGTCCCATGTGGTATTTGCGCTCCCATTCAATCTGCTCACTCCCTTGGAGCTGCCTTGTCCAAGAACGGATCCAGGGGGTATCCCAGGCACACTTTTCTATCCTAGAGAAACGGGTTCTCTCAGATGAGGATGAAGATGCCATGCCAACTATCCGATTGAAATTCCAAATCAGTTTAAGGTTCCACACCAAACTCTTAATCAGTCCTAAGACATGCATAATTTCAAGCAAAAGGCTAATCACTAGAAGTTCTAACATGCTTCACAAAATAAAGCAAAAGACAAAACCAGTGCGGAACTTTAACTCAGGCACACATGGTGTGTGGTCCTAAGGGTTGGCGCCAATGTAGGCGCGACTCCTAGACATACTTGTGTAAAGGAGCACATTCAAGTCCTGATCAGTCTTTCTGTCTTTCCTCTGTTCTTTCATCTGCTTCCGGTGTCGGACCACAGCCAAAACTACAACTTGCCATTGAGGGCGAATTTTTACAAGATATCTACAAAAATTTCAAAGAATTCATCCTTGAGGCTGTTGGGAGCCCGAAGGGAGGATACAAATTGCTTTTCAAGCGGGTAGGCTAAAAATTCCTAGATCTAGGGTTTAGTGCCCATGTTCTGATCTGGCATGCTTTCATCTGTTTGTCTGATCTGGCCGGCTTTCATCTGCTCTAAAAGACCAATCTGGACTTAAAGTGCTCCCAGCGGACTCTAATGGGTCAAGACCCATAGCATACAGGACTCCATGCATGGATCTGGGGTGGTTCCCCTGATCAAAATTAGGTGAGTTTCCTAAGCTAGGGCCGAGGTAGCCCAGCGTCTAGGGTTTACTCCATTTGATGCAAAAAGCGGGGGTTGTTGCCCCTGATGGACTCTGAATTTTATTCCAATTTTATTCATCATTCACATCCTACTCACCCTCTCATGCTCAACGCAAGGTTCATTCAGAAACATTAGGTGGGGAAGGATACCCAGCCCGAGACATAAGCCTACAAGGGTCTGGACCAGTACTGGATCCTCGCATGCCACGGCAAGAAACCAGTGGTGCTAATGGACTCCAGAAAACTGGGGGGATGGGTTTACCCTGCTTTCCCCGGCAAGCCACGGGAGCGTAGGTGCTAATACCATCCCAAAGATCAGTTCATAGGAATCAGAAGGGTAGGCTGCTAGAGAGGTCTAGGTTTTGGTAAAGAAGTTGCAATATCCGCTCTCATCAATTTAAGGTCGGATCATCCACGCAGCCTCCCTCATGCGTGTCACCCCACGCAGTTTATCTCACAAGAACAACAAATACAAAATCCATCCACGGTGTGGTGGTGTGCCTGTGTGTGTAGTTGGGCTGCGTGCTGTGTCTACACAGGTGAGTTTTGTTTAGATTTTGTTGGTAAAGGGATTGTTACTGTCTCGTATAGTAAGGCGCAGAATTAGCACGCAATACGAGATTCCGGGAGAGTCCCCAGGTAAGTGGGGGGTCACAAGGGACCGCTTAAATCCCACTTGCCTTAGGCAATTATCGCGTCCCTTTGACAGGACTCCCCAGAACGCGTAATTACGCGTATTCTGTATCTTACTAAACAAGGTAGTAAAAACCCTAAATGTCAACTAAATCTCTCTTATGCTGACTCATCTAACCAGGGTCCTACTGGGCTGGACTGGTCCCCAGCAGAGTCGCCAAGCTGTGCGCGCGTGGGAAACGCGGCACGGGGAATCGGAGTCGCCACCGCCTGATGGGGTGCAGGCGGACACCTGGGTGCCTAATCCTGTCTATTAGGGCTTTTGGTCTGAGGCTTGAGATTCTAAGTCTGTTCTCGGTTGTGGTCCGGGGAAGTCCGTAGACACCCCGGTCCACCCCGTCGGATGACGGGTCCCGTGGGTTCCCTGGTTAGAGTCAGCTTACATTGGTCTCACCTGTTTCCTAATCCGATATGCAATTTGGTTAAGTCTGGCGGGACCACCTGAGTGGTGTGGGTCCCTTTAGTTGCTTTTATCTTGATTACTTAGGTGATCTGAGTCTGGTTGGGTAGGCCCCGTTGGAAGGCCCACGGTATCCTTGGTGGGCTTAGTCAAGCCCGTGTGCCCTTGTGGGCCTTGGCCTATCCTAGGAGGCCCTTTGGGCTTTGGTTGGTGCATTGATTTTACTTTAGATTCATATTTGAAGGTTAAGTGTTTTTTATGCACAAGTGGGCCGGACTGATTGGTGGGCCCCTTAGGTGGGCCCACATGGTGGCCAAGCATTTTTTATTGGACTTATCTTTTTAATTTTACCAAAGTGATTCGGACACTGGGCTCGGGGCCCGCAGTCCAAATCTGGGCTTGTAAGCCCCAGTTACCGGAAGTTAGGGTTTGCACCCTCCCTTGGTTCGGTTGGTGGGCTTTGGCGGGCCCGGTAGGCCCTTGCCCTTGGTCTCGGCCAAACCACGCAATTCATGCATCAATTTCACATAACAAGGCTCGGGTGGGCCGCATTGGGTTTGGCCCGCCCGGTTCAAAATTGTTCATTTTACTTAAGTTATTCTAATGGCATGCTTTTGGTGTTTATTGGGCTTGGTGGGCCCCGTTGGAAGGCCCACTGGAAGTCAAGTTGGACCGGGAGTCCAAGTCCCATGTCGGGTTTCCGGGTGACCCAGAAACCCTATTGGTTTATCCGGTTCGGTTCAGAAATATCATTCACATCTAGCAATAATCACACAAAAAGACACAAGATAGACACTCTGTCAGAAAAAAAAAAAAAACCCGGCTCATTGTGCTGGGTCCAAGGGGAGGTACCCGGGGGCCCTCCCCTTGGACCATCGGCATGGTAAGGGGTATTTTTGGAATTTTCAAAAAAAATTAAAAATTCGGCCTGTTTTGGACCTGGCGCCCACCTCCTGAGGTGAGCGCCAGGTGGGCGCCAGATGGGCGCCAGAATCCGGGCGAAAATTTGACCTAGCGCTCACCCGATACCAGGTGAGCGCGAGCTGGGCGGGAGGTGAGCGCGAGATGGGCGGGAGGTGAGCGCGAGATAGGCGCGAGAATTTCACTTGGTTTTAGGTGGGCGCGAGCTGAGCGCCAGGTGGGCGCCAGCTCGGCGGGAAGTGGGCTGAAAGGGGCGCCCACCTCCTAGGTGAGCGCCAGGTGGGCGCCAGGTGGGCGGCAGGTCACTGCTCTCTGTTTTTTTGAGATCTCCAACTCTGGCCGATTTTTTTCGGTCTGTAACTGCTCCACTGGCCTCCCAACATGCCCAGAACACCTCCCAACTAATTTTAGATTTAATCTAAACACATTTTATTTCAAGTTTTGAAAACCCAGAAAACTCACAATACAAACATGCATTCAAAAAAAACTTCACGAATAATATGCCCAGGACACTTCCCTGGGCTTCGACCACTCCCCAGAAGGCACTTAAACTTGTATTAAAACTAGTCTAAGCATGATTCATGCTTCATCCCACAACCCAAAATCTCTCAAAAGGAAAAAAAAACAAGCCCGATAAAAAAGCAAACAGGTACAGACTCATAAACAGCTTAAAAAGGGGGGGGGGGGGGGGTGATGGGAGCATGCTCAAGGGTGCACAAGTAGAAAATAGCATGCTTGCAAGTCCCGCAACGTAAAAACAACAAAAAAAAACCACATGCAAACATTATATGCACTTTCCTCCACCCTACTGGACCTCGAACACGCACACTAATAGCTGAAGAAGGGAAGGAGGAGAGGGGGGTTTACAGGGGTACATTAGATGGCGGGCACTTGGGGAACATGCTCCCTTCTCGACGTGAATAGCACATGCATCTTCCTCTTCCTTGCTGGGTGGTATTTATCGGATGGAAGTGAACAAGAAAAAAACACAGCAAGCTTTCATGGCAGTGGTTTCATACCACTGAATAAGACCGGCTTACTAAAGAACATTGCATATTCATATATATGTAACCCAAAGTAACAGGGATCCTCACCTGGTGGTTCTTAAGTTCTGGAGCCGAACGTGGGAGCCTCCTCGAAACCGGACAGCAGCGGGATCCTCCACTTCACCGCACCAACAGTAGCAAGCTTCCGCTTGCTTGGGTGGAAATGGAGAAGAACCAAAGGGGGGGTGAGGCGCTTGGGGTTTTCTGTGAAGCAAGCCGGGGTGAAGAGAGGGGCTTCGGATGAAGGAAGAAGGAAATCAAACAAAAAAAACCTTTCGAACCCTCTCACACTCCGAACACTTGGTCTTTTTTCCGAATTTTTCCCAACCCCCTGCGCGAGAAGTCGCGCGGGTTATATAGACAAAGAAAAAGAGGTGCCGCCCACCTTGGCGCCCAGCTCAAGGTGGGCGCAAGCCCGCTCGCCACGTCTGCGCGAGCGGCAAAATGATGAAAATCATTTAATGCCGCCGCTCGCAGGACGTAAAAATCTGAAAAATTCAGATTTAGTCCCTGGCAATTTTTGATTTAATCCGATATTCTTGGATTTTTACAGATTTAGTCCCTGGGATATTTCGAATGTTCGGATATTTACGGATTTGATCCCCGAGATATTTTCCTGCGCAACTCGCCACGTGTGCAGCTTTTTGCCACGTGCGCAGATTGCCGGTTTTGCTGCCCGGGAATTTCGTCAGCTCATATTTCCTTCATCCGGACTCCGATCTGGGCAAACTTAGTTTCATTAGAATCGTATCGGAGCCCTCCATCCCATGACCTAGGGGTAGGCCTCCGGATCGGATTTTAGCAGAAAGTCAACTTTTGGCTCTGCTCAAGTTTGACCGCCCGCAGGACCTTCATCCGGACCCCGATTCCTGCAAACTCAGTTGCGTTGGAACCGTGTCGAGATTCTCTATCCAATGACCTAGGGGTAGGCCTTTGGATCGGATTTTAGCAGAAAGTCAACTTTTGGCTCTGCTCAAGTTTGACCGCCCGCAGGACCTTCATCCGGACCCCGATTCCTGCAAACTCAGTTGCGTTGGAACCGTGTCGAGATTCTCTATCCAATGACCTAGGGGTAGGCCTCTGGATCGGATTTTAGCAGAAAGTCAACTTTTGGCTCTGCTCAGGTTTGACCGCCCGCAGAACCTTCATCCGGACCCCGATTCCTGCAAACTCGGTTGCGTTGGAACCGTGTCGAGACTCTCTATCCAATGACCTAGGGGTAGGTCTCTGGATCGGATTTTAGCAGAAAGTCAACTTTTGGCTCTGCTCAAGTTTGACCGCCCGCAGAACCTTCATCCGGACCCCGATTCCTGCAAACTCAGTTGCGTTGGAACCGTGTCGAGATTCTCTATCCAATGACCTAGGGGTAGGTCTCTGGATCGGATTTTAGCAGAAAGTCAACTTTTGGCTCTGCTCAAGTTTGACCGCCCGCAGAACCTTCATCCGGACCCCGATTCCTGCAACCTCAGTTGCGTTGGAACCGTGTCGAGATTCTCTATCCAATGACATAAAGCAAGGTACTTGGCACGGAATTCGAGGAAAAGTCAACTCTCAGCTTTTCCTTAAGTTTGACCGCCCGCAGAACCTTCATCCGGACCCCGATTCCTGCAAACTCAGTTGCGTTGGAACCGTGTCGAGATTCTCTATCCAATGGCATAAAGCGAGGTGGCCAAATTTCACTTGATCAAAAAGTCAACTTTTCACCCCTTAGGGTTTGACTTTTTGTCCAGGGTTTGCATTTTTGGTTTTTCTGGGAGCGCAAAAATGAGGTGCTTACAATTACCATAGAACAAATTCAGAATAAAGAGATTCTCATTATAAATTAATTTGATTGAATTGAGTTAAATGTGTTATGCTTCCAATTGTACTCTGATATAAATGAAAATTTTAAATTCAGCATAAATTTTAGTTGTTCTAACCCAATTTTTACTAACACTCCAGATTTGGTTGTTGAACCGGATTCGGGGCGTTACAAAATCTACGAGGGCTCATTGAGCCTAGAACGGACAATATCTTGTTGGGTATGGGTCAGAGGCGTTACATTCTACTCATGCATGTTTGCTGCTTACTGGGTGTAGACACCCTAAATTGCACTACAAGAGAAGAATATAAAGGAAAATATTCAATTGAGATTTGAAACATGTCAAAAAGGTTGAAAAACTTGTCAAACCTGTGCTACCCGCATTAAATATGCGGATTTGCCTTGACCGCATAGAGTATGCAGTCAAGGCATGACCGCAATATATATGCGATCACGTGCAATTTTGTGCGAATTTGCAAATACACGATTTCTAAGCCTTATTTACACTCTTACCTCTCTGTAGGAGATTCGAGTTCCTTTTTTTACCCTCCGTTGGCTTTTAGATTTACTCCAACTCATGTTTTGAAACTGAGTTGGAACATTCTAGAACCCTATTTTGACATACCCTTGTGACCAACCATGCCCTTGGGTTTGCCTATAAATAGAGGGCCTCACTTCAAGCAAAGGGCTGAGAATTGAAGCTAGAAGAGCTCCAAGTGAAGAAGGGAACCCCTGCCTTTCAGCTTTCTCAAATCCAGGTAAGCCTCTCTCCCTTTTTCTTTTCTGTTTTTAAATTCTAGGGTTAGTCTGATCTTCTACTTTTTCTGTAGAATAAGGCCTATTTTGTGTTTGTAACCCCATACCTAACTCCAAGTACCTCAAGCATCATCTCTAGCCGTAAAACGTGAAGAGAGAGCTAGGGGAAAGGGGAATAGGAATGGATCCCTAGGTTAGAACCCTATTATGTAATGATCTTCTATACCTTTTAGATTTTCTGTTTGTGGTGTTATTATTGATTTTTATTATGAATCTGGAGGAATCCTATGGATCCATGCTGTTTATAGCATGAGACCCTCTTTTCCTCCTAGAGATTTTGATTTTCTGTACAACTACACCCACCACACCGATTTCTTTCTTTTGGTTATATTAGGCTAGGATTTTGGATCCACCATGATCAATATGGTAGATCTGAAATCAGAAGCCTTAAAGTAACCTCTAGGGTTTCATGAGGTGATTTTTAAGTTGTTTTAATCTTGGAGAGAGGATCCTATGGTCTAAGCTCTTCCTTTTTGATGTTTTTTTATCAACATGGGTGAATTTGGTTTAAATCTCTCAACTAATGAGAAATCTGGTCCAAATCTACACCTTAAATAGTTCAAGCCTTTTCCTTCAAGGTATTTTTCAAATGATCTTAATTTTTATTATGGATTTTCAAGACTTCAATGATTTAACCTAAAGTTGGTTTATTCAAGTTTTACTGTTGGTTTACTTTCTTTGATGATTATTTTAATTTTTATTCAATCATGAAACCCTAGATATGGTGTATTCATATGAAGGGTCCGGAATTAATCGAATCATTCATATGGAAGAACCATACATCTTTTTATACTTTTTCTTTACTTCAGATTGAGTTTTACTTGCAAGCTTTCTTTCTAACATGAACAATACTTGGCAATCACCTTGTGTGGATGAATAGGGGTGTCTAACACCTTCCCCTATTCATAACCTAATTTCCTTACCCATCTCTCATTTTTTATTTTAAAGTAGAGTTATTTTTACTCTAGTTTTGCCTTTTGTATTTTATTTGATTATTTTGGTGTCCATTCACACCTAAAAAGGAATGGTGGCAACTCCTTGATTTATTAAGCCTGTGTGATGATTAGGAAATCATTGAATTGATTTTCCATGTCTCACACTAGGACTTTAGTATCACACTTGTTTTGTTTTACCGGTTTTGCTTTTATATTCTCCTGATAAGCTACGTACTAGGGCAGAGTTTGAGAGAAAGCCTGAGTATAGGTTAGAGGACTACTACCACCCATTGTAGGGTTTTCGTTGTGATGTTATATTTAGTTTTTGGGAATTGTAAATAGGATATGTACATATTCTTTTTGGACATATACACTTGAGAGTTACTTTTGGATTATCGCCTTTATATATGATTTTACATATGAGATATAGAGATGGTGAGCACTTAGTTGTCTTTTGTACACACATATTATATTTTTGGAGGTTATTATACATGTGACCTTTTGTTAGATGTAAACTTTTATTCTATGCTTCTTATTCTTATGCCCTCTAATGATTACCTTGTTATTGCCCATGTTGATTGTATTAATTAGGTTCTTTTGGGCCCATAAGTGGGGCTCGGGGATGGGTTGGTGCCCCGTATGGATATACTCGGTTCGGGGGTCCTACAGTTGGGTTTTCGTTGAAACATGCCAACTTGTTTATTAAACGTGCAATTTCGGGTTTTGCCTTCGGTCTGTTAACCCCCTACATCAAAATGACCTGAATGAACCCGTTTGAACTCAACCCACTACCACCTCTACTTCCAAACAAGTTACTATATTCACATTACACTTTTCTTTCTTTCATTTTTGTTATCAACTAAATTTCTCTCCTTTAATCTTTACTAGTATTACTAAAATTTGAATGTTCTTTGATGAATTTGCCCTTAAGTGCAAAGAGTTAAAGATTTTGAAATTTTTTTATAATGAAAAATATTTTTTAAGTTTAAAGAGAATAACAATAAATGTAATAATCATACGCAATTTAGACATTTAAAAATTTAAATTTTCATTACTTTAAACACAAAAATTAATGAGGGGGCAAAATGGTCGAATTACTACTTCTGTTAATTTTATAACTTTGACAAGGAAGGTTAGTGACATTTTAAAAGCCTAATGGGAGGCATACATAGTTCTCCGAAACCAAAAGGAAAGTACAAGTGTAATTTGATCAAATTTGTTTCTGTGGAAATGACAGGAATGGAATTTGGCCTTCTTATCTTTTCAAATCTAGATAGAACCAGGTTTCCTCTTGACATTCTGTCCAAAGTAACTCTATGAAAGTAGCTAATGGAAGACTCCGCCTGATGATGATGGCCTTATCTTTCTCATGTCATGCTTGGACCCAGCATCTCCAATGGCCTTTGAGTCCTACAACAATAAAACAATAAAAGAGGGTAGTATTAATTGAGAAGAATGGGTTCGGTTACCATTTTATCTTGATGAGCCACAAGTTTACATAGAGCTTTCAAGGTGGCTGTTGGATTTTGGATGAATGCTAGAATTTTATTTTAGGCCTTGACAAAATACTAAATCTATTGGCTCATCAGTCAACGCTTGTTATACTTGCAAATCAAATTGTTCAGGAAAATGGGCATTAAGAAAAAGTTGAGATGACCTTTTTTGGGTCTATCGGAATAAACAAGATTCTTCACAAGTCACTCTCAAGCTTTAAACTGAAAGGTCATTTGCAGTCCTTCTAGGCCCACCTCAGCCAAAGTTAGGCTTCTTAAAGAAGTACCTTCCTTTCAACCTTGCATTTTGGCTTCATGGCCTAATTATTGAGCTCAAGCTTGGGTAAAGTTAATTGAATTAGGTGGATCATAAGCTTCCAAATTCAAGGGTATCATCTGATCTTAGAACTTCTAGTATTGTAATCAAACCCTTTTGTTAACTAATTTAAAATTCATGCAAATCCCAAAAATTAAACAGTTGAGATAATCAGCGAAATTGCTAACAATTTGATCTCTACAATTTGTTCAAGCATTTAAATATTAACATTCACAACCATAAAGATAATTATGTTAGCCAAAGGTTTATTGTCATATTTTTCTTCCCTTTTTATTTTTTTCGTGCACATTTTAAACAAATAACATTAATTTAATATTGATGTAAAATAATCTATGTAGCTCTAGATAATACAAATAAGAGTTATTTGCAATGGAGATCTATAGAAACCCTAAATTGTAGAAGGCAATCAACGATGTCTAAGCGTCCCATGTACAATAGAAAATAATAAGCGAAAAAGAGAAGGATGACGAGAAAGTTTCTGATTTAGTTCTTATTTGGATGAGCTAGACATAAAGGATCTAGGCTTCTATATACTTTTCACTCAACCAAGACTAATCTCATTACAGCTATAATTATTCATTTGTCTATCTCACCACCAATAGAATTAGATATTTATTAGGATAATCTACTTACACCGCTTTAGGTTATTCTCCTTTAACCGAATTTCCAATATATTTAGGAAACCAAAATAATATGTCCACGTGGCACACATGCATGGCATTCACTTGGCACACATGACATAGCAATTTTGAAAATTATTTTCCAAAACACACACACGACTCTCTGGGCAGTGGGAACTTTGAAAACCAAACCCTTGGCCATAAAACTTTAAAGAAAAATAATATCCTTAATCTCTATGCGGTTTCCTTACACTCATAAAATATCATAATTACATGAATTATGACGATTATACTCTATAGTTGAATACTCTCTTTCATGTGTCATATTGTAATCATTTTCTTTTGCTATCAATGGGTCGGATAAAGATCCGAATCCGATCTGAATTCGACCCGATTATCCGAATATGGATCTTAGCTTTAGATCCGATTATTTGAATCCGATTATATTCGGATTCGAATATGGTATTACACATATTCGACCCGATAAAGATCCGACCGTTTATTTTTGTATATATATTATGTTTTTTAGGCCTTTTTAAGTCTTTTTATATATTAATATAGAAGGAATGAAGGTTTCATATAATATTTATTGATTTAAGGTCATAGTATAAGACAAATTTGAATTAATACATCCTTCTTTGATCCAAAACCTCCTATTTTGAAACCTTTTTTGCTCTGAAATTCCATTATCCAGAACAGGCCAGTTGTTCTAAGTTTCGGGGTACGGTTTTTTTTGTTAGTCACTCAATATCCACTGTTGCGTGGTGCTTCAAATTCAAAGTTCAAACCCATTTCTCATTTAAATCCCTCTCTGACTTCGATCCGAATCCGATCCGAATTCGATCCGAATTCGAAATTGGCGAATATGAATATAGGATTTAGATCCGTGGTTCGAATACGGATCTGAAATCTAAGATCCGAAAACATTCGGATTTGAATACGAATATACATATATCTGATCCGTATCCCACTCGTTGATAGCCCTACGTACAAGTCCTTAATGTGACATAAACCTTATTAGTGGATGCTTCCACTTTTTTATCCAATATATAATGTTTCAAGCTTATGGGTGCCATCACACCCCAGACCTGGATTTTATCCAATGAACTAATAACACGAATGAAGGCGTGACTTACGAGTATCAAAACAAAACTAGCACCATACTACAAGATAAAATAATCATTAGAGTACACAGAAATTTAAATTATTATTTTTTTTTAATAAATTCGAAATCAAATCATCAATCAATCTACTAACATCAGACCTCAAATAAAGTTTAGTCAAAGGTCAATCTAAAATTTTACTAATACTTAACTAAAATTTAAAACCAATAACCCTATAATTACTAATCAATTGTTCCTTCAAATAACAAAAGTTATTCTACAAAAGACAGAAATGATCGTCTAACTCTTTATTATCATCTTTCTCTAAGTCTTCCTTAGAATGCTGCTTATGTTCTATCTCTTCAGGAACATATTCTCCAATAAAATCTAAAAAAAAAAATTTTTGTGAAATGTAAAATCCCAGTGAGTAATAGCATGCATGTACTTCCAAAATACCATAACTAAGAGGAAGAATATGATGATTTTCATGAAGCAATTTGAAAAGAGGTATATGTAGGAATCAGATAAAGTTTCTCGTATTGAACATATAAACATAAATCAGCGGAAGTTGATCGACATACCTCTTGTCATATTGCTCAGGTAATTCAAGATAAGGATGACAAATTTATGCCTTTTGCAGAGTCCCAAACGTGATGCGTAGAATCCTAATACAAAACTCTGTTGAAAGGGAATCTTCTATTCTAAGCCTTATCTGCTCTTTTGATATGTTACCTTTAGATGGTTTTCAGTAACTTTTATAGGATAGACTAGAGACCCCTTTAGTCGAACGAACAGTTTCCTCCCATCAAGGTAACAGTTCAAACGGTCACCTTATTAGACGCAACGTTTTAGCATCTCGTTTAGCATCCTGATACAACCCTAAATAATGTGAACATATCTATTAATCTCATATTAGTCGTGGGCCATATTAGGAGATATTTAAAAAATATCTTACAGTATAACCATAAAGCATGAAGTAAAATTAAAAGTCAAATATAACAAGAAAATAAGAAAAGAAATAACTCGAGGACAAATACAAAACATAAATAATACCCAAGGACATAATGAGACTCATGAATATAAGGCCACTTTGTACATACTATGCCTATTTCCAATGCCATCTCACGACTTATGTGCAAAGCCAGTTAGATATAGGCTTGATCATCAACTTATTGCGGAGCCCCCAATCCAAATACAAGAATAGAGTGGTAAGCATGATTAGTTACAATTAAATACACGAAGGACCTCACCAAGATACATGGTGGAATGGTCACTGAAGCTCAATCAATATATATGACTGCCTCTCTAAGATACATGAAGAAACATAAAGATGAAACAATAGGAAATAATAAAACAAAGTCCAACCCTCATTCACTTCTAGCTGACACATGATACCATACCTATGTAAGCCTATTAATAGCCAAATAACCTTGACCAATAGTAATGACTAACCATTCACAAGATATAATGGGAAATTATTCCCAATTTATCTCGACCAAATATAGGCTAGCTAGGTCACTGCAAGATTATGTAGGAGAAGGGATAACTCCTTCATGATACATGTAAGTTCCGACAGAATATAACAACAAAATACTTTACATATGCTTAGAAATACCTTTTGTATATTAACAAATCATTTAGTTTGGGAAAAATCCTAATTTTTGGGAAACTGCTGCCTCCAGCATGTAGAATAATAGGGGTTGGCATGTCAAACCTTTGGCCGAGCCGTATCAAAGATATGTACCAAAAGACTCAACACAGACTGTTTCTCTGTAAATGCGATGATCCCACTTCAACATGTTGAGGACGTACATCTCGAAACGTCGATGACTCTGTGGAGGAAAAATATTTACAAAGAACTTTTCTCAAAAGAGAGATCTTAATTTGTCATCTTCTTCAAATTCCCTTTTTCATTTTTTTGGGAAAATTTGTTTTAGGTGATACTTTTTGAAAATAATTCATATTCAGTCATCTAATTCTTGGTACTTGAGAATTAGTGATATTTTTTAAAATAATTAAGAATCAGTATCATTTTCAAAGTCTCAGAAGAAATTCTTTATGAAAAATGGAATGATACTGATTCTCATTATTTTAAAAAATATCATTAGTCCATAATTATCAAGAATTAGAGGACTGAATCTGAATTATTTTAAAAAGTATCACTTAAAACAAATTTCCCCAATCTTTCACATTTCAAATCTGTTTTAAATCATTCGTGTAATTTTTCTTCCTCTAAGCGACAAAGAAAAAAAAAATCAATCAAAGAGCTTCTCCATTTTGTCTTCTTTTTCCAAGCAAAAAAACTCAAAGGGAAAAAGCTACAGGAGAGCCCCTCTCTTTCTCACCGTGCTCTGACGTTACCTAGCTGGTGGGGCATATTATAATAATGGTTACATACTGTACAATTTAATATTGGTTACAGACAGAGCCCACTTTACAAGCTTGTTCCTAAAAGAAATATGAATCCACTTTTACTTAGCAGCTTCTACCATAGATGTTTTGTTGGGATTTTTTTTTTTTTGATGGAGATGTTTTGTTGGGATTTATATCCTCTAGTCAGAACTATTGTCATTTATTTAGTAATAGACAAAAACAATCTTATCACGACAACCAAGAACCTTACGAGCTCATCCCTAGTCCCTAGAAAATGTGAATCCACTTTCACTTATAAGATTTTTTTTGGGATTTTTATCCTTTGGTCTTGACTGGTTTCGTTATTCTCTGACAAGTAAAAACAATCTTATCACAACAAGTATTCGCTAGGAGTGCAATTGGTTCAGTGTAAACTCAAATCCGATTGAACCAAACCGAAAAAATTTGATTTGGTTTTGTTAATTCGGTTCGGTTTCAATTTTAAAATACAAACCGAATTATTTGGTTTGGTTTACTGTTTAGATGGCTGAGAAAGCAAACAAAAATGAAAACCAAACTATACAGATATTTATAATTTTTATATTACATATAATATATACAAAAATTTCCAGAACTTATTACCAAACTTTGTTATTCCTTGTAGGAATCTCTTTTGGGAGGGAGGTTATATTATATTGATGTTAGTTACGAAGAGGAGATAAGTTTTTATCATGTAAGTGACTGAATTTCTTTGTTAATTAATTAATGTAAGCTATAGAAATACCATTTCTATTTTTTAGTGAACAATATTATTCATATTTATATTCTAGTAACAATAAACATTAAAGATATTGTAATTTTGATTTACGGTTTAATCACTTTATTTCGGTTTGGTTTTTGTGTTATAATTTTTAGTTGGATTTCGGTTTGGTTTGTTTAGGTTTAGCACAAAAACCAAACCAAACTGACCAAATTACACCCTTAATACCCGCTATAATACGATAAAAACAAGAAATTTAATTGGACTAGTCACGAAAACCCCACTCACTAGGGATGGCAATGGTCTGATTAAAATAGCTAAACCTGTGAGACACGGGAAAAAATCACCGGAATGATCATCCCTCCGTAAACACACGGGGATCGACACAAAAGTGGGAGAGTCGCCACCATTAAGATCTTGGGTGTGAATGGACACCAAAAGAATTAAAAACAAGCAAAAAGAGATAAAAAGTGCTAAAAGGCAAATTCTAGAGTAAAAATAACCCTACTTGAAAATTAAATCCAGAGATGGGTAAGGGGATTAGATTATGAATGGGGGAAGGTGTTAGGCACCCCCATTCACCCACACAAGGTGGTTGCCAAGTGTTATTCATGCTAAAAGAAATAAGAAAGCTTGCTAAAAAATCATGAAAAACATTAGAAAAGAATTAAGCCAATGTGTGATATTTTCACATGAGGAATCTACAGGGATTCTAGATCCTCTTTTATGTCAATATCACTTCTGGAATATCACAAAAAGATGGAAGTCAAAGCACATGTTGCACAAAACCAAGTTGAGGCAAATCCGAGAAATTTAGTAAAAAGTAATGCCATTTGTCTTAAAATCATTCAAATCCAATTTTAAATTGAACCAAACCAAATCTATCTGAAAAATCTTAGTAAATAAGGGACTCATGCAAAATTTCAAGTCAATCCGGTTGAAATCCTAGGAGTTATGCTCCTTTAAAGTTGCTGTCGGGGATGCTTAAAAGTAACAAGTAGGCAACTTTGGAAAATCACCTGGAAAAATCCACTCCATAAAAACCCACGAAATTTGGTGTGATTGAAGTCTGTATGGCCATCTTTCAAAAGAAACTAGCCTTATACAAAAACTCATTCGGATGTGCCTTGGGTGGTCTCCCGAACAGGCCCTGAAGATCACAGATTGACCCAGGAAAGTACTGATGAGCAGTTCTGAGTAAATCTGCTCTCCACGACACAATTTAAATCAAAAAATTATGAAATCAATTGGATTTAAAAATAGACTCATAAAGGAGTGCCCAGAAACAAAAATCACTCGAATCGGATTTAAAAAGAACACATGGCGCTCCGTCGAAGTGACAAGTTCTGTATTGGAACCCGAACTGTCCAATCAACTTCGACAGAGAGGTGTCAAAAATCCGTTCAATAGAAATTAATGAAATTTGGTGGACATAAACTAGACAGCCTCACCTTTCCCATGGTTCTAGAATCGCTCCAAAATTCATCTGGACGATGAAGTTATGAGCGTCCGAAGTAAGGTTACAGGTGCTGTCAAGTTAGGCCCTTTTTGAGTAAAGCCAATGCAAAAATGTGACAAAGTGTGTGCAATTCGTGCAAGATGAACACAAAACCTTTAAAAATCATCCAAAGACATTCCAGAATCGATTGAGGCCATTTATTTGAGATTTATCACAATGAGTGTAATAAATCCCCAAATGTGAGCCTATCCCGCCAAAATAGTGATATGTATGTGCAAATGTGAAAAACCATACAAGATCAATAGCATGCATACATATTCATCAAAATAAGGTTCTAAAACAACCTAGGGTTCCGTTCCATTATCGTTTCCCTCTGTTCTCTCTCCCCGTTAAACACGGTTATTCAAGATAATCAAGGGTACTTTGAATATGAAACGGTTTACAATCAATCAAAAGGCTTTATGCTACATAGGTTCTAGTACTAGGGTCAATCCCCAGTCTCGTTTCTCCTAGATCTCGCCTCCACGTTTTACGGCTAGGGGTAGTCTCGAGATACTTTGAGCCGGGGAAGGATTTTCACACACAAAGAAGGCCTTATTCTACAGAAAGGTAGAAGAAGAGATCTAGATCTAGGAAAGTAAAAACAGAAAATAAAAGAAAAGTTTGAGGCTTACCTGGGTTCTGGAAGCGATCCCGCAGCGGTTTTCTTCTTCTCTTGGAGTTCTTCTTGGTGAGAATTCAAAACAAGAGTTAATTGTCATTTGCTTGAGGAGGAGCCTCCTATTTATAGGCAAAGGCTAGGGTTAGGGTTGGTGAGAATGGTAGACACAACATAATGTCTATAGCTCACCAACCTTAACCCTAGGGCTATTTCCAAGATTTCCCCTCATTTAATGAGGGATATGATGGTAAAAGTGAAAAGCTCTCGGAAAACCCTAATTTTGAGCAAAGCTTGTGTATCCGGTATATCAGGCCGGATACACAAGGACCTTAAGGTATCCGGTATATAATACCGGATACACTAAGCACTGCTTGTATCCGGTATGTGTCACCGGATACAAAGAAGACTACTTGTATCCGGCCTGAGTTGTCGGATACAGGTAAAAATTCATTTTCTTCAATTTCTGTGCTGGCTTCCAAGGAGATAATGATTTTTGATGATTGTTTGTGCAATTTGGGGTGTCTACAAAACCAAACTGAACATATTAGAATTTAGTTACGTACCAAAACCAAACCCATCATATATATAGGGCTTTTTGCATCCATGCCCTTACATTATAATAAATTTGCATCTCTATCCTCTTGTTTTAGTAATTGCATTTATTCCCTTGAATTAAGCATATTCGTTGCAACTGTACTCTTATCGTTAAATTCCGTTAACAATTGTCATTTATCTTTATTAAATAACTAAAGTAACCTTTTATAAGATAAAAAAAAAATATTAGATATAAATCCAAATGTCTATATGCTTGGTTGAATATAAATGAATAATCATCAATCATAAATTAAAATCAATTACATAACATTTAAATGTGATAAATATAACAATACAAGAGTATAAATAAATATATAAGATAATATAGTAAGGTGAACGCAAAATATTTTTTATTTTATAGAAGGTTACTTTAATCATTTAATAAAAATAAACAACAAAAGTTAAACGGAATTTTATGTCGGGGGTATAATTGCAACATTTATGCTAAATGAAGGGACATAAATACAAATACTAAAATAGGAGGATATAGATGCAAGTTTCTCATAATGTAGGGGAATGGGTGCAAAAAGCTGTTTTATATATATACATACATACATACATATATACATACATATACATACATACATACATACATATACATACATACATATATTTATATATATATGTATGTATATATGTATGTATGTATGTTACCTTCTTTTATAAAGAAAGTAGATCAAAAATTTTGTTTGATCTTTTGTCTTATCTTCATGTGTTAAAGAGATTTTTTTTTGTCTTATCTATCACCACATTTGCCTTAGGCAGCTACAACCATTTTTTAGTAACCCAAATCTCGCTTTTCTATTTGAAGACTCTATATATGAAAAACATAATAAATGACGAGTTAGAAATTTGAAGACGTCTCTATTACAAGACAAGTATAATAAATGACACTTGAAACCATTTGTAACTATCTTTGTTTGTTATAAGTCTTTTTAATAAAGTTTACAAGTCTTTTTGTAAGCACTCAAATTTTGCTATAACCAAAACATGTGCTAAACATAGCAAAAACGCTAAAATCGGTTGAAACTAAGAGCTAAAAAAGTGCCTTTTGCTAGAAATTAATTTGCCAATTCTCTCATACCATTGAATAGTAGACTTTGAGACGATTCCAATGCAATTGAGTTTGTATGAATTGGAGTTTGGATGAAAGAGTTATGGTCAAAATAGTTTTAAGGGCGTTTTTATAAAAATGAGCCAAAACTACGCCATGTCAGAAGAATGCATTTTATTTGCATTTGCCACATGGCAAACTAAATCAAAGTTAGAAAAAGAGAAAAATAAAAAGCTTAAAAGACAAAATAATAAATAATAAAAATATCTTCATTAAAATAATAAAAAATATTTAAAAAAATCAAGAAATATCTCACATAAAAAACTAGAAAAGTCAGAAAAAAATAACAAATCAGTTAGCAAATCTCACCCAAAATCGGACAAAATCAATTTTGAAAGATTTGCTCTGCATCATTTTTAGAAAGCCATAAAAATTTAATAACATTTCATAAATACTCATAAAACTTAATAAAGTTATAAAAAAAAAGGTAAATTTTGAAAACAAGTAAATATTAATAACAGCTCATAGAAATATAAAATTCAATAATAAAAGTGGATGAAGTAAATATTAAGGAAACAATATCACCAACGATTTGATGAGGTGTATACTATCTATTTTGCAATGTAAATATTTTGTCCATATGTAGCTCCTGTAGTTTAGGCAATTAGTTGTAAAGAATCAGATCTTTTTCTTTATTAATTCATCATGTACGCTGTATATTTAAACTCTCTTTCTCTCAATGAAGATGATGAAGTTATTTTCCTTCAAACTCTGTGAGACATGGAAAAATCACCGGGATGATTCCCCTCCGTCAACACACGGGCTCAACAGAAATGGGAGAGTCGCCATCATCCAATTTTTGGGATGTGAATGGGCACCAAAAGATTCAAAAATAAGCAAAAAGAGTTAAAAGGCAAATACTAGAGTAAAAATAACTCTACTTGAAAATAAAATCCAGAGATGGATAAGGGGATTAGATTATAAACGGGGGAAGGTGTTAGGCACCCCCATTCACCCACACAAGGTGGTTGCCAAGTGTTGTTCATGCTAAAAAATGAGAAAGCTTGCTAAAATAATCAAAAACCTTGAAAAAGGATTAAAAAAATGTGTGATACCTTCACATGAGAAATCCAAATGAATTCCAGATCTTCTTTTATGTTAATATCACTTCTGGAATATCACCACTAGATGGAAATCAAAGCAAAAATTGCACAAAACTAAGTTGAATCAAATCCGGAAAAGTCGGTAAAAGATGGAGCCATTTGTCTTGAAATCATTCAAATCTAGTTTAAATTGAATCAAACCAAATCCATTTGAAAGATTATGACAAATAGAAGACTCATGCAAAATTTCAATCAATTCCGGTTAAAATCCTAGGAGTTACTCTCCTTTGAAATCTGCTGCTAGAGATAGTTAAAAGTGACAAGTGGGCAAGTTTGGAAAATCATTTAGAAATATTGGCTCCATATAAATCCATGAAATTTGGTGTGAATGAAGTATGTATGGCCATCTTTCAAATGAAACTAGCCTCATACAAAAATTCATTCGGATGTGCCTTGGGTGACCTCCCGAACAGGCCGCGAGGATCACAGATTAACCCAGAAAAGTGCTGTTGGGCAGTTCTGAGTAAATCTGTTACCCACGACACAAATGGAGTCAAAAAATTATGAAACCAACTAGATTTGAAACTAGACTTCTAAAGAAAAACACAGAAACAAAAATCACTAGAATCGGACTTAAAACGAACACATGGCGCTCAGTCGAAGTGATAGGTTCCGCAATCTGGCCTGAATTGACCTATCAACTTCGATAGAGAGGTGTCAAAAATCCACTCGATAAAAATTAATGAAATTTTGTAGGCATAAACTAGACAGCCTCACCTTTCCCCTGGCTCTAGAATCACTCCAAAATTCATCCGGACGATGAAGTTACGAGTGTCTGAAGTTGGGGTACAGCTGCTGTCAAGTTAAGCCTTTTTAAGGAAAATCAACTCAAAACAGTGATAAGGTGTGTGGAATCCGTGCAAGATAAATCAAAATCATTTTAAAAAGATATTGAAGAACCTCTAGGAAGAAATGGGGCACAAGTTTGGCTCACCATTCTCTCCGATTGGAAAGAATATGCCAAAAACCCCAAAATTGAGCAAAAGTGCCCAAAACCGAGAGGCTAGACCTAGAGGTCTTCAATACTTGTTTGAAATCATGTTGAAAACCAATCAGAAATATCCCAGAATTTTTTGGGGCTATTTATTCCAGATCTATCACAATGAATGCAATAAATCCAAAATATAAACCGAATCCGACAAAACAAGTGCTATGTGTGTGTGTGTGTAAAAATCCATTCTTCAATAATATAATAACATATAGCATGCATTCATATCAATCAAATGGGGTTCTAGAACAACCTCGGGTTCTGTTCCATTCTCGTTTCCCTTAGTTCTCTCTCCCCGTTTAACGGTTCTTTGAGATAATCTGAGGGTACTTTGAATATGAAACGGTTTTCATAGAATCAAAAGGCTTATTCAACAAGGTTTTAACACTAGGATCAATCCTCAGTCTCGTTTCCCCTAGATCCCGCCTTCACGTTTTACGGCTAGGGGGAGTCTCGAGGTACTTTGAGTATAGGAAGGGTTTTAATACACACAGATTAGGCCTTATTCTACAGAAAGGTAGAAGAAGAGAACTAGACCTAGAATGTAAGAACAGAAAAATAAAGAGAGGTTTGAGGCTTACCTGGGCTTTTGGAAGCAATATGGCAGCGGTTCCCTTCTTCACTCGGAGCTCTTCAATCTCCAACTTCTTGGCCATTTGCTTGAGGAGGAGCCTCCTATTTATAGGCAAAGGCTAGGGTTAGGGTTTGCATGATGGTAGACACAAAATGATGTCTAGAGTCCACCAACCTTAACCCTAAGGCTATTTCTGAGATTTCCACTCCTTTAATGAAGGATATGATGGTAAAAAGTGAAAACTCTCGGAAAACCCTAATTTTGAGCAAAAAACTTGTATCCAACATATCAGGTCGGATACAAGAGCACCTATATGTATCCGACATATGTCGTCGGATACATTAATGCCTGCTTGTATCTGACAAGTTATGTCGGATATAAGGAGATATGCTTGTATCTGACCTAAGTTGTCGGATACAAGAAGAAATGCATATTTCTCAAATTTTGTGCTAGTTTTAAAGGAAATAATGATTTTTGCCAATTATTCATCATTTTTACTGTGCAATTTGGGGTGTCTACAAACTCTCTCTTCTTCAATTCTATTATGGTATCGGAGCCATTCTAAAACTCTTACGAGTTTAATCCCTTTCCTCCAAAAATGGCTGGCTCACAAACTACTCCTATATCCAATGGTTTGTCCAGCACTTCCTCTACTCAAGATTGTCCCACCATCATCAACCCCTCTGATAATAGTTCCTCCCTCATCTTTATCAATACTAATTCTCAGTCTCCATTAAACTCACCTCATCAAACTATACTTCAAGGCGTTTCCAATTTCATGATGTTCTCATAGATATGACCTTATCGGATTTATAGATGGATCCAAACCTTGCCCATCACCCACTATTACAACCACCAATGGCGACACTCCAAATCCAAATTATTCTCTTTGGATTCGCCAAGACCAATTAATTCTTAGTGCTATTGCCGGTTCCATTTCACCTAATCTTGTTCCATTCATTGCCTCCGCTCATACATCACGTGAAGCATGGAATATTTTAGCCAACACATATGCCAAACCGTCTCGAGGCCGACTCACTCAATTGAAAGAAGAGCTATGCCTTCTCACAAAGGGCACGCAGTTCGTTACAGATTATATGCAACGTGCCAAAGTCATTGCTGATGAACTCACCATGCTAAACCACCCCATTAACAATGATGATCTCACACTGAAGATCTTAGGTGGTCTTGATGAAGACTACAAAGACCTTTGTTCAGCCATGCATGTTCGTGAAAGTTCCATTACGTTTGAAGAGCTGCATCAGAAATTTATCAACTTTGAAGCTCATCTCAAGTATGAAGCGCAGAAGAAATCCAACCTTCTGAACATGCCTGCTTCCGCCGATCCTACACAAAAGCCATTTCATAGTTCATACCGAAAACAAAAACCAAACCGTTCACACTATCCATCACCAAATAACAAAAACTGTCTGTAAGACCTGAAAATTTCTTAAATAATAAAATAAATTAGTAATTAATATTTCTTGAGGATTTTATTGATGAAATAAATTCATAATCATAGGTGATCACATTGATAGTGGAGATCATGAGTTTGGTGCGAACAGATCAGACCGTTGGATTGTGAGATATCGAGGTAAGAATTAAATCTTGATGCATCTGTGTTGTGATTGGTTTGATGTGTGATAGCTTATAGTGTTGCGATGTATAGGATCAGTGGTATTATAATAGGGTTTTATACCCTAGAGAATACGATTGGTATTTCCATCGTATTGTTGTTTGGTATTGCGGCTGAAGACAGAAGACGACCGAAGGAGAAAATCGAAGAGAAGAAGAAGAAGAAGGAGAGAGAGAGAGAGAGAGAGAGAGAGAGAGAGAGAGAGAGAGAGAGAGAGAGAGAGAGAGAGGACGTTGGTCTTGGATTCCTCATCATCTTAAGAGTGCTTTGCACCTATGGAAGGAAGGATTCGTTGCTGTTCAGAGCAAGAAGAAGAAGTCTAACAGTACAGGTAGGTAGCACACAGTTTTGTCGTTCAATTTTTGTATTCTTGTTGTTTGATCTTAATGTATGATTTTCGATGTATATGTGTATATTTAGTTTGATTATAGTTGATTATATATGTTAGAATTGATCAGAACGAAGAAAAAAAACTCAGATTTACGAACTCAGTTTGCCGCAATTCTAGACACCCGTGTATAGAATTTAGCTCGCTCACCCATTGCCTAGGCGATGGGGTAGGTGTTCAAAAGTTGTACCGACGCCTAGAGAGACTGCCTAGGCTATCCCTGAGCGCCCGTTGAGACTAAAAATTTCAGAAAATTTAATTGACGCTTAGCCAGGCTGCCTAGGTGACCGATGTTGGGCGATCTCAACAGAAAATTGCAAATTTTCATAATTTGATTTTTAATTCAAAATAAAATGATTTAAATTAATTTTATAAATTAAATTAGATGATTTGAGACAGAATTAATTACCCAAATAACCTGTTTTCCACAAAAATATTTAGGGATTTATTTTAGGTTTATAGTTGCCTAAATTTGAAAATAATCTGAGATTTTGAGATTTTATACTTTAAAACTTATTTAACTGAAATATTTAATTAAGAAATATTTATTTTACACATTATGAATCAAACTTCTACAGATAGAAACTTCATATCAGAGATTCAACCCAGATAACCAAATTTTGATAAAAGCTTATAAATCAGACTTCTATATGCCACTAGGCACTATTACTTACATATAGATGAGTCCTTAGGGATGTTGGTGTCTAGTGGGCATAGCTGAATATGGATCCATAGAATAAGCTAGATAGCTAAGGGATATTTCTTTTGGGTTGAGTTACTCACATGTGCTAGTGCGCTTCCTTTGCAAGATAGTTTGCACTGAAGGGTTCCGTGTCTGTAGGGTCATTTCGATCATCGCTGGTGATTCCTGTACATGTGGATCAGCAGTCATCTCCATGCATTGATTCAGGGGCTGCATGCTGGTGGTTCATGCCAACTCTTTGAGTATGTGCGCAATAAGTCGATGACTACGGCTCTTATCTTAAGAATAGTATTCTGGTTTGAGTGTCATAGTAGCTTTGCCAATAAGACGCATGGTGGCATAGCATTTGATGAGTGTCTTCTCAAAGTCTTAACTTTCTTTGTGAGTCCTACAATGATACTAATAACATGATATACTTGTTACTGTTACATTGACACATGTGAGATGCATGTATGTGCTATTTTATGGTTGAACATGATTACTTGGTTCATCATAGTTATATTGGAAATTGAGTAGACTGGAGTTGTTTTGGATTTATGCTGTATTATTCTGGACTTCATTTTTATCATCATTACATCTGATACATGACCCTTGGAAATGATTAAATGCTTATTTGTGTTTCTCGACTACAATGATCGATTATACGAGACGTATTTATTCGTATTAGTTTTATCGTGCATGAAATGATTATTTTATTAAATATAAACTGTTTAGCATGCATCGTGTTACCTACTGAGATATTTGTATCTCACTTTTTTGTTTTGTTTTGGTTTTCAACTGATACGCGAGAGGGGGATATTTGTGGTGATACTCAGGGTAATTTCGTTGATTTTTTGCCAAAGGATTATTATTATCCAGATTGAGCCGAGGTTGATGAGAGATGACATTTTGATATTTGACAGTTTATTTTATTTATTGGACAGATGTATTTAGAGAGAAAGTGAGAGTGAGAGTTTTTAGAACCCTTTTGATTACACTAGATTTGATCAGTTGACTTGATGGTCATTTATTATTTTTATACTTATGGTGATGATAGGCATTACACTTCCGCACATTATTCTTCTGCACTCTAATAATCACAAATGAATTATTTAATTTTAGTCTGGTTTTAATTGTTGATTATATATATATATATATATATATATATATATACACATATGGGCCCAATAGCACTTGGATTCAGGTTCGGATGCCGGTTTGCATTGACCTGGGTTCAGGGTGCTACACTGTCCTCCCTCCTTCCCAAACACACTCTCAACCACACAACCACCTCTGTACCTTGGGAAGTGTCAATTGTGTTCCCAACAGGGTCATTCTGCAAAACGTTGCCAAGTGTTCAAATACATGCCTTGGTCCCATAATTGTCAAACCAACCTCTATAAAAATCCTAGCTCTTACCCTCCTCAAGCTCACTTTGCCACCCCTCAAGCCCACATAGTTGGCCTTCCTGCACCCTTTGAAACTGAATGGCTTTTGGATTCTGGTGCATCCCACCGTGTCACTTCTGATCTTCACAACCTATCTCTTCATTCTGAGCATCGTATCACTGAGAATATACATATTGGCGATGGCACCCATCACTCACACTGGTTCAACCACACTCCCATTTTCTTCTCCACAATTTGTTTTAAAAAATGTTTTGTGTGTCCCTTCCATGAAAAAAAATCTTATTTCTGTTTCTCAATTTTGTTTGAATAATAATGCATTTGTTGAATTCTTACCATCTTCCTTTTATGTGAAGGATCTTTGCACGGGGGCCACAATGTTGCAAGGAATGACTAAAGATGGTGTTTATGTGTGGCCGCGTACATCATCAAAAGCAAAGCCTGTTATTGCCTTTTCTTCAATAAAAGCTCCTGTTGATCAATGGCATCATCGTCTTGGTCATCCATCTTCTAATGTTTTACGTCATTTAATCTCCAATCACAGCTTGTCTTTGTCATCTTCAGTTGTGTCTACTTCCACTTGTAATTCTTGTCGTTGTAATAAGACCCATAAATTACCATTTTCAATTTCATCTCTTAAAAGTTCTCATCCTCTTGAATTATTATATTCTAAAGCACAAATCTGATGTTCATGGTAATTTTATTCGTTTCAAGGCCTTAGTGGAAAAACATTTTTAATGTTCCATTATTACACTTTACACGGATAATGGTGGCGAATACATCTCATTAAAATATTTTTTTGCCACCAATGATATATCTCATCTTACTACTCCACCACACACTCCCGAACATAATGGCCTTTCTGAACGTCGGCACCGCCACATTGTTGAGATTGGGCTCACATTACTTCACCATGCCCACATGGCCCTCATTTTTTGGCCACATGCCTTTTCCACAGCAGTCTATCTTATTAATCGTATGCCAAAAGTTGATCTCTCCATGAAATCATCCTTTGAAAAATTATTCAACACTCAACCAGATTACTCCAAATTGAAAGTATGTGGTTGCCTTTGTTATCCGTGGCTTCGGCCCTATGGGTCCCACAAACTTGCTTCATGATCCTAGCCTTGAATTTTTGTTGGATATTCATCCACACAAAGTGCTTATCAATGTTTTGATCCCATTTCCAAAAAAATATTCATTTCTCGTCATGTTACCTTCAGTGAGTCAATTTTTCCCTTTTCTCATCAATCCACCACCTTTTCCCAACCCCTAGATACAATCTTCCAAGAATGGACACAAATCTATCCACCCATGAAAATAACTACATCTCCTCCTCAATCCATGTCAAATCCAACCCATCTCTCCACTCAACCAACCTTCCTAAATCGTTTCATTCCCATAAATAATCCATAATCAATTCCCTTTCCTAGTCAACCTATTTACACCACATCCCTCATTATTCACTTTCCAAATGTCACTTCACCTCTCAATTCCAATCTCCCACCAAATCCTCAACCTACCCGACCTAATCCTCCATCCCCCTTTACGTATCCCATTAATCCTCCTCTTTCCATAACAACTTCCCCATCCCCATCCTCCCCTACCAAACCCCTACAGGCTACTTCTATCAAAATTGATGATGACGTGACCACTCATGCTCCTAGCTTTGCTCATGACTTGCAAGGTGAGTCCTCAGTTGACTTTCCTTCTTCACTTCCCACCAAGTTCCTCTCCTCACCTCTCCCACCTAGTCCGAAGAACTCCACACCCCATAACAATCATCCCATGCAAACCAGAGCCAAAAATCACATACATAAACCCCTCACCAAACTTAGCCTCACCGCTCTCCATACCCCAATCCTCATTGAACCCACCACTATATCACAAGCCTTAAAACACCCTGAATGGCGGGCGGTTAAGTCAGAAGAATTCAATGCGCTTCTACGTAACGGAACTTGGTCTCTTGTTCCTCCGGTGCCCTCACAGAATGTGGTCGGTTGCAAATGGGTGTTTTGAATTAAGCGACACCCCGATGGCTCCATCCAATGCTACAAGGCTTGGCTTGTTGCCAAGGGTTTTCATCAATGTCCTGGCATTGATTACCATGAGACATTCAGCCTTGTCATCAAACCAACCATTGTTTGTCTTGTCATCAGTCTTGTGTTCTCCAACGGATAGTCTCTCAAACAATTGGATGTTAACAATGCCTTTCTTCATGGGCACTTAACTGAAGATGTTTATATGAGTCAAACCCCAGGCTTTGTTGACAAGAACAATCCCACACATGTGTGCCATCTTAAGAAGGCACTTTATGGATTGAAACAAGCCCCACGGGCTTGGTATCATGAACTTCGACAATTCTTGTTGTCCATTGGCTTTGTCAACTCCAAGTCAGATACCTCTTTATTTCTCTATCATCACATGCATATAACCATCTATCTTCTAGTGTATGTGGATGATTTGATTCTCACAGGTAACGACAATAGCATTCTTGGCCAATTCACCAACCAACTTGCGGCAAAGTTTTCCATCAAAGATCTTGGCGATCTCTCCTACTTTCTTGGCGTAGAAGTCATTCCCTCTTCTCATGGTGTTCTCTTGTCTCAACACAAATACATTCATGATCTATTGGAGAAGACCAACATGCTCAATGCAAAAGATGTTCACACGCCCAAGTCCCCCAATCATGTGCCAGCTCTACTTGATGGTACCTCACTCTCGGATGCAACGGAATATCATTCCATTGTTGGTGGGCTACAATACTTGTCATTTATGCGCCCAGACGTTGCCTTTGCTGTCAACAAATTATCTCAATTTATGCATCGTCCTACCACTCAACATTGGACCGCCGTTAAAAGATTACTACGCTATCTTCGGGGGACCATCCATCATGGTTCGTTTCTTCACCGAAATTCTCCCTTATCACTCCATGGATTTTCAGACACACATTGGGCCTGTAATCCAAATGATTGTACCTTCACAAGTGCTAATGTTGTATTTCTTGGTCATAATGCTATTTCCTGGAGTTCTAAGAAATAACGTACTGTTGCTCAATCTTCCACTTAAGCTAAGTATCGAGCAGTGGCCTCTATTACTGCTGAAATTACGTGACTACAATTATTGTTACATGAATTGCGAATTCAACTACCTACCACTCCAACAATTTATTATGACAATATTAGCGCTACCTATCTATGTGCAAATCCAGTATTTCATTCATGCATGAAACATATTGCCATAGATTTTCATTTTGTTGGGAAAAAGTACAAAGTGGTGCAATTCGTGTTTCTCATGTCTCATCTGATGACCAGGTGGCCGATGCACTTACTAAGCCATTATCTCATCAACGGCTCGATGCACTTAGAGTAAAGATTGGCGTCCTACCCAAGGACACCATCTTGAGGGGTCATATTAAGGAAACAATATCACCAACGATTTGATGAGGTGTATACTATCTATTTTGCAATGTAAATATTTTGTCCATATGTAGCTCCTGTAGTTTAGGCAATTAGTTGTAGAGAATCAGATCATTTTCTTTATTAATTCATCATGTATGCTGTATATTTAAACTCTCTTTCTCTCTCAATGAAGATGATGAAGTTATTTTCCTTCAAACTCTCTCTTCTCAATTCTATTAGTAAATAACATAAAGAAATTTATTAAAAATAATGATATTTATTAAAAATAATGATTCATAAAATTCATTGAAAACCTAAAAGCATTAAAAAATTAGGATTGAATAAAATATTTTTTTCCTTAAAGGGATACAAATCTGAAAAAGATTGAAAAAATATTTCTTTCCTTAACTCAGCCAGTATTGTAAGTCAACCAAGTGTGACATCTCGATCTCACATTGGAAACGGATGAAAACCAAGTAAGTTATAAGAGTTAGGAAGAACACTTAACCTAGCAAGGTGTCTTTTGGGACAAAATTGTGTCAGCTTAGACCCAAGGCGGATAATACCTCATTGGGTTGGGTCGTTACACCAAGTGAGCAAATAGTATGAAGAAAAATCGACTGTTAGTGTTGTTTGGGGTTTTCATGTAAATTAATATTTTAGTCCTTTAAGAATTTGTAAAATAGTATGTTTATATATCATGTTCAAGTATATTAATTGCCCATTGGTTTTAGCATTTTCGCCTTGTTATTGCTTTACTTGAGGTTTTTTTTGGTGAAAATGCAGCATGACTTTTATTATTTAACTAGTAAACACGCACGTGCTTTGCACGTGACAGCACTTTACTAAAGAATATTTGTAAAGAAGCGAAATTATAAAATATGTAATGTTAAACTTGAATTTTTAAAATTTTGAATTTTGAATTTATTTTATATTAAGGTGTTATATTGTAACATATTTATAATCTCTCCTAGAGGTGATTCCTATACTACATTAATCAGATATCTTTACAAATGAATCCTCGTCAATAACAATAAATCTTCTAAAAATCTTCAAATTAGGATTAAGAGAACCAGAATATCATCCATCCAACAAGGCCAACACCCAATTTTTCCTAAACCTACCCTTAATCAAACTCGGGTTGGCTATCGTAGCATTACTTAGGATTTATATTCTGACTTTTATTTTTTCCTTCACTGAACAACATCACTCAATTTTTCAAAAACAAAAACTGCTCTACAATCTTAGAATATAAGAAAGTTTGGAAACCCCACAAAATCAAGAATAATATTATGTAGTAGAGGTAACATGGATCAACTATTCAACCCATTTTATCTCCTTCTTTCTTGAATGGTTCAACTAAGCATAGCCCATTAAACATAATCATAAAATTACACAAATAAAAAGAGAAAAAGAGTTCACATTATGGCAGAAAAGAGAGCCCAAACGGCTTCTAATATAAAGCGAAAGAGGTAATGGAGAAATAGGCAAATGATTGAAAAACAAACGGTCAATATAGGTGTACGTATAAAGATACATTAAAATAGTCTTTGTACCCGTCAAACATTTGCTTCACTACTTCATGTAGATGATTTATGTCCCCGTTGAAAAGGCATCAATTATGATATCATAGTTGGAGACAACATGAGCAACCGGTATATAGTCTTCTCCGTCTCCATTAAGTTCTCCATCTTCTTTGTCCTTCGAACATAATGAAAAATTCCTAGTCAATATAGATTTGTCATACAACCAATCAAATTCGCCACTCCGTTTGATGAGTAAGCGAAACTCTACTTCAAGCTACAACATAGCCTGCTATAATAGATCCTTTGTGCGGTCCAAACACGCAGCAATTGATTTCTCTCCAGCCATCGGACTCTAATTCCTAATGGTGTTGACTAATTCTCATATGGCCATGACATACTAAGATGCAACATATTGAGAAATTTGGCACCCGAGTGATTTCAAGGCATGCTCAAACGCCATGATGCTTCTTGAATCGTCTTCATCGATCTTCTCAGACAACTTTTCACAGACGATTCGAGGTAATGAAAATGAAGATCTGAAGAATCTCGTCAATCATAGTCTCGAGCCAAAGAAATTAACTTGTCCTCATAGTTTCCGTCATTAACACCTTGATATCCCGCTCTATTTCATATAGGGCTTAGAAATTTATAGAATCCAAAAAATATATGGTTTAGAAATGATTACATGGAATTGAGACTGTTTCCATTGGATTGTTCATTTGGATGCTTGTGCTCGTATGGGTAGAGTGGAAGGTTTCAATTTCTTTTTCTTGAACTATCTAAACTTTTAATCACGTCAGTTCCCAACCGTGGTGATTAGAGAGATGCATTGAGAGGAGATTTTCATTTTAATATGAGGGTTTTTTAGGAAGGTAAAAGTAGACAAACACTTAAGGGTGTTCGTACTTTTTATAGTAGTAAGTAAATAAATTATTATTTAATTAATTGGATTCGTACATTATCACAACCTACATCCTCTGGCTTCATCATACAAAAATGTGGAAAGAAAGGATGGGCATTTAGCTATCCATACCAATGTTTAAAAACCTGGATAGGACTGGTAACTCGGAAGTTTACCTGTCCGAGTAACTACTGGTAACTTGGCCGAGTTATCGGGCCTAGTTTTTATATAAATAAAGAAATACTTTAAGAGATGAGTAAAAGATAGAGAACAATTTAAAGAACATTTTATCTGATACCTGGTTAATCGGCAAAAACTCTCTTAAATTTAGAGATTTACAATACAAAACTATCCTGTTAAAAATTACCCAGTTTTTAGGGCGAGTAAACTCGCAATCGACCCTATCCGAGTAACTCGGGCAAGTCTTCCGAGTTACTCATGGGTTTTTAAACAGTGATCCATACACATGAAAACTTATCAATACCAAAATTAGCCAAAACATCAGCAACGGTATTTCCTTCTGGGAATGTGTGTTTAACAAAGACAGATTGGAATGTAGAAAATGGGCTTTTAATTTCTTGTAGCACAGGAGTGATCTGCCATGGGTAAGTAGCCTGCTCCTCCTTCAATAAGTTAATCATCGTTTGTAAAACCCCGATTTTTGTTAAGAATTTTTTCATTTAAAATTAATTACGTGTACATATTAACTTAATTAGCTATGGGTATATGTAGGGTTTTCGGTGGGCGAGCACACATGGAATCAGGGAATTTCAAAGGGTGTCGAGCGGCAATCCACATATGGAAGGTATAAATGCTTAATGTAAATTAGGTTTTAGTTTTTGGAAATACTCGTATTACTCTCGCTCTCGTAACCGAAGAAGATTGGCAATTGCGGTTGGTGATATAGGGTTTGGAGAGGAGAAGAAGTTTGGGTTTTCCTGCCGATCCAGTTGTTCTGTGGTAAGGGTATCCAGGAAAGACTCTCGCGAAACGAAGGAGTTTGGGTGCCGATCGACTGTGCGGCGATCGACTGTGTGTCGTGGATCTCGGTTGTTTTTTGCTTCACGAAGGGTGCTGTTGCAAAGACTTGGAAGCGCGTGTAAGGTGAGTAGCATTGTTTTAAAACCTGGATTTTCATATTATTCGTAGGTTTAATCTGCATATGTTTTCTGTTTTCTGGATGGAGCTATTCATGTGTTTTTCTGGACGAAGATAGTCCGAGGGTTGTTTATTTAGAATTGGATGATGATAAATAAAAATTGTGTTATTCCAAAACTAGTTTGAATGTGTTCTGGGGATATTAGGAGACTAAAGAAATCGTTACAGACCGAAAAAGTTCGGCCAGAGTTGTAGATCTGGAAATAACAGAGACTCGAAAACTCAGTCTACTATCTGCCCACTTGGCGCTGACTGGCGCCGACTTCGGTTAGTAGGCGCAAGGTCAAATTTTACTTACCGCCGAGCTTGCGCCTAGTTCGCGCTCAGCTCGCGCGAACTTAAACTCGATACGCGCATCTCGCGCGAACCTCACGCTCACTTCGCACCTAGCTCGCGCTCACTCGACTTTAAGTAGGCGCATACCCAAATTTTGACCAGCGACCTATCCGCCGACCTCGCGCCTAGCGCAGGAGGTCAGCGCATGGTCCAATATCTTGCCAAAGTGCATGTTTGACTAAACCAAGTTGGGTTTTGATGATCTGAGGGTTCAAGCACTTAGCCAATCACCTGTTTAGGACTTTAGAAATAATATTACCTATTCAATTACTATGGGAATATTAAGTGGAAATTCTGGAAATTCTTAAAAGCTTCCAAGGTAAATTTTAGGCTACTTGTAGGTGATGTATTGGGTATCTAACACTAGGAGTTCCTATTTTAGTTTTCTCTTTGTTTTAAACACTGTACCTGGTTGAGAATTTATTTAATCCTGATTTTACTTGTTGGCAAATTCTAAATGTATTGTAAAGATTTTCTTGGTGTGAGTAACTGAGTTTTATTTCCGATAGGCATGTGCTATGAATTTGGGGAAATACTGAAAGTACTTGAGGTACCGTTCTGGTCCAGAGGGACATGTGGTGAACTGTGTGAGTTATACATGTGGTGGCATGTATTGTTTTATTTTGATGTCGGAATTGAGAGTATACGATGATTTACTGTTTTGATTTAGCTTGTCCTGGATCCATGCTTAAGCTTAGTAATGTAATGTTATTGTTGGTTGTTGAAATTGCATGGCCTTGTGTGTTGCCACGACCAGTGTAGAGCAGCTAGAAACCCTGAGTAGGCCTGGTTGTCAATGCCGAAACCCGGGGAGTAGGCCGGCATTGGATGACGAAACCCTGAGTAGGTCGTCATTTCAGAGTTTCCGAAACCTTGAGTAGGCCGGAACTATGTACATGGAGGTGTGGAGTGTCTACTTGGCATGTTAATTTATCAACTTAACAATAGTCATGACATTGACCAATCGATGTGTTGCCGTGTTGAATTGAAATGTGATTAGAAATGATTAATTGGTTTTGGTTTTAAAACTCGGAAATGGTATTAATTGCTTAATCGTACGGGATGTTAATCGATGCATAATTTGAACTGTGGTTAACTATTTTTGTATGCATATGCTACTCGTTGAGATATTCGTATCTCACTCTGTCGTTTTGTTTGTTTTTCAGATACTCGAGGTGAGGCGACTATTGGGGTAGATCCGACTGAGACTTATAGGGAGGAAGACTACTATTACCTTCCTTAAACTTGTAGGTTATTTTGATTTGAACTTTGAATAAATCGAATGATTGAGGTGTAATAAAGTCTATTGAGGTTGTACCACTTGAATCCTAGTTAAGTTTTGAATATTGAATTCTTAGATAAAGTTTGTTTGTGCACTCTGATATGTTTTAGTTAGATGATTTTCCAGCGATCATAAATGATTAAAGATCATTGCCTAACACTCCGCGAGACGTGTTATATCTTTATTGAACAACACGGATCCGGGGCGTTACATCGTTAAAGAATCTCCCTCGAAAACTATGTGAGATAATCCGAGGCTTACAACTAGTTTAGTGCCTTCCAAAGCCACCAAAGCCTCTAACTGAATTGCAGATGATGAAATGCAACTCAATGCAATTGCTCCTTGAAACTTTCCATTAGAGTCTCGAATAATAACTCCTAATCCAACTTCTCTAGTAGATATGCAAAAGGCATGATCAACATATTTTTTGCAGGACTTCCCCATCGTACAAATATTTGAGGTTGGATTGTTGCTATCATGTTGATTGCATTAATTGCAGGGAATGGGCTGGAAGTCTTGGCTAGAAAACTAATACGACTAATGGAAAACCAAAATCAGCGATTCAACATGTCAACAACTGAAAAAAAAGGAGAAAAATTGGAGGATTGAGGGCTCCATGAAAACCCAAAATCAATAATATCATAAAAAATAAAAAAGGGAGGAGGTGGGAAGTGATGGAATTGGCTTCTATGCGGATCGATCTCACTTGCCTACCCCATACTTCTCTCCAAGAAGAGTTAAAGATTTGTTCTAAACATTTAGTACTAAACATAAGCATAAACATATATATATATATATATGTCATTTTAAGTGAAGCAAGCATCCTGTTTTTCTCCTTTAAAGCTACTTGCAAGGTGCACGTGAGAAGAGATGTTGAGGGAACGGTTAAAAAACTGCTTAACTATTAAATAAAGGAAATTGAGTTGTTATAACAATTACTCCCCTATTATTAATGAATTTTAACAAATGCGGGGAAGGGCTTTTTTGGGAAGTTGCACATTGCGTTTGGCATGCCTCCAAAGAAGTCTTCTCGCATTATATATAGTATAGATGTTAGATTTGGTGGAAAACATTGGAAGGTAAAAGAATACTTTCCTTTCTTTTTGATTGATTTCGTTTTATTTTGAAAGGAATGGATCTCTTTTAGAAAATTATGTTTTGATGGACCGGCATTTTATCATGAATCAAACACACAAATTTCAGTAAAATTTTAATTTTCCTTTCATATAAAAAATTACTTTTTGATGGGGCCAAAGTGATTAGGTTTTGAACGAAAATGCCTTGTATATTTTTGGAACCCCAAACTACACGGGGAATAGACATTTTAGGGAAAAAGTAAATTCTTTTATGTACGCTTCCCAGGGCCCGTGTCGCGTGAAATATGGTATAGATTTGTCCGTTCTGGTTTTTTTTATAATAGAACTAAAACCGAACCATTGCCAACCCTACTCTTTCGGTGCATCATGATCCGGTATTTCAAATAAAATAATCTACTTCTCCTCGCACCTGGTCACGTTCTCCCAAGCCTCTCTGTATCCCAACGTGTCTTGCCAGCGAATCTCTTAACTCAAAAGCCGGCTCACGGGGGATTCTCTCACTCTTCACTCTCTTTTCCCTCATATGGCTGTCTACCGAGTTTCTTTCTAGCGATCACTCGCCTTTCTTCTCTTTTCCTGTTCGAGCTTTTTGTCAATGCCAGATTTTTTGCGGTTCTGAGAACGCCGTTTTCTGAGCAGCATTTGCTCGAGGTAGTCGAATGGCTCGATCTTTGATTTTTAAATCGGTGTTTCTGTTTCTGATCTTTTTGAAACCATCTTGCTTTTGGATTATCTAGAACTGAAATGTTTGTGTCTTTCGAGTGTTTCCTCTCGAATTTTATCAGTTTCTGTAGAGTTTACAGTCGGATCTGTAGATGCTTACTGTTTTACTGCTCTCTCTTGCTGTTAAGACTGGTTTTTAGTATTCATTTCCAATATAATGGTATTTGTCATGATTTTTTGGAATCTCCGCTCCATTTGCTTAACTAAACTTTTCAATTTTGTTCCCGTTTTTGTTGTGTCTTTTGGATTAGTTAAACTTTTGCTGGATTTATCTGTAGATTCTTCTCATGATTTCTTGGAATCTTCGCTCCATTTGCGTAACTAAACATTTCAATTTTTCCCCTTTTTATTGTGTCTTTTTGCTTAGTTAAACTTTTGCTGGATTTATCTGTAGATTCTTCTAATGATTTCTTGGAATCTCCGCTCCATTTGCTTAACTAAACTTATCCATTTTTTTTCCCTTTTTGTTGTCTCTTTTGGCTTGGTTAAACTTTTGCTGGATTTATATCTAAATTCTTCGCATTTGAACTTCTTTTTTTATTCTTTTTTTTCCAGAGAAAGATTGTTATCTGATTTTTAATGTTTATTTATATTGTGATATTATTGCTTTGAATTGTTTCGCTGGATTTTTACTTTAAGATTTTTGAAACGTTTTTCTCACACTCCATATCTCTGTTGATCTTCAGTCGGATCTATAGATATGTACTGTTCCACTGCCCTATTTTACTGTTACTAGTGGTCGTTACTTGTTAGTGTTCATTTGTACCCTAATGCCATTTAATTTCTGCTGAATTCTTGATTTTCCGTTTCTATGCTTAGTTAAGCTTTTAAAAATAGATTTTTTGCTCTGATGAACTCTGCTGCATTCTGATATGTTGATTCTTCCCGTTTGAACTGGTCTATTCTACTGCTAGCTTTCCTTTGTTTCCAGAGATGTTTAAAGTGGTCTGGTGGTTCTTGGACCTGTACCACTAGATGTTTTCCTTTTATTTATTTTTTTAATTTTCAATTTTTAAATTGAAGTGTTCTTCTCATCTCTGTTCTTTTTTACTTTTTGTTTGGCTGTAGATGCTTAGCGGTTGACTGCTTGTTTTACACTATTCTTTGCTTTCACAGATGCTGTAGTCTAACTGGTTTTTAGTGTTCATTTGAATTCTATTGCTAGTCGTATAGTGTGTGTCTCTCAAATTTTTGGAGACTGTTAGATTTACTTAATCAGATCTGCTGATGCTTAGTGTTTAACTGCTCCCATGGACTGCTCTTTTGTTTTCACTTATGGTTATGTTGAATCTGGTTTTGAGTGTCTATTTTAACTGTAACAATAGTTTTTACAGTGTTCCTTCTATCAGTCGTACTACACATATTTTTGTTGCTGGAGATAGGCTTTTGTTGGCGTTGGATCTATAGATGCTTCACTTTTGAAGTGTTCTCTTCTATTGTTTAATTTTGTTCCGCAGATGCTGCAAAACTAGTTTTTAGTGTTTACTTGAACTGTAATGTTAGTTACTTAAAGGTCTTTCCCTCCAATTTTTGGGATCAGTTTTCTTTAACTTGTGAAAGCTTTTATGTCCTATTGGTCTTAACTTTTTTTTCTCAGTAGGATCTCTGAATGCTTTGCATTTGAACACATTTCTTTTGCTTTTTCCCTAGTCTTCACAAATGCTATTATTACAATTGATCTATTGTTTTTGAACTGATTTCTTTTGCTGATCCTTAGTTTCCCAAGTGCTGTTTTTAAAACTGAACTATTATTTTGAACTGCTTCCTTTTGCTGTTCCTTAGTTCTCCCAAATGCTATTATTAAAACTGATCTGTGCCGTGTATTTTAAATTATTTTGTTTGCAGTTTAGTGCTTATCTTAGCAATGTGAATGGGATCTTTACTGCTTCGTTTGTTAAATAGGCCTTTTTTTAGTTACATTTGTTGCCTTTGGAGATTCTTTTCTTTCATATCTTTTGGGTTTGAATGCTGTATCCTGTACTGCTCGTGAAACTTGGCAAGTTCAACTAGATCTTGCCACTGGATGGCCTATAGCTGTGGGGCACTGGGGCTAACCTCCGTGGTAATTATATGCACAAATATAAAGGTGGTAGGCTTTGAAATTCTTCCCAATGAGGTGATGAGTTCAAGAATATTCTCTAACTTAATTGTTTTGCTAAAATTTTTGTACCTTACTAATGCTCACAACTTGTCCACATTGCTTGGTTTGTGTGGTGGTCGTGCTTTTTTTTTTTCAGTTACTTTTCTTTCTTTTTCTTCCTGAAATTCCTGAATCTTAGTACTTGGCAATATATGTCTTTGTGTACTTTACATTGTACCTTTTCAAGTTTTCTTTGTTCTCTAAATTATTTAACATTTGAATTCTTTTTCCTCAATATTTTTTTCCTTAGAATTTCTTAGCAATTTGTTCCCGTAATAGTTCTGTCCTATGGGGAACAGTTCCTTATTCTCTTTTCTGATCCTATCATATAAGGGTCCAAGTAATAATTATCAAATGTTATTATGTGTCAATGATAAAAAGCATAATTGTGTTTGATATCATAATATTATTTTACAGGCTAGTTAAATTTTAACTGACTTCCTGTTTTGGATATCTCGGCTGGTTTAGATTTGAACATATCTGTGAATGAGCTATTTCTTGACTGCGGCTTCTAAGCTTCCTGATTCTTCATGTTGTCTTACTGCTTTTGTTGGAATTGAGTGATTTCTTTCTCTTTTTTTCTTGATATGTCCCAACGGACTCTGATGAAGTTGAATAATTCATCGGTTCAGGAAAGTCAGTAATCAGAATACTGAATTTTCTGCTGCTCTTATTTGGAGCTTTCATCCACAAAATTTGCAATTATTGGGAAGTTGTTTCCGGTGATGAGGAGATTTTTTTTTGTATTTAGTATTTTTCTAAGTTTGATTCTCTAGTTATTTAATGCATACATACTTATTTTATTTTTCATTTGTCTTTTTAGTTTCCTTTTTTTTTGGTTTGTCCTGTGTGAAGAAATGGTTTTCCATTTGTAACTATTTTCTTGGTTTATATACACTAGTAAAATGGAGGAATGAGAGGAATATTAGGGTAGTAGTTTTTTTTTTTTTTTTTTTTTGGGTACATATTTCTCAGGTACTGTCTACCTGGCGCCTTGCTGGGATTTAGAGGTGGCTGGGGAAGGGTAAATGATGCAGGTTGAAGGAAAATAAAAAATATAAAAAGAAAAAGAAGAGAGAGTTGGGCGTACACACTTGGACATTGGGAATTTCAGGAAGTCTAAAGACGGATAACATGGCATGAATAATTTTATCATTCTAATTTTGAGGCTTTTTTTTTTCTCAAAACATGTGGAAGTTTTTTTTTTTCTATTCTTTTGAATGCCTGCAATTTCCTGTTGATTCGACATTGAATCTAGGGTTGTGGAAGAGTTGAAGATCCCTATTTGCTTAATCTCTTTCCTACCCCTTCACCTCGCTGCATTAGGAATACACACACCTGACCAAAGTAGTTGTTAGAGTTTTCCATAGATTTCCTTTTCATGGATGAAGCCAGCCCTGGGGTGACTGGTGAGAAGTACCAGAATTGGAGCTCCAATGTGACTTATATTGACACATGCCATAAATATATCCTTAAATCTAGTGTATTTCTCACAGAGCACTAAAAAAATAATTAAAAAAATATGATGACTGCAATTACATATGACAAAATACTATAAATGTCTGCTAGTAGGTCTGCATTGGTGCAAGTGATACCCATATATTGGACAAAATGGATTTGTTTGTAAACTGTATTTTATAGATCTTTATGTTATGTTTCAGTGCTTCATATTTATTCTGTTGCAATATCTTTATTATTTTGATGACAACTCTGTTACAGACCTTGCTTTTTGCTAACTATTTCCAAAAAAACCCTATAATAATATTTTAGAGATAGAATAATGAAGTTTTAGAGTAATCCTTCTCAAGTATATAAATTCTTTCATTGCACCAATAGTTAGAAATAAATCCTGATATCTTGTCGTCTGTCTTTAAATAACCAGGTCCCAACCTTTTTAGGAAAATAATATTTTCAGTGTAAAAGACTCTGGAAACTCGCAAACTATGTATCATTCTAAAATTATTGGATTTGTTAGAAAACTCTTGACTAGTTCCTTTGATGATTTATTTTGAGCTGTTACTTTTAGATGTAACTTAAAAAAATATCTTGTAGTATTTTTGTGAAAAAAGAAAAATATCTTCTATTGTAAGAAAATGGTATCTTTTTATTTCCTTCTGCTTGTTTTGTTCTATATTTCCTGTAATTTATTGGATGTGTGTTATCATTTCATGAAGAGGAGGTCCTTGGTCACAAATAGCATTTACATGCTGATTTGATGAATATTTCTGGATGAAACCTTAAATAATAGGAATGCTGAAGAATATTTTTTGTTCAAATTTACTAATATTTTTTTCTAATAGTGGCTCTTATTTATCTTAAGTACAACATTCCCTAAAATCTAGTTAATATAATGCTATCTATAGATCCCATATTAGGAAGCACAAAATAAAATTATTCAGTCCTGACAATTAGCCATTGTACGTCTTTCCTTGTAAACTTATTTTTAGCGTGTAATTTGGTACTGCCAGAAACTTTTTCTGAGCCATCTTTTTTTACACGTTCTTATAGAGTGACAAGTGTGGGCTTTTTTTTGACTCGGCGTGTGGTCTCATTAAAGATATTTCTTAGGTGCCTCACTATTTTCTATTTTTTTTCCTTCCTTGATTCAAATATTTGGCTGCCAACCTATCCTTTACAGTTTAAGTGACCACTATAACTCTTATCTTTTGCCCATCTCTTTAGAGGGCATTTTCTTAAGATTTAAGAATATATTCTTAAACTTGAACGATGAAAAGTTCACTACTTTTTGTAATCTCATGAAGAAAATAGGTTTTTGAATTTTAGCTTTGTTTGCAATGGACATTTGAATTTTTGTTTTTGTAGCACTTTCGCTGTTGATTTTCTGAAAAGCATCAGAACCCTTGCCTGTGTTTTTGTATTTTACCTCGTGTGTTCTCTCTAGCCAGAGGTGTCCCCTTGCACCTTTTCCCTTTACCAGTTTTGTGGTATGTCACACATTATGTTTCAGAAATTTAGAAGAAGCTTTTGAGTTGGCCTTTGCATTATTAATGCCTTGCATGCAGGGAATATTGTGATTTGGTGCTCAAAGTTAGGTCTCTTTCATAATATTTCGTATCCAAGAATTTACCCGATCACTTGATCCTAAATGCCAGATCTTCAGATTCTTTTGAATTTCAACATAATTTCCAGATAATGTTGTACCTCTGTCTACTTTTGAACCATATAGTGTCACTGGTGTGACATTTGTATCCAGAACCAACCACTAGCGTTTGCACTACGGCTTTCATAACTTCATTGGCATTGTCTTCTCCCCCTCAGTCAATTCTGTAGCAAGTTTTTCTGTTTTTGACTTTTATACATGCTATTACAATCCAATAGTTCTGAGTTTCTTTAGTTCTTTTTCTTTGAGATTCTAGGATTTGATTACTTAATTTTTCTTTTCCATACTGTTAGTTTGAGATCTTTGCTTTTTCCACAGCAGCAAAAGGAATTCTTTTACCATGTCGGATCTTGAGGCTCCGCTACGACCAAAAAGGAAGAAGGTTTGGGTTGACTATTTTGTGAAGTTCCGATGGATCATTGTTATCTTTGTTGTCCTTCCGATATCCTTCACTATCTACTTCATGACTTACCTTGGAGATGTGAGATCTGAGCGCAAGTCCTTCAAGCAGCGCCAGAAGGAGCATGACGAGAATGTCAAGAAAGTTATAAAGCGCCTCAAACAGAGGAACCCATCAAAGGATGGTCTTGTCTGCACAGCTCGGAAACCTTACATTGCTGTTGGCATGCGGAATGTCGACTATAAGCGGGCTAGGCATTTTGAGGTTGATCTTTCAGAATTCCGAAATGTTCTTGAAATTAACAAAGAGAGAATGATTGCCAGGGTTGAGCCCCTGGTCAATATGGGCCAGATTTCTAGGGTAACAGTCCCAATGAACCTTTCCCTTGCAGTTGTTGCTGAGCTCGATGATCTCACTGTTGGTGGCCTTATTAATGGTTATGGAATTGAAGGGAGCTCCCACCTTTATGGCCTCTTCTCTGACACTGTTGTGGCTTATGAGATCATTCTTGCAGATGGACAACTTGTCAGAGCTACCAAGGATAATGAATACTCTGATCTTTTCTATGCCATCCCGTGGTCACAGGGAACACTTGGACTTCTTGTTGCAGCTGAGATCAAGCTCATTCAGGTTAAGGAATACATGAGGTTGACCTACAAGCCAGTGGTGGGTAATCTAAAGGAAATTGCACAGGGTTATATTGATTCTTTTGCTCCACGAGATGGAGATCAGGATAATCTTGACAAGGTTCCGGACTTCGTCGAGACCATGATTTATTCTCCTACAGAAGCTGTGTGCATGAGTGGGAGGTACGCCTCCAAGGACGAGGCAAAGAAGGGGGGTAATGTGATCAACAGTGTTGGATGGTGGTTCAAGCCCTGGTTCTATCAGCATGCCCAGAAGGCTCTCAAGAAGGGTGAGTTTGTTGAATACATCCCAACCAGGGATTACTACCATAGGCATACGAGGTGCTTGTACTGGGAGGGAAAGCTGATTCTACCATTTGCCGATCAATGGTGGTTCAGATGGACGTTGGGGTGGATAATGCCCCCTAAGGTTTCTTTGCTCAAGGCTACACAGGGTGAAGCCATCAGAAACTATTACCATGAGATGCATGTGATTCAAGACATGCTCGTGCCGCTGTACAAGGTTGGAGATGCTCTAGAGTGGGTCCACCGTGAGATGGAGGTATTCCCCTCCTTTTCTTCATTTTTATATAATGTCCAAGGGTTACTGTTTTGGTGCGCCTGAAATTTCTTTTCTATTTTTTTACACAAAAGATTGATTTTTTTTCCTTTTTTGGATTTTGGGAAAGTTTTGCCTATTTGAGCCAAAAAAAATAATTTCTTTTAAAAAAAAAATTTTGTCCCATTTTGCACGGCATTCCGTTTTGTTTAACCTGCATAGGATTAAAAATCGCCAGATGATTTCTCCCCTTGAAACGGGAAGACGGCGAAATTTTGCCGAAACAGAAAACAATGATATTGTCAAGTTACTGCAACATTTTTGTTTGTCCTGTTCCAATCTTGTGTTCATTGATTTGCTAGGTATACCCCATCTGGCTCTGCCCTCACAAGCTGTACAAGCTTCCTGTTAAAACAATGGTGTATCCTGAAGCCGGTTTTGAGCTACAGCGCAGACAAGGAGACACACCACATGCGCAGATGTATACCGATGTCGGGATATACTATGCCCCAGGACCTGTGTTGCGTGGCGAGGAGTTTGATGGGGCCGAGGCAGTCCGTAGAATGGAAAACTGGTTGATCGAAAACCATGGTTACCAACCACAGTACGCGGTATCTGAGCTGACTGAGAGGAACTTTTGGAGGATGTTCGATGCCTCGCACTATGAGTACTGCCGGAATAAGTATAGAGCCGTGGGAACCTTCATGAGTGTTTATTACAAGTCAAAGAAAGGGCGTAAGACGGAGAAGGAGGTTCAGGAAGCCGAGCAAGCCCAGCTTGAGACGGCCTATGCAGAGGTTGATCAGCCGGTAGACTGATTTGAGATGCAAATGTCTAGTCGGAATCCCATTTTCATTCTTGTATTTTTGTTTTCTCATTGACGTGGTCCATGGATTTTGGGTGCAGAGTAGGGTTAGATTCTGGATGTGTGTTTGACTTGGGTGCTTTGAACTGGTTTTGCTAAGGAACTAATGTGCCGTTGGACCTGGAAGGATCCCAAATCTTCAATGAGACTAAAACGTTAGGGATTAAAAAAGAAAAAAGAATTAGGTAAAAAAAGAGGAAAAGAAAACATTAAAAAGGAAGATGAATTATAATTAGGATAGCTGGGTTAAGACGCTGAATTTCAGTAAGGGTAAATTACATTTACCTCCTTTGAGGTACGTTATAATTACACTTGCCTCTTTTGAGGTATCTAAAATAACAATGTATCCCTTGAGGTTTGTGTGTGTCACAATAACACCCCATCATTAAAGTTTATGTCAAAGTTGTAATCGCAGTAGAAAAAATTTTAATTGAACAAGATTATTCCTTCACAAAGAGAGAATAAAAGTTTTTATGGCCTAGGGTATAACTGTCATTTAACTTAAGTGGGGGTAATCTTGAGTTTTATCGGAAATTTTAATAAAAGGATGTTATTATGATCCACACAAACCTCAAAGGGGACAGTGTTATTTTAGAAACCTCAAGGAAAGCAAGCATAATTATAGCATACCTCAAGGGAGGTAAGTGTAATTTACCCTTTCAATAATTTTAGAACATTTTAGTCTCTTAATGTTGAGGCTGTTTGTTGTTGCTTTTAAAAGCAGTTTTTCTGTTTTTGACGAAGACCAATTTAAAGGGTTTAAAGTTTTCAAATTGTTCCTTTTAAAAAACATTGCGAATTACAAAGTAATAAGTGTAATTTGTTTGGAAAGTTTAACTTTAAAAAGGTAAAACAATTTCATTTTGTTAAATTCAGTAAATTTGTCTGAAACCATTGACTACATTTGGTAAAAGGGTGATAAATATTAAAATGAACAAAATTTGAAAGGTATGTAAGCATCATTTTGAAAATTGGAGTATTTAGAATTTTGTCAAACTTGAAGAGAGGTTTATATTGTGTAAATTTGCCATAATAAAACAGAATTATAATGGTAGTGTGGAGAGGTGTTGTTTCAGAATCATTAATTAAGGCACGTTGTCACACAAACAAGTGAAGCTAATTTGGAGAGTACTCTTCACCACATGTATTTTATTATGTATATAGCAGCACGAAGTCACACTAAAAGTTTAATTTGCGGCTTTATCAAGCTCAGCACGATTGCAATGTTAAAAAAAAAAAAATTTAATAATACTAATTTTTATATAAATTAATGGTTGCAAAATATATTTGGTTTTATTATAATATCCAAAATTTGATAATGTAAAAGCTCTCATTGGCTCACTTTAGCAACAGTGGATAAAGGAAATTAGAGGTGGTAATGGGTCAGGTTCGGGAGGGTTGATGTAGAGGGTTAAAGCGTTAATGCTCAACCCAAATCTGCCCGTTTAATAAACGGGTTGGCATATCCCAATCCTAATCCAACCCGTTTAAACCAACCAACCTGTTTATTAAAAATAAGAGTATATTCTAAATTGATACACCTCCCTTAGTTTCCATGCATCACGTCACGGTCACCTCTTTGCATTTCCACTTTTCATTAAAGGTTTACTTTTAAGGCAATGGGTCATTGTCACCACTTTGCATATTTTAAATAAAAACTTACAATAAGTTCAGGGTTTAAATATTCAAAATTGTTTTAAGATTGGGAAAATAGAATGATCATATTTTAAACATATTTTTTTCAAACTAAAGGCATCTAAAAAGTTAAAAACCCAACCAAATATAATGATTACCATTGACATTTGAGTCTTTTGATGTTTTGTTTGAGTCGATAGAAACAAAACAATGGCAAGGCAATGACGTATACACATTGAAATTAGTTTTTTTTTCTTTTAAAATTTAATTTTTTACATGCCTTAATGACCCGGTTGAAGGATTAAACCAGAACCCAACTTGTTTAACTACTGGTTGATATTGCCTAACCCGAATCCAACCCACAGGTTGAAATACTCAACCCTAACCCGCATTATAGCGGGCAGGTTTGTGCAGGTTGGCAGGTCACGGGTCATAATTGCCAGCTCTAAAGGAAATACACGTTGACATGGGATAGGGTAACAATAATAGAGTTCATTGAAAGATAAATATAGAAAGTGATAATCCATCCTCTCAGTTTAAATTCAAATCTCTTATCACATCTTTCAAGATCTGATGTAAGTTTTATCTTTCAAATAGACTAAGTCAAATTCTCTGTAACTTCCTTTAATAGATGTGATAAATGCTATAATATTTACCATAATTGTGGAAAGATATTGTTTGCTGCCATTTACTCTTGCCGTCCATGCAACATATATGAGAGGTTGCCATGTGGAGCATCTTGTGGTTAAGCTTTTTTCAACAAAAGGAATTTCTATGCATTTTCAAAAGTAAAAACCCTGCGACACTTAATGAGGACAGAGAAAAGTAAAGTAACATTGGATTGCTGGTGTGGCAACTCAATGCTGGCAATAAATGAGCACCTTTTATGAGTTTATACATGGAGGATTTGAATCCATTGTCTTGTATGAGTGCAAGAAAATATGCAGCAGTGTTGATGTTGAATCAACCTAGCACATATACTTGCTAATACAAGAGGGATAATGTAACGCCCCGGTTCTGAATCAATTGTCCAACCCCGAAGTGTTAGTGTATGTGGGTTAAAGTAACTAAAATTCAGAATAATTTAAAATTTTTATTCATGTCTTTACCAGAGTTATTATGTGAAAATATAAAATAAAATTCATTCACAATTAATCTTAACATTTACAATTGCCTTCTAAACTCATAACTCGTTTGCCACTATTGACCACCATTTTTTTTCACATACTATCCCAATGCTTGTCGATTTCATTAAGAATACCTGAAAAATAGTGAAAATCGGAGTGAGATATAAATCTCAACAAGTAGTAAGATACATGAAATAAAACAGTCTAATTTCTTTACAAAAATAAAGTCATGAGGTATAACAATTAAACTAAATCACGATTATAATAATTCACTACATTCATCAAACTAAACCACACATGTATGACATCACATGACTCATGAATCGAAACCACTTGATAAGCTACTCTTGTGCCCAAGTTTGCCAATGTGAGACATGGAAAATCACCTAGATGATTCCCTTCATCATCAAACGGGCTCAACAAAATGGGAGAGTCGTCACCATTCTTTTGAGGTGTGAATGGGCACAAAAAATCATCAAAATAAACAAAAAGGCAAATCTAGAGTAAAAATAACCCTACTTGAAAATAAAATCCAGAGATGGGTAAGGGGATTAGATTATGAATGGGGGAAGGTGTTAGGCACCCCCATTCACCCACACAAGGTGGTTGCCAAGTATTGTTCATGCTCAAAATAACGAAGGCTTGCTAAAGTAATCAAAAAGCTTGAAAAGAACAAAACACATGTATGATACCGCCACATGAGAAATCCAATGAATTCTAGATCCTCTTATATGTAAGTATCACTTTTGGGACATCACCATTTAAATGGAAATCAAAGCAAAACTTGAACATAAACAAGTTAAGACAATTCCGGAAAATTCGGTAAAAGATGGTGCCATTTGACCAAAAATCATTCAAATCAAATTTAAATTGAATCAAGCCAAATCCATTTGAAAGATTATGATAAATAGAAGACTTATGAAAATTTTCAAGTAGATCCGGTTAAAACCCTAAGAGTTCTACTCATTTGAAATCTGTTGTTGGAAATCGGTAAAAGTAACAAGTGGGTAACTTTGGAAATTCATTTGGAAAAATTGGCTCCATATAAATCCATGAAATTTTGCATGAATGAAGTATGTAGGGCCATCTTTCAAATGAAACTAGCCTCATACAAAAATTCATCCGGATGTGCCTTGGGTGGCCTCCCAAATAAGCCTCGAAGATCACAGATTAGCCCAGAAATATGCTGTTGAGCAGTTCTGAGTAAATCTGTTACCCAAGACACAAATGAAATCAAAAAATTATGAAACCAATTGGATTTGAAAGTAGACTCCCAAGGGAAAACATAAAAACCAAAATCACTCAAATTGGACTTAAATCGAGCAGATTGTGCTCATTCGAAGTGATAGGTTCAGCAATCTGGCTTGAACTGATCTGTCAACTTCGACTGAATAGTGTCAAAAATCCACTCCATAAAAATGGCTGAAATTTTACAGACATAAACTAGACAGCCTTACCTTTCACATGTTTTTAGAATCACTCCAAAATTCATCTGGACGATGAAGTTATGAGTGTCCGAAGTTAGGGTACAAATGCTGTCTAGTTTTGCCATTTTAAGTAAAATCAATCTAAAATAGTGATCAAGTGTGTGTAATCTGTGCAATCTAAATCAAAATCATTTCAAAAGGTATTGAAAAACCTCCAGGAGGAAATAGCATTCTCTTCGATTGAAGAGAATATGCCAAAAACCCTAACTTGGAGCAAAAATACCCAAATCCAAGAGGTTAGACCTAGAGGTCTTCAATATTCGAGATAAACTTGTTTGAAATCAATAAGAAATATCTCAGAAATGCTTGGGGCTATTTATTTTAGATCTATCACAATGAATACGATAGATCCAAAATACAAGCCGATTCCGACAAAACGAGTGCAATATGTGCATGTGTACAAATTAACTCTTCAATCACATACATAGCAACATATAGCATTCATATCAATTAAATGGGGTTCTAAAAAACCTAGGGTTCCGTTCCATTCTCGTTTCTCTTAATTCTCTCTCCCCGTTTTACGGTTTCGAGATAGTCTTGGGGTACTTTGAGTATGAAACGGTTTTCATAGAATCAGAAGGCCAATCAAGAGGGTTCTATAACTAAGGATCAATTCCCAGTCTCATTTCCCCTAGATCCCTCTTCACGTTTTACGGCTAGAGGGAGTCTCGAGGTACTTTGAGTAGGGAAAGGGGTTTCAAGCACAATCCATAGGCCATTATTCTACAGAAAGGTAGAAGAAAGATCTATTTCTATAATTTAAGAACATAAAAGAAAAGGGGTTTTAGGCTTACCTAGGGGTGCTGGAAGCAATGGGGCAGAGGTTTCCCTTCTTCACTTGGAGTTCTTCAATCTCCAACTCTTGGCAAAAATTCTTGGCCATTTGCTTGAGGAGAAGCCTCCTATTTATAGGCAAGGGCTAGGGTTAAGTGGAACCCTAATGGTAGACACAAACACATGTCTAGAATCTCCCCACACTTAACCCTAAGGCTATTTCCGAGATTTCCACTCCTTAAACAAAGGATATGATGGTAAAAAGTGAAAACTTTCGGAAAACCCTAATTTTGAGCAAAATCCTTGTATTCGACAACTCAGGTCGGATATAAGGGAACATTTTTGTATTCGACACATTTCGTCGGATACACTTATGTCTGCTTGTATCCGATGACTTCTGTCGGATAATGTTCTAATCCGAAATTTTGCACTTGTTACAAGAAAACAAACTATTTTTTAATGTTTTGGCCAATTATTCATTATTTTCTCAGCGCAATTTTGGGGTGTCTACAGCCATCTCACGAGCTTACATGATATGGGTCCGAGATACACGATCACCATTCTTCCACCTACAATCAATGCAGATCACCCAACCAAGATACACGGCGGGTTGGCACGTACAATCCAATCAACTACAACTATCCAATCAGGGGAATACCGATTCGATCATATATATATGGATACTAGACAATACATGGCTAATACCAGTACATGCGCAAGCCATGAGTGAACTACAAGCACGGCCAAAATATAGCTCTCAGGTGCAAGTCACAAGTAAACTATAGGCATGACCAATAAAAAGCACATGTAAACCACTGTCTCATTAAAGCGCACGGTGGTAACTGTAAGGTCCTTATCAAAATTTAAAATAATAAATAGGGTTCAACTTTGACCAAGTCAAGAGTCCTTGTTTTTCATGAGTCCTATAGGTTATTGTGTAGGGGATGGGTGCCTGCACACCCACCAAATCAATCTTTTTAGGTATTTACATCAAACTTAAAGCAATGGCTATATGTATATAAATCTTTCTAATGAAGGGTATAAAGGTCATTAGGCTTTATATGTATATAAATCTAGGGATCAAAACCCTAATCTCGTTTTTGGCATGGGAGGTGAGTTTTAGAGAACAAAGAAGAAGATTTTGGGTGAAGAAATCAAGGGGATTTTGGTTGGGTGTTGAGGTAAGTAGGTTTAATCAACTTTCTATGATTATTTGCACTTATTCTTCTAGCTTTATTTTATTATTTTTTTTCCTAAATGTTCTGATTGAATCCCATGAAACTTATGTTGTTCACACGAATGAATCCCTTCTTGTTTTCATGATGCAATCGTGAAGGAATCCATGTTAAAGGTTCCTTTTTTTTTTAAAACAAATTGGTTATTCTCATTGATTTAAATTTGAAGTGTCACGACGGAATGGAGCAAGTATGGCTGCTTCACTCGTTTGGTCAATGGTATGACATGGGTATGAGGTTGACATAGTGCCGTTGATGATTTCAGATTTGTCTCAAAACACTGCACACACACAGGGCATGCTTTTGGAACCGATTCATAGTGTAAATAGAGTTCTGTGTTGTCAAAGATAGTGTGTTGTAAAAGAAATCGGCTGGTTCTCTTTGTTCTTTTCACATTGTTGTAAATAACTATAAATTAGGGTATGTGCAAAATCATAATTCCATTTGAGTGTTATATAGTGCTCTTTTGTTTGAGATGACATTGTTTTAAATTAAATTTTTTTGAAGGTGGAATCATTGTTTGTACCTGCACGTATTGAATGGTGGTTTTATTAAACAAAAAATCACATTGATGTAAACATATATAAATTAGGGTACATGCAAATTTATAATTCATTTTTAGTGTAGTGTTTGTAAAAAGTGCAATTCAATTGTTGTGCATGCTTATAAATTAGGGTATATGCATGTTTATAATTCATTTTGAGTGTAGGTCTAGTGTTTGTGAAAAAGGCTATTTGAATTGTTATGCATGTTTATAAATTAGGGCATATGCAGATTTATAATTCATTTTGAGTGTTATATGGTGTTCTACTCTTTGAGTGACAGTGTTTTAAAATGAATTTTTTTAAGACAATGGAATCAATGATTGTTTCGTACTTGCATGTATTGAATGGTTGTTTTTATAAAACAAAAGTCATATGGGTGTAAATATATGTAAAGTGGGGTACTTTCATGATTACAATTTAAAATTTGGGTATTCGGGGTTATGTTGGTTAATGAGTTGAAATTGTGAGTTTAACATGTATTTTTAATGAATGTGACGATTGGAAGTTAGTACTGCATTATTAAGCACATGTGTTAGAACTCTTGATGAAAGTGTTTATATTGATTTTCTTTTATGAATAGGAAATCTTAAGGGTTGTGATACTAACAAAACACGTGAGTGGTTCGTATCAGTGTGTAATTGTGAGAAGGATTTTACCTTGGTTTTATGTGTACAATCATGCTTAAATAGATGGGGAAGCTGAATTCATTAATGGGAAAACATTAGCTTGTTAGTTGTTCGGTTTCATCTTTTAAGCACATATGTATCAAGGTTATAATTTTCAGTTTAGCTTTATGTCTTTTACTGGGAATGTCAATGGAAGTTGCATAATATCCCATGAAACTTGATTCATGTGAATCCTATGAATTGTATCGTATTTAGACTTGATGGTCTTATTAATAATTGACCTTAATGGTCTGGCATGCTTTAGCATGGGTATACCTAGAGTGATATTAAACCGCTGGATGATTGACAGACCCATTGGAGGTGGTTAATATTTTACCTAATCCATGGTGTTTTGGAAAAGGGTGAGTCGAGTACTCTACCCTGGACAATTAATGTGATTGGTTCCCTACATGGTATTCACAACTGCTTCGAAGGTTGGAATTCCTGGGGTTTGAGTCCCTTAAATTAAAAGAGTCGGGGACCAAGGAGCCCCGTGGGTTGCAATACCCTAAACCCCATATGAGTACTCATGGGAATGCAGGAAAGTCTGATCCCTGCTGATCGCTAAAGTGGGATCCAAGGGCGTTTGATCCTAGCCATAAGTTGGATTGCTCTAGCGGCGTGCTTGACTGTAAGACCGTTTAGATTTGATTGGGGAACCGGGTCATGTTAATTGCTTATGATTGTTCTTAATTTAAAGATGGATGATTGATGGGGAATAAATTATAGAACTTGTAGACACCCCAAATTGCACTACAAAAAGAGAAAATAATGAAAACATGTAATTGGGATTTAAAACAGGCCAAAAATGCATGAAAATCAATAATTTAAGCCTTGCCCGTATTGTATCTATGGGCTGAGCGCACCCGAATTTTTGTACGGGCACGCAGCGCTCGTAATACATATACGGACACCACTGGACCTTAAATCATTTACGGGCACATTAGATTCGTGCGAGTTTGATTCTTTCTCGATTTCTGAGCCTTATCTTTAGTCCAATATCCCTTTAAATGAGCGAATTATATCTTTTATTCATTCGGATTATCTTTGTTGGCCATGGATGGGCATTATCCTTGTGTTTAACTCAATCTAAAACTCTATCTTGCCAAACCTTGGACCAACCATGCCCTTGTGTTTGCCTATAAATAGAGGGCCTTTCCTCAAGCAAAAGGCCACGAAAATTTGAAGTCCAAGGAGCTCCAAGTGAAGAGAGGAATCCCTGCTGCTCTGCTTGCTCAATCCAGGTAAGTCCCTTTTCCCTTTTATTTTCTGTCTTCGATTCTAGAAGTAATAGGATCTTCTCTATTGCTGTAGAATAAGGCCATCTTTTTATCTTGTATTCCTAAACTTGTCTCTAAGTACCTCAAGAGTCTCTCTAGCCGTAAAACGTGAAGAGAGAGCTAGGGGAAAGGGGAACAGGTGGATCCCTAGAATAGAACCTCATATCTGTAAAATGTGAAGAGAGATCTAGGAGAAAGGAGAATAGGTGGATCCGTAGGGTAGACCCCCATGTGCTCTAATATGTGAGATGTGGTTGCTTTGGATATCCTGATCATGTTTTAATGGTTTTTATGATGAATCTATGATGATTATGATGTTTATAGCATGAGATCCCCACTTTTTGCTAAAATTTGGATTTTCCACATATTTGCACCTATAGCACTGTTTTCGTGATTTTTGTGATTTTACGCTAAGATCCTAGATCTATCATGATCTGTATGATAGATCTGGACCCAGAAGCCTGAAAATAAATTCTAGGGTTTCATGATATGGGTTTTGAATCCTTTTTCATTATTGAGAGAAGACCCTACGGTCTAAGTTCTCCCCTTTTGATGTTCTTCATCAACGTGGGTATTTTTGGTTTTGATTTCTTGATTTAATGTGAAATTTGGGCTATTTCTATGTCCTGGACTGTTCAAGTTCAATTTTGAAATATTTTATAAAAATCATATTTTTCTGGATTTTTAGAATTTTGACTTGAAGCCAGATTTTTGGAATTTTTCACTTTAAATTGATTTTATTTGATTTTACCTCAATTTTGTCTTGATCATGAAACCCTAGGAATGGTATGATCATATTTGAAAGTTCTGGATCAATCAGGCTATTCGTATGAAAAAACCACAATTTTTATCTTTTTTATGATTTTTTCATGAATTTTATAGCAAGCCTTTTTTCTTTGAAAAGCATGAACAATACCTGGCAACCACCTTGTGTGGATGAATAGGGGTGCCTAACACTTTCCCCTGTTCATAACCTAATCCCCTTACCTATCTCTGGTTGTTTTTTTTAAAGGGTTATTTTTACCCTAAATTTGCCTTTTGAGCTTATTTGATATTTTAGTGTCCATTCGCACCTAAACCGAATGGTGGCGACTCTGTGTTTTTAACCAATCCTGTGTGATGATTGAGGAAGTCATTGAATTGATTTTTTTCCCATGTCTCACAACTGGCGACTCCGCTGGGGACTTGAGGATTTCAGCCTTTTGGTGTTTGTTCATGTTTTTGATATTTTTGGATTTGCTTGCTATTTTGTGTTTTCAGCATGTCTTTATTTTGCTTGCTATTTTGTGATCTTAAGCATGCTTGGTATATCTTAAATCTGAATGATTGCTTAAGAATTCATGGGGGTAGAAACATGCTTAATTTTGATTTATAGGATTGTTTCTAGATGCATGCGTAGGGGAGGTTCGTTTTGCTGAACCATGTTTATTTCTTGCTATATTTTTATAATAGCATGTTTTAATTTTCAGCATGATCTCCATGATGATTGTTTGGTGTATAACATGATCAGATGTTTGCATGATTGGATGAATTTTATGAGCATGTTTTAGGTGCTATAGGGACTGCTTTGTGTATTTGTTTACTTTATATATGCTTTCCTATTATGCCTTGGATTGTATATGCATGGCTACGAAAAGAGTGGCAAGGGTTTGGGACGTTGTGAATGCACCCAATTTTTACAATGCACTGTGCACATTTTATTTTACACAGCCTACCCCTATCCTATAGAAAGTTGAACCCGAATGTGTGTAGCTTGGCGCAACGAGGTCAATACTTCGGAAAGCGAAAGTGAAAACATTCACTTTAGAAATTTGGGCCAATGATGTGATGATAACGTGGATCTGTGATTCGATTCTGGTCATCACTAGGCTTGAGTGCTAAGTTGCCATTAAGCCAAAACCCAAAGCCCCTACGCTTGAAGGTGGAGATACACGTTTTTGGCTAAAGTACACAATTACGTGGGGATATGGGTTTGTAATTGTGGGAAGGCCGTTTGCATGGTTCGCAAGCCAAGGCATAATGCGGATGCAATATTGAAGGTAAACAAGGTAACCTTAATTTTTGCATTATTTTCATGTTATAGGGGTGTCATGGTGTCCATCAATTTGGGATAAAATTGGTCCCAAATATGCATGTTTTCTAAAATTGGTGTAGCCCATAGGAAGAGTTTCTACCTCTGTTTAGAATCAATCCTACCCAATGTTCATACAAGAGGAAACCCAAGGGTACCATACCCCTGAATATAGTGTCGATTTGGAGGGAACATGTGCCCTCCTAAACAAGTATTTTTGCAAATAGGCCAAGGTCCACTTTGGGACAGTTTAGAATCTTTGCAATGGGTGAACCGTATGTTTGGATGAGCAATCAAAGTGATCAAATCATGTAAAAACTGAGAAAGCATAAAAGAGCTCCATAAAACCGCATTTAGTACACGGGCTGGGCTCGCTCATATTGGTTATACGGGCTGGGCTCGCCCGTGTTTTCCATACGGTCACGGCTTGCTCGCAATTTGAATACGGGCAGGGCTAGACCGTACTATGTATGCGGTCTTAGCGGAAAATTCAATTTTAATCAGTTTTTCCCACTAAATTTTATTCCTTTAACCTTTAAATAATGATAAAAGGAAAATGAGTTTGAATAAAATGCTTCAAAAAAAAAAATAAATAAAAATGTGAGAGAAAATCCTTTGGGCCTCTGAAAGCCTTTGAATTTCAGACTTTTTCTCAAAACTCCTTGGGCCTCTGAAAGCCTCCTCTGAAAGCCTTTGAATTTCAGACTTTTTCTCAAAACTCCTTGGGCCTCTGAAAGCCTTTGAATTTCAGACTTTTTCTCAAAACTCCTCGGGCCTCTGAAAGCCTTTGAATTTCAGACTTTTTCTCAAAACTCCTTGGGCCTCTGAAAGCCTTTGAATTTTAGACTTTTTCTCAAAACTCCTCGGGCCTCTGAAAGCCTTTGAATTTCAGACTTTTTCTCAAAAAAATCTCCGGGCCTCTGAAAGCCTTTGAATTTTAAACCTTTTTCAAAAATATCCCTGGGCCTCTGCTTGGGCCTCTGAAAGCCTTTGAATTTCAGATCTTTTTCCTTTGGGCCTCTGAAAGCCTTTGAATTTCAGATCTTTTTTCCTTTGGGCCTCTGAAAGCCTTTGAATTTCAGATCTTTTTCCTCGGGCCCTGGAAGCCTTTGAATTTCAGACCTTTATCAAAAATCTCTGGGCCTCTGAAAGCCTTTGAATTTCAGACATTTTCCAAAAATATCCCTGGGCCTCTGAAAGCCTTTGAATTTCAAACATTTTCCAAAAATATCCCTGGGCCTCTGAAAGCCTTTGAATTTCAGACCTTTTCCAAAAAATACCCTTGGGCCTCTGAAAGCCTTTGAATTTCAGATCCTTCTCTCTTTTTGTGGGACCTGTTAGAAGCCCTAGAATATTCCAACAATTCTAAAAAGAAAAAAAAGGAAGCAAATAAAGAAACAAATCCAAACTCGTGGTCACCCAGCTTGCACATAGGCATTCATAGGCATGTGAATGAGATTAAATGGGCACTGATATTTTTTCCTTTATTTTTGCCAGGTACCAATACGCTTATAATCATAGCTCCTGTAACTAGATCAAGAGCTCGCGCCATGAATCCCATTGAGACTGAAGTTGATGATCCTCACCCAGATATTGTCTTGCTACAGGAGCAAGTGGCAAGACTGGCCTGAATGCTAGAAAACATCCTGTCGGTGCAGGCCCAACAAGTGCAAGCCCAAAATCAAGCATCCACTTCCAACCCAGCACCTCCACCCCAAATCAATATTCCACCTCCAGTTCAACCTGTTCCTGAACCCGTTTATGAACCCACCCCTGAACCTATACTGATCAGGGATGAGACAGTGGAATTGGACAAAGCCAAGGAAAAGGAAAGGATGAGGGAAGAAGTTGAAAGGAACTTCATGCACAGACTGGAAATGATCCAAGACAAACTGAGGGAGGTTAAAGGCGTGAACAACTTTGGGGGCACCAATTTTGAAGACTTGTGCCTATACACTAATGTTAACCTGCCAGCTAAGTTCAAGTGCCCAGACCTAGACAAATATGATGGCATTGGCTGCCCCATAAGCCATCTGAAGTTGTACTATGGTGCCCTATGCCAGTTCGGGCGGGATGAGGGCGTCCTGATTCAGTTGTTTCAAAGGAGCTTGACTGGAATGTCGTTGAGATGGGGCAGGTATTGGACAGAACCCTCTGCCTCAACATCATGGGGCAGGCCCATCTCATGTCATAGGGGTCATTTCTTCTGATGAAATAACCTTTGACCCATCCCAGTTAATTGCTCCAATAGGGACAACGGTCAAAGTTTATTTTGACAAAAGAAATAGCAATGAAGAAATAAATGTAATTTCAAAAGGGAATGAGAGTGCTGTTGAGAGCATTAACTCCTCTCTGGACCGGGTCTCATCTCTCATGGCCCAAATGAATATAGCCAAACCGCCTTTGGTTATCAATTGCAGTCCATCCACCTTTACTTCTCCCATTCAATCAAAACCATCGTTGGTCATAAACTGTGACCATCTCAATGCATCAGTCACTTCTGCAACCCTTCAACCAAAACAGTGTCCACCATTGGTTGTTGATATTCCTCTTACTCAAATTTCACCATCCAAGTCCAAACTTCCTCCATTGGTGATAAATGTCCCTAAGCCTTCCTACTCTGAATTGGCTGTACCATGGAACTACAATGAAGGCCACACCACTACATTCCCTGCAGCTGAGGCAGAAAGCAAGAAGTGAAACTCATGATGAGGTCAGGAAAATGTGTAGGGGTGGAAGAAAAACAAAAGGAAACAGAGAAGGAAAAGGAAGAAGAGAAAAATAAAGGAAAGGCCAAGGTAGGGGAAAATGCCCCTCAGGTAACTAATAGTGAGGCTGCTGATCTCATTAAAATCATAAAAAAAAGTGAGTTCAACATTGTCGAGCAGTTGAACAAAGTCCCTGCCCAGATCTCAATACTGGGCTTATTGTTAAATTCTGAAAAACATAGGGACTCCTTATTAAGGGTACTTCAGGGGGCCCATGTGCCTAAAAATATTGAACCAGACCAACTAGACAAGATGGTTAGGCAGATTTTATCCCACAATGTTATAACTTTTTCTGAGACTGAAATCAGCCCAGCATGGTACCATCCTGTTGACCCTTTGCACATAGCTGTGCTCAGTAAGGGTTGCATGATAACCCGGGTTTTAATTGATAATGGGTCGGCTTTGAATATCTGCCCATTAATAACATTTGTTAAGCTCGGTCTGGAGCAAAACAAAATCAAACAAAATGGAAGAATCATAAAAGCATTTGACAGCTCTAAAACACACTCCCTAGGGGAGGTTGAACTACCGGTCGTTATTGGACCGTATATCTTTAACATCACATTTGAAGTGATGGATATACCAGCGGCCTTCAACCTACTTCTAGAAAGGCCGTGGATTCATACAGCTAGGGCTATATTATCTACCCTCCACCAAAGAGTCAAATATATTAGAGGGCAAAAGGTGATTACTGTTCTAGCTGAAAACTTGGTTCTTCCCATGTGGTCCCCTGATGTACCCTACATAAACATGGAAATGACTACTGACAAGATGGCATTTCACTCTTTCCAGTTTGAAACTGTGAATTTTATACCTGGGGGGTATCAGGAAAAAGAAGGAAAGTTGACCTGTGCTGAGAAAATGGTCAAGAATGTGCTGGAAAAGTACAACTTTCACCCTGGAAAAGGTCTGGGGGTTAACCTGCAAGGAAGGATAGAACCGATAAAGGTTAAGAAGATAGTCCATAGAGCATGATTGGGGTCCAAGCCAAGGAACTGGAGAAGACAGAAGGAGGTGAAAGACATGAAATTCCCTCACATCAGGGAAGCTTTTCCAAAGCTTTCTCACATGATTCAGCTGTCTCCTCCGCAGGATCAGTCCAAACCCCCATACTATAACATCAACCCATTCCAAAAACCCAAGTCCTCAACCGTGCAACCATATGTTCCACCCCCACCTTCACAAGCATTGGGTGGGCCTGGGCCACAGGCAGAACAGGAGCATGATTTCTCTGAGGACATTGGAGCCTTTTTTGCCATGACTGAACGCAACCAAGAAGAAGGAGCAGAGGAGCTACCTTTCATTGATTGGGCTGCAGTAGAAGTTCCATCTGGGACAAGCCCTACAGAAGAAGCAGGTGATGCAATTCACCCAATACTGGTGATTTTGGATGCAGACCCAGAGCTTGAGGAGCAGGCTTGTATCCCTGCCCCAGATTCTTTTATTCTGAACAATTGGGAGGAAACTCCCCTTACTTTTGAAGCCGCGTTTGTTTGGCAAACAGACATGGCTTCCAAAAAAAAAAACTCCATTAGTGGAATGCTCTTTTCCTGAAGGTTTTAATGAGCCTTCGTCTTCAGGAAAAGATTTTGTAGAAGGCTCTCAAAAAACACAAAAAGATTTTTCATTTTTTTATAGAAAAGATGAAATTTTCAAAAAGGTCCAAACCACTTATGAACCATATAAGCAAACGAAATTGGATCCGGTTGAGTATGACTTCGACCTCGAGCTCGACTTTGACCTAATGGGGGTTGAAGAAGAGACCAAGGACGAAGAAGACGACCCTCCAAAAGAAATCACATATCAATTGGAGCGTCATGAAAAGGGGGTCCAACCCAATATTGAAGAGACCATATCAATAAACCTAGGGACCAAAGATGACCCAAAAATAATGAAGATTGGGGTATGCTTATCTGAGGTACAGCGGCATGAAATGATACAGTTCTTGGCTGATACAGTTCTTGGGATATGCCAGGGTTAGACACGGACATGGTTGTGCATCGGCTACCAATTCTACCAGATGTTAAGCCAGTTAAACAGAAATTGAGAAGGTTGAAACCTGAATGGACATTGAAGGTCAAAGATGAAGTGGTTAAACAATTCCAAGCTGGATTCTTGGCGGTTTCTAGTATATACAGGTTCTTTTCATGCAGGTTTAGCTAATAAGCTATCCCAACTGTATAAAGTTAGCCACTTTGGTATGTACTTAGCATTGGCTGATGCTTCATAATACACCAGTATAATAGGATACATCTGGCTCATCACACACAATCACACACACCAATAGTAATAGTTATTCAATCAAAAATAAGGAACGAATCCCTAGAAGCAATTGAGGGGTTCTAACTAGTGTGCACTCATTCCCCAAACCAACCTAAGCCTTCTATTCTAGGTTGGGGACCTTATTTACGCTCTTATACAAAACATTGTCACGGTCCGGAACCAGGTTTACCTCTCCAAGGCACAACCCATCCTAGACCGTGGCAGGTGGGTCATGATAGCAGATGCCTTCCTAGCTCAGTACCGGTTCAATTCAGAGATCGTACCAGATAGGTACAACGTAATGAGAATGAGTAAGGGAAGGGATGAATCTGTGAGACAGTATGCCAAGAGATGGAGGGAGACGGCCTCTCAGGTTAGGCCACCCATGCTAGAGCAGGAAATGATTTCCACTTTCATCAGTACACTGGGTCAACCATTCTACAGTCACCTAGTGGGTCAGACCACCACTAATTTTTCGGCTTTGGTACAAGTGGCCGACCGAATCGAGGACGGAATTAGGTCGGGTAAAATAATTGACCACTCTGCTATGATCAGTCAGCAGGACCCCAATCTAAAGAAAGGAAGTGGGTTGAAAAAGAATGGGAACAAGAAAGAAGGGGAGGTGAACGTGGTGCAGCCACCATCAGGCCCTAACAAGCCCATATAAATCAACATACCTGCTCATTTTCCTACTCCATCTGCTCCATCTACCTAGGCCCCCATGAGGGTTAATGTTCCAGCAGCACCCTCAGACCAAAAGAGGGTTTTTACTAAAGAGGAAAATGATGCCTATTTCGCAGCAAGGAGAAATAGGGTTTTCACCCCTATTCCAATGACTCCTTCTCAGTTGCTGCCCATTTTATTAAAAGCAGGGTATATCACTTTAAGAGAACCCAATCCGAATGCATCAAAGGGGAGAAATTATGACCCCTCCACTACTTGTGATTTCCACATGGGTGCACCTGGGCACTCTACTGACAAGTGTTGGCCGTTGAAACATGCCATTCAGGATATGCTTGACCAAAATACCCTGTCTGAGAAGGATGGAAATGTCCGAATGTGTGTAGACTACAGAGATTTGAATAAGGCGAGCCCAAAGGATTATTTTCCACTTCCACACATTGACATCTTGGTGGACAACACTGCTGTACATAGCCTGTTCTCATTCATGGACGGGTTTTCTGGGTACAATCAGATTAAGATGGCGAAGGAGGATCAAGAGAAAACGGCTTTCATTACACCTTGGGGTACCTTCCACTACACTGTCATGCCATTTGGGCTTAAGAACGTTGGGGCAACCTACCAACGGGCCATGACAGCATTATTCCATGACATGGTCCATAAGGAGATGGGGGTCTATGTGGATGATATGATAGCCAAATCATGTGAAGAAGAAGACCACCTGATCAACTTGAAGAAGGTGTTTGATCGGCTCAGGAAATACATTCTAAGGCTTAACCCTGCGAAATGCGTCTTTGGGCTACATCAGGAAAATTATTGGGCTTTATAGTTAGTAGAAGGGGAATTGAGATTGACCCAGCTAAAGCTAAAGCAATCATTGAAATGCCATCACCGAGAACGGAGAAGGAAGTTCGTGGTTTTCTTGGAAGGATTCAATACATAAGCCGGTTCATAGCACAGCTCACCGCTATTTGTGAACCAATTTTCAAGCTTCTAAGAAAGAATAACCCGATGGTCTGGAATGACGATTGCCAAGAAGCCTTTGACACAATAAAGGAGTATTTATTGAACCCACCTGTGCTAGTGCCACCAACTCCAGGAAGACCATTGATTTTATACTTGTCAGTTTTGGAGACGTCAATGGGGTGTGTCTTGGGGCAGCATGGCGATACAGGCAGAAAGGAAAAGGCGATTTATTACCTAAGCAAGAAATTTACAGAATATGAAGCAAAGTACTCTCCTTTGGAAAAGACCTGTTGTGCTTTAGTATGGGCAACTCAGAGACTGAGGCATTATTTCCTTAGTCATTCCACATTATTGATATCCCGAATGGACCCTTTGAAGTATCTATTTGAGAAACCAGCTTTAATTGGCAGAACAGCAAAGTGGCAGTTGTTACTCTCAGAATTTGACCTCACCTATATCACATAGAAAGCCATTAAGGGTCAAGCCATTGCTGATCACTTAGCTGCACACCCTTTACTAGAATACCAACCTTTGAAGACTAATTCCCTGATGAGGCAATCCTGTTTACTGAAGAAGAAGAAGGTGAAAGCTCTTGGCAAATGTTCTTTGATGGGGCCGCCAATATGAATGGAAATGGAATAGGGGCTGTTTTGATCAAGCCAGATGGGGCACACATCCCAATCGCAGTGAAGTTAAGGTTCCAATGCACAAACAATATTGCAGAGTATGAAGCATGCATAATTGGGTTACAAGCAGCCTTAGACCATGAAGTGGAGGAACTTGACGTATATGGAGATTCGAGTCTTATCATCTTCCAAACAACTGGTGAATGGAAAACAAAGGATCACAAACTGATCCCCTATCACCAGTATTTGGAAGAAATAAGCACCAAATTCACTCGAATTTCCTTCAATTATATGCCAAGGGCCAAAAATCAGTTTGCGGATGCTCTAGCAACATTGGCTTCAATGGTCAGTATGCCAGAAGGTGTTGATATTAGACCACTGGAAATTGATGTCAGAGATGAACCAGCTTATTGCCTTGTTCTAGAAGAAACCCTAGAAGAAGAAGTACCATGGTTTCAAGATGTTAAGAACTTCCTAAATGCTCGGAGTTTGCCAGAAAATGTCACTTCTACAGAGAAAAGAACAATACAAAGGTTGGCAGGACAGTTCTTACTAAGTGGTGGGCAGTTGTACAAAAGATCACACAACGATATCCTACTTAGGTGTGTTGCCAAGACCGAATCAGAAAGGTTAGTTGAAACTGTACATGGAGGAGTTTGTGGACCCCATATGAACGGGCATATGCTTGCCAAGAAGATTCTGTGATTGGGATATTACTGGTCAACAATGGAGCACGATTGCTATATACATGTCAAAAGGTGTTGTAAGCACCTCATTTTTGCGCTCCCAGAAAAGCTAGATATGCAAAACCTGGCTAAAAAGTCAAAACCTGAGGGGTGAAAAGTTGACCTTTTAATCAGATAAATTTTGGCCACCTTTCTTTATCTCAATGAATAGAGAATCCCGACACGAATCCAACGCAACTGGGTTTGCAGGAATCGGGGTCCGGATGAAGGTTCTAAGGGCGGTCAAACTTAAGGAAGAGCCGAGAATTGACTTTTCCTCGAATTCTGTGCCAAGTACATTGCTCTATACCCTTGGATAAAGAATCTCGACACGGTTCCAACGCAACTGGGTTTGCCGGAATCGGAGTCCGGATGAAGGTTCTAAGGGCAGTCAAACTTAAGGGAAGGCCAAAAGTTGACTTTTCCTCGGAATCCGTGCCAAGTGCTTAGCCCCACGTCATTAAATAAAGGGCTCCGATACGAGTTTAACACAATTAAGTTTGCTCAAATCGGAGTTCGGATGAAGGAGATATGATCTGTCGAAGTTTCCGAGCAACAAAGCCGGAAACTGCACACGTGGCGCAAGAACTGCACACGTGGCGACCAACGCAGTAAAATATCTCAGGGACTAAATCTTAAATATAAAAAATTCATACGGGCGATCCGTAGATATCCAAAAGGGTCAAATCGGTCGAATCAGTCAAGTCGAAGGGCAGATCCGTAATTTTTCGATTTGTATCCGGTCGAATATACCGGATACACTAGCTACCCTTCATGACCGGACTTGAAGACCGGATACAAGAAGATTTTCGCATGAGATTCGCGCCGATCGCCCGACAAATTCGCGGCGGCATTTAATTTTCAAATGATTATGTTTTGTATTCGGACTTGAAGACCGGATACAAAGGAATACTAGTGTATCCGGCCATGAAGGCCGGATAGGGGGAGGCCTTAGTGTATCCGGCCTGAGTTGCCGGATACATTAAGTTTTCTATAAATAGCAAATCAGCAGCTCATTTCCGGGGTTGGCTTTTCTTTTGGCTTTTCTCCTGCTCCCTTCTCTCACCTTCACACCCCGAATCCCATCTCTTTCAACCCCTTTTGCCCTACATCACTACCCCACCCCACCTTAAGTTGCTATCATCCCTCCCATCCTTTCTTCCTCTTTGTCTACACCTCAAGAAGAGGAGGAGCTGCAGCTGCTGCTGTCAAGAGAAGGTGATCCCAGCTGCTGTCTATCATCCAAGGAGGGTTTCCACTTGGTTTTGGAGTGCAAGAACAGCCAGGTGAGGCTCACTATCCCCTTGTGTTCAACATATATTAAAACTGAATTTTTCTACTGTCTTTTCATATTCCTTCCTCCTCTCTTGCATGAATTCACTACCAGGGTGTTCTTTGCATGCATGTGTCCTATGTTTTTGTCATGAGAACCACCATCAGCAGAAGGCCCATGTGGGGTCTTTAGGGAGGCATAGGGGCCTATTTTCACACCCCTTTTTAGTCTTTTTAGCTGCTGTCCATGGGCCTGTATCAAGTGGTTTTCAGAGGAAGCATGTTCCCTCTAAAGTTCATCCAATGTACCCCTCACGTAATCCCCCCCTCCTTTCCCTTCTGTAGGTATTTGTATGCCAGGATGAGGAGTGTAGGAATTCGGTCATTTGAAGTGTCTTAGGTGATGCATGTTAGTCTTATTGTTTTTTTTTCTTTTTCTTTATGAGCATATGTGTTAGTCGATCGTTTTGTTCACGTGCATGTATGCACAACTTCACACGCCCACTATTGCCCTGCTAGGCCCCCTTTGCATATAAGCTGTTGGCCATCTCATGGTGTGCACGGGCACACGCCTAGGCTCCCCATTCCCCATTTGCCTTTGTTAAGAAGCCAAGAAGAGAAGCCAAATGAGGCTTCTCCATCAAATCTGAACCCAGGTGGGCCTGCCCGAGGGCCCAACTGACTAGTAGAAGGCCCTAGGGACCTCAGGAAGCCACACCGAATGGCAGAACCACCAAAAGGAGCCATCCCAGTGTGATCCGGCAACTCAGGCAGGATCAACTGTGGCCTAGGTGTCCGGTAACTAAGGCCGGATAACCTATGGCCCCTGTGTATCCGGCCACTCTGGCCGGATCACTTGCAGACCAGGTGAATCCGGCCTGAGTTGCCGGATACACACAGAAATGTGTTTTTTTTGTATATTCTGCTGTCTTGTTGAATTTTGGAATGCTTTGAACCAAACCAGATAAACCGATAGGGTTTCTGGGCCACCCGGAAACCCAACTTGGGACTTGGACCAACCGGTCCAACTTGGCTCACTAGTGGGCCTTCCAACGGGGCCCACCAAGCCCAATAAACACCAAAGCATGCAATTAAACAAGCTAAGTAAAAGTGAACAAATTGAATCGGGCGGGCCAAACCCAATGCGGCCCACCCAAGCCTTGTTATGTGCAATGATGTATGAACTGCCTGGTTTGGCCGAGACCAAGGGCTAGGGCCTGTCGGGCCCGCCAAAGCCCGCCAACCGAACCAAGTCAGGGTGCAAACCCTAAACTCCAAAGAATTGGGCTTTCTAGCCCCAAAACCTGGATCACGGGCCCCAAGCCCAGTGACCAGCCCATCTCCGGCAAATTAAAAAGATAACATAAAATTGCTTGGCCACCATGTGGGCCCACCCAAGGGGCCCACAAGCCGATCCTGCCCAACTTAGTATGGAAAATACTTAAACCCTAACTGAAACAACTAAGTAAAATCAACTCATTAACCAAAGCCCACAGGGCCTCCTAGGCTAGACAGAGGCCCACCAAGGGCACACGGGCTTACCCAAGCCCACCAGGGACACCGTGGGCCTTCCAACGGGGCCCACCCACTCAGACTCAGAAAACTTAAGATCAAGCAAAGATAAAATCTACTAAAGGGACCCACACCACTTAGGTGGTCCCGCCAAGGCTTAACTGAAGGGCATGCTGGATTAGGAATCGGGTGAGAACCAAATAGAGTAAGCTGACTCAAATCAGGGAACCCACGGGACCCGTCATCCGACGGGGTGGACTGGGGTGTCTACGGACTTCCCCAGACCGCAACCGAGAACCAAACTTAGAATCTCAAGCCGCAGACCGAAAGCCCTAAATAGACAAGATTAGGCACCCAGGTGTCCGCCTGCACCCCATCAGGCGGTGGCGACTCCGAATCACCCCGTGCTGCGTTTCCCACGCGCGCACAGGTGTCGTTTATGCCAAGTGTATGCTGATAATAAGAATGCGCCTCCAAGTGAATTACACAACATGACATCTCCATGGCCCTTCTCCATGTGGGGTATAGAAGTCATTGGAATGATCTCTCCAAAGGCATCAAATGGACACAGGTTTATACTTGTAGCAATTGATTACTTCACCAAGTGGGTAGAGGCAGCTTCATATGCAAACATTACAAGTAGCCATGTTCTTAAGTTTTTGAAGCACAACATCATTTGTCGCTACGGTTTGCCAAGTGCCATAGTATCAGACAATGCTTCAAACCTTAAGAACAAGGACATGAGGAAGATGGTGAACAGTTTCAGATCACCCACCACAAGTCAGCTCCGTATAGACCAAAGATGAATGGGGCAGTGGAAGCAGCGAATAAGAATATAAAGAAGATCATCCAGAAGATGGTAGTAAGTTTCAAAGATTGGCATGAAATGCTGCCACTTGCTCTACATGCTTACAGAACCTCGATCTGGACTTCTACAGGGGCAACCCCGTATTCTTTAGTATATGGAATGGAAGCAGTTTTACCAGTGGAAGTAGAAATCCCTTCATTAAGAGTGCTAATGGAAGCTAAATTAGAAGAAGTTGAATGGATACAGTCAAGACATGATCAACTCAATATAATAGAGGAAAAGCGGTTAAAAGCGCTTTGTCATGGCCAATTGTATTAGAAGAGAATGGCTAGGGCTTACAATAAGAAGGTGAAGCCCAGAACTTTCCAAGAAAGGAATTTAGTATTGAAGAAAATTTTACCCTTTTTGGAAGACCGTCGTGGAAAATTCAAACCAAATTGGGAAGGGCCTTATGTTGTCAAAAAGGTCCTGTCAGGGGGTGCTCTCATCTTAACAGAAATGGATGGGAAAGATTTTCCTGAGCCAATTAACTCTGATGCAGTAAAGAGATATTTTCCTTGAATGAATATTACTAGGAAATGATCTGAGGCCATATTTCTATATTTCCCAAAATTTTCATCCCTAGTCAAGCCAATTTGAGCATGTTCGTCTTTTTTGATAAACCTAAACCGGACTTACAGTCTTATACTGGGGCAAAGCCAATAGGGGCAGAAAAAAAAAACAGGGGCAAATGAAAGCCAAGTAAAGAAAAGAATACACTTTGGGGAATGGGATCAAACTCATCATGACTGTAAGTTCAGTTGACCTATTTTCACACTTAGAAAATTTTGAGCCTTTAATACTTTTTCTTTCACAAACCGAGCTTAGCCTTTGTTTCGTCATATTATTAAGCCCTCGGTGATTTTAGTATATTCATTCAACTTTCAGAGTAAGATTGGTGATGACGAAATGCAGAAGCCGACCCTAGTGAAAATCGTAATGGGCGCTAGGGGCAATAGAGGAAAAAAGAAAAGAAAAGAAAAAAAGAAAAAAAAAGAGAATAAAGGGTTGAGTTGATCATGTGGTCTAAGTTTGAAGTCAACATGAGCACTGGAAACTGAACAGGTTAGCAAGGTCAGTCATGGAGGAAAAGCCATTTGGGGATGATTCTAAAGGTCACAGGATAGATAGATTTGGTCTTTCCCTATTGCTTGGACTACCCTTTTCATTATTCAACCTGATTTTAATTCTTTTGATTATATGTGATTAAGTGTTTTGGATCATTTTTTCAAAAAAAAAAAAAAACTATACTTTGGCCAGTGATGAGAAATCAAATACTTTTTCATAAAACTTCTGTTTTTACAAGCATCTGAGAAATCTGAGGCCAATAATATAAAACCTATTTTTGAATTAAATCTATTGTTTTTCCACTAATGGAGTTTGCTTTGTATAAAAGTATGAAAAAAAAGAAAAAAAAAAGATAAAAGAATCTAAGCCCTATTCCCCAACTGCTCCTCAAGCTCCCTAATCCTAGCAGCCTGAGTTGCAATGATTCCAGAAGCTTCCTCTGCATCAGGATCACTCAAAAAGGAGATGATCTCATCTGAAAGTGATTGCTTGATCTTCAACGCTTTAAGGTCAGCCAAGGAATCCTGATATTTCTTCCGCATCGCTCGGACTTCAAAGCGACGAGCTTGCCTTTGTTCTTCAAGTTTCTTCTCCATGGCAATACGACAAGACCTCTGCTCTTCAAGTTGCCTCTCCAGATCAATACCCTTTATCCTGAGCTCTTGTGCTTCTCGTACCCAAATTTGTTGAAGCCGCTTGTGGGTTGCCCTTTCAGACTCCAGAATGTCCTCATAAGTAGGGGGAAGAACTGCAGGAGGATCCTCTGGTACTGGGGCATGACTCTGCACCTGCTCTTTGATCCAGAAATGATAGTCCTTCACATGGGACTCAGAAAAGACTGGATCCCGCAGAAAGCGAACATAGGACCACTCATTCATTAATTGAGCATTTAGCCCCATGGTGGTTGATGTAAGTGGCCCTACAAGGCTCTCATAGCCAGTTGGGATCATAATTCTCTGGGTCGCTCCAAACTATCGAAGAACCCTCAAAGGAAGATAGAGAACAACAGATTTCAAGCCTACCAGGACCAAAAAGTTCTTATCTCTGAAGCTGATCACTGTCTCTGGATTGGGCTGATAAGTGCCAGGCCAGAAGAAAGAACCGTGTGTTTACACAGCTCCCATATACCCTGGCAGAAATACTGCCCACCTTGTTGCAAGAAGGACACCTGGAGCAGGTTCCACCAAATAGAAGGGCGTCCGCGAGTAAAGGGTACGACCCAACCAAGGCATGCAGTTACCATAGAGGAGCTCCGGGGCATAACACTGATGAATGTTGGAGCCTTCGTCATGCCGTCCAAGATCTTCTGGAAGTTGGGGAGCTCAAGATCGACCCTCCGCCAAATTGAAAAAAAAAACAAAAAAAAAACAAAAAAACAAAAAACAAGAGAGAAAGATTAATTGAAGTCCTCAGCATCATCATGCATCTTGGCATTTCACATCATGTATTCTGCCTTCTAATGCTTATCTCTCCTATCAGGAACCGTGTCAACAGCCAACATGGATAGCACTTCAGGAATGCTTCCGGTGGTTCGTGAGATGGTGGAACTTTTCCGTATATTATGGCAAATAATACAGGACAGAGAAGAAGCGTGGAATAAACGCTGGGAAGCATGGAGGGAAGAAGATTTCGAGCTGCGAGTCAGAGTAAGGGTTCTTGAAGAAGAAATCGAAAGCATGAAGGAAAGGATACCCTTAAGCCGCCAAGAAGTGAGCCATCCACTAACCATAGCAGATGGCCGAAGGCAAAGGGAGAAGGGAAAAGGCATAGCGGCAGATGTTCCCCAACCCTCGGAGAAGCCAACTGTCTACCGTAGCAAAGGGCAGCACAACAGAAGGATGGATCATTCAGAGGGTCCCCCAAGGAGGACAAAAGAAGAAATGGAGGCTAGACTGAGGAGGGTTTTTACCCCACTACCATATACACCGGCTGGGTTACTACCAATGCTGCTGAAGGAGGGGTATGTGCGGATTAAGCCCCCGAACCCTCGATTGGTTAATGCCAGAAGCTACAATGCTACGGAGCGATGCGAGTACCATTCTGGTGCTCCAGGGCACCACACAAGCCGATGCTGGGACCTACGGCATGACATTCAAGATCTGATTGATCAAGGATTCTTGAAGGAAATGCTCGAGAAGCCAAGGTCCACTGAAGGACAAGACATCTCTGACATGCTAGCACAGATTCGGATATCCGAACCACCCATCTCCCCACAAGAAGGAGGGGATGATGATGAGAAGAGCACTTGAAAGCCCCTGTCCGCGGCATGCAACTGAATTCCAAGAGCGCCGATTACATCGGCCACCCCTTTTTGCATAATTTGATTGCCTATTTTGCTTACGCTTTCTTTTCTTTTAAAACTCTGAACTGGACATCATATTTCTTTTTGCAAGATTATGAAATCTTTTGAGAAATCATTGAAGTGTTCAGCCACACCCAGGCATGACCGTGATCTTGGGACAAACCTGAACAATCAAAATTTGACAAATGGAAACGTGCCAAACAGCACGAACTGTGCGGGTTTCAACATAGCTAAGGGATCCCCCAACACCGCATTTGAACCCGGCCAGGCCAAACAAAGGGGCAAATTGTGATATAGGAAAAGAGAAAAGAAAGGGCAAGGTGCCCATACCAGTCAAAGGTCACTGACATGATCCAGGATCAATGATCTCAATGAAGTGACGAGAGGCCATCTTTTGGCTAAGATACTTCAAATAAATTCCGCTAGTTAAACGTGTTGAGCTTGATCGTCTCATTTCTAACCCACGTTATGTCTAGTCACCCCAAACTGGGGTAAAGTCAAAAAGCAAAAAAAAAAAAAAAAAAAAAAATTTGAAAATGAAAAATGATGATGAACAAAGAAGAAGAATGGCTCTCGAGCCAGCTAATCATGCAAAAATAATTAAGTGTTACATTCTCTGTGAAAGGAAGAAAGGCCATCCTTGATCTCCTCCAAAAATCATCTGACACCAGATGAAACCCTAGCAAAACACTTTGAGCCTAACAATTCCTTCATTTAACCTACCATGTCTTGTCTCCAAAACTGGGGCATAAAGATTCATACGGTCGGAGACACAAAGAGGAGGAAGGTGGAGATAGGACAAAGCGAAAAGCACCCTAAGAACAAAGGGGATAGAAATGAGGAAAGGAAAGAGCCCCCAGAAAGCAAGAACTTCAAGAAAGAACTGGGGGCAGTCCCTCGAAAGTAAAGAAAAGAAAAGAAAAGAAAAAAGAAGAGAACGAAAGCCGGGGCAAACCCCGAGGGCAAGAATCAAGAATTGGGGTTAGAATACCCAAGAAAGAAGGGAAAGAAAGAAAAGAACAAAAATGGAAAAAATGAGAAGAAGCTAAGTTGCAGGAACAAAGGTGAAGCAAGCCCTAACCAAAAAAGGGGTGGACAAGACATGGCTCTTAACCCATACGTCAATTTTGAGCCTTTATATCATTTCTTTTGAACCCTTGAACCCAGCCTACATTTCGTCCTACTATGAAGTCCTTTTTGATTACAGAGAATATAACATCGAATCTTGGGCAAGCTGGCAATGACAGAACCATAAAAGACAGAGAAGAACTTTGGCTAGACATGATAGTTACCCATAGAGTGAAGCTGCATAGGGTTTGAGCCTGTTTATCCTTCGTTTCTAAACACTGGAAACAAAGCCTACATTTCGTCCTAATGATAAGTCCTCTCTGATCATTGTGTGTCATGATCCATGGAAATTGTCGGGGCCCTAAAACTGGGGTGGGGCACCAAACCCCAAATGAGAGAATCAATCAAAGGAAAAATCCCTTACACAACCCCCAACCAAGGGTAGGGGAAAAGGAGAAAGAAAAAGAGAGAGAGAAAATCAAAGAAAAGCCAGGGCGGGGCAGTGCCAAAGAAACCCCCTGAACCAAAAATAACTCCCCTCATTTCAACCAGGGGGCACGCCATTGAAGGCCAAAATGTTGAGACACCTACAGGGAGTGCCAGATGGCACATTTTCCAGAGTCTAAATGAGAGTGTCAGGTAGCTGACCCAAAGATTACTGGTCCCGCCAGGGACCCACTTCAGAAAGAAAAATCCGAACATTTGGTGAATCCCCAAAAGGTTTCCACGAAGGAGAAATTACTTGAATTTGCACATAATTTTTTAGGAAACAAATGAATTCTAATTGACCCAATTTCACATGAACTTCTACAGGTACTAACAGAATTTGAGACAGACAGAAAAGCCATCACTGCGTATTCACACGCTGATGCGCAAAAGAACCGTCACCGTCACATTCACACATGGGACGCAGAAAAGCCATCACGGCGTATTCACACGCTGATCCGCAAAAGAACCGTCACCGTGTATTCACACAATGGACGCAGAAAAGCCATCACGGCGTATTCACACGCTGATGCGCAAAGAAAATCGTCACCGTGTATTCACACATGGGACGCAGAAAAGCCATCACGGCGTATTCACACGCTGATGCGCAAAGAAAATCGTCACCGTGTATTCACACATGGGACGCAGAAAAGCCATCACTGCGTATTCACACGCTGATGCGCAAAGAAAATCGTCACCGTGTATTCACACATGGGACGCAGAAAAGCCATCACGGCGTATTCACACGCTGATGCGCAAAAACCGTCACCGTGTATTCACACATGGGACGCCGAAAAAGTCATCACTGCGTATTCACATGCTGATGCAAGAAAACCGTCACCGTGTATTCACACATGGGACGCTGAAAAAGTCATCACTGCGTATTCACATGCTGATGCGCATGAACCGTCACCGTGTATTCACACATGGGACGCAGAAAAGTCATCACTGCGTATTCACACGCTGATGCAAAAAAAAACGTCACCGTGTATTCACACATGGGACGCCAAAGGAGTCATCACAGTGTATTCACACATTGGTTGGCAGAATCTTGTGAAACCAAAGCCGCTTACAGATGAGTCAGAGATAGGCAGAGGTAGCTTCAGAGACAACCGAGACAAAGAAAAGAATGAGCAAAAGACTAAGGAGCAAGATGTCTCCCACCATTTGAATGACACGGAAATGTGTCCCTAAGGAGTAAGATGTCTCCCACCATTTGAATGACATGGAAATGTGTCCCTAAGGAGCAGGGTGTCTCCCACCACTTGAAATACTAAGGAGCAAGGCACCTCCCACATCTAAATGACACAAGAATGTGTCCTCAAGGAGTAAAGCATCTCCCAATGTTGAAGGACACGGAGTCCCCAGAACAAAGTGTCTCTGCAAGGTGGAACAAGTTGTTCCCCATTTCTGGAAACGACAGAGAATCAAGACATGAAGGAGAAGGAGCATAAATGAAGATATCATCGGGCAAGATGGCCCTTTTGTAATTTTTGATTTCACACTTTTGTAAATAGATTAGAGCAGGTGTGTGAGCTCCTCTGAGGCACTGGACAGCGCTGGAAGCACCTCCTCACCAACAGCAGCTCTTCCTCCACCTTTCATTCCTCTCTCCCCCATTCGGTTCACATCCTAACCCAACCCTTGGACATCAAAAGAAAATGCAAGCAAGCTTCAAGTAAAAGACACAAATTGGTCAGAAGTCTGAAATCACCTAAAAGGCTTTAATGGAACAAACAAGAAGAAAAGAATATTGTCAAGTGTCTGGCATCAACGCCGAAACAGGTTGGCGAGCTCAAGTCCAATCTAATCTCTTTCAAACTTAAATCAAATGCTGAAGAGTTGCCCTACAGAAACCCGAGAGAAAAGGGTAAGGAAACTCTGAAGCCAGGAAGTGACGCCGCATGATTTGGCCGCTTCCCTCTCAAAGTGAAAACTTCAAAGGACTTAGCTCATCGACCATGTCGACAGAAATGCCAGGCGCAAAAACGAGATTCTTTTTCTCTTTGCCGTTCATCCGCAAGGTGACTCCGGCAAAGAGGGGCAGCTGTAAGCACCTCATTTTTGCGCTCCCAAAAGGCCAGAAAATGTAAAAACCCGGCCAAGAAGTCAAACCCTGAGGGGTGGAAAGTTGACCTGTTAATCAGATAAAATTTGGCCACCTTGATCTATTCCATTGGATAAAGAATCTCGACACGGTTCCAACGCAACTGGGTTTGCAGGAATCGGAGTCCGGATAAAGGTTCTGCGGGCAGTCAAACTTAAGGAAAAGCCAAGAGTTGACTTTTCCTCGCTTTCCGTGCCAAATACCTTACTTTAGCCCAATGGATAGAGAATCTCGACACGGTTCCAACGCAACTGGGTTTGCAGGAATCGGAGTCCGGACGAAGGTTCTGCGGGCGGTCAAACTTAAAGGAAGACCAAAAGTTGACTTTTTCTCAGAATCCGTGCCAAGTGCTTAGCCCCATGTCATTAAATAGAGGGCTCCGATACGAGTTCAACACAATTGAGTTTTGCTCAAATCGGAGTTCGGGTGAGTGAGATAGGAGCTGACAAAATTCCTGAGCAGCAAAGCCAGAAACTGCACACGTGGCGCAGAAACTGCCCACGTGGCAGCCAACGCAGCAAAATATCTCAGGGACTAAATCTTAAATATAAAAATTTCGTACGGGCAATCCGTAGATATCAAAAAGGGTCAAATCGGTCAAATCGGTCGAATCGGTCAAGTCGAAGGGCAAATCCGTAATTTTTCGATTTGTATCCGATCACATATACCGGATACACTGCCTATTCTTCATGGCCGGACTTGAAAGCCGGATACATAAAGGTGTTCGCGCGAAATCCGCGCCACTTGGCCGACAGATTCGCGGCGGCATTAAATTTCAAAATGATTAAGTCATGTATCCGGCCTGAGTTGCCGGATGCAAAGGGAGGCTAGTGTATCCGGACTTGGAGTCCGGATACGAATAGGCCTTAGTGTATCTGGCATGAGTTGCCGGATACAATAAGTTGCCTATAAATAGCAAAACAGCAGCTCAGTCCGGGGTTGGCCTTTGTTCATGCGATTTTGGGCTCTCTTCTCTCACCCATTCTCACCCGAAATCCCCTCTCTTTCAGCCTCTTTGCCTCCCATCACCTTCCCCTACCATCCAAAACCCTTGCCTTCTTCCTTCTCTTCACTTTCCTTGTTGAACAAGAGGAGTTCGAACTGTTGTTGGGAGCTGGAAGAAGGACTTCCAGCCGTGTTTTTGCTGCAAGGAGGAGGCTTCACTTTGCTCAAGGGATTAAGAACCCTCAGGTAAGACTCCTTACCATCTGTTGTTGAGCATATATTAAAATAGGAATTTTTTGAATATTTTTTTTTACCAAGTTGCCTTCACCTCTTCGCATGGGCTCATTTTTGTGTCATTCTATGCATGTATTTACTATGGTTTTCGAGTCACGAGGTCTTGCACCACGTAGGAGTCCGCGTAGGCCCTGTACGTTAAGCATTAGGTTCTTTAAAATGGGTGTTTCTGCCATGTCTTATTGCTGATTTGAGGAGGGGGTATGCCCCCTCATGCTTGAAGGTCTTTTGTACCCCTATGTAACCCCCCTCCTCTTCCCCTTCACTGGAGGTTTCGTGGTAAGTAGCAGGTCCATGTGTAAAGCTTGCTAGGTTTTCTTTTTCGTTTGCTTCCTTTCTCGTTAAATGTCATATACGTAGTGCCATGTGTGACAGAGATCTGCAGCATGTTTAATGTGTTTTGGTCAAGAGACCTAGGCTCGTCTTGCATGTCCACTGATCGTGTGGGAATAGAAGGACCAAATAGGGACACCTAGGTCCCTGTCCAGCCACAGAGAGCTTCCCAGGATCAGGAGGAGGTAACACCTCTAGCCTCCTCCCCATTGTCTTTGCTGAAAAGTCCAAGAAGGAGAAGCCAAAGGTGGCTTCTCCCAAAACCTGTACGTATGTGGGCCCATCCGAGGGCCCACCTGACTCCTAAAACCCCCCTGGGAACCCCTGGGATCCATCCCAAAAGGCCAAAACCCAAAAAGACCAATTCTAGGGTGATCCGGCAACTCAGGCCGGATCACCTGAGGCCTAGGTATATCTGGCAACTAAGGCCGGATAACCTAGAGCCTCTGTGTATCCGACCACTCAGGCCGGATCACCTGTAGACCCTGTGTATCCGGCCTGAGTTACCGGATACACACAGAAGCATGTTTTTTTGTATAATCTGTTGTATTGCCGAATTCTATGGTGATTTGCATTAAAACCATTGAACCAGCAGGGTTTCCGGTCCACCCGGAAACCCGAGATGGGACTTGGACCAACCGGTCCAACTTGGCACACTAGTGGGCCTTCCAACGGGGCCCACCAAGCCCAATAAACCAAAGCATGTTAAATAAATAACCTAAGTAAAAGTGAACCAATTTGAATCGGGCGGGCCAAACCCAATGCGGCCCACCCGAGCCTTGCCATATACATGAGTGCATGAACTGTGTGGTTTGGCCGAGACCATGGGCTAGGGCCTGTCGGGCCCGCTAAAGCCCACCAACCGAACCGAGTTAGGGTGCAAGCCCTAAACCCCGAGGAACTGGGCTTTCAAAGCCCAAGGCATGGATCATGGGCCCCAAGCCCAATGACCAAGCCCACTTTGGCAAAAATTGAATAAAGATAAATTAAACTTACTTGGTCACCATGTGGGCCCACTTAAGGGGCCCACCAACCGATCCGGCCCCCCCATTGCATGAAAATCACTTAAAACGCCTAACTTAAACCTAAGTAAAAACCAATTTATTCTCCAAAGTCCACAGGGCCTCCTAGGCTTAGGCAGAGGCCCACAAGGGCAAATGGACTAACCCAAGTCCACTAAGGGTACCGTGGGCCTTCCAACGGGGCCCACCCAAACAGACCCAGATAATTTAAATAAAAGCAAGATAAAATCAACTAAAGGGACCCACACCACTCAGGTGGTCCCACCCAGACTTAACCAAATTACATGCGGGATTAGGAATCGGGTGAGAACCAAAGTGAGACAGCTGACTCAAGATAGGGAACCCACGGGACCCGTCATCCGACGGGGTGGATTGGGGTGTCTACGGACTTCCCCAGCCCGCAACCCAGAACCAAGACTTAGAATCTCAAGCCGCAGACCAAAAACCCTAATAGACAGGATTAGGCACCCAGGTGTCCGCTTGCACCCCATCAGGCGGTGGCGACTCCGAATTCACCCCGTGCCGCATTTCCCACGCGCGCACACGTGCCAAGTGCTTAGCCCCACGTCATTAAATAAAGGGCTCCGATACGAGTTTAACACAATTAAGTTTGCTCAAATCGGAGTTCGGATGAAGGAGATATGATCTGTCGAAGTTTCCGATCAACAAAGCCGGAAACTGCACACGTGGCGCAAGAACTGCACACGTGGCGACCAACGCAGTAAAATATCTCAGGGACTAAATCTTAAATATAAAAAATTCATACGGGCGATCCGTAGATATCCAAAAGGGTCAAATCGGTCGAATCAGTCAAGTCGAAGGGCAAATCCGTAATTTTTTGATTTGTATCCGGTCACATATACCGGATACACTAGCTCCCCTTCATGACCGGACTTGAGGACCGGATACAAGAAGATTTTCGCGCGAGATCCGCGCCGATTGCCCGACAAATTCGCGGCGGCATTTAATTTTCAAATGATTATGTTTTGTATCCGGACTTGAAGACCGGATACAAAGGAAGGCTAGTGTATCCGGCCTTGAAGGCCGGATAAAGGCAGGGCATAGTGTATCCGGCCTAAGTTGCCGGATACATTATGTTTTCGATAAATAGGAAACAGCAGCCCAAAAAAGGGGTTGGCTTTCATTTCTTCTTTTTCCCTGCTCTCTTCTCTCACCTACACATCTCGAATCCCCTCCCTTCCAACCCTACTAGCCTTCCATCACCTCCCCATACCACCCCAAGCCACTCTCATCTCCTCCTTCTCCTCTCCATTCTCACTGAAACAAGGACTGAGGTTGCTGCCGTGCTCAAGGAGGAGGACCTCCAGCTGCTGTACCACCTCAAGAGAGCAACCCCACCTTGCTCCAGGGTTCAAGAACCCCCAGGTATTGTTTCTTATGAAGTTTTGCTTTACATATATGAGAATGAGGTATTTCTAAGCATGTTGAGGGGCATGGCCCTCCATTGTTGTTCTAAGCCTCTTCCCATGCAATTTTCGTGCATGTGTTTGTTCTTTTTTATGGCACAAAGCCATCCCTGGCTAAAGACCTACGTAGGATCATTTAAGAGGCATGAAAGTCCGGTTTTACACAGCCTGGCGACTCCACTGGGGACCACTCAGCCCAATATGACCCTACCTAGCCCGAGTCAGCGTAGGAGGGATTTAGGGGACATTTAGGGACTCTTGTTACCCCCGTTTAGCAAGGTACGGAATACACGTAAATACGTGTTCTGGGGAGTCCTGTCACAAGGACGCGATAATTGCCTAAGGCAAGTGGAATTTAAGTGGTCCCCTGTGACCCTCCCCTTTACCTGGGGATTCTCCCAGGACATCGTAAAACGTGTCAATTCTGCACCTTACTATACGAGGCAGTAGGGAGTCCTTTATCACCTAAATCCAGATAAAACTCACCCGTATAGGCACAGCACGCAGCCCAACTGCACACACGGGCACACCACAACACCGTGGATGGATGATTGCGTGGATTTAAATTTTAAATTTCCGCATTTGTGTGATAAAACTGCGTTGGGTGACACGCACGAGGGAGGATGCGTGAATGATCCGACCTTTGATAGATGAGTTAATCGGATACTACTACTTCTTTACCAAAACCTAGACCTCTCTAGCAGCCTACCCTTCTTATTACTATGAACTGATCTTTGGGATGGTATTCGCACTTACGCTCCCGTGGCTTGCCGGGGAAAGCAGGGTAAAACCATCCCCCCAGTTTTCTGGAGTCCATTAGCACTACTGGTTTCTTGCCGTGGCACGCGAGGATCCAGTACTGGTCCAGACCCTTGTAGGCTTATGTCTGGGGCTGGGTATCCCTCCCCACCTAACGTTTCTGAATGAACCTTGCGTTGAGCATGAGAGGGTGAGTAGGACGTGAATGATGAATACAAGAGGAGTAAAATTGGAATAAAATCCAAAGTCCATTAGGGGCAGCAACCCCCGCTTTTTACATCAAAATTGAGTAAACCCTAGATGCTGGGTTACCTCGGCCCTAGCTTAGGAAGCTCACCTAATTTTAGATCAGGGGAACCACCCCAGATCCATGCATAGACTCCTGTATGCTATGGGCCCTGACCCATTAGAGTCCGCTGGGAGCACTTTAAGTCCAGATTGGTCTTTTAGAGCAGACGAAAGCCGGCCAGATCAGACAAACAGATGAAAGCATGCCAGATCAGAGCATGGGCACTAAACCCTAGATCTAGAGATTTTCAGCCTACCCGCTTTGAAAGCAATCTGTACCCGTCCTTTTGGCTCCCAACAGCCTTAAGGATGAATTCTTTACGGCTTTGTAAATATTTTTGTAAACCTCCGCCCTCGATGGCAAGTTGTGATTTTTGCTGTGGTCTGACGCCGAAAGCAGATGAAAGAACAGATGAAAGACAGAAAGACTGATTGGGACTTGAATGTGCTCCTCTACACAAGTATGTCTAGGAGTCGCGCCTTCATTGACGCCAACCCCTAGGACCACACACCATGTGTGCCTGAGTTAAATTCCGCATTGCTTTGTTCTTTCTTCATTTGGTGAAGCATGTTAGAACTCCTAGTGGTTATCTCTTTTGCTTAAAATTATGCATGTCTTAGGACTAACTTAGAGTCTTGGTGTGGAACCTTAATTTGACTCGGAATTTTGATCGGATAGTTGGTATGGCATCTTCATCCTCATCTGAGAGAACCCGTTTCCCTAAGATATAGAAGTGCACCTGGGATACCCCCTGGATCCGTTCTTGGACAAGGCAGCTCCAAGGGAGTGAGCAGATTGAATGGGAGCACAAATACCACATGGGACAGACTTTGTCCCTGTTAAATGTGCTGATTAACTGGGATATGATCCAAGCAGCCCTGCTTTTCTGGGATCCCCAGCTTTCAATGTTTCGATTCGGGGTCAACGAGTTGACTCCCACAATTGAGGAACTTGACCTGTTCCTCCGATTTTGTGACTTAGGAGAACCCGCTAGGCCAAGTCTCAAAGAAAGTTACAAGAATGAAGCTTGCATTTTCTTTGGCCTCTCAAGGGGAGAATTTCAGACCTTAGGAGGTGACAAATCATTTACTCGGGTCTCTAAAACATTCCTAGTTGAGAAAATGAGAAACAAAAAGCAGGAAAGACCCCGGGCTTGGTTTGACACCTTCACCCTTGTGGTTCTGTCACAAATCTTCTTTCCAACTAGGGGAGACACCATTAATTTGGCCCTCATGGAAATTGTGGATCAACTCAGGGCGGGGTACCGAATCATGCCACTTATCCTAGCTCAACTGTTCCATTCCCTGACTTTGTCAAAAAACGGAACTCGGAGGTTTCAAGGGTGCGCTCCCCTTCTCCACATTTGGCTACAAGACCACCTGACGGTATCATCACCTGTCAGTGCATATTACAAGGCAATCGGCGATAACATCCATTGGTTGGCTCAAAGAGAGATCAAACCAGACCTACCCACTCGTGAGGATTGGTTTAACCACTTTCTCCACCTGAAGGGAGAAATGGACATCAGATGGTGGGGTACATACAACATCCCCTACACCCCCATCATAGCTTTCAAGAAAAGAGAGGGGCTTTCCCTGATAGGACTCACCCATGCCGTGTCGTACTATCCGATCTGGGTTCTGAGACAGTTTGGGAAACTGCAGGGAATCCCAGTCAAGGACGACTTGGGCAATTTGATTGGTCCACTCACCAAGGGACTAAGGACCCAGCTGCTGATGGAGTGGAAGACAGTGTGTGTATATCGAGAAGACGTCTTCATCAAATCACATTTTCGAGACTACGAGTAGTGGATAGCTCGGGAGTTTGGCCACGACGGCCCCCCACCTCTTCAGCCTGTCGCTTCAAGCGACATTCCAGTTCCGTCCCCTAACACATATAGGGACAGGGTGGCCGAACTGCAGGAGACCCACTCACGTATCCATTTAGCTTATGTGGATTCGGAACGGGAGAGTAGGCAGGCCAATATAGCCTTGCAACACGAAATGGAATTGGTGCGCAAGCGCGCTGAGGAGGACCGACGTCTGCGGAACAAACTTCTGCGAGCCTTGAGGAGGCAAGACGTGTCCTCCCACTATGATGATGACCAACCTAGCTAGACTTTGGCTTTGTTGTATTTGTTATGAATGATGATGTACTTTGTGCCATGGCGGCACCTTTTGATTAAAGCATGAATTTATTTCCGCTTTGCTATATATTGTTCAAACTTAACAAGACAAGAATTTGAAATAAAAGAATCAATTCCCTCCAATAGGGCAACTTGGTCTCCGACAGACCACCTATTCTCAGATAATTTCAATCTCCCTGGTCGCTGCGACCACCTAGTTTCCTTTGATTGCATCTCTCTCATTGAGATCGCAAAACCCAGCAAGTGTTAAAAAACACCCGAGACTTTGAGCTCAGATCACACCCGTCTGCATCTTTTCAAGATCATGCGGTCTAACCTGTAGGGCACCGAAACGTCCGACGGATGAGTCGGATATTGGTGGAGGATCGTCCTAGCATAGCCTACCCCTTTTAGTGACACCAAAGCCGCCGGTGATTGAATCGGATATTGGCTACGGAGCGTCCGGGTACTACTAGCCGAATCCTTAGGGCACCGAAGCCGCTGACGGATGAGTCGGATATCGGTGGAGGAGCATCCTAGCATAGCCTTCCCCTTTGTGAGGCGCCGAAGTCAATGGTGATTAAACCAACGACTAGCTAAGGCACGCCCGGGAACTACTAGCCAAAGTTCGGCGCCGACGCCGCCAGTGAATGAACTGGAGATTGGCCGAGGTACGCCTGCGTGCTGATTTTCAGCCCCCCCTGCGGAGACCTTACATTGGTCCAACCCTGTGATTCTGAGCTCAAACAAAGCCCCTTAAATTGAAGGTTCTCTTTCCTTGCCTAAACAGCTAAAATAGATTAGTTCAACCGGGTTCTCTGTCCCAGTCGTTTCCAAGCGACTAAAATAGATCAGCTTTCAGAAAAAATAGGGTTCTCTCTTCCAGTCGCCTGCGGGTGACTAAAATAGACTCGGTCCCTAAGGTTCTCTTCCCTTGTTACCTACGAGTAGCTAAAATAGATCAGTCTTCAAACTTATTAGGATTCTCTTCCCCGGTCGTCCTAGGACAGCCAAAATAGATCAGTCTCCAAATTCATTAAGGTTCTCTTCCCTTGTTACCTGCGGGTAGCTAAAATAGATCAGCTAATTCATTTAGGGTTCTCTTTCCCAGTTACCCACGGGTAACTAAAATAGATTCGGTCACTAGGGTTCTCTTTCCCAGTCGCTTCCGAGTGACTAAAATAGATCAGCTTTCAAAAGATAGGGTTCTCTTTTCCAGTTGGCTGCGGGTGACTAAAATAGATCCGGTTATTAGGGTTATCTCTCCCAGTCGCTTCCAAGCGACTAAAATAGATCAGTGTTCAAAATTCTTTGGGTTCTCTCTCCCAGTTACCTACGGGTAGCTAAAATAGATCCAGTTACTAGGGTTCTCTTCCCCGGTCACTTCCAGGTAACTAAAATAGATCAGTTGATTCAAAATTCAGGTTCTCTTCCCTTGTTGCCTTAGGGTAGCTAAAATAGATCAGTTAGTCAAATCATATCATAAAACAAAAAAAATAATAATAAATAAATGAATAAATTCTATCAGATAAAATTGTGTAATCAATTTGTGTAAAATTGCACTAATGCCTGCGAATTGTCCCCCCAGGTACCAAAAATTGCTTTCAGAAGTCCGTACCTGTTAAGATCGAGGAGAAGGCTCGAAATGGATCAGCAAGGACAGCAGACGCCGCCAGGGCAACATCCTGCAGAGTCTAGTCATGCGCAAGTGGTTAATGAGATGCAACAGAAGATGGACAGCATGAGTACCATCATACAGGAATTGATGACAGAGCTGATAGAGTTGAGGCAGGTCCCGCCAGTGGTACCAGGCGCCTAGCAGTCGCAACCCCAATTCCCAGCACAAGCGGAAGCGGCACCACCACCACGTCCGGCAAATCCCCCTCCTCTAGCACCGCCACCACCGGCAGCACCGTTCCACGTTACACAACAGGATCAGTTTCTGCCTATCCATCTGGGGCAAGGTGACGAGGATTGGTACAGAACTCAGGAGGTGCAGTTTGAGGAGAAACTGACAGCAGTTAGGGAAGAGAACAGAACGGAAATGGCTGCCCTGAAGGAGCAGCTCAAACAACTCCAACCTAGCACAGTGCAGAGCGAGGCTACCCTGGAAAGCCTTTGCTTCTTTTCGGACATCCAACTCCCGGCTAAGTTCAAATGCCCTGAGTTGCACCAGTTCGATGGCACCGGGTGCCCCCTGAACCATCTGAGGTCCTATTCTGGCGACATGTGCCAATACGCCAAGGAAGAGCGGATCATGGTGCAGTTCTTCCAGAAGTCATTGACTGGGTCCGCTTACTCCTGGTTTCTGAGTTTGGACAAAGCCAAGATTAAGACATGGAATGATTTGGCAGCCATCTTCATCCAGCAATACCGCCTAAATAGTCAGATTGTGCAGACAAGGGCAGAATTGCAGAGACTAGCTAAGAAGAGCCAGGAGTCAGTGAGAGAATATGCCAAACGCTAGAAGGAGTTCGCAACGCTGGTACAGCCGCCGTTGCTAGAACAAGAGATGACGTCATTGTTTATCACATCATTGGGCCAACCTTTCTTCACTCTGCTGCTGGGGCAGAGTACGTCGAACTTCAATGACCTGATCTTGATTGCGGATCGGATTGAAGACGCAGTGAGGGCCGGAAAGATAGATGGCAGCGGGCAGAGCGCCGCACCGAGGAGGCCAGTAACAGGACTAGGTAGCAGAAACCAGGGGCAAGAGCCCAGGAGACAAGAACCGCAGGCGGTCAACTATGTACACCCTGCACAACCCCATCATTTCTCTCAAAGACCAGAAGCCGTGGCACCTCAAGGGACCGCGCAGGCTGCGTACCAAGGGGTAAGAAGGACGAGAGAAGAAATGGAGGCCAGGATGAAACGGGTTTTTACCCCACTCCCGTATGCGCCGGCAGGATTGATACCTACTTTGCTGAAGAAAGGGTACGTGCAAGTCAAGCCTCCAAATCCTCGCTTAGTCAATGCCAGGAGCTATAATGCAGCTGAGGGATGCGAGTACCACTCCGGTGCTCCAGGGCACCATACCAATCGGTGCTGGGATTTGAGGCACGACATCCAGGACCTGATTGATAGTAAACGCATCACGGTCGACCCTCCAGCGCCACCTGCCCAGACTCCTGCAGCCGGCGTAACTACCAATCCGCTCCCAGATCACTCAAAAGCCTCCACTAGTAGAACGGCAAATCAGGTGAGTAGCGATCGGGGCACCGGGCAGTTCGACCCTTCTACACTTATTGGCCGGCCAGGGCAGACAGTAAGGGTGCAGCTTCGAGCAGAAACCCCCTCAACAACAATCGCAGTAAAGGAGAACACAGATGCCTATATCTGCGCTATAGAGGATGAACCGCAGAGTAGTGAGGAAGTCACGGGGCCATGGAATCCCATACAATGCGGATGGATCAGTGACTCCCCATCCCCTCCACGCAGAGAAGGAATCGGTAGTTTCGAAGGACCCTGGTTCCGAAATGGGCCACCAGACATAGACGCGTCAGTGGGCAGTTCAAGGGTACCTCCGCAGATGTCCACCGGATGGCCACCCGAGTATATGTCTGCGACATCAGAGCCAGACCTGCAATCCCTCACCGATCCCCTATCAGCAGAACCGAGTTCAGAATCCTCTTCCCACGGCACATCTGAGTGGTTCGTCCCCCCTCACGCCGCAGAAGAGGAGGAACCGCCATCCACGCCTGAACTCGTGAACCCGCCTGATCCATATGAGAGCTCGGACGAGTCCACTGATACGGACTCAGAAGACACATCAGCAGAAGAAAGCAGGACAGTAAACGTCATTGAAGAAGATGGCAGTGACTTCCCTACTGATCTCCCTCTGGTGCATTTCCACCCATGCCCAGACCAAGAGTTTTTCTACCCCACCCCTCTCGCCAACCCCTCTGCCCTTAACATCCACGACATCATGGACTCACCTCCACAAGACCCCTTCCACCTTTCATTCGAACCACCCACACTGAATCTTTCAAAGCTCAACCTGGAGCCACCCTCGTACAAGGCCGCACCCCCACCTTACCCCACCCAATCTTTCCGCCATCAAGCCACCTCCGCAACCACCATGGAAGCAAAAATAGATCGGATCACCCGATCCGGTCAATACATAAACACTGACCCCCCACCCGCACCAGAGGAGGGAGCAGAAGCAGAAGCGAAAAGGAAAGAAAAAGGGAAGGACGTGGTTACAGAATTGCCACCGACCCTCAAAAGAAAGGGAAGGGCCACAGAGGAGGAGGTCACAGATTTACACAATAGCATCTACACTCCCGAATACGATCTCCTCCAGCAGTTGAACAAGGTACCCGCCCAGATTTCCATAATGAGACTTCTGATTGATTCAGAAAAGCACAGTGCAGTGTTGATGAAGGTCCTGGGAGACGCACACGTACCAGCAAGCATTGATCCCGAGCAGCTGGGGGCAGTGGTGTCAGTGATCATGGCACCCCAGGCAATCTCTTTCTTTGCAGCAGATCTGCCACCGGAGGGTTGTGACCATGCTGAGCCACTCTATATAACTGTGAAATGTGTAGATCTCATTGTAAAGCGAGCCATGATCGACAATGGGTCAGCATTGAATATATGCCCAATGAGGACATTCCATAGCTTACAATTGAGCCCTACCATGATCAAACCAAATGGGCACAATGTCAGAGGCTTTGACAACGCCCGAAGGGACTCACTGGGAGAAGTCACTTTGGTAATCATGATCGCAGATAGGCCCTTCACCATGGAGTTCGAACTCATGGATATCAATGCCTCATTCAACTTGCTGATTGGGAGGCTGTGGCTGCATCAGGCAGGAGCAGTATCTTCCACACTGCACAGAATGGTCTGGTTTGTGTCAGGAAACGAACTTATAACAGTACATGCTGAGGATCATCGAGAGTTCGAAAGGGTCGGAGTACCTTATGTGGATTATGAGTTGCCCACCACACTCAATTTCCAAGCGGTAGAGATGGTGCAGGTGAACTGTATCCCTGAATCTGAAAGGGGGCGGCGACTTTCGAAAAAGAGGAGAAAGTACATGTTCAGCGCTGCTGACTGCGCAGACTGGGGTCTCAGAGCTGGCGATGGATTGGGCAGGTATAAGCAGGGAATTAAGGCAGCCATCCGACCTTATGAGCAGACTACTGGTTTTGGACTGGGGTTCAGACCGCAGCCAGAAGACTACTCCCGACTCCTTGGGAACCGTGCCGAGAGGAAAAGGGCGAGAACTGAAGGAAGAGACCCCCACTGACCCATATGCGTGCACGAGAACTTGTACCACCGCTTCTCTAACATGGAGCGTGAAGCGGCCCAGGCTATCGAGAACATAGTCCCCCAAGGGTGGGGAGATGAGTTTCTGGATACCCCTGCCATGGAAGAAGATTACTTGCAAGGATTGGCTCAGATGCTCTGGGAAGAGCCACCCTCTATGGAAATGGTTGGAGATGCAGTAGAAGTAGACCCATTGGCTCCTGAGGGGTCGCCAGATGGCCTGCCAGCACTGGTCGCCCTGGACTCAGTTGACGAAGTCACCATGGCCTTCGCCCCACCAGATGAACAGTTCATCCCTGACGGGATCCCGGTCAACTCTCCGATTGTGATAGAAGTGCCACCACCTGCTCCCATTGAGGAATCCAAAGAAGAAGGCCCAATCATGTATGTCTGCATGATGGAGGGGCGAGACAGCTCAGGAGCGCCGACTCGTAGGCCAAGGTCGCCTCCTCCACCTCCCTATATCCCGCACCCCGGAACTCGCGATGGTTTGAACCGCATGTTCCGTAGCATGCCCCAAGTGCTAGGGTTGGTACCGGAAGAGGTATACCATGCAGCTTACGGCAAATGGGCACCACCAGCTTACTCTTCTATAGTTCCTGGGATACCAACTGGGATACCCATAATGTTTGCACCCCCCAGAGTTGACCCGGCCAACGAAGTCACCATCGCGTATGCGCCACCCAGGGATGAGATACCGTGGGCCATCCCCATCAGTGGAGCATGGATGGGGATATCATCAGAATCTGGCCCCCAGTCAGAGAGAAGCCAGAACAAGCCAGTGGGAGGTGCAGCACAAGATCCGATTTGCATATCTTCGAATGACAGCGCCAACATGGTACTGGCAGAAGAACCAGAAACGGCAGTCATCATCAGCAAGAAAGACCAGGCACCACTCAGGAACTGGAGCGCCACACCTTTTGCCATCAGCAAAGCTCCTATCCGAAAGGGGGTTTCTATCACCTCTGAAGTTTCTATTGTAGCTACTGCTGAAGTTTTTAATGAATATCTGAATGCTTCCTACAACTTGCATCTATTAGAAGAAGAAAATAACAAAAATAAGCAACTTGAGCATCGCAATCTTAGTATCAATCCCGACGCACACCTGGGAGGTCCGGGGCACGAGATAGGTAATAAGATTGCCATAATTGAACAAAAAGGACTAAAAGAAATTGAAAAGCCAGTGCAGATGGCAACGATAAACGAAATGCATGAGCCAGTACCCAATCCTGAGAACGAGCAAGAACTCGACAAGTCAGATTGGGGCACTTGCCCATCGCGGCAAGAAGGTTCAGACATCGTCCCCTGTGAGCCTTTCGAGCATGAGGACGATGATGAATCATGGGAGACCCCACTTGAAATCCAACTTGCATTGGAAAGGCATGAAAAGGGTCCCCAGGCTAACATTGAGGAAACAGAGTCAATTGACATAGGTGAAATAGCACAACCAAGGATCCTCCAAATTGGTAAAAAGCTGTCATCATTATTGAGAAAACAGATGTTCGATTTTCTTAAGTCTTATTCTGACGTGTTTGCATGGTCATACGAGGATATGCCTGGGTTAGACACGGACTTGGTTGTGCATCGGTTGCCTACAAAGTCTGAGGCCGTACCTGTGAAACAGAAGCTCAGGCGCACGAAGCCGGAATGGGCCCTGAAGATCAAGGAAGAGGTCACCAAGCAGTTGGATGCCGGATTCCTGCAAGTAACTCACTATCCAGAGTGGTTAGCCAACATTGTGCCAGTTCCCAAGAAAGATGGGAAAGTCAGGATGTGTGTCGACTATAGAGACCTGAATAGAGCAAGTCCAAAGGACGACTTCCCATTACCGCACATTGATGTACTGGTAGACAACACAGTAACGCATTCGATGTTCTCTTTCATGGACGGCTTCTCTGGTTACAACCAGATAAGGATGGCACCTGAGGATATGGAGAAAACATCCTTTATCACGCACTGGGGCACTTACTGCTACCGCGTGATGCCGTTTGGACTGAAGAATGCGGGCGCTACATATCAACGGGCGATGACTCTGTTGTTCCACGACATGATACACAAGGAGATGGAAGTGTATGTGGATGACATGATAGCAAAGTCTAAGGAAGAAGAAGACCACTTGGTGAACCTTGGAAAAATGTTTGACAGGCTCAGAGAACACAAGCTTCGACTCAACCCAAACAAATGCGTATTTGGAGTTACTTTAGGGAAGTTGCTCGGATTCATAGTGGGCAAACGGGGCATAGAGGTCGACCCCGCCAAAGCAAAGGCAATTCTGGAGATGCCTCCTCCATCTATAGAAAAGGAAGTGAGAGGGTTCCTAGGCAGATTGCAGTATATCAGTAGGTTCATTGCACAGATGACTCCTATGTGCGAGCCTATATTCAAGCTGCTAAAGAAAGACAACCCTGTGGTTTGGAACGATGACTGTCGAGTAGCGTTTGATAAGATCAAGGCCTATCTGATGAGTTCGCCGACGTTGGTCCCGCCTGTCCCAGGACAACCTTTGATCATGTATTTGACAGTCTCAGAGACGGCTGTAGGATGTGTGTTAGGGCAACACGATGAGAAAGGAAGGAAAGAACAAGCGATCTATTACCTAAGGAAGAAGTTTACCAACATCGAAGTCAGATACACAATGCTTGAAAAGACGTGTTGTGCCCTAGTCTGGGTAGCTCAGAAACTTCGGCATTATTTGCTTAGTCACACAGTCTTTCTAATCTCCAATCTGGATCCGTTAAAGTACGTCTTTGAGAAGCCGATTTCCACTGGCAGGGTCGCCAGATGGCAAGTCCTTTTGTCCGAGTACGACATTGTCTACACGACTAGAAAGGCGATAAAGGGACAAGCTGTGGCGGATCACTTGGCAGAGCACCCACTGCCTGACTACCAACCACTTCTAACTCACTTCCCGGACGAAGATGTGATGTGCACCAAGTCCACAGAAGAGGTAGAAGAAACCAAGTGGCAAATGTTCTTTGACGGGGAAGTGAATGTAAATGGAAAAGGGATCGGAACAGTGCTAATCTCCCCGGATGGTGTCCATCACCCGATAGCAGCAAAACTTCTGTTTGATTGCACTAGCAACATGGCCGAATATGAAGCATATGTGTTAGGCTTGCGATTGGCAATCAAGATGCATATACAAGAGCTAAAAGTATTTGGTGATTCAAGTCTCATCATCTATCAAGTGATGGGAGACTGGAAGACCAGAGATGTGAAATTAGTACCATACCAAGAGCTGGTCAAGGAATTAGAAGAAGAATTTGAGAGCGTGACATTTGACTACATGCCACGAGATGGGAACCGATTCGCAGATGCACTAGCTACACTGGCATCACTGGCCACCATCACGGATGATGCTTGGGTACAACCATTGGAGATAGAAATTCGGCGCTACCCTGTTTACTGCTTCAGTATCGAGAAAAGCACACCCGAAGAGGAGCCTTGGTACGCAGACATCGAGAGGTACATAAGAGACAGAATTCTGCCGGAAGGTGCCTCAGTTGCAGAGAAGCGAACTCTACAGAGGTTGGCAGGGCAATACTTCTACAGTGGGGGCAGACTGTACAAGAAGTCATACAACGACTCTCTACTGCTATGTGTCAGAGAAGTTGAGGCGCGGAGATTAATCGAGGAAGTCCACGGAGGGTTGTGCGGCGCACACATGAATGGGCATATGCTAGCAAGGAAGATTCTAAGGATGGGCTATTACTGGATGACCATGGAAGTTGACTGCTACGCTCATGTTAGAAAATGCCAGTTATGCCAGATTTATGCTGACAACATCCATGCGCCGCCCAATACGCTGCACTCCATGACATCACCTTGGCCGTTCGCCATCTGGGGAATTGACATGATAGGCCAAGTTCATCCAATGGCTTCAAACGGGCATTGGTTCATCTTAGTGGCAATTGAGTACTTTACCAAGTGGGTAGAAGCCATGTCCTTCGCGAATGTGAAGAAATCTCATGTGCTCAAGTTTATTAGAAACAACATAGTCTGTCGCTATGGAGTTCCAGAAGCGATCATCACTGATAATGCGAAGAATCTGAATAATAAGGACATGGAAAAGATGTGTGAAGATCTGAAGATCAGACATCTAAACTCCACGGCATACCGGCCCAAGATGAATGGGGCAGTAGAGGCCGCCAACAAGAATCTGAAGAAGATACTTGAGAAAATGTTAGTCACTTACAGATACTGGCATGAGAAGCTGCCCTATGCACTGCACGCCTATTGGACGTCGATCAGGACATCGACAGGGGCAACCCCGTTCTCCCTGGTATATGGAATGGAAGCAGTCCTCCCAGTGGAAGCACAGATTCCGTTGCTCAGAATCCTAAAGGAAGCAGAGATCAGTGACGTCGAATGGGAAGAATCCCGATTTGACCAGTTGCAATTATTGGATGAAAAGAGGATCAAGGCTTTGTGCCATGGCCAACTCTATCAACAGAGAGTGGCGCGAGCCTACAACAAGAAAGTGAAGCCACGACAGTTCAAAGTGGGAGACCTAGTACTGAAGAGAATCTTTCCCCATCAAGAAGACAACCGTGGGAAATTCAAGCCAAACTACGAAGGGCCATTCGTGGTCCACAAGGTTCTATCCCGAGGAGCACTTATCCTGCAAGAGATGGACGGGGCAATTTTTCCCGAGCCGATAAATGCAGACGCAGTCAAACTGTACTATGCCTAAGATCATTCTGATTGGGAAATGAAGAGAGGCCCTCCTTGACTCTCCTTTAAGACTGTAAATCCTTCCAAATACCTCAAATTCTCCCATAGTTAAACAATTTTGAGCCTTGAAATTCTTTCAACCCATTGCAAGTGTTCTACACATAAAATGGGGCATTCCTGGCAAAGCAAAAAGAAACCGGGCATTCTGGCCCAGAAAAACCTCAAAAAGAAGAGAAATTGCAATAGACAAAGAAAGAAAAAAAAGAAAGAAACACCGAAAATAGGGAAATGTTTACCCAACAAAAATATAGAGATACAAATAAGCCAGGATGTAAGTCCCATCAACAATAAAAGTAGCACGCTTTGCAAACCCAAAAATTAAAGCTTTTTGAGCCGCTCATCCTTTCTTTCATAACCAAGACCAAGCCTACGTTTCGTCCTATCTCTAAGACCTCTCGGATCCCGAAAAGAATGGTCAGGGCAAACAGTTAAGTCGGCATTCGTCAGCTATGACGGGATTCAGAGCTTCCTAGAAAGGCTAGACACAGTGAAAACCCGAAAAAAGGGTGTTGTGTGGTTAGTCCCAAAAAAAAAAAAAAAACTGGTCACAGCAGAGCAAGATACAGGGGAGAGCAGTAACAGTAGCAGACTGTAAACTGAGAAAATTGTACAGATCTGAGAGGTACAGACCGGCAGGTTGCGCCTGAGTTAAAGACTTCACAGTGGCCTATGATGACGATGCTACTGAAAATACCAAGCACTCCCAGTCCCGTCTGACCATGGAAAATTTCTTTGATATTGCAAACACAAGCACACACTAACACACCTGTCTTCTCTATAATTGTTCTGCTTAATTATTTAAAGCTCCGCATTGGGCTACTAACCTAAGTTGATAGTCTCTCAACCTTAGCAGAGGCCATGTCTAGTTGCAATGGGCAAAAGGCTCAGAGTGAAGAAAATAAGAATGCTTTGCATTAATCCCCAGCTAGTCCAAGACTGACCTTCTTATTCCCTTCATGACTTCATAGGTACAGCAAAAGTGCGATGACGGACGTCTTCTCCAAAAAATCCCCAGTGAAATCCTTTCATCAGAAGGAGAATGATACCTGTCTAGAATCCCCAGTAGAGTCCTCTCAAGCGAGTGATGCCTGACAATGAAAACTTCTCAAGCCTCGCCCAGTCTGAAGAGGCCGGCCTTGCGAAGGAGAGCAAGAAAGGGACAAAGCAAGCCAACTTCAATCCTCAACAGAGTCTCTCGCACTCGACAAAGGCTTGAACAAGCATGAAGAACTCAAGCCCGGGCAAAAGGAAGACGCCTTATAAGGGAAAATGGCAGCGTGAGGAATCCCCACTTATCCCCAGCGGAGCATCCTTCCCAGGGACTCCTACGCTCGCCAGTAACAAGGATTGAATCAAAAGGAGAGGCAATGAGGAAAAGATTCCTTCCCAATCCCCAGCAACAGTCACACCAAACTAGAGAGCCTCTCCAAGAGAACAAGCCGGCACTACCAAAGAAGGGACAAGAAGACATGAAGAAGAATGAGCATAAATGAGGATATCATCGGGCAAGATGGCCCCTTTTGTAATTTTGATTTCACACTTTTGTAAATAGATTAGAACAGATGTGTGGGCTCCTCTGAGGCACTGGACAGCGCCGGAAGCACCTCCTCACCAACAGCAGCTCCTCCTCCACTCTTCTTTTCTCCTTTCTCCAAGCCACCCCGCATCCCAAACCAGCCCTTGGCCTTAAGAAAAAAAAAAACAATTAAAAGCCTCAAAGTAAAAAACACCAAATGGACCAGAAGTCTGAAGTCACCCAAAATCTTTAATGGAACAAACAAGAAAAAAAGAATATTGTCAAGTGTCTGGCATCAACGCCGAAACAGGTCGACGAGCTCAAGCCCAATCTAATTTCTTTCAAAATCAAAGGCTGAAGAGTTGCCCTACAAAAACCCGAAAGAAAAGGGAAAGGAAACTCTGAAGCCAGGGAGTGACGCCACATGATTTGGCCGCTTCCCCCTCAAAATGAAAATTTCTAAGGACTTAGCTCGTTGACCATGTCGGCAGAAATGCCAAGCACAAAAACGAGATTCTTTTTCTCTTTGCCGTTCATCCGCAAGGTGACTCCGGCAAAGAGGGGCAGCTGTAAGCACCTCATTTTTGCGCTCCCGAAAAGCCAGAAATGCAAAACCCGGACAAAAGGTCAAACCCTGAGGGGTGGAAAGTTGACCTTTTAATCAGACAAATTTGGCCACCTTGATCTATCCCATTGGATAAAGAATCTCGACACGGTTCCAACGCAACTGGGTTTGCAGGAATCGGGGTCTGGATGAAGGTTCTAAGGGCAGTCAAACTTAAGGGAAGGCCAATAGTTGACTTTTCCTTGATTTCTGTGCCAAGTACCTTACTTTATCCCAATGGATAGAGAATCTCGACACGGTTCCAGCGCAACTGGGTTTGCAGGAATCGGAGTCCGGATGAAGGTTCTAAGGGCAGTCAAACTTAAGGGAAGGCCAAAAGTTGACTTTTCCTCGGAATCCATGCCAAGTGCTTAGCCCCACGTCATTAAATAAAGGGCTCCGATACGAGTTTAACACAATTAAGTTTGCTCAAATCGGAGTTCGGATGAAGGAGATATGATCTGTCGAAGTTTCCGAGCAACAAAGCCGGAAACTGCACACGTGGCGCAAGAACTGCACACGTGGCGACCAACGCAGTAAAATATCTCAGGGACTAAATCTTAAATATAAAAAATTCATACGGGCGATCCGTAGATATCCAAAAGGGTCAAATCGGTCGAATCAGTCAAGTCGAAGGGCAAATCCGTAATTTTTCGATTTGTATCCGGTCACATATACCGGATACACTAGCTCCCCTTAATGACCGGACTTGAGGACCGGATACAAGAAGATTTTCACGCGAGATCTGCGCCGATCGCCCGACAAATTCGCGGCGGCATTTAATTTTCAAATGATTATGTTTTGTATCCGGACTTGAAGACCGGATACAAAGGAAGGCTAGTGTATCCGGCCTTCAAGGCCGGATAAAGGCAGGGCATAGTGTATCCGGCCTGAGTTGCCGGATACATTATGTTTTCGATAAATAGGAAACAGCAGCCCAAAAAAGGGGTTGGCTTTCATTTCTTCTTTTTCCCTTCTCTCTTCTCTCACCTACACATCTCGAATCCCCTCCCTTCCAACCCTACTAGCCTTCCATCACCTCCCCATACCACCCCAAGCTACTCTCATCTCCTCCTTCTCCTCTCCATTCTCACTGAAACAAGGACTGAGGTTGCTGCCGTGCTCAAGGAGGAGGACCTCCAGCTGCTGTACCACCTCAAGAGAGCAACCCCACCTTGCTCCAGGGTTCAAGAACCCCCAGGTATTGTTTCTTATGAAGTTTTGCTTTACATATATGAGAATGAGGTATTTCTAAGCATGTTGAGGGGCATGGCCCTCCATTGTTGTTCTAAGCCTCTTCCCATGCAATTTTCGTGCATGTGTTTGTTCTTTTTTATGGCACAAAGCCATCCCTGGCTAAAGACCTACGTAGGATCATTTAAGAGGCATGAAAGTCCGGTTTTACACACTTTCTAGTGTTCTGTAGTTGCTGTTTTAAACTTGGTTCTAGGCTTGTTTTGAAAGGAAGCTTGTTCCCTCCTTTTAATCTGCTGTACCCCATGATAACCCCCCTCCTCTCTCCTTTCTTTAAGTTCTTATTGGCTTAAGGTACAGGAATCGATTAATACCTTACTACTGTGGTTAAGGCCTTTGCATGCTCCATGATCCCCTGACCCAACATGATTGTTTCCCATTGTCCAAGCATGCATTTAATTTTTTCTTTTGATAATAACATGCTAGGCAACTATGGCTGCGTTCCTTTGTCTGGATGATCACTAAGATTTTTGCATGATCCATCACCCCCACAAGCATGATCCCCTCCCCCATTGTTTTGCCCCTCTCCATTGCTAGAAAGATCCAAGGTGAGAAGCCAAATGGGGCTTCTCCCAAATCTGAACCAACGTGGGCCCTCACAGGGGCCCACAAGACCTCTAAAACCCTCCTGGGAGCCCCTGGGATCAATCCCGAAAGGCCAAAGCCCAAAAAAGGCCATTCCAGGGTGATCCGGCAACTCAGGCCGGATCACCTGTAGACCTTGTGTATCCGGCCTGAGTTGCCGGATACCCACAGAAAGCATGTTTTTGGTACATTGCGATGTTCTGCCGAATTTTTGAGTAATTTGAACCAAAGCCACTGAACCAACAGGGTTTCCGGGTCACCCAGAAACCCCTCTCGGGACTTGGACCAACCGGTCCAACTTGTCACATTAGTGGGCCTTCCAACGGGGCCCACCAAGCCCAATGAACCTGAAGGCATGCTATTAAATAACCTAAGCTAAATGAAACATGTGAACCGGGCGGGCCAAACCCAATGCGGCCCACCCGCGCCTTGATGTGTGAATTAAGTGCATGAACTGCCTGGTTTGGCCGAGACCATGGGCTAGGGCCTGTCGGGCCCACTAAAGCCCGCCAACCGAACCGAGTTAGGGTGCAAGCCCTAAACTCCAAGGAATTGGGCTCTCAAAGCCCAAAGCCTGGATCATGGGCCCCAAGCCAATGACCAGCCCACTTTGGCAAGCTAAAGAAGATAAAAGATGCAAAATCACTTGGCCACCATATGGGCCCACCTAAGGGGCCCACAAACCAATCCGGCCCACCACTTACATGAAAACCACGTAGGCTTCAAACTTGAACCTTAATAAAAAACCAACTCATTAACCAAAGCCCAAAGGGCCTCCTAGGGTTAGACAGAGGCCCACCAAGGGCCCACGGGCTTACCTGAGCCCAACAAGGACACCGTGGGCCTTCCAACGGGGCCCACCCAAACAGACCCAAATCACTTAAAGATAAGACAAAGATAAAATCAACTAAAGGGACCCACACCACTCAGGCGGTCCCGCCAGGACCTAACAAAAAATGCATGCTGGATTAGGAATCGGGTGAGAACCAAAAATAGGAAAAGCTGATTCAAATCAGGGAACCCACGGGACCCGTCATCCGACGGGGTGGACTGGGGTGTTTACGGACTTCCCCCGACCGCAACAGAGAACCAAACTTAGAATCTCAAGCCGCAGACCAAAAAGCCCTAAAGAGACAAGATTAGGCACCCAGGTGTCCGCCTGCACCCCATCAGGCGGTGGAGACTCCGAATCACCCCGTGCCGCGTTTCCCACGCGCGCACACACCCTAATCCACCCCGTCGGATGACGGGTCCCGTGGGTTCCCTGATTTGAGTCAGCTTTCTTACTTTGGTTCTCACCCGATTCCTAATCCCGCATGCATTTTTGTTAGGTCTTGGTGGGACCACCTGAGCGGTGTGGGCCCCTTTAATTGATTTTATCTTGTTCTGCTTAACTTAATTGATCTGGGTCTATTTGGGTGGGCCCTGTTGGAAGGCCCCCAGTGTCCTTGTTGGGCTTAGGTAAGCCCGTGTGCCCTTGGTGGGCCTCAGTCTAACCCTAGGAGGCCCTGTGGGCTTTGGTTAGTGTATTGATTTTACATTGGGGTTCAAGTTTGAATATTAAGTGGTTTTCATGCAAGTGGCGGGCCGGATTGGTTTGTGGGCCCCTTAGGTAGGCCCACAAGGTGGCCAAATGATTTTTGCATCTTTTATCTTCTTTAGTTTACCAAAGTGGGCTGGTCATTGGGCTTGGGGCCCATGATCCGGGCTTTGGGCTTTGAAAGCCCAGTTCCTTGGAGTTTAGGGCTTGCACCCTAACTCGGTTTGGTTGGCGGGCTTTGGTGGGCCCGACAGGCCCTAGCCCTTGGTCTCAGCCAGACCACACAGTTTATGCACTAGTTCACACATCAAGGTACGGGTGGGCCGCATTGGGTTTGGCCCATCCGATTAGTTTGGTTTACTCTTGCTTAGGTTATTTAATTAGCATGCTTTGGTATTCATTGGGCTTGGTGGGCCCCGTTGGGAGGCCCACTATTGTACCAAGTTGGACCGGTTGGTCCAAGTCCCATCTTGGGTTTCCGGGTGGCCCAGAAACCCTGTTGGTTCAATGGTTTTAATACAAATCATCACAAAATTCAGCAAGGGATAGATAATACACAAAAATCAGGCTACTGTGTGTATCCGGCAACTCAGGCCGGATACACATGGTCTACAGGTGATCCGGCCAGAGTGGCCGGATACACAGAGGCCCTAGGTTATCCGGCCCTAGGTTATCCGGCCTTAGTTGCCGGATATACCTAGGCCACAGGTGATCCGGCCTGAGTTGCCGGATCACCCTGGAATGGCCACTTTTTGGGTTTCTGCTATTCGGGATGGGTTCCAGGGGGTTCTCCAAGGTTTCTATGGGTTGTGTGGGCCCCTGGATGGGCCCACATACGTTCAGGTTTGGGAGATGCCACCTTAGGCTTCTCCCTCTTGGACTTTTCAGCAAATCAAATGGGGGGCTTGGGGGTGATGGAGCACACTCACATGCATGCAAAACTTTAACTAACGGTAAGTGGATTAATCAATCCATGTGCCTCTAACCAACAAAACTTGAAGAAAGGAGAGTGGAGGGGGCTTATTAGGGGGTACATTTGATCATATGATAAGGAGGAACACGCTCCTCCGAAAAAATGCCTAGAAACAAGTCTAAAACAGCAACACAAGGGGACTAAAAAATGCTTGATAGATGGACTCCCATACTTCCTTAACAAAACCTACGTGACCCTCATACTGGTGGACGCATTCATGCTATGAAAATGAGGACAAGTATATGCTTAGCATGGTAGGAATACAGCTCCATGCAGAAAAAGGAAGTCATGCAAGAACATTTTCAGAAAAACCCAGATTTAATATATGTGGAATACAATATACTAGGGAACAATACCTGAGGGTTCTTGACCTCTTGAGCAACGTAGGGGTACCTCCTTGGAGCTGGACAGCCGCTGGAACTCCTCTTTTTCTCAGCTACAGCAGTGCTTCTTCCTTGCTTCCACCAGAAAAATGAAAGGGAGAAGAAGGCAAAGGCTTGGGTGGCTTTGATTTGTATTTGGAGGTGGAAGAGGGTTGAGAGGGGTGGGATTCGAAGGGGGTAGGTGAGAGAAGAGAGCAGGGAAAGAGAAGAAATAAAAGCCAACCCCGGACTGAGCTGCTGTTTTGCTATTTATAGGCAACTTAATGTATCAGGCAACTCAGGCCGGATACACTAAGGCCTCTTTGTATCCGGACTTGAAGTCCGGATACACTGGCTTCCCTTTGTATCCAGCAACTCAGGCCGGATACATGACTTAATCATTTCGAAATTCAATGCCGCCGCGAATTTGTCAGCCAAGTGGCGCGAATCTCGCGCGAATATCTTCATGTATCCGGCCTTCAAGTCCGGTCATGAAGGGGAGCTAGTGTATCCGGTATATGTGACCGGATACAAATCGAAAATTTACGGATTTGCCCTTCGACTTGACCGATTCGACCGATTTGACCCTTTTGGATATCTACGGATCGCCCGGACGAATTTTTTATATTTAAGATTTAGTCCCTGAGATATTTTGCTGCGTTGGCTGCCACGTGTGCAGTTCCTGCGCCACGTGTGCAGTTTCCGGCTTTGCTGCTCGGAAACTTCGACAGATCATATCTCCTTCATCCGAACTCCGCTTTGAGCAAACTCAATTGCGTTAAACTCGTATCGGAGCCCTCTATTTAATGACATGGGGCTAGGCATTTGGCACGGAATTCAAGGAAAAGTCAACTCTCGGCCTTCCCTCAAGTTTGACTGCCCTTAGAACCTTTATCTGGACTCCGATTCCTGCAAACCCAATTGCGCTGGAACCGTGTCGGGATTCTCTATCCATTGGGCTAAAGTAAGGTATTTGGCACGGAAATCGAGGAAAAGTCAACTCTTGGCTTTTCCTTAAGTTTGACCGCCCGCAGAACCTTCATCCGAACTCCGATTCCTGCAAACCCAGTTGCGCTGGAACCGTGTTGAGATTCTTTATCCAATGGGATAGATCAAGGTGGCCAAATTTTATCTGATTAAAAGGTCAACTTTGCACCCCTCAGGGTTTGACTTTTCGGCCGGGTTTTTACATTTCTGGCTTTTTGGGAGCGCAAAAATGAGGTGCTTACAAGACGCATGTGCATCTAAATAAAAAAAATCAAGTGAATAAAATAATAATAAAATCTAATAATTAAAATAAATCAAAAAAAAAAAGAAAAAAGAAAAAAAAGGTCATCATTGTTTTCTTTAAAAAAAAACATGATATAACATATATTTACATTTTGGTTCAATTCTTTTACTATAAATAGGGGGTCGGCTCATTTCTCCTCCATCTTTCTCACCTCTCCATTCTCTCACTCTCTCCATCTTCTCCAACCGACTACACCCCTTTAATTCCTCCATTTCCCACTCCATCCGACCACTCCCTCTCCCTATTCCAACTTTACTTTAAGGCCTCCAAACCCCATCAAACCTTATTCAATTTCTCCTTTACCTTGTCTTCTCCATTTTCAACACCAAAAGAAGTCTTGGAGGAGCTCTAAAAGGGAGGAAGGCCTTGTCCAGTTGTTGTCTTGGCCTAAAGGAAAGCTTAGAACACTTCAAACAAGTGTTTAGGCCCAAGGTGAGGCTCTTGGTGCCTTTTTATTTCACACATGTAAATATGAGTGGATTTAGGGATATTTAATATGATATACATGATGTATTACTTCTGTTTAGTTTGCTCTTAGTATTATTCTCTTCTTCTCATCCTTCTTTCATGGCTATATGAGGGTTATCATGTTTTAAAGGTAAATGGAAGGGTACGGATGAACCCAAAGAGATGATGAGAGGTTTATTGGTTGACTTTGAGCATCCTAAAGCTACTGTTTATTTCTAATATTATTGTTATTCTTCTTTCATTTGATAGGGGATGGTGTTCCCCTTTATTTTTATCTCTTGTACCCTTTGAATAACCCCCCTTATCCTTTCTCTAGTTGTTTTTTTATGAGTGGTTTATACTTCCCTATCTTGTTTTGTGAATCATGGATGTTATAAGTTAGGACTAATTTTGTTTATTTAATACATGGCTCAGCTATTGTTTTCCCTTTGAGTATGTATGTAATATATTCACTAGTCACTTGAAGCATGCTTATGAAGAAAATCATGTTTTTCTTACTATTTTGTGTATGAATGAAATCATGACTTTCTTGTTGCTGTTTTGTACATTCATACCATGACTTTATCTCATTTTAGTTACTATTTTGTCCATATGAGATCAGCTACATCACCTTTCCTTATGAATTTCATATATATGCTCACATGCTTGATCATTAGAAGTACAGTTAGGTCATGTTTTACTCATCTTATATATCAAAATTTTTGTGTTCATAAAAGTATTTTTCAGCACTTAAATGTAGGGAACATGCATACACTTTGAGGTGAAATTTATTTATTAGTTTCTTTTGATCAATTCCTATTTGTATATGTGTTAGTTAATGAACTTGGCAGCTAAGGAAACCTAAAACAGGGACACTTAGTCCCTATCCCTTTGCTGATTTTGGTCCAGAAGGAGGAGGCAATCTCTAGCTTTCTCCCATTTTCTTGCTTGAAAACCCACAAAATAAGCCCATTTTGCCTTTGTTTGAACCACTGTGGGCCAACACAGGGGCCCACACAAACCCTGGATAAGCTTGAAAGCCCTTGGAATTTGTTTGCTGTGAAAAATTGTAAATGTTGTTTTTTTATGCTTTACCGAAAACTCAGGTCGGCAAATAGTGTTTTCATTAGTAACTGAAATTTTATTTCAGCTAAACTTGAATTATAGTATGACTGAAATTAATTTTCGGTCATACTAAACTTCAGTTTAGCCGACATATAATTTCGGCTACATGTAAAAATTTTCAAAAATCAATTTTCTCATTCTTGTTTATCTTGTTGGTTTGCTTTAATGAATCGGATGAACCAGCAGGGTTCTCGGGTCAACCAGAAACCCTAAAATATGCCTTGGGCTTTCCAAGCCCAATTTGATGCATTATGGGCCTTCCAACGGGGCCCGCATTCAGTCCGGCTCAAAACAAATCCCATTTCTGTAAACGGGTTTAAGGCCGTTTGGTTAATTGCCTGTGGGCCAACTCCAAGCCCATTGGGCCTTTAAAAGCTGGAATCCATTAATTCTTGTAAATAAATGTAAATCCAAAATCCAATAACCTAATCCAATAAGGGTTACCCAATAACCCTAATGGGCCATGGGCTTGACTTAAAGCCCAACTTGGTAACCAATGGGCCTTCCAATGAGGCCCACATCCTACCCACTTCATTTAAATGGCTAAAAAGATAAAAATGAATAAAAGGGACTTACAGAGGTCCCTACCAGACTTAATCTGATACATGCTGGGTTAGGATTAGGGTGAGATTGAGTTGACTCGAACCAGGAAAATCCAAGGGACCCGTCAGACCGACGGGGCAGACTGGGGTGTTTTTGGACTTCCCCGGACCTTAACTGAGAACTTAGCCGAAATCTCGAACCATAGACCAATAGGCAAATCTAGGAACCCAGGTGTCTGCCTGCACCTCATTAGGCAGTGGCGACTCCCGAAATCTCCCGAGGCACGCACAAGCCACGTGCGCCTCGTGTGCGACCATGGGCACAGTACCCATGTGATAGTCACAAGTGACTGCTGGATCAAAATTCCTCCCCTTCGAGGCATTTGGGTTGGGCTCCTTCAAGGTCACATATTCCCCTTTCAGCAGGGTTGGCAACAATTGGGAGAGAGATACAGGGAGAGGTGTAAAAACTCTGCTCCTCCTCGCTGCTATCCAGGCCTCCCTCTCTTCCTTAGTAAAAGTCCTCCTTGGGTTTGCAGGCACGGAGGGGGAGAAATTGACATTAAGCGGGGTCTGGTGTGATTGCTGGGCCTGTGTGGGTTGCAGAGATGTTGACATGGAGCGATTTCTTGGAGGGAGGAGCCTATACCAGGTTTACTTCTCCTTCTTTTCTGGCCCCGTTTTTCTTAAACCCAGTCCCCTTCTTCTATGCCAGGGAAGCGGAGGAATCAGATTGCCCGGCCAAAGTAGAGTAGTCAATAAGTTTTCTCGACCTGACCCCTTCCTCGATCCTGTCGGCCACCTGTACCAGGGCTGCAAAATTGGTGGTGATCTAACCCACCAGATGGTTATAGAAGGGCTGCCCCAATGTACCCACGAACATTGAGATCATTTCGGGTTCCAGCATAGGCGGCCTGACCTGGGAGGCAGCCTCTCTCCATCTCTTAGCATATTGCCTTACAAACTCCTCCTTTCCCTTGCTCATTCTCATCATGTCGTACCGATCGGGCACAATCTCCGAGTTGAATTTATACTGGTCAAAGAAGGCGTCGGCCAAGTCCTTCCACCTTCTAATCCTGCCATGGTCCACGGTGGCAAACCACCTTAGAGCCGATCCTGTTAAACTCCTTTGAAAGAGTTGGATTAGTATGCCGTCATCCCGGCCAAACCGGCACAAAGCCCCACAGTATAGTTTCAGGTGGCTCATTGGGCAGCCCGTGCCATCATATTTGTCGAAGTCTGGGCACTTGAACTTGGTCAGTATGCATGCATCCGGATATATGCATAGATCGTCAAAGGTGGTACCTCCATAGCTGTTTCCCCCCTTTACCCCCTTAAGTTCTTCCTGGATCCTCTCTATCTTGTGCAGTAATTTCCTTTCCATCTCCTCCCTAGTTTTTTCTTTTTCCATCTCTTTCTCATACTCCACAGTGTTTTCCCTGATCAGAATAAGCTCGGGGATAGGTTCAGAAAAGGGCTCAGGTATGGGTTGAGTCGGAGGTGGAATGTAGGCTTGAGGTGGCGGTGTTTGATGAGAAGTAGAGGCTTGGTTTTGGGCCTGGGCCTGTTGGGCCTGAGCCGCCAGTAAGTCTCCCAGCATCTTGGCCAGACCGGCCAGTTGCTCTTGCAGCTGAGCGAAGTCCTGAGCAGGTACGGTGGCTTGAGCTTGATTCTTTTCAGTATTCATGGTGCAGGCTTTCGATCTGGTTACGGAAGCAATGATTGTAAGTAAGTGTACCTGGGGAAGGAAAAGCAAAGAAACATGTCAACGTCCATTTAACCTGAGTCACACCTTTATAAATGTAGATAAGTAGGTTAGGTGAACACAAGTCCGGATTTATTTGTTTTTTTTTTCTATATTTTTGTTTTTGTTTTTTTGTTTTTTTGTTTTTTTGTTTTTTTGTTTTTTTGTTTTTTTGTTTTTTGTTTTTTTGTTTTTTGTTTTTTGTTTTCTTATTTTTTGTTTTCTTGTTTTCTTGTTTTCTTGTTTTCTTGTTTTCTTGTTTTCTTGTTTTCTTGTTTTTTGTTTTTTTGTTTTTTGATTTTTGATCGTTGGAATATTCTAGGGCTTCCAAGTGTCCCACAAATGTTTTGATTTGATTGGAAAAAATAACCAACCAAAGGGTTTTCGGAATATTCTAGGGCTTCCAAGTGTCCCACAAATGTTTTGATTTGATTGGAAAAAATAATCAACCAAAGGTTTTTTGGAATATTCTAGGGCTTCCAAGTGTCCCACAATTTTTTTGATTTTATTGGAAAAAATAACCATCCAAAGGTTTTTTTGAAATATTCTAGGGCTTCCAAGTGTCCCACAAATGTTTTGATTTGATTGGAAAAAATAACCAACCAAAGGTTATTTGGAATATTCTAGGGCTTCCAAGTGTCCCACAATTTTTTTGATTTGATTGGAAAAAATAACCAACCAAAGGTTTTTTGGAATATTCTAGGGCTTCCAAGTGTCGCACAAATGTTTTGATTTGATTGGAAAAAATAACCAACCAAAGGTTTTTTGGAATATTCTAGGGCCTCCAAGTGTCCCACAATTTTTTTGATTTGATTGGAAAAAATAACCAACCAAAGGTTTTTTGGAATATTCTAGGGCTTCCAAGTGTCCCACAAATGTTTTGATTTTATTGGAAAAAATAACCAACCAAAGGTTTTTTGGAATATTCTAGGGCTTCCAAGTGTCCCACAAATGTTTTGATTTGATTGGAAAAAATAACCAACAAAAGGTTTTTTGGAATATTCTAGGGCTTCCAAGTGTCCCACAAGTGTTTTGATTTGATTGGAAAAAATAACCAACCAAAGGTTTTTTGGAATATTCTAGGGCTTCCAAGTGTCCCACAAATGTTTTGATTTGATTGGAAAAAATAACCAACCAAAGGCTTTTTCTTTCTTTTTTTTTCTTTTTAAATATTTGCTGAATTTTCTCAGTTTTCAAGTTCAAAAGTTTGATTGAAACATGTTTGAGGTGAGTTGGTATCAAGAAATATGACACCTTGGTTCCCTTTTTATGTATCTTCTTTAAGCTTGTGGAAAGGGTAGATTAGGTTAAATCCAAAAAAAGATTTTTTTTTTGAAACATTTTTATATTCTCTTTGGGGTGCCTAAGGATTATCCACAGTGTTTCAGGCATTTTATTCTAAAATTTTGGGATGAAAAACCAATTTATACATTTCCTGGTTGTATCCGACATGATATTTCGACAAAGGCTATGTCTTATTGTATTCGATAAAAATGATCGGATACATGAATAAGCTTTTGTAACCGACGACATATGTCGGATAATAAGGAAACACTGTTTAACCGACCTAAGTTGTCAGTTAATGCCGAAATGACCCTTTTTGACTCATTTTTTCACCAGATCATGTTATTTTCATTCCCACTTGATGTTCACCTTGACTTGGCCTTTAAATCCTACCCCAAATTGGGCTTTGACATCATACTTGCAAAAATTCACAAATTCATGAGGGTACTTGTACCCTCCAAAGTTATACACCCATTCATGGATTTTGGTACTCTTAGTTGCTTCCTACATGGACTTTGGGTAGGATGACTTTTAAATTGAGTTGGAAACTCATCCTATAGGTTACACCAACCTTAGGCTATAGGCACTTTTGGGAAAAATTTCATCCCAAGCATATGGACACCATGGCTTTTAATTTACATGACATTAAAGAAACCTGGTTTTACCTTGCCACCTTGTGTTACCTTCAATATGGTATTCATATTATACCTTGGCCTGTGAAACATGCAAACGGCCTTCCAACATTTACACCCAATTCTCCAAACGCAATTGTGTACTTTAGCTGAAAAACGTGTTTCTCCACCTTCAAACGTGTGGTTTTTGGGTTTTGGCTTAATTGGCAACTTAGAACTCAAGTCTAGTGATGCCCAGAATTGAATCACAGATCCCATTGCCATCACATCATTGACTCAAATTCTAAGGTAAATGTTTTCACTTTTGCTTTCCGAAGTAAAGACCTCGGTGCGTGAAGCTACACACATTCGGGTTCAACTTCCTATATGTAATGGGTAGGCTGTGCAAAGTGTTTAAAGTGCTCAAGTGCATTTAAAATTGAGGTGCATTCATAACGTCCCAGCCCCTTGCCACTCTTTTCGTAGCCATGCATACAATTTCAAGCCAAGGCAAATATGACAATCATATTAGGATTGAAAACACAAGCACAAGATAATAAACACCCAAACATGCTTATGACCATCATATACACAAAAGTGGCACCCAAAACATGCTATCACATTGTACAAACAACAATTAAAACATGGAAAGCATGCTTGAAACCCCAAAAGCATTATCTAAATTTCCAGATTTCATGCTTTTTTTCCTCATGCTCAAAGTGCATTATTCCTATCCAAATTGAGGCCTAAAAAATACAGCAACTAGGCATTTTGTACAAGGAGAATTTGACCGGATAAAACATGCTTGAAAACTCCTCAAAATATTTGTTGAATTCTGGGTTTTATGGTTCTCATTTTCATGCTCAACGTGCATTATTTATACTCCAAATCAAGGCCTAAAAACCCAGCAACTACTTGACATGGTACAAGAAGGGTTTTGATTAGGTAAAACATGCTTGACAATTCCCACATTCTCACTGAATTTCTGGGTTTCAATGCTCTCCATTTTATGTTCAAAGCATCACTTATACCCCCAAATTGAAGCCTAAAAATTCAGCAACTAAAAATATGGTACAAGAAGTGTTTGGTTGGGGAAACATGCTTGAAAGCCCCCAACATAGCTACTGATTTTCCAGATTTCATGCTCACAATTTTTCTTGATCAACATGGTATTGAAACCCAAATTAAAGCCCAAAAATACAGCAACTAATCCCATGGTATAAAAAAAGTTTTAATTTAGGGAAAACATGCTTGAAGGCACCAAAAACACCCCTTAAACTCCTAGACTTCATGCTTTTAAATTTTATGTTCAACTCATGGCATAAAAACTCAAATTAGAACATGTTATCACAAAATACATCAAAATCATGTTTCAAGATAGGTTTCTTCTAGACAAATTTCTAGACAACATCAAGCAACACATACATGCCTTTATCCATGTAAATTTCAAAGCATCCTAATCAGATTTGAAATATAACAATATGCACAAATAAAATAGGCAAAACAGCAAGCTTTCAAGATTAGAATAAAACATGAACAAACACAAAACACGGCTTAAATCCACAAGTCCCCAGCAGAGTCGCCAAATGTGAGACATGGAAAAATCACCAAGATGATTCCCTCCGTCATCACACGGGCTCAACGAAAATGGGAGAGTTGCCACCATCCAATTTTTAGGGTGTGAATGGGCACCGAAAATCATCAAAATGAGCAAAAAGGCAAATACTAGAGTAAAAATAACTCTACTTGAAAATAAAATCCAGAGATGGGTAAGGGGATTAGATTATGAATGGGGGAAGGTGTTAGGCACCCCCATTAACCCACACAAGGTGGTTGCCAAGTGTTGTTCATGCTCAAAGATAAGAAAGCTTGCTAAAATAATCAAAAACCTTGAAAAAGTATTAAACAAATGTGTGATACTTCCACCTGAGAAATCCAATAAATTCCAGATTCTCTTTTATGTCATTATCATTTTTGGAATATCACCATTAGATGGAAATCAAAGCAAAACTTGAATAAAACCAAGTTGAGACAAATCCGGAAAATTCGGTAAAGGATAGTGCCATTTGTCTTGAAATCATTCAAATCCAATTTAAATTGAATCAAACCAAATCCATTTGAACGATTATGATAAATAGAAGACTCATGCAAATTTTCAATCAAATCCGGTTAAAATCCTAGGAGTTATGCTCCTTTGAAATCTGCTGCTGGAAATAGTTAAAAGTAACAAGTGAGCAACTTGGGAAATTCATTTGGAAAACTCGGCTCCATATAAATCCATGAAATTTGGTGTGAATGAAGTATGTATGGCCATCTTTCAGATGAAACTATCCTCATACAAAAATTCATCCGGATGTGCCTTGGGTGACCTCCGGAACAGGCCCCGAAGATCACAGATTTACCCAGAAAAATGCTGTTGAGCAGTTCTGAGTAATTCTGTTACCCACGACACAAATGGAGTCAAAAAATTATGAAACCAACTGTATTTGAAATTAGACCTCCTATGGAAAACACAGAAACAAAAATCACTCGAATCGGACTTAAAACGAACACATGGCGCTCAGTCAAAGTGACAGGTTCCGTAATCTGGCTTGAACTGACCTATCAACTTCGACTGAGTGGTGTCAAAAATCCACTCCATAAAAATTGATGAAAATTTTCAGACATAAATTAGACAGCGTCACCTTTCCCATGGCTTTGAAATCACTCCAAAATTCATTCGGACGATGAAGTTATGAGTATCCGAAGTTGGGGTACAGCTGCTGTCCAGTTTAAGCCTTTTTAAAGAAAATCAACTCAAAACAGTGATAAGGTGTATGTGATCCGTGCAATGTAAACCAAAATCACTTGAAAAAGTGTTGAAGAACCTCTAGGAAGAAATAGGGCACAAGTTTGGCTCACCATTCTCTCTGATTGGAAAGAATATGCCAAAAACCCCAAAATTGAGCAAAAATGCCCAAAACCGAGAGGTTAAACCTAGAGGTCTTCAATACTTGCTTGAAATCATGTTGAAAACCATTAAGAAATATCCCAGAATTGTTTGGGGCTATTTATTCCAGATCTATCTCGATGAATGCAATAGATCCGAAATACAAGCCGATTCTGACAAAAAAAAACAAGTGCAATATGTGTGTGTGTGTAAAAATCATTTATTCAAATATAACCACACATAGCATTCATATCAATCAAATGGGGTTCTAAAAAAAGACCTAGGGTTCCGTTCCATTCTCGTTTCCCTTAGTTCTCTCTCCCCGTTTAACGGTTCTTCGAGATATTCTTGGGGTACTTTGAATATGAAACGGTTTTCATAGAATCAAAAAGGCTTTTCAAAAGGGTTCTAACACTAAGGATCAATCCTCAGTCTCGTTTCCCCTAGATCCCGCCTTCATGTTTTACAGCTAGGGGGAGTCTTGAGGTATTTTGAGTAGAGGAAGGGTTTGCATACACAAAGAGTAGGCCTTATTCTACAGAAGGGTAGAAGAAAAGAACTAACTCTAGAATGTAAAGACAGAAAAATAAAGAGGGGTTTAGGCTTACCTGGGTTTCTGGAAGCAATGCGGCAGCGGTTCCCTTCTTCACTCAGAGCTCTTCAATCTCCAACTTCTTGGCCATTTGCTTAAGGAGGAGCCTCCTATTTATAGGCAAAGGCTAGGGTTAGGGTTTGCATGATGGTAGACACAAAATGATGTCTAGAGTCCACCAACCTAAACCCTAAGGCTATTTCCGAGATTTCCACTCCTTTAATGAAGGATATGATGGTAAAAAGTGAAAACTCTCAGAAAACCCTAATTTTGAGCAAAAAGCTTGTATCTGGCATATCAGGTCGGATACAAGAGCACATATATGTATCCGACATATGTCGTCAGATACATTAATGCCTGCTTGTATCCGACAACTTCTGTCGGATATAAAAGGATATGTTTGTATCTGACCTGAGTTGTCGGATACAAGAAAAAATGCTTAATTCTAAAATTTTGTGCTGGTTTTAAAGGAAAGAATGAATTGTGCCAATTATTGTGCAATTTGGGGTGTCTATAACTACCAATCCAGCTCCATTGTCAGTTTTGTATATTCTCTTTGAGGTATATTCTGTGATTTTTGCTGGATGTGGGTGGCATTTTCAAACCGAACCAAATGAACCAATAGGGTTTTCAGGCCACCCAGAAACCCAACATGGGACTTGGACCCCCCGGTCCGATTTGATTTCCAGTAGGCCTTCCAACGGGGCCCACCAAGCCCAATGAACACAATGGAATGTATGCATGTGACCTAAGCAAGATAAATGAATTAATTGATCAATCCGGGCGGGCCAAACCCAAAGTGGCCCACCCGAACTTGTTTTGTGCAATATGATAGGTTCAAAATGTGTGGTTTGGCTGAGACCAAGGGCAAGGCCCTACCGGGCCCACCAAAGCCCACAAAGCCAACCAGGTGAGGGCTCAAAGCCCTAACTTCACGTAACTTGGGCTTTCAAGCCCAAATCAGGACTACGGGCCCCAAGCCCAATGTCCAATCCATTTTCAGGTAAATTTAAAACAAGATAAATCTAAAACACATTTGCAACCATCATGGGGGCCCACCCAAGGGCCCGCAAATCTATGCCGACCCACTTTTGGCATGTAAGTCACCTAAACTTTCAATTTGAACCATTAAAATAAAAGCAATTCACTTGAACCAAGCCCAAAGGGCCTCCTAGGACTAGACAGAGGCCCACCAGAGGCATATGGGCTTAACTAAGCCCACCAAGGACACAGTGGGCCTTCGAACGGGGCTCACCCAGTCAAACTCAGATTACCTAATTAATCAAGATAAAATCAATTAAAGGGAGCCACACCACTCAGGTGGTCCCACCAGACTTAACCAGTTTTCATGCAAACTTAGCAATCGGGTGAGAAAATAAGTGAGCTGACTCAAACCACGATAAACCTAAGGGACCCGTCATCCGACGGGGTGGTCCGGGGTGTCTACGGACTTCCCCAGACCACAACCGAGACCCTACTTAGAATCTCAAGCGCAGACCAAAGCCTTAATAGACAAGATTAGGCACCTAGGTGTCCGCCTACACCCCATCAGGTGGTGGCGACTCCGAATTTTCCCGTGCGGCGTTTCCGACACGCGCACACATACGATCCTTCATGCTTTCGCTGGAGAGCGCATCGGGCCATTCTCGAAAGGAGGTACCCATATGACCACTTAGCGTGTGACGCGGATCGACGTGCACACACTGGCTTCGCTCATAAGTCGCGAGGTGACATAGTAAATGCAGAGTATCTTTTCAAAGACTTTTTTTCTTCATGAGTCCTACAATATATTTTATGGAGGCATCAGATGTGAGGAGAGGCCTAGGAGGCTAGGGTCCTGGGCATGTTCCTAGTGGATGTTCCAGATGTGGACGTTCTTATATACTAGGTCCATGTGTGGTACCTTTTGGAGCGTGCTTTAGGTGTGAATAGTATGGTCACAGGATTTTTGAGTGCCCACACCCATCATTCTACCAGTCGTTGTAGACTAGGCCAGCACCACTGTTAGAGGCACGACCTACCACTAATGCTACTACTGTGCCTCCACCCAAATATATGAGGCCACAACCAGCATAGTAGGATCAGCCTGCAAGACAAAGACAGCGAGGCAGAGCAGGCCTTCCTGCTAGAGGTAATGGGAGAGGAAATGGTAATGGTGCACAGCAGGGAGTAGTGTAGAGGCAGCAGGCCGCCGTTCCACGCCCTTAGGCCACCAGAGGCAGAGTTTATGTAGTGACAGCTCAAGATGAGCCAAAGACCCTAAAGGCTACTAAGACTCCAGAGTTAGTTGGAGGTATTATTTTTATTTGTGGTAGATCAGCTATATGTTTGTTTGATTCTGGAGCATCTCATTCCTTCGTTACACCATCATGTGCACGTCGTATTGGTTTGATTCTTGGATTGTTGGGTTCCGTTATTTTTGTGCGTACACTGTTAGGTGAGACCACTAGAGTTCAGACTGTATCCTATGATTGCATACTTAAATTGAGTCATTTGGAATTGCTTGGTGATTTGATTAATTTTGAATTTGGTGACTCTGATGTGATTTTGGGCATGGATTGGTTGTCTAAGTAGCATGTTAGCATTGATTGCAATAAGAGGACTATCACTCTCAGTCTTCCTGGAGAACTGATTCATTGCTTCATTTGTGAAGGGTTGAAGAACCGTATTGGCTTGGTTGCTTCTTTGGAAGTTGAAGGGGATAAGGATAAAGGACCTAGTGTATCTGAGGTTCCAGTTGTCTATGAGTTTGAAGATGTGTTTCCAGATGATTTGCCAGGTTTACCACCACCAAGAAAAGATGAATTTAAGATTCAACTCATGCCTGGTACAAATCCTATATCCAAACCCCCGTATAGAATTGCTTAGATTGACACTCAAGAGCTTAAGAAGTAGATTGATGAGTTGCTTGAGAAAGAGTACATTACACCTATTGTGTCACCTTGGGGTGCACTAGTTTTATTTGTTCAGAAGAAAGATGGCACCTTAAGGATGTGAATTGACTGTAAGCAACTGAACCAAGTCGTAGTGAAGAATAAGTATCCTTTGCCTAGGATTGATGATTTATTTGTCCAGCTTAGATGTGCATCCTAGTTCTCTAAGAATGATTTGAGATCTTGGTATCATCAGTTGAGGGTGGCTCTTGAGGATATTGAGAAAATGACATTTTGTACCAAATATGGACATTATGAGTTTTTGGTTATGCCTTCTGGGTTAAACAATGCTCCAGCTATCTTCATGGACTTAATGAACCGTATCTTTCGCCCCTACTTGGATGAGTTTGTTGTTGTGTTTATTGATGATATGTTTGTGTATTCCAAGAATGTGGAGGATCAAGCCCAGCATCTTAGGATTGTATTGCAGACACTACGTGAGCATAAGCTTTACGCTAAATTTAGTGTCAGTTTTGGTTGCAGGAGATCCCTTTCTTGGGTCATACTATTTTTGGTGATGGCATTCCTGTGGATCCAGGGAAGGTGCAGGCAGTTATAGATTGGCCTCGGCCTACCACTATGTCAGAGGTACGTAGTTTCCTTGGTATGGCAGGTTATTACAAGAGATTTATTGAGGGCTTCTCTAAGATTGCGACCCCATTGTTTAATTTGACAAAGAAGGCAGCGAAATTTCATTGGGATGATAAAATGTGAGCATAGTTTTTAGGAGTTGAAGTAGAAATTGACTACAGCCCCAGTGTTAATCATATCTTCAGAGAATGAAGGGTTTACTATTTATTGTGATGCTTCTAGAATTGGATTGGGCTTTGTTCTTATGCAACAAGACAAGATTGTGGCATCTGCTTCTACGTTATTGTGACCTTATGAAAAGAATTATCCTACTCATGACCTAGAGTTGGCTACAGTTGTTTTTGCACTAAAGATTTAGACGCATTATCTATTTAGAGCCCAGTTTGAGATCTATTCTGATCATAAGAGCTTGAGGTACTTGTTTTCTCAGAAGGACTTAAACATGAGATAGAGAAGATGGATGGATTTGCTTAAGAATTACAGATGCACTATTCACTACCATGCAGGCAAGGCTAATGTTGTGACGACTTCATATTTTGTCTAAATCCCACGTAGGATGTAAGGGATCCCAGCGATTCCCATGGTCCCACAGCCTTTGGCTCAACTGAGGTTCTCATGGGTGTGCTAATTGGCACTCATCCTTCAACACCTTTGAATGGTCAGGAATACATTGGGATCATGGTTATCCTTAAATACCTTTAATTGTATCATTATTAACCTTGACTCTCAAGAATTCCCAAAATTAGATTCATCCATTTAGTTGAAGATAATAATAGTGAAAAATGTATGAAATTTTAGAGTGAAAGCAGAGGGCAGAGCGGTTGATCCTTGTAATACCCCAGATTTTAGATCATGTAATTGGAGAAATTTATTCAATGAATTCTAATAATAACTTTGGGAATATTTCAGGAAAGCGACGAGCAAGGGTGTTTTGGGGAATTCAGTCGAAATCGGGGATTTATATTAATTAGTAGTAAGTGGTTGTTGTCTTATAATTTGAATATTTAATAAATGTGGTAGAGAGAATTAAATAAATATAATTAAGTCATATTGCATATAACTCGGTAGGGTGGCAATCACCTAATCAATAGCATTGGTTATGGTGGATGGTGTAGGAAGCTCAGTGGATAAGAATTTCAGCGGATCATGGATTCAAGGGAGTTGAAGCGGCAAGTAAGCAAACCATAAATTGTGCTGTGCGTGAATGGAGTTTGGTTCGATTTGTCGCTGGAGAATACTGAGCAACAGGGGTTGGGTCGGTTCATTTTTGGTGAATCAATTTATTGATTATTGGTATAAATGAAACAAGTGGTTTGGTTTGGTTTATTGGTTTAAGTGATTCAGTTCGATTTTTTTGGTTTAGGTGTAATGGATTAAATTGAATTATTTTAATTGAGGGAAAGAATTATTTTAGTTGAGTCCGGTTTAGTTGGTTTAGTTGGACTAGGTTTAATTGGGTTATAGTTGGGTTCAGTTCAGTTGGGTTGGTTAGTGGGGGTTCGGTTCGGTTTATTTAAATTGGTTAAAAAAAAGAAAATTTTATATAAATATACGTTATTTGGATAGAAGAACCCGAGGGTTCTTCTGTTAGTCGAAGTCAGGGAGAAAGGGCTTGAGGAGAGGGAGGAGCGCCGAGAAGTGTAGACACCCTAAATTGCACTACAAAATGAGAAAATAAAGACAAACATTAGTTGGATTTGAAACAGGTCAAAAAAGATGAAAATTTGGTCAAACCTGTTTTGTCCGCATAAGGTATGTGGACACGCGTATTTTGGGCGTTTTCGTAAAATCTCGATTTTTGAGCCTTGTTATTATTTTGATCTTCTCTCTAGGGTTTCATTTGGCCGTTTTTGCTCTAATTCATGCTTCTAAAATTGAATGGGAACATTATAGAACCTCTTAAGACCATCCTTGCCCCTGCTCTTGCTTATAAATAGGAGGCCTTTCCTCAAGCAAATGGCTGTGAAATTGTGGCTGAAGATTGTGGGTGAGAATTGAATGTTGGAAGTTAGAGTTGAGAATTAAAGGCTAGAGTTGTGGCTAAGAATTGCTGAGAAGAAAACTCTAAGTGAAGAAGAGAACCCCTGCCTCTTTGCTTCGTCAAGTCCAGGTAAGCCTCTCAACCTCTTTATTTTCTAGTTTTAATTTCCAGGATAGTTCTAATCTTCTCCCTCTCTGTAGTATAAGGCCTGTGTGTGATTGTAACCCCAAACCTTAATCCAAGTACCTCAAGTATCTTCTCTTGCCATAAAAAGTGAAGAGAGTTCTAGGGGAAAGGAGGATAGGAATGGGCCCGTAGGGCAGACCTCCATATGCTGTATAATCTTAGAAATATGTAGTTGTAATATTTTGTTTAGGTTGTGTGATGATTTATTGATGAAACATGGAGGAATACTATAGATCTATGCTATTCATAGCATTAGATCTCATTTTCTTCATATATTCTGATTTTTTACATTGTTTTCACCCTTTGTTTTTGATGTTTTTAGTCGTTTAGGCTAAGATCTTGGATTTGCCATTGTCAATATGGTAGATCTGGATTCAGAAGTCTTCAAGTAATCTCTAGGGTTTCATGAGGTGGTTTTTGAGTCATTTTTCATTTTTGAGAGAAGACCCTATGGTCTAAGCTCTCCCATTTTGATGTTTTTCATCAACGTGGGTATTTTTGGTTTTGATTTTTTTATCTAATGTGAAATATGGGCTATATCTATGTCCTGGATTGTTCAGATTCAATTCTTCAATATTTTGTAAAAATAATATTTTTCTATTTATTCCTAGATTTCAAGGATTTAACTTAAAGCCAGATTTTTTGAATTTTTTACTTTAGGTTTGTTTTCTTTATCTTGATTTCAGTCAATCATGAAGCCCAAGAAATGGCTCTTGTTTTCATAAGAAGGATCTGGAATTAATTGGATCATTCACATGAAAAAAAAGCCATACATTCTTTTATTTTTCTTTTACTTTTGTTTTGATTTCTATTTAGCAAGCCTTTTCTAAAACATGAGCAACACTTGGCAACCACCCTGTGTGGATGAATGAGGGTGCCTAACACCTTCCCCTGTTCATAACCTAATCTCCTTACCCATCTCTGGTTTATTTTTTGAATTAGAGTTATTTTTACTCTAATTTGTTTTCTTTTATTATTTCTTCTATTTGATTATTTTGGGTGTCCATTCACACCTTAAAAAGGAATGGTGGCAACTCCTTCTTTTTATTGAGCCCGTGTGGTGATTAGGAGAAGTCATTGAATTGATTTTTTTTCCTCCATGTCTCACAACTGGCGACTCCGCTGGGGATCATGTGGATTTAAGCCTTGATTTGTGTATTTGTTCATGTTTTGTTTGGAATGCTTGCTATTTTGTTTGTCTTTATTGAGCATTCTTGATGTGCCTTAAAATCTAATTTATTGGTTAAGAGCTCATGGGGGTAGAAACATGTTTAAATTTGATTCTTAGAATTGTTTTTAGAAGCATGTTTAGGGGAAGGGGCCCTATTTTGTAACATGATTTTGCTGTAACATGATTTAATTTGGGGGTTTAAGGCTATGTTTTGATCATGAAAATTGTGAGCATGAAATCTAGGAATTTAGGGGGTATTCTTGGGCTTGCAAGCATTTTTGCATGATTAATTTTTTTCGTACAATATGATAACATGCTTGTGTGATATTTTTGGGTATATAATAGTCATGAGCATATTTGGGTGTTTCGGTATCTTGTTTGCTTGTGTTTATTTATTTCCAATATGATGCCATATCTGCCTTGGTTTGTGAATAAAATGTGCTTGGCTATAAAAAAGAGTGGCAAGGGGCTGCGACATTGTGAATGCACCTTTATTTCAAATGCACTTGAGCACTTTAAATCTTTTACACAGCCTACCCATTACCTATAGGAAGTTGAACCCGAATGTGTGTAGCTTAGCGCACTGAGGTCGTTACTTAGGAAAACGAAAGTGAAAACATTGACCTTAGAACTTTGAGCTAATGATGTGATGACATTGTGGATCTTTGATTTTGGTCATCACTAGGCTTGAGATCTAAGTTGCCATTAAACCAAAACCCAAAGCCCATACGCTTGAAGGTGGAGATACACGTTTTCAGCTAAAGTAAACAATTACGATGAGGAAATGGGTTTGCAATTGAGGGAAGGCCGGTTGCATGGTTCACAAGGCCAAGATATGATATGAATGCCATATTGAAGGTAAACACAAGGTAACAAGGTAATATCAGTTTTTTAGAATTATCTTCATATCATTTAAAGTAAGTGCCATGGTGTCCATGTGTTTGGGATGGGATTTTTCCCAATGAGGTTTGTATCCTAAGTTTGGTGTGGCCTATAGGAAAAGTTTTTTTGAACTCTGCTCAGAATTCATCCTACCCAAAATCAATGTTGGAGGCAACCAAAAGTTCAAAATCCATGAATATGGTGTCTGGTTTTGGAGGGAACATGTGTCCCCATGTTTTTTTTGTGAATATAGTGTCAAGGTCCACTTTGGGACAGTCTAGAAGCTTGTCAATGGTGAACCATATGTTTGGATGTGCAATCAAAATCATTAAAATCACTTGAAAATAAAAACAGTGAAATTCTGTCCATAAACCGAATTTTATTTGCGGACATGGCCTGTCCGCATTTCATTTGCGGACATAACCTGCCCGCATTTTATTTACGGACATAGCCTGACCACATTTTAAATGCGGTCACGGCTAGTCCGCACTATATATGCAGTTTTATGGATTTAATTGCTATTTCAGCAACTTTTGCCAACAAACTTGGTTCCTTTAACCTTTTAAGTAATATAAAAGATGCTAAACACTTCAATAAGAGTAAAAAACATACAAATCCTTATAAACTCACTCAAATCCAAGGGTTAAGTATATTTATAAAATTTTTTACCTAAGTTGAACAGGTAACTTAACTCAAAGAGTGGAAGTGATAAAGGAAAATGTGTTTGAATCAAAATACACTTTAATAGAACCTCAAATCACATCAATGTTGCAAAACACATTCTTGAAGTGCAATCTAATGGAAAATGAAAAAATTTTTTTAAATCATTTTTAATCTCCAAAGTTTGATAAGAACAATTCAATTTTAAAATCTATTCTTGAATAAGAAATCTCAAATAAATAAATAAAAGAAGAAAGAAAAAAATCAAATCAAAAGTCTAAAAAACAAAAAAAAAAAAACAAAAATAAGTAAAAAATAAAATTTTTTTTCATAGGCCTCTGGATGCCTTTGAATTTCAGATTTTCTCCAAAATTTCTGTGGGACTCTGGAAGCCTTTGAATTTCAGATTTTATCCAAAATTTCTGTGGGCCTCTAAAAGCCTTTGAATTTCAAATTTTTAACCTCATAGGCCTTTTAAAGCCTTAATTTAGAAACTCATAGGACCTCTGAAAGCCTGAAATTTCAGATCTTTATCCTCACAAGCTCCTAGAAGCTTGCGTGATTCTAGAACCCTTCATAGGCTCCGGAAAGCCTGAGTAATTTCAGGAAGCTTTGGAAGCCTTAATTTCAATTCATATCTTGTGGGATGTTGGAAGCCCTAAAATATTCCAACAATTTTTTGAATGGTCTTTTTGTACCACCTAATTCATATCTTGTGGGATGTTGGAAGCCCTAATAAATGTTCCAACAACTTTTTGGATGGTCTTTTTTGTACCACCCAATTCATATCTTGTGGGATGTTGGAAGCCCTAAAACATTCCAACAACTTTTTGGATGGTCTTTTTGTACCACCCGATTCATATCTTGTGGGATGTTGGAAGCCCTAAAATATTCTAAAAACTTTTTGGATGGTCTTTCTGTACCACCCAATTTCATATCTTGTGGGACATGTTGGAAGCCTTAAAATATTCCAACAATTCTTTGGATGGTCTTTTTGTACCACCCAATTCATATCTTGTGGGACATGTTGGAAGCCCTAAAATATTCCAATAACTCTTTGGATGGTCTTTTTTGTACCACCCAATTCATATCTTGTGGGACGTTGGAAGCCCTAAAATATTCCAACAACTTTTTGGATGGCCTTTTTTCGTGCGAACCAATTCGTATCTTGTGGGGCGTTGGAAGCCCTAAAATATTTCAACAACTCTTTGGATGGTGTTTTTGTACCACCCAATTCACATCTTGTGGGATGTTGGAAGCCCTAAAATATTCCAACAACTTTTCGGATGGCCTTTTTCGTGCCAACCAATTCGTATCTTGTGGGACGTTGGAAGCCCTAAAATATTTCAACAACTTTTTGGATGGTCTTTTCGTGCCAACCAATTCGTATCTTGTGGGACGTTGGAAGCCCTAAAATATTTAAACAACTTTTTGGATGGTCTTTTTGTACCACCCAATTCATATCTTGTGGGACATGTTGGAAGCCCTAAAATATTCCAACAATTCTTTAAAATAAACAAAAAAAATAATAAAAAAACTATAAAAAAATAATAATAATAAAGTCCAAAGTTATGCTTACTTAACCTGCATACATGCATTCATAGGTGTGTGAATGAGACATAAATTGGGGCTGACATTTTCTTTATTTTTCCTTTGCCAGGTACCATTATAATTGCAACCATTGCTCCCGTGACCAGATCAAAGGCTCGCACAATGGATCCTACTGAGAATCAGACTGATGTTCCTACTCAGGACTTTGCTGAACTGCAAGCGCAAGTGGCAGGGCTCGCCCAAATGTTGGAAAACTTACTGGCTATTCAGGCTCAGCAAGCCCAGGCCCAAAACCAAGCCTCCACTTCCCACCAAGTACCTCTACCTCAAACCAACATTCCACCTTCAGCTCAACCTATCCCTGAACCCTTTTTTGAACCTGTCCTTGAACCTATATTGATCAGGGAGGACAGTGTTGAATCTAAGAAGGAGAAGGAAAACGAAAGATTGAGGGAGGAAATGGAAAGGAAATTATTGCATAAGCTGGAGATGATTCATGAAGAACTGAGAGAAGTGAAAGGGATAAATGCTTTCGGAGGTACAAAATTTGAAGATCTGTGTCTATACCCAGATATATGCCTACCAGCCAAATTCAAGTGCCTAGAATTTGAAAAGTAGGATGGCACTGGTTGCCCTATGAGCCATCTGAAGCTCTATTGTGGGGCCCTATGCCAATTTGGTCGGGTTGATGTCATTTTGATTCAATTCTTCCAGAGGAGTTTGACTGGATCTGCTCTGAGGTGGTTTGCCACACTCGACCATGGGAAAATCAGAAGATGGAAGGATCTGGTTGACGCCTTTTTGGCCCAATATAAGTTCAATTCTGAGATCGTGTCAAATAGGTACGATGTGATGAGGATGAGCAAAAATAAGGACAAATCTGTGAGGCAATATACCAAGAGGTGGAGGGAGACTGCTTCTCAGGTCAGGCCACCTATGTTGGAGCCAGAGATGATTTCAACATTCATTAGCACACTGGGGCAGCCTTTTTACAATCATTTGGTGGGTCAGACTACTACTAACTTTGCAGCCCTAGTACAAGTGGCCGACCGAATTGAGGATGGGGTTAGATCAGGAAAGATAATTGATTACTCTGCTATGGCTGGTCAGTCAGATTCCTCTAACTCTATTGCACAGAAGAAGGGGAATGTGTTGAAAAAGAATGGGAACAAGAAAGAAGGAGAAGTAAACCTAGTACAAGCTCTTCCTCCCAGAAAACCACTCCATATCAATGTCCTGCACCCCAACAGACCCAACAGCCACAAACCACCCATCAAACTCCACTCAACGTCAATTTCTCTCCATCGGTGCCTGCAAATCAGAAGAGGGCTTTCACTAGGGAAGAGAGAGATGCCTGGATGGCAACAAGAAGGAATAGAGTCTTCACTCCTATTCCTGTAACACTTTCCCAGCTATTGCCAACTTTACTAAAGGCGGGATATGTAACCTTCAAGGAGCCAAACCCAAATGCATCTAAGGGGAGGAATTTTGATCCCTCGGTCACCTGTGAATTTCATATGGGTGCACCAGGACACCCTATTGACAACTGCTGGCCTTTAAAGCATGCTGTTCAGGACCTATTGGATCAGAAAGCCTTATCCTTCAATACAGTTGCATCGACCCCTTCCGGAAATGACATTGGGTAGAATCCATTGCCTTATCACAATGGGGCAGGCCCGTCTAACTCAGTTGCAGCCATTTCTTCCATTCAAAGAACTTTTGACCCATCTCAGTTGATTACTCCCATAGGGACTTCGGTTAAAGTTCATTTCTACCAAGGAAAAAGATGAGCTGAAATTAATGTCGTTTCCAAAAGAAATGATTGTGCTGCTGAGCATATTAACTCCTCATTGGATCGGGCTTCCTCTCTCATGGCCCAAGTAAGTATTGCAAGGCCTCCTCTGATTATTAATTGCAATCCATCAAAGCCACCCTTGGTCATCAATTGTGACCCCCTCACCATTTCAGTTACCTCTTCATTTCCTTTACCTTCAAAATCACTTCAACCAAAGCAACTCCCACCCTTGGTTGTAGATGTTCCTTCTACCCAGGCTTTTCCATCTAAGTCCAAACTTCCCTCACTTGTGATAAATGTTCCAAAGCCCAGTTACTCAGAATCAGCTGTGCCATGGAATTACAGCGAAGGCTTTACCACCACAGTTCTAGTGGTCAAGAAACAGAACCAGGAGGAGGTGAACCTCATGATGAGATCTGGAAGGTGTGTAAGAGAAGAGGGAAAAGAAAAAGAATCAGAAGTTGAAAAAGAAAGAAAAGAAGCCGAAGAGAAGACAAAACTGAAAGTAAAAGCAAAAGCAGGGGAAGACACTCCCCAGATTGCTGAAAATGAGACAATTGATCTTATAAAAATAATAAAAAAGAGTGAATTCAATATTGTCGATCAGTTAAATAAGGTCCTTGCCTGGATTTCAATACTGGAAGTTTTGCTAAATTCTGAAAAACACAGGGATTCATTATTAAGGGTGCTTCAGAGTGCACATGTGCCCAAAGCTGTTGATCTGGACCAGCTAGGCAAAATGGTTAGCCAAATCTTATCTCACAATGTGATAAGTTTTTCAGAAAGTGAGATAAGCCCAGGTGGGTGTTATCATGTTGACCCTTTGCACATCACTGTACTTTGTAAGGGGAGTATGATAGCATGAGTTTTAATTGACAATGGGTCAGACTTAAATGTCTGCCCGTTAATCACTTTTACCAAGCTTGGTCTGGATCAATCCAAGATCAAACAAAATGGGAGGATTGTGAGGGCTTTTGATAGCTCTAAGACACACTCCCTAGGGGAGATTGAGCTGCTGGTCACTATTGGACATAATATCTTTAACATTACATTTGAAGTGATGGATATTCCAGCAGCTTTCAATCTGCTCCTAGGAAGGCCGTGGATATACTCGGCTAGGGCAATACCATCCACTCTTCACCAAAGGGTGAAGTATATAAGAGGACAAAGGGTGATAACTGTCCTAGCTAAGAATTTGATATCATTAATAGTGCCACCTGATGTACCCTTTATTAATGTCGAGATGACTGTCGACAAAATTGCATTTCACTCTTTCCAATTTGAGACTGTCAATTTCATACTTGGAGGGCATCAAGATAAGGAAGGGAAGATGACCTGTGCTGAAAAGATGGTGGAAAAGGTGCTGAAAAAATATAATTTCCATCTAGGGAAAGGTTTGGGTGTCAACTTACAAGGAAGGTTGGAGCCAATAAGGTCCAAGAAGCTTACCCCTAAAGCAGGATTGTGGTTTAAACCAAGAGGTTGGAGAAGGCAGAATCAGAATACAGAGCAAGAAAGCAAAGGAAGATTCCCTCATCTAAGGGAAACTTTCCCAAAATCTTCCCAAAAGATTCAGATATCTCCTCCTACAGATCAATCAAAACCTCCATATCGTAACATCAACCCTTTCTTGAAGCCATATATCCCCACCTTGCAACCCTATATCCCACTTTTTTCAAACATGATGATGGGTGAGCTTGGGCCACAGCCAGAAAAGTAGCAGGATTTTTTTGAAGATGTTGGGGCTTTCTTCTCCATGACTGAAGGCGAAAAAATTGAAGAAGCAAATGAGTTGCCATTCATTGATTGGGCCACAGTGAAAATTCCGGATGAGGTCATATCTAGATTGGGTCTGACAGCAGAAAAGGGCCGTATAATTTATCCGGTGGTGATGGCATTGGATTTTGAACTTGAGGAGCAAGCTTGCACTATTTCACCTACTCCAGAAAAAATTATTTTGAAAAATTGGGAGGAAACTCCCCTTTCCTTTGAAGTGGCGTTTGATTGGCAAACAGACGCGGCTTCCAAAAAAAAAGTCCATTAGTGGAAGGCCCTTTTCCTGAAGGTTTTAATGAGCCTTCGTCTCTAGGAAAAGCTTTTTTAGAAGGCTCACAAAAAACCCAAAAATATTTTCCCATTTTTTCTAGAAAAGTTAAATTTTTCAAAAAGGTCCAAACCATTTATGAACCATATAAGCAAACAGAATTAGATCAAGTTGAATATGACTTCAAGTTGAATATGACTTCAACCTTGAGCTCGACTTTGATCTAATGGGGATCGAAGAAGAGATTGAGGTCGAAGAAGATGACCCTCCTAAAGAAATTGCATATCAATTGGAGTGTCATAAAAAGGGTGTTCAACCTAATATTTAGGAGACCATTTCAATAAATCTAGGGATCAAAGATGACCCAAAAATAGTGAAGGTTGGGGCATGTCTATCTAATGTGCAGCGTGATGAAATGTCACAATTCTTGGCAGACTATAAAGATGTGTTCGCATGGTCGTATCGGGATATGCTAGGGTTGGATACTGACATGGTTGTGCACAGGTTACCAATTCTGCTAGGGGTTAGGCCAATTAAGCAAAAGTTGAGAAGATTGAAACTTGAATGGACACTGAAAATCAAAGATGAAGTGGTCAAGCAATTCATAGCAGGATTTTTGGCAGTTTCCACGTACCCCGAGTGTCTCGCAAATATTGTTCCAATACCAAAGAAGGACGGGAAAGTCAGGATGTGCGTGGACTACAGAGATCTGAACAAGGCAAGCCCAAAGGATGATTTTCCACTTCCACATATCGACCTTCTGGTCGACAATACTGTTGCACATAGCCTGTTCTCATTCATGGACGGTTTCTCTAGATATAATCAAATCAAGATGGCAAAGGAAGATCAAGAAAAAACAGCTTTTATTACACCATGGGATACCTTCCACTACACTGTCAGGCCATTTGGGCTTAAGAATGCCGAGGCAACCTATCTGTGCGCATCACCACACGCGAAGCGCATGTGGAGTGCGTGCCTCGGGAGATTTTGGGAGTCGCCACTGCCTGATGGGGTGCAGGCAGACACCTGGGTTCCTAGATTTGCCTATTGGTCTGCGGTTTGAGATTTTGGCTAAGTTCTCGGTTATGGTCCGGGGAAGTCCGAAAACACCTTGGTCCACCCCATCGATCTAACAGGTCCCTTGGATTTTCCTGGTTCGAGTCAACTCAGTCTCATCCTAATCCTAACCCAGCATGTATCAGATTAAGTCTTGTAGGAACCTTTGCAGGTGTAAGTCCCTTTTATTCATTTTTATCTTTTCAGCCATTTAAGTGAAGTGGGTCGGATGTGGGCCCCATTGGAAGGCCCATTGGTTGCCAAGTTGGGCTTTAAGTCAAGCCCAAGTCCTAATTAGGGTTATTGGGTAACCCTGATTGGATCAGGTTATTTGATTTTGGATTTAATTTTTATTTACAAAAATTAATGGGTTCAGACTTTTAAGGGCCCGCTGGGCTTGGAGTTGGCCCATAGGCAATTAATCAAATGGCATTGTACCCATTATAGAAATGGGCCCTAGTGTAGGTGGGATTGGGTGTGGGCCCCGTTGGAAGGCCCTCAAATGGATCAAATTGGGCTTGGTTCACTCGGTTCAAATTAAACAAATCAACAGAAATGCAAAAAATCAAAATCTGATTTTTTTGAATTCTTAAGAGTAACCGAAAATAAATTTCAGTTAAATAGAAATATAGTGTGACCGAAAATTATTTTCGGTCACATATAGTTTCTAGTTAAACCAAAACAAATTTTAGGTTATTCAAAGAAAACTCTTTGACCGACTTGAATTTTTGGTAAAGCATGAAAATCAATTTTTTTACAGAAAACAGATTCAAAAGGCTTTTAAGCTTATCCAAGGTCTATGTGGGCCCGTGTGGGCCCACAGTAGTCCAGATGAGAGCAAAATGGGCTTCTCTTTGGGGTTTTGAAAATCAACAAGAAGGGAAAAGGTTAGGGATTGCCTTCTCCTTTTTCTTGGCCAATTTAGTGAATAAACAGGGACTCAAATACCCCTATTTTGGTTCTTTTTTACTGAAAACCAATCATTAACATACATAGAAGAAAATCAAGCAACATAGGGCTTCAATAAGCATGCTTTAAGTAAAAACTAAACTTGATAATAAGACACACAATTAAGAGCTGAAAAACAGGTTTTATATGCATGCAAACTACACTAAACAGTAACATATATAAAGCACCTAGATATGCTTCTAATGTGTGAAGGTATAAACATACTTGTAGGATATGTACAAAACCAAATGAGAATGATTTCTTATGGTCTAAAACAGCAGCTTGGATTTACAAAAAAACATGATGAAACATAAGAAAAATAGTAAAAAAAAAAAAAATATTCACATAATCTCAAAATGATGACATACATGCTTTAAATGATAGATGATCTCATGCACACCAAGAATAATGATGAAACCCTGTACAAATAAGAAAAGAAAAGAAAAGAAAAGAGAACTCAACATGCATCATACACAATCCATAACATGATCACATCCATGTAACATATTCATTTAGCCTAAAAAAATGTCTAAAGAAAGGATAAAGAAGGGGGATTTCATAGAGGAATACATTGGATTAGAACAAAGGGGAACATGCTCCCCTGTAAATAAATAACAGCAATATTAGAATAAAAACACAATGATTTTAAGACACTCGAAATCATGCACACATCTTTGATTCGGATATGATCTCTTCTTACCTTTTAAAAGGGTAAATATTCTTGAAAAACCATGAAAAGAGAGTAATAGGAGAGGAAAAATACAAATACTACCCATAACAGAAATCATATCACATGATTAAAATCCTATATGCTTCAAATGAATCAATATTTATATATGTGAAATAAAATGACCTAAGGGAGCTCACCTTGGGCTTGAAACCTAGGTTGAAGCTTTCCAAGTCTTCTTTGGAGTCAAGGTAAGCCTGGACAGCACTTCCACTCAAGCTAAGAGATTCTACAAGTCTTTTTTGGTGCTTGAAATGAAGAGAGAAGTATTAATAAAGGATCAAGCAAGGTTTTAGTATGGTTTTAGGTTTAAGATAGGAGAAGAAAGGGAGTGGGAAAAGGGTTCGGCCAAGGGAGAAGGGAGGAAGAGCCGTAAGGTGATTTGGAGGGGTTTTATGGCTTTGGAATCAAGTGGGAAAATCAGGAGAAGGAGTGGTCGTGTGAGGGTATTGAGGGGGGAGGAAGAGAGGAAATGAGAGAGGTGAGAAAGATGGAGGAAGAAAAATGAGCCGACCCCCCCTAAAAATGGGCTAATGAAGCCTATTTATACCCCATGACCAAAACCTAATTATTTTTGTTTCATGCCCACTTTTTTAAAAAGACTAATGATGACCTTTGAGCATTCTTCTCCGCTAAGCAATTGAGTTTATCCCATGTTCTCATTGATTTTTGATTTTCTTTTTGAATTATTTTAATTGTTAGATATTTAATCTATATTAATATTTTATTAAGATTTTTTGTTTCCTAGACTCATGTGCTCTTTTAGTTTTCTTTTTGTTTTTTATTTAATTTAATTAGTAGATATTTACAAAATATTAATATTTTATTATTAGATTTTTATTTTTTGTCCTTTCTTCAATTTCTGCCACATGTGCAGATTATTCAAAAATTTTGACTGCTCATATCTTTCTCATCTGGCATCCGATTTCAACAAAATTAGTGGCGTTGGAATTAGGTTGGAATCCCCTGTCCACTGAACCAGAGTTTAGCAGCAAAATCGGATTTTTTAGCAGAAGTGCAAAGTCGCGTTTCGGAGCCAATTTTGCTCATATATCCTTATCCGAGACTCCGATTCAGGCAAACTTAGTTGCGTCAGGATCATGTTGAGATGCTCTTTCTGCTGATACCAAATTGGGCAGCTAATTTGGGGTTTTGCAGAAAGCCAATTTCTGCTATTTCAAAGTATTATTGGCCTATAACTTCTTCATCTGGACTCCGATTTGAGCAAACTTAGTGTCATTAGACTCATATCGGAATCCTCTTTCCAATGGTATGAAGTTTGGTGGTCAATTTGCACCCGATCAAAAAGTCAAATTTTTTACCCCTTCAGGTTTGACCTTTTCAATTAGGGTTTTATTTTTTTCATTTTTCGGGGTGCAAAAATGTGGTGCTGACACTATCAACGGGCCATGACAACACTATTCCATGATATGATCCACAAGGAGATAGAAGTCTATGTAGATGATATGATTGCTGTAAGCACCTCATTTTTGCGCTCCCGGAAGTGCCGGGAATGCAAACCCTAGATAGAAAGTCAAACCCTAAGGGGTGAAAATTTGACTTTTTGATCAGGTGAGAATTGACCATCTTGCTCCATGTCAGTGAATAGAGAATCTCGACACGGTTCTAACGCAACTAAGTTTGCTGGAATCGGAGTCCGGATGAGGGACTTTGAGCCGGTCAAACTTGAGAATGAGCCGAAAGTTGAATTTTTGCCGAATCCCGAGCCAGGTGTTTAGCCCAATCCCAATGGATAGAGGACTTCGATACGGTTCCAACGCAATTGAGTTTGCTTAAATCGGAGTCCGAATGGAAAAGATATGAGCAGTCAAAGCTAAGGGCATTATGGGAATTTTAGCGATGCCACATGGGATGCCACGTGTGCACAAGGAGTGCTCACATGGGATGCCACGTTTGTGCATGGGAGCTCCACATGGGAGGCCACGTGGACCCAATGAGTGCTTCACATGTGTCACCTCCAATGCAACCTTCCACCTCCCAAGAAACCTTTCACCTCCCAAGAAATCTTTCACCCCCCATGCAACCTTTCCTCTTCTCAAGCAACCCTTCCTCTCCCCAAGACACCTTTCCTCTCCCCAAGGCAACCATCCATCTTCCATGATTTAAAAAGAAATTTTTCTCCAAGACTTCAAAAGGGGGGCTACCATTCGAATTCTCCAACCCTCTCTCCCACTTCTCTTGACTTCAAGCTCTCCAAGATTAGCTCCCATTCGAACACCTCCACCCCAGCTCCCATTCGAACTCCTCTCTCTAAAGAGCTCTCTTCCACCCTCTCCAATCTCCTCCATTCGAACCACTCCCCTCCATCTCTCTTGGCTTCTCACAAAATTACCTCTCCTTTATCTCTTCCTCTCCATCTCCATCCAAGCAAGTGGAAGTGCTGTTGTGTTGGTGCTGCCAAGGAGGAGGTTACAGCTTCGTTTTGGCTTCAAGGAGGTGTCTCCACCTTGCACAAGGGCTAAGGAACCCCCAGGTATTGCTTCTCACCTTGTTTTGTTTCACATATATAAAAGTGGAAGTTTTCTGGGTATGATAATTGGCATGAGTTATCCTCTTGCTGTTAATCTGTTCAAGGGCCTATAAGGCCTATATTTGTTCTTCATTTCGGTTCATGGAGGTCTCTAAGGGTAAGAGAGACCCCACGTTTGGTTCCACATGAGAATGGGAGAGAGTCTACTTCACTTTAGGTCCCATTAAATTGCTGTCTTGTGTGATTTTAAGAGGAGAATGTTCCTCTGTTTTCATTCTAATGTACCCCTAACAGCCTCATCTTCCCTTCTGGATATTCCTTCTCTTCCCTCACCTTTGCTTATGGATTTTCTGGTGGTTTTCTTTTATTGGTGTCTGTGCCACCCATTGACATGGACATAGCAATAGGATTGGTTTGTTCTTATTTCCTCTCTTGCTTGATGTGTGCATGAGCATGTGTTCTAGTCCTTTGCGGATTATTGTTTCTTTTATATGTATGTACTCAAAGCATGATCCTTCACCCCTTTTCCTTGCTGTTCTTCATCTCCAAATACATGCTTCTTTTGCTGTAGCCGTACCTCCTGGTCATGCATTTGCTCGGGTCAAGAACATGCTCCTGCCATCTCTTACCTCCCCCATATACCAAACCATATAGGTTGCTGCCAGGAACAGTAGTGGGCCTTGGTGTTACTGCTGTTCACAGCAGATTGACACCCACCGAGGCCCCACTGGTCCTTGGCAATTTCTTGTTTTCCAGCACCAAGCAGCACCCCCTGAGTAGGAACCCCATTTCCCTTCCTTTATATTTCTTCACCCTGATTTCCAAACCTAACATCTTAACTTGCAGCCTGGTTTTTGTATCATGCTGGCTCCTTTAGTTTACTTTTTAGACATGAATGCATGTTTGCTTTTTTCCCTTTTAGTTTGCTGATCTGATGAAAACAAGAGACTAAAATAGGGACACATTGGTCCCTGTTTGGCAGCTGGGGATGGTTAGGAGATGAGGTGGTAGCAGCCTCATTTCTCCCCCAATGCATCCTTGCCTCTGTTGGAAAATCCCAAAGGAGGAACCAAAGGAGGTTTCACCTGTACCTGAACCAATGTGGGCCTTCTCAGGGGCCCACATGAATGGTAGAGGGCCCTAGGAAACCCAAAGGAACCACCCCAGGCCAAAAATCCTGAAAATTGACTCTTTGAGGGTGATCCGACAACTCAGGTCGGATCACCATATATCTGTTTATAGCCGACCATTAGGGTCAGCTATATTAGTTTTGCTTGTATCCGACCTCCCTGGTCGGATACATTATTATTTATCCTTAGCCGACCTGAGTGGTCGGCTACTTGGCAGAATTGCATTTTTTTTTATATTTTCTTGATTGTAGGGTCTTTGTAAGTTGTTTATAACCAAACCAACTGAACCAACCGGGTTTCCGGGTCACCCGGAAACCCAACATGGTACCTGGACCTTCGGTCCAATTTGGAACATTAGTGGGCCTTCGAACGGGGCCCACCAAGCCCGATAAACCGGAAAGCATGCAAATAAGCAAGATTAAGTGAAATTAACCAATCAAATCGGATGGGCCAAACCTAATGCGGCCCACCCAAGCTTTATTTGTGGAATGATGTTTAAATTGTGTGGTTTGGCCGAGACCAAGGGCAAGGGCCTATCGGGCCCGCCAAAGCCCTCCAACCAACCAAGTAAGGGTTCAAAACCTTAAACTTCAAGAACATGGGCTTTCAAGCCTAGGATTGGACTACGGGCCCCAAGCCCCAATGTCCACAACCCTTTGGTGAATCTAAATAAGATAATTTGAAAACATTTTTGGCAACCATCATGGGGGCCCACCTAGGGGCCCGCAAATCAATGCAGACCCACTTGTTACATGGAAATCACATAAATGCTCAAATTAAACTTCTAAGTAAAGTCAATTCACTTCACCAAAGCCTACAGGGCCTCCTAGGCTTAGCCAGAGGCCCACATGGGCACATAGGCTTACCCAAGCCCACCAAGGCAACCGTGGGCCTTCCAACGGGGCCCACCCAATCAGACTCAGATCACCTAAGTAAAGCAAGATAAAATCAACTAAAGGGACCCACACCACTTAGGTGGTCCCGCCAAGACCTAACTAAATGGCATGCTGGATTAGGAATCGGGTGAGAACTAAATAGAAAGTTGACTCATTCCTAGGAAACTCTAAGGGACCCGTCAACCGACGGGGCGGATCGGGGTGTCTACGGACTTCCCCGGACCGCAAATGAGACCTTACTTAGAATCTCAAGCCGCAGACCAACCAATTAGACTAACTTAGGCACCCAAGTGTCCGCCTGCACCCCATCAGGCGGTGGCGACTCTGATTTCCCGTTTTTTACCCATGCGACCATTTTACAGGTGCGCACAATTGCCAAGTCCTGTAAAGAAGAAGACCACTCGATCAACTTAAAGAAGGTGTTTGACCGACTCAGAAAATACAGTTTACGGCTTAACCAAGAAAAATGTGTCTTCGGGGCTACATCAGGAAAATGTTTGGGATTCATAGTGAGCAGAAGGGGAATTGAGATTGACCCGGCTAAAGCAAAAGCGATTATTGAGATGCCACCACCCAGAACAGAGAAGGAAGTTAAGGGTTTGAAAGAGTAGGAGACTACTCTACAGGTCCTCGATCTACAACAATTTTGACCTTAACAATATGGAAACATACACACAGAATTTATACGAGGAAACCTGAATCTAGATCCAGGAAAAACCTCGAGTCTATATGAGGCGACTAACCCTTGGAATCTCCACTATTAAATGAAAAGCAATTACAAAGGAAAACACACTTAACCTTTACAATTGAACTCACTCAACAGCAATCCACAGCTCGAATCCATGAACTGTAACACAAATTGAATCCACAAGCTGCAATTCACGATCAATCCAGATCCACAGCTCGAATCCACGAACTGTAACACAACTTGAATCCACAAGCTGCAATTCACGATCAATCCAGATCGTAACAATCACCTCAGAGCCCACTGAGATGATCCAATGCAATAGGAATCCACCTATGCATCCATCAAGCTCGATCACCAATCCAGGAGATCATACGATCATGTGAAGTTCCGAAACGAAGAAGAATCCTCAAACTTCAATTCCAGGAGATCTCTCTCAGATCTCCCCCTCACTCGATCACCGACTCTCTAAAGATGAATTGATTGAATCTCGAACACCTCAAGATCCAAATCAAAATGATCAAAAGAAAAAGTCCTTTCTAAAAAATACAGCTCGTCTATTTAAAGAAGAAAAACTCAGATCGCATCGAGTGCTGGTGGCGTCGCCTTGCGATCGGGGTAGACGGCTGGAAGCGAACTCAAGTCCCGCTCAAATCCAAATTGACCCAGTTAAGGGCGCGCTGCTAGCGGGAGGGAACGCGGCATGTGCACAACTGATTTTTAGATTCTTCAATCTTGCTCTGCGCTACTAGCGGCATGTCGGCGTCGTCTTACGACGTAGTTGCGCGTTCTTTACTTTCAAAGCAGCATGACTCATGCGCTGTCAGCGGCGTATCAGCGTCGCCTTACGACGCAGGTGCGCGCTCTTTATTTTCAATGCGCTATTTCACTTATGCGCTGCCAGCGGAGTGGTAGCGGCGTTGTTCCTCGCAAGTGCTTTTATGAAATATTCTTTATTTAGAAAACCTTACATTTCCTTGAGCTACCAGCGAAGTGGTAGCTGTGTGGCAGCATCACCTTCCTCTTTACTAAATTCACAGAACTTACATTTTGATTCTGCACATCTTGAAGATTATTAGAAGATATAATTTGTCAAACATTTGCCATATAAGGAGTGTGAGTTTTCACACTTACAGGGTTTTCTTGGAAGGATTCAATACATCAGCCGGTTCATAGCATAGCTCACTGCCACCTGTGAACCAATCTTTAAGTTGCTAAGAAAGAACAACCCAACGGTTTGGAATGATGATTGCCAACAGGCCTTTGATAAGATAAAGGAATATTTGCTGAATCCACCTATGCTAGTGCCACCAACTTCGGGAAGACCACTGATTCTGTACTTGTCAGTTTTGGAGACATTAATGGGGTGTGTCTTGGGGCAACATGATGAGACGGGCAGAAAGGAAAGGGCAATCTACTATCTGAGTAAGAAGTTCACAGAATATGAAGCCAAGTATTCTCCTTTCGAAAAGACCTGTTGTGCTTTAGTGTGGGCTACTCAAAGACTGAAGCATTACTTCCTCAGTCACTCCACATTATTGATATCCCGAATGGACCCTCTGAAGTACTTATTTGAGAAACCGACACTAACTAGTAGAACGGCGAAGTGGCAGCTCTTGATTTCTAAATTTGACCTTAAATATGTCACTCAAAAGGCAATAAAAGGTCAAGCAATTGCTGATCACTTAGCTGAGTATCCCCTTGCCAGATTATCAGCCTTTAAAGACTAATTTTCCAGATAAGGCCGTTTTATTTACTGAAGAAGAGGACAGTGAAAGCTCTTGGCAGATGTTCTTCGACGGGGACGAAAATATGAATGGAAACGGAATTGGGGCGGTTTTGGTCAAGCCAGATGGTTCACATATCCCAATCGCAGTAAAGTTGAGGTTCCAGTGCACAAGCAATATTGCAGAGTATGAAGCATGTATAATTGGGCTACAAGTTGCCTTGGACCATGAAGTAGAGGAACTTGACGTATACGGGGATTCGAGTCTTATCATCTTCCAAACAACTGGTGAGTGGAAAACCAAAGATCACAAATTGATCCCATATCACCAGTATTTGGAAGAAATAAGCACTAAATTTACTTGAATTTCCTTCAGCTATATGTCAAGGGCCAAGAATCAGTTTGTAGACGCTTTGGCGACATTGGCTTCAATGATCAGTATTCCAGAAGGGGTGGATATCAAACCATTAGAAATTGAAGTCAGAGATGAACCGGCTTACTGTCTTGTTCTAGGAGGAGTACCAGAAGAAGAAAAACCATGGTTTCAAGATATTAAGAATTTCTTGAATGATCAGAGTTTGCCAGAAGGAGCTACCTCTACTGAGAAAAGGGCAATACAGAGATTAGCAGGACAATTCTTACTAAGTGGTGGGCAGTTATACAAGAGGTCACATAATGATATCCTACTCAGATGTGTTGCTAAGGCTGAGTCAGAAAGGTTGATTGAAACTGTACATGGAGGAGTCTCTGGATCCTGTGCACACCTAATTTCGGTCGCACGACGAGGCGCATACAAAGTGATGCGTGCCTCAGGATTTGTTTGGAGTCGCCACTGCCTGATGGGGTGCAGGCAGACACATGGGTGCCTAAGTTCTTCTATTAAGGCTTGGTCTGTGGCTTGAGATTTTAAGCAAGTTCTCAGTTGCGGTCTGGGGAAGTCCGTAGACACCCTAGTCCACCCCGTCGAATGACGGGTCCCATAGGTTTTCCTGGTTTGAGTCAACTTTGGTCTCTCACTCACCCGATTCCTATTCCAGCATTCAATTTGGTTAAGTCTGGCGAGACCGCCAAAGCGGTGTGGGTCCCTTTACTTGATTTTATCTTTTTAGTTAAAGATGAGATGAGTTTGATTAGGCAGGCCCTGTTGGAAGGCCCGCGGATTCCTTGGTGGGCTTGGTTGAGCCCACGTGTCCCCTGGTGGGCCTCGGTCTAGCCTGAGAGGCCCTTTTGGGCTTGGTTTAAATGAATTGATTTTATTTAATGTTCAGGTTGGAGATTAAATTTAGTTCCATGCAAAAGTGAGTCTGAATTGACTTGCGGGCCCCTGAGTGGGCCTCGTCCTGGTTGCCAATTGTTTTGAGTTTATTTTTTATTAATCTTTGCCAAAATGGGTCGGGCTTTGGGCTTGGGCTTGAAAGCCCAAGGCTTCCTGAGTTAGGGTTTGGAAACCCTAACCTTGGTTGGGTTCAATGGGCTTAGTGGGCCCGACAGGCCCTACCCGCGGTCTCGGCCACACCATGCCTAAGTTTAAGCTAGCATGCTTCCCAAATGGGCTTTGGCGGGCCTCAATGGGTTTGGCCCACTCGATTACTTTGATTATCTTGATTTAACAAAAATAAGTTTATCGGGTTTGGTGGGCACCGTTGGAAGGCCCGCCGGAAATCAATTTGGGCCGGGTCGGTCCATGGCCCATCTGGGGTTTCCGGGTGTCCCGGAAACCCTTCTGGTTTGCTTGGATTGGTCAACAAAGCACAAAAATAGCAAAGATCATCAAAAATAGCAAAAATGGCATTCTGGCAATGTAGCTGGCCTAAGATGCCGGTTACACACAGGTCTCAGTGTATCCGGCATCTTTTGCCGGCTACAAATACAGCTCTGTTGATCCGACCTGAGTTCCCGGATCAACATACAGAAGCCGTTTTTCGGATTTTTGCTATGGGGTTGGATTCTTAGGTCTTCTAGGGTGCTTGTGTGATTGTGTGGGCCCCTGTGTGGGCTCACAGTGGTCCGAATGAGGCCATTTGGCTCTCTCTCTTGGGTGTTTTCAAATCCAAATTCAAGGGGAAACCAAAGGGTTATCCCCCTTTCCCAAACCAAAGCATAAAGACCAACCATGGGGTCTGAGCACCCCTAGTTTGGATTCGTCCAACTTTAACAAAAGGCATGCACAATAAAAAAAACCTCAAGAATGACCACACGAATCAACTTCAAGTGACAACCTTAACCTTACAGTGAGTGTGTGTACATCCACCATCTTCCAAAATCCCTAAATGTCACTTTCATGCATAAAGAAGGATGCCACATAGAAGAGGACATAAGGTACCTAAATGTATTTCTAATGAATGAAGGCATGAGCAAATCCATAGAACACTTTCCAAGTTGAAGGCATGTTCACAAGTGATAACCAAAAAAAACAGCAACTAATATAGTGTGCAAAGGCATGATGGAATATGCATAAATGGTGAGGGAAAAGACATTCGTGTGGTTCTCGTGTACATGATCTTGAGGGGAGGGAACAATCACATGCACACACAAAGTAGTAATCATGTGCCAACCAAGATAATAAGAGGTAAGTATTATATTCTACACATGATTCATATAGTGACCCTAATAGTAAATCCTTTTAAAAAAAACAATGACTAATGAAGGGAAGAGGGGGTCTTACATATGGGATACATGAGATGGCATGCACAAGAGGAACATACTCCTCATTTTTTTGATAAAAATAACCCAAAATAGAAACCAACAAAACAGTGGTCGAATGGACCTTCTTAATCAACCCAAGAAAACTTTTCTCCCTTTCTTTAGGCTACCGGAGATTCTCCTCTTACCATGAGAGAATACCCACCCTTAATGAGCCTAAAGAGACTAGTAAAAGGGGAAAACATGCTTGGAAAAAGGGGATACAGCACATACACAATGAAAAAGTGAAGCAACATGCCTTGATCATTCTTATTTTAACATATGTTACATAAAACTTAGTGGGGAATCATACCTTGAACTGTAAGACCCCTTTGGAGATGTGCTTGAGCTACTTTGTGACACCACAGTCCTTGGGCGACACCTCCTCCTCTCCAAATGATCTCCAAGACCTCCTTCTTCTCACTTGAATGTGGTGGAGAATGGTGGTGCTTGGGGGTTAAAGGAAGCAAGGAGGGGTAAGAATGGGTGGTTTCGTACCAGGGGTAATGGGGAAGAAGAAGTGGGAAAGGACCAAAAAGAAGCCAACCCCGGAAATGGGGTTGCTGTTGCCTTTTTATAGAAAACTTAATGTATCCGACATTTAATGTTGGATACACTACACTTCCTTTGTATCCAACATATTATGTCAGATACACTGCACTCCCTTTGTATCCGGCATATTATATTGGATACAAGACATAATAATTTCGAAAATTAAATGCCGCCGCGAATCTGTCGGTGAATCGACACGAATCTCGCCGAGCAAATCTTTGTATCCGACATTTGATATCGGATATGAAGAGGAGCATGTGTATCCGGCATATTTGGCCGGATACAAATCAAAAAATTACGGATTTGCCCCTCGACTTGACCAATTCGACCGATTTGACACTTTTGAGCAATTACGGATTGGTCCCTACGAATTTTGGTTTAGTCCCTGAGATTCTTAGTGACTTTTGGATATTTAAGATTTAGTCCTTGAGATATTTTGCTGCGTTGGCTGCCACGTGTGCAGTTCTTACGCCACATGTGCAGTTTCCGGTTTTGTTGCTCGGAAACTTCGATAACTCATATTTCCTTCATCCGAACTCCGATTTGAGCAAACTCAATTGCGTTAGACTCGTATCGGAGCCCTATATCCAATGACATAGGGCTAAGCCCTTGGCACGGGGTTCGAGGAAAAGTCAACTTTCGGCTCTCCTTTAAGTTTGACCGGCCCACAGAACCTTCATCCGGGCTTCGATTCCAGCAAACTCAGTTGCGTTGAAACCGTGTCGAGATTCTCTATCCATTGAGATAAAGTGAGGTGGCAAATTTTCATTTGATCAAAAGGTCAAATTTCGACCCCTCAGGGTTTGACTTTTTAGCCGGGGTTTTCATTTTCAGCACTTCCAGGGGTGCAAAAATAAGGTGCTTACAGATCCCATATGAATGTGCACATGCTTGCGAAGAATATTCTGCGATTGGGATACTATTGGTCAACGATGGAGCACGATTGCTGTGTACATGTTAAGAGGTGTCATCTGTGCCAAATATATGCTGATAACAAGCATGCACCACCAAGTGAGCTGCACAATATGACCTCACCATGGCCTTTCTCCAGGTGAGGCATAGATGTCATTGGCATGATCTCCTTGAAGGCATCAAATGGGCACAGATTTATTCTGGTAGCAATTGATTATTTTACCAAGTGGGTAGATGCAGTTTAATATGCAAATATCACAAGTAACCATGTTCTTAAATTTTTGAAGCACAATATCATTAGTCGCTATGGTTTGCCAAATGCCATAGTATCAGACAACGCCTCAAATATTAAGAACAAGGACATGAAAAAGATGTGTGAGCAATTTCAGATCACCCATCACAAGTAAGCTCCGTACAGACCAAAGATGAATGGGGCAGTAGAAACAGCAAATAATAATATAAAGAAAATAATTCCAAAAATGGTAGTAAGTTACAGAGATTGGCATGAAATGCTACCGCTTGCTCTACATGCCTACAGAACCTCAATCCGGACTTCTACTGGGGCAACCTCATATTCCCTAGTCTATAGAATGGAAGCAGTCTTACCAGTCGAAGTTGAAATCCCGTCACTGAGAGTGCTAATGGAAGCAGAATTGGAAGAACCTGAATGGATATAGTCAAGACATGATCAACTCAATCTGATAGAAGAAAAGCATTTGAAGGCGCTTTGTCATGGCCAGTTGTACCAAAAGAGAATGGCCAGGGCTTACAATAAGAAGGTGAAGCCCCGAACTTTCCAAGAAGGAAATTTGGTTTTAAAGAAAATCTTACCATTTTTGGAAGACCCTCGCGGGAAATTCAAGCCAAATTGGGAAGGGCCTTATGTTGTCAAGAAGGTCTTATCAGGGGTTGTACTCATCTTAACGAAAATGGATGGAAAAGATTTTCTTGAGCCAATTAACTCTGATGCGGTAAAAAGGTATTTTCCTTGATTTAATATTACTATAAAATGATTTGAAGCCATTTTTCTTTATTTCCCAAAATTTTAATCCCTAGTCTAGCCAAGTCAAGCCTGTTCGTTTCTTTGATAAACCTAAACTGGGACTTATAGTTTCATACTGGGGCAAATCTAATTGGGGCAAAAACAAAAGAAAAATGGAAAGAAAATGAAAAAAGTAAAGAAAAAAAAAACAAGGTGTAAGCACCTCATTTTTGCGCTCCCAGAAGAGCCGGAAATGCAAACCCCGGGCAGAAAGTCAAACCCTAAGGGGTGAAAATTTGACTTTTTGATCGCGTGGTAATTGGCCACCTTGCTTGATTTCAATGGATAGATAATCCCGACACGAGTCCAACGCAATTGAGTTTGCTGGAATCGGAGTCCGGATGAAGGTTTTGCAAGCCGATCAAACTTAAAAGGGAGCCGAAAGTTGACTTTTTGAACCCCAAACCAGGTGCTTAACTCTATATCATTGGATAGAGGGCTCTAATACGGTTCTAACGCAATTGAGTTTGCCCAAATCGGAGTCCGGATGAAGGAGATATGAGTTGTCGAAGTGTTCGAGCAGCAAAACCGGAAACTAGACACGTGGCAAAGAAACTGCACACGTGGCAGCAAACGCAGGAAAATATCAATCTCAAATATCCAAACTTTGCAAAAGATCTCAGGGACTAAACCAAAATTCGCATGGGGCAATCTGCAGATATCCAAAAGTGTCAAATCAGTCGAATCAGTCAAATCGGTCAAGTCGAGGGGCAAACCTGTAAATTTTTTATTTGTATCCAATCAAATATGTTGGATACACATGATTTATCCATATCCGACATATATTGCTGGATACAAGAGATTTGCCCACGAGATTCGCGCGGATTCGCTGACAAATACGCGCAAAAAATTAAAATTTTGAAATAATTGTGTTTTTATCCGATATTTTATGTCAGATACAAAGGAAGTGTAGTGTATCCGACATTAAATGCCGGATACAAAGGAAGTGTAGTGTATCCGACATTAAATGTCGGATACAAAAATTTATCTATAAAAAGGCAACTGCAGCCCCATTTCGGGGGTTGGCTTGGTTTTTGCTGTTTTCCCCTCTTCTTCCCCATTATTCCTGGTACGAAACCCTCCCCTCTCACCTCTCCTTACCTCCAAAGCCACCCAAACAACCTTCTAGGACTATTTTACCCCCCCTTACTCTCTTCTCTTCCTCACTCAAGAATAAGGAAAAGGAGAAGAAGCTACTGTTGGTGGGAGGAGGTGCTACTCCAGCTGCTCCCTTCACTTTGAGGAGCCTCCACACATCTCATTCCAGGGTTTTAACCCTAAGGTATTGTCTCCTACTAACTCTCCTTTCACATATATGAAGATGGAAGTGTTTCAAGGATGTCTAGTGAGTTTGGCTTCACCTTTAGTTTAAATCTGTTCTAGTGTTACTTTGCATGAGTTGTTCCCTTGTTCCCACTACATAAAGACCTCCAAAGGTAAGAAGTCCACGTTTGATTTCATGGGACCATGAAAGTTGAGTCTTTACATGCTTTTAAGACACATAAGTTGCTGTTATGAGGTTGATTTGATGATTTGTGGGGGAGCATGTTCCCCTAGCATGAAGATCCAATGTATCCCATCGTAATCCCCCTTCTCCGCCCTTCTTTAGGTGTTTCTAAGGTTACGGCATGTGAAGGATTTGTTTTTTTGTGATGTATGATAGATTTCTTTAGTTGCATGTGCATGATCATGTATGTTAGGTTACTCCCTTGTGTGCATGCATGCTATGCTCCTTGTTGAATGGACCGGCTATGGTTTTTGGGGAGCATGTGCATATGACCCCATCTATTGTTTTCATGTGAGTTATCATGGTTTTGCTTCATCTTTGCCGCTGTTTTGACTATAGGAAATCAGCCCACTTGGTTGTGGATATGCCCTACGTGCATGTGCATAGTCCTCTCTATAAGGAATGAATCTAAATGCTAGATGCACTACACCCTTTGGATTAGCTTCATGTGCACCAAGAAAATCTGTTTTTGGGTTCTTGAGCACCATAAACACACACGGCTATATCTTGCCATGGAGTATGTTTAGTTTACCTTTCACTTCACTTGCACATGACTTAGCTGCTGTTTTGGACATGCATGGGATCCTCCAGCATTCATCTTCATTTGGGAGCCACATGTCATTGCCCCATAACCTTGCAATCCCCTTTTGTTTGCTGTTTTCGTGTGTTTACCATGATTCCCAAGTCCACTTTAGGTAAGCATGGCAGGTGCACACTCACAAACACTTTGGTAGGTAGTTTGTTCTTTAAATTATTTAAGTAGTCTAATCTATGTGGGGGTTTGGGTTGCAGGTTTTCGTAGTAAGGAAGAGCCACGATGGGGACACTTGGGTCCCTGTCCTGCTGCTGGAAATGCTCCAAGAATGAGAAGGTGATTCCAGAAGCCTCCTCCCCCCTTTGCTTAAACTCTTAAAGTCCCTAAGGAGGACAAAAGTGGAGGCTTCCCCTTCTCTCTGTACCACTATGGGCCCACACAAGGGCCCACACAAATGCTGGAACACCCTAGAAGACCCAAGAACCCAAGCCCAATGCAAAAATCAGGAAAACCATGCTTTTAGGTTGATCCGACAACTCAGGTCGGATCAATAGGGCCTTGTTCGTAGCCGGCCAAGGATGCCGGATACACTGGTCCTTATGTGTAACCGGCATCTCAGGTCGGCTACACTGCCAGAATGCCAATTTTGCCATTTTATGATCTTGTGCTATTTTCTTGCTTTATTTGATCAAGTCAGATGAACCAGAAGGGTTCCTGGGTTAGGGTTTCCCAAGCCCTAACTCAGGAAGCCTTGGGCTTTCAAGTCCAAGCCCAGGTAAAGGGCCCCAAGCCCAAGACCTGGCCCATTTTGGCACAAATTAAGCAAGATAAGTTTAAATCATTTGGCAACCCACTGTGTGGCCCACAAAACAATTCCGGCCCACTTTGCATGGAAATCAATTAATTCTCAACTTACACTCCAAGTAAAATCAATTCATTTGAACCAAGCCCGAAGGGCCTCTCAAGCTAGACTGAGGCCCACTAGGGGGTATGTGGGCTTAACCAAGCCCACCAAGGAATTCGCGGGCCTTCCAACAGGGCCCACCCAATCCGACTCACATCACTTTAAGCTAAGAAGATAAAATCAAGTAAAGGGACCTACACCACTTTGGCGGTCCCGCCAGGCTTAACCTAATTGAATGCTGGATTAGAAATCGGGTGAGATAAGACCAAAGCTAATTCAAACCAGGGAACCCACGGGACCCGTCATCCGACGAGGTGGTCTGGGGTGTCTACGGACTTCCCCAGACCGCAACCGAGACCCTACTTAGAATTTCAAGCATCAGACCAAAGCCCAAAATAGACAAGATTAGGCACCGAGGTGTCCGCCTGCACCCCATCAGGCTGTGGCGACTCCGAATTTTCCCGTGCGGCGTTTTCAACGCGCGCACACAAGGAATATTGGCAAATGAAAGCCAAATGCAAAAAGAAAAGAAATGAAAAAAGTTTGGGGAATCAAGGGATCATATTCATCATGACTGTAAGTCTAGTTTACCTATTTCCATGTTTGGAAAATTTTGAGCCTTTAATACCTTTTCTTTCATAAACTAAGCCTAGCCTTCGTTTCGTCCTATTTTTAAGTCCTCGGTGATTTTAGTATATTCTTTCAATTTTCAGAGTAAAATATTGGTGATGATGGAATACAAAAGTCGGCCCTAGTGAAAACCGTAACTGGCGCTAGGGGCAGAAGAAAAAAAAAAGAAAAAAAATAGAATCAGAGGTTGAGTTGATCATGTTGTCCAAGCTTGAAGTGAAATCAGTATAAGCATAGGAGATGGAACAGATTGGGAATAACAGGGTCGATTCTGGAAGAAAAGGAATTTGGGGATGACTCTAGGGGTCCTAGGATAGACAGATTTGATCTCTCCCTATTACTTGAATCATCCTTTTCATTATTCAACTTGGTTTTAATTCTTTTAATTATATGTGATTAAGTGTTTTGGACCAAACTTCAAAAAAAATTTATGTTTTGGCCAGTGATGAGAAATCAAATACTTTTTATAAAACCTTTGTTTTTACAAGCATCTGAGAATTCTGAGGCCAATAGTATAAAACTTATTTTTGAATAAAATCCTTTGTCTTTCCACTATTGGAGTTTGCTTTGATACAAAGGTATGAAAAAAAAAGAAAGAAAAAAATGCAATAAAAGGAGCTAATCCCTATCCCCTAGCTGATCCTCAAGCTCCCAAATCCGAGCCGCTTGATCTACAATAATCTTGGAAGCTCCCTCTGCATCTGGATCGCTCAAAAAAGAGATGACCTCATCTGAAAGTGCCTACTTGATCCTCATACTTTTGCTGTATCACTCGGACTTCAAAGCGGCGAGCCAGCTTCTGCTCCTCAAGCTTCTTTTCCAAAGCAACACAGTGAGACGCCTGCTCTTCAATCTGCCTCTCTAAGTCAAGGCCTTGTATCCTGAGTTCTTGGGCCTCTCGTACCCAAATCTATTGAAGCTGTTTGTGGGATGCTCTCTCAGAAACTAGTATGTCTTCGTAAGTGGGTGCAAGAACAGCAGGAGGATCCTTTGGTATTGGGGCATGACTCTAGACCTGCTCTCTGATCCAGAAAATATAGTCCTTCACATGTGACTTAGAAAAGACTTGGCCCCTCATGAAGCGCACATAGGACCATTCCTTCATCAACCGAGCACATAGCCCCATGGTGGCTGGTGTAAGTGGCCCTAGGAAGTCCTCATATCCATCTGGGATCATGATCCCCTGAGTTCCTCCAAGCTGCCGAAGGACTCTCAGAGGAAGATAGAGAACAGCATATTTCAAGCCTACTAGAACCATGAAGTTTTGTCTCTGAAGCTAATCACTGTCTCGGGGTTTGGCTGATAAGTGCCAGGCCATCTCACCTGGTCATCCGGGAGAGTGCCCAAGAAGGTGAACCAACCCTGCTTGCAGCCCTGGATGTTAGGACATCCCCGGTTACTCATCAAAACAAGAACTTTCATTCTTGTAGAAAAGCAGCGATCAATCATCTCAATCTGACTCAGGTGGTCAAGCAACCAAAGCTGCAAAATGAGGGAGTATTTCAATTTATTTTAGCTTCACAAGAAGGTTGTAAAGAAAAAGAAAGAAAAAAAAATAAGAAAAAAAAAAGATATAGGGGGGAACCAGATCCTACCTGTAAGATAGGGGCACATGCAAGAAAGTTTTTTTTCTTCCTGAAATAGCAGTCAGTTAATGCCTGATACATCCCTGCCAAGATCATAGGGGACAATCTCTCCCACCCCCTAACCTGGCATATAACTGAGATAAGAGCCAAGTCCACCTCATCATCATCCCGTGGGAAGAGTAGTTGATTAACCACCATCAATGTCAAGACATTAAATCGGGCTTAGGTGCTTTCACTCCTTAGAAGTTTTTCAGTCAAAAAAGGCTTGGATAGGGTCAGTATGGAGTCAGATTCCCCTAGGTCCTTCTTCCTTATGCCCAAAAAAGTAGAAGCTTCTTTCTTGTAGCTAGGCTTAAGGGGCGGGTTCACTACTTTTTCTGAAAAGCTCAGACTAAGGATTGTTTCAATCGCCTCAACTGTAGGGGTCATCTCTTTATAACCAAATTGAAAGAGATTTAATTGAGGTTCCCAATGTCGAATCAAAGCCTCAATAATTTCCCATTTAAAGGGATGGTAGGGATAAGCAGGATGTGGCCTAAGTTGGTGGAATTCCATTGGACATCATCTTCTGGGGTTATGGAGTTAGCCCACTTGTTATAGAACGAATCCACAATGTTATATCTTGTAAGATTGGGTGGTTTTGATCTAAAAGGTTGTCTTGCAAGAGGGATTTCGTCGACAGAGGAAGACGAGGCAAGAGAAGCCATAGAACCTTCAAAGGATACACAAGAAACAAGGGGCGGCCGCCTAGAGGGTTTTAGAAGCAGGAAGAATGCCATAATGATGTTCTTCAGGGTTTTTTATAGAAAAATTGCGCAGGGGCCAAAAACCTCATTTAAAATGCGGACAAGGCATGTCCGCATATCTAATGCGGACACACTATGTCTGCAAAGCAAATGTGGACACGCTGTGTCCGCAAATTAAATGCGGACACGGCATGTCAGCAAATCAAATGCGGACACATCTTGTCCACATATTAAATGCGGTTTCGGCACAAAAGCATGAAAAAATATGCAATTGCATTTGGGATACTGTTTTAAGCTTCACCTGTTCCTGTTTATACATGAGTAATTCAATACACTGCAGAATATAAATGAAGAAGAGGATAAATGAATCAAAATTTTGTTTTCATATATAAATGAGAGTATACATCGTTTTTATACAAAAAATATACATCTGATATCCTAATCTACTCTCCCTCTGCAGATCCATCCTCACAGCCACGTCCTCTGCCACGTCCGCTGCCTCGAGATCGCTGGCACCCAAGGACAAGCGGCACAATACGGCGAGCTGTACAACGGTTCATCTTGCCCAAAATACACTGAACATCATACATGATACTCAAAGGCACAAGGCCGGCAGTCGGATGATCAAGAGGAACATACCCCGAGTCATCTAAAGCAGCCAATGCAGACTCTAGGGTATCCACATCTCCGGTAGGCTCGGTAGGGACGGGCTCAATCTCAGGCTCAGCAGTACGCTCTGCACTCCTACTAGCCGTAGGCTCGGAAGCAGGAACAGACGCCTCAGGAGCATCGGCATCAGGCCTCGGGTCCACCACCGGCTCAATAGGCGCCTCCTCTATCATAGAAGTCTCCCTGGCAGGCTCCATCTCAACATCCATCTTAGTAAGCGCATCCGGAGCAGTCTCTGGTGCTGGGGCAGACTTTGGAATGTCCTCGGCAGGAGGAGCGGCGTCAGATGCAGTGCCAACCTCTATCTCCTGCTCTACTACTGGAACCTCTGCGGCTTGAGGAGAGGTCACAAGCTCCATCAGTGACATCAAAAATACATCGCCGCTAGGATGTGTAAAATAAGGTGAAGAATGGGAGGAAGGACCGGCCGTGTCATCTTGAAAATAAGAAAAAGAATTCTAATCAGAACAGAACAAGCAAATGCAAGAAGCAGAAATTGAGAAAAGAGAAGAATTAACCTGAACATGAGATGGACCCACCTGGTCCTGTGGACCCGCCTGGCCCTGTGCCCTAGCCAGCTGCACTCTGAGATTTGCAATCGTGAAAAGGAGGGCGTCCCGCTCAGCAATAGCAGCATCTCGCTGACGCTCTAAGTTAGTATATCGAGCCTGGACCTCTACCAAATGAGCCTCCTGAAATAAGAGAGAATATGTCAGAAATTCTAGGCCAAGGTGAAGATAAGAAATGAAAATCAAAGGAAGGAAGAGAATACCATGGTGTCATAGGCTCTAATCACTACCCCTCCAATCTCTATGACTCCGCCTCGGACAGGCATGGGTGGCATGAGGCACCCAACTGAAGCCTGCCTAAACAGGGCATCATAGTCACCCTCCACTAACAGAGTGTCCACCTCTGTCCACTCTAAGACTGAGCGGGATTGACGGGACCAGGAGGAAAAGAAGGGGTAGTATTCACGGGAAGAGCAGGGATCCAAGGCTCGCTAGTGTGCTGATAATAGAAGCGCTCGCCCAGATACCAGATGCTTCCCAACTGACCAATAAAGAACTGGTATCACTGATGCCTCTGGTCAGGGGCAAATGCATCATCCATAATCGCCTGCAAGGCAAGGGCCTCGGGAATATCCTCGAACTGGGGGATGGACAGCTGAACAAAAAAAAAGGAGGCTAGGCATATGATTCAAAAAAAACAAGAAGAAAGAAAAAATTGAAGAATTCTTACCTCGGTCCTGTAAAGCCGATCCAGATGAGCCCAAGTCGACCTAGGTCGACTCTTCTCAGAGTCGGGCTCCACAAGACTCCATCTACGAGCCATCGGAAATGTCTCCTCTGGCAGCGTAAAGATGGGACGGAAGTAGGGTATATACACCCTAGCAAAAAATTGCAAAGAAAGGAAAGAAGGTCAGAAGAATAAAAAAGAGAAGAAGGCAGAAAAAGAAAAGAGAAATATGAATTTCACCTGCAAGAAGGGCTAGAAAAACCTACATCCAACTCTGGCACCTCGGGAGGTGGAAAGGCCTCTGGAGATTCGGCTCAAACCAGCCAAGATGGTGCCAAAGATCTGTGGGTCCCAAGCATACCTCCTCGCCCGCTGCAGATCCCTCAACAAGCTCAAAAAGTGAGGGCTGGGGGAAGTCATATCCTCTGGGCAAAAGCAGAAACCCATCATATAGAGGAATACGAAGTGGAACGCAACAGGGAAGCTCACATGGCCCATAGTAATTTGACTAAACTCCTACTCTCGGAAGGCCTCTCTCAACCAAGTCAGAGACAATTTAGGCCTCTGAGGGCACCGCCTCATATCCGAGAAGGGCGGCAATCTCGGCATCATTCGGCCTCACCATCTCGGGGATGATATCTCCAGACATCCTAATCCCAGTAATAAGTGTGAAGTCCGATGGCTGAATCCCGATCTCTATATCTGGGAAATGGAAGCTCAGCGTCTCCGGGAAGAATCTCTCGAGCATCGCCGTAATCAGGGCTCGATCCAAGCGCACGGTGGGGATGGTGATGAAGTGGCCGAATCCGAATAAGCCCAACTCCCGGCGGAAAGACGAACCGCAACCTCCAAGAAATTTGGTGAAGTTGGCCCAGCTCCCTCTGTAATGGGACAGAGGATACTCTAGAGGGACATCCGCCCTAATACAAGCTGAGGGATCAGTCCTCAAGCCATAAAGAAGGTCGGTATCCCTGATCTGTGCTGCAATCGCCTCGAAGACCTCCACTCTGGTCTCAGACTCATCTCTGCCTCGGCCTCTACCTCCACCACGGCCTCCATCATGACCTCCGTCTCGGCCTCTACCTCGGTGCTCGCCATGGCCCCTGCCTCGGCCAGGAGCCTCAACCACCGGCTAAGGAAACAATTTGGAGGAAGAAAGAATCAGGGTAAAAGGTTTTAAGAAAAAGCTGAATTTCAGAAGAGTTAGGGTATACCTCTGGGGTCGCCTCCAGCAAACCCCCAAAAGGAACATCAAGGACGTCCAACTCAGAATCTCTCTCAGCTCTCGAAGAAGAAGCCACATCAGCCGGATCACTCCGAACCCTAGAGGAAGAGGGCTCATCCGTAGGATCCCTGGAAGCTGATCGAATACGGGCCATCTGCGAGTTCAAATCAGGGAAATGATTCATTATTTATTTATTATTTAATTCATTTATTTATTTGTTTTTTAAGAATTCTTATTGTTTGATTTTCCTGTTAATTAAGTTTAATTGCTTGAAGGAAGAAGAAAAGTGGAGAAAGGAAAGAAATATTGCAGAAACCTCCGACCACTCAGGGGTCAACGGAAGGAGTTCATCTTTATTATTGTTTTTATATTCTAAAAAAAAAAGGAAGTGTGTTAAGGATTTGATTTTGATGTTGGGATTTTATACACCTAATTGTTTAATGTTGTTTGGTTTCAGGACAGTTAAGGTAGTTGGTTCATGCCAAAACAGTGGGATAGGATGTTCTCATAGAAAAGGGTATGCAAGACTGAGAGTTTGTACTTATTCCACACTACGCAAGTTCAAGCCTCAATAATATGCAAGGAAATAAGACATCTGCAAAATATGGACTAAAAGCAGGAATTCAACCAGGGCAAAAATCAAAGACAAGAATTCCCATTTCTCATTCAGGAATCAGAAGAAGGTGGAACGTCAGTTATGGTCCAAACATGAAGTTAGGATACAGAAGCATCAGCATATGCAGTATGTTTTCAAGATCAGAATGATGCAACAGTGAACACACCCAGCAATTTGGAGACTTATTCAAAGCATCATGTATTCAGAATCAAAGAATCATTCGGTGTTGAACAATGCAGCAAATATTTGAGGAATCAAAAGTCTAATTTTGGATGAAGCATTGGCAGAAAAATCGGAACAATACAAGTCATGAAAGTGCTCAATCTGCTAATGGAAAAGGGGAATCAATGGAAACATGTAAGGTAGCAAACCGAAGTCATCAAAGCAAATAAGCAAGCTCAAACACATATCACCAAAAAGGTAATTGGAAAAGAAAAAATCAGAACAGAAGAGATCAATTTTTGGCCATGACATAAAAATCAATTTCAGCATAACATGAGTTGTGGTCAAGCAAAATGCATTCATGGTTGCACAGATCCAAGGCATGTGTATTGAACGTGGAAATTGGGGAATTTTGTTCAATCAAAAAACAAGGGATCATATGCATGAATTAAGTTCAGTCAGTCAATGATTTGAAGAAGCAGATTTTGGTCACTTACTTGTTTCAGTCGAAATGGGGAAAGTTTAGCAAGCAAGAAGCCTTTACCGGAGTTTCCAGGAGTGTCAACGGTCGACAGAGATAATTCGAAGCACCCAACAGAAAAGATGTCTCACCACTGCGGCAATGAGGGAGTTTTAGATGCAATAGTCGCCGAAGGAACAGTGGAGCAAGTTGGCATCGGAGGAGAAAGAGTGCGCCGGTGAAAATAAAGTTCTCCAGAGAGTTGCCGGAGAAGATGAGAATGGCCAGTGAAAGATTGAAGGCAAGAAGAAAATACGGTCACAAGAGAAGAAGAGAGAACCAGAGATGGAGTGAGAACGCAGAGGAGAAATGGAAGAAAACTGGTCGCATTCGTTCTTATATAAAAACCCTTGAAATCCGCAAAAGAAATGCGGACAACCCAAGTTCGTAAATGAAATGCGGACATGGCAAGTCCGCATTTAAAATGCGGACATGGCAGTTCCGCAATACAAATGCGGACATAACCAAAAAATGAATTTTTCGTGATTTTCTCCACATTTTTCAAAGAATTAATGTCCATCTTAATTGTAAGTTGCAAAGATTGCCATTTATCCACTTTTGATTTAAAGATTTTCTCGAATCTCACTTTATAGCCACGAGTGCTCAATGAGACTAGAGAGGAGGATTTGCCCATTAAAGTTAGGGACTTTTTAGCAAATCCTCCACACAAATACTTTTTCCAAAATTACCCCTTTAATCCTTGCAAGTTGCAATTAGCTGGGTAAATCTAAAAAAAAGTGCAATTTTTGGGTCTTTTTTGCTCTTTGCTGATAATTGGTTCCAATTCCCGCAGAGAGGGGGCAGTTGTAGACACCCCAAATTGCACTACAAAATGAGAAAATAAAGAAAAACATTTAATTGGATTTGAAATAGGTCCAAAAAGATGAAAATTTGGTCAAACCTGTTTTGTCCGCATAAGGTATGCGGACAAGCCATGTCCGCATTCGATTTGCGGACACGTGTATTTTGGGCATTTTCGTAAAATCTCGATTTTTGAGCCTTGTTACTATTTTGATATTCTCTCTAGGGTTTCCTTCGGCTGTTTTTGCTCTAATTCATGCTTCTAAAATTGAATGGGAACATTCTAGAACCTCTTAGGACCACCCTTGCCCATGCTCTTGCTTATAAATACGAGGCCTCTCCTCAAGCAAATGGCTGTGAAATTGTGGATGAAGATTGTGGGTGAGAATTGAATGCTAGAAGTTAGAGTTCAGAATTGAAGGCTAGAGTTGTGGCTAAGAATTGCTGAGAAGAAACTCTAAGTGAAGAAGAGAACCCCTGCTTCTTTGCTTTCTCAAGTCCAGGTAAGCTTCTCAACCTCTTTATTTTCTAGTTTTAATTTCTAGGATAGTTCTAATCTTCTCCCTTTCTGTAGTATAAGGCCTGTGTGTGATTGTAACCCCAAACCTTAATCCAAATACCTCAAGTATCTTCTCTAGCCGTAAAACGTGAAGAGAGTTCTAGGGGAAAGGAGAATAGGAATGGACCCGTAGGGCAAATCCCCATATGCTGTAATCTTAGAAATATGTAGTTGTAATATTGTTTTTAGGTTTTGTGATGATTTATTGATGAAATATAGAGGAATACTATAGATCTATGCTATTCATAGCATTAGATCTCATTTTCTTCATATATTATGATTTTTTACATTGTTTTCACCCTTTTTTTATGTTTTTTGATGTTTTTGGTCGTTTAGGCTAAGATCTTGGATCTGCCATTGTCAATATGGTAGATCTAGATTCAGAAGTCTTCAAGTAATCTCTAGGGTTCCATGAGGTGGTTTTTGAGTCATTTTTCATTTTTGAGAGAAGACCCTATGGTCTAAGCTCTCCCCTTTTGATGTTTTTCATCAACGTGGGTATTTTTGGTTTTGATTTTTTTATCTAATGAGAAATATGGGCTATATCTATGTCCTGGATTATTCAGATTCAATTTTTCAATATTTTGTAAAAATAATATTTTTCTATTTATTCCTAGATTTCAAGGATTTAACTTAAAGCCAGATTTTTTGAAGTTTTTACTTTAGGTTTGTTTTCTTTATCTTCATTTCAGTCAATCATGAAGCCCAAGAAATGGCTCTTGTTTTCATAAAAAGGATCCAGAATTAATTGGATCATTCACATGACAAAAAGCCATACATTCTTTTATTTTTATTTTAATTTTGTTTTGATTTCTATTTAGCAAGCCTTTTCTAAAACATGAGCAACACTTGGCAACCACCTTGTGTGGATGAATGGGGGTGCCTAACACCTTCCCCTGTTCATAACCTAATCTCCTTACCCATCTCTGGTTTATTTTTTGAATTAGAGTTATTTTTACTCTAATTTGTTTTCTTTTATTATTTCTTCTATTTGATTATTTTGGGTGTCCATTCACACCTTAAAAAGGAATGGTGGCGACTCCTTTTTATTGAGCCCGTGTGATGATTAGGAAAAGTCATTGAATTGATTTTTTTTCCTCCATGTCTCACAAGAAGAGAAGAAGAAGGAGAAGAAGAGAGGAAGAAAGAGAAGAAGAGGGGAAGAGGAGAAGAAGAGGGGCGCAAAACGCCGAACACAGAGACGAAGAGAGGAAGAAGGAAAAGGTTTCTAGCTTGGGTTCACACACCTACAAGTAAGTAGCACCTTTCCAACTGTTTCTACGCAAAGAAATCGAAGTTTAAACGAGATATACAGATTATTGTGTTTTTCTGTGATTTTTGGAATTTCTATCGATTGATTCGAGTTGAAGCTTGTTTAGGGTTTAAAACTTGTTTGATTTTGATTCTAGAATGTTTTGGGATGTTTTTGGGTGTGTTTCAGGTGAAAGAAAACGAGTTTGAGAGTGGATTTTGACAAAAATAAAAAATTGGAATGAATGGCGTTCGTTCGTGTAGATTTTTGCATGGGCGCTCAGGAGGGGTCAGGTAGGCGCCCAGACCCTGAAAAATGTCGTTTTCAGCATTTTAAGAAGTTTTTCACCGTGGAATTAGTTTTTATTGATTTTAAACCATGTATGAACAATTTTAGGAGTTTAGAAATATCGTCTGCCTGGTTTACCTTGGCTTTGATATAATTTGATTACGGTTAAGTTTCTACGCAATTTGATGTTGATTTGTTATTTAAAGTTGAACCTGCTGGTTTATTAAACCTATTAAGACCTAAGATTTGAATGTTGAAACTGAGGCTTCTTGTGGATTTGGAAAGTGAACAAGAGGTTCACCTGATATGATTTTCTGCTCCAGGCAAGAGTGACTTTACGAGATTGATTTTTACAAGAACTGTTTTATTGATTTAATATTAGTTTTTATTGAGTCAAGTGGGCATAGAAGTGGTTATGGATCCATGGTCAATCTTGATAGTGTATTAGTGTTGGCTTGTCGAGTTAACACCCTGGGCCATATTCGCATTTCCACCGTGTGGGATCGGTGAGGCTTTCTTGTGGGATAGAGGGTTGTAGCAACCCATTTTTGCTGTGTAGGATCGGCGAGGTCTTCGTGTGTGTGAGTACGCGTGCGTGCGTATGGTTTGATAAATGTTGACTGGGTTGTTTTGTGCCAGCCCATGCGTGGGTGCCCCACTCCGGGCGATGACCAACACGGCGTCTACCCATGAGTCGTAAGGTGGCAACTTGGCTAAGGGTGGTTATCTTGATTTACAAACACGCTAATCCATGAGTCCTTCTAAGACTTGTTGATTATGATTGATTCTCAGATTTGATTGGCATGTAGATTTATTTTAGTTGTCTTGTATCTATGGATATATTATAGTGGGATTATCCGGTTTATCCGCGTTATTGTTTCTGATGCATATTTTAATCTGGAGCATGTTTTAGAATTGTTAAAAATGTTTATGAGCATGCATGTGCTGCTTACTGGGACGTTAGTCTCATGTGTGTTTTGTTTTTATTGGTTTTGTTTTCAGATCCTGGCGAGGATGATACTGGCGGGTAAATGTTTAGATCATGTGAGTATCAGAATATAGATATAGTATTTCATTTGAGATGGGTTTAGTTGACTCTGAGCATATAATTAATTGTTTATTTTGTTTCCTTTACTCTGATATTGTGATCTTGGGTGGAAAAGTAACCCTTTAGTGACAAGTTACAGTTTAGTTCGCGTAACTTGGATCCGGGGCATTACAAGATGGTATCAGAGCATATTAGAGTTATGAAGGGAACATGATCTAAGAAACCCATAGGATGGCCTTGGGGGTTGTGTGCTCGCGAGATAGCACCCTTTAAATAGGAAATGTAGGTTGAGAGTGACCCTTCTACAAATATAGTAGCAAATCATTATTGTTAAAGGTAAGCTACTTGTTCCTTTGTGTTATATCTATCAGTGATGATATGGCTTGTTATTTGTGATGTAGAGTATTATTATTAATTTTGCATGATTAGAGGAAAGTTTTTGAAGTTCTATTCAAAAGGAAATTTAGGATTCTGAGAAGTAGTTGATTTTGAGGTAGGCAATAGAATGAATATTTGGAGTTTTGGATATAATGTTAATTGTTAATAATCATATTTGATGCAAGAAATTGATGATGTTTGATTAAGCATGCAAGCTATTGTTTGCTTAATTGGGTGATGAGCCAGTTGCATATAACCATACTTCGGTAGTGTAACGTGTAACGCCCGGGTTCCGGGTCCATTCCCAAACCCGAGGTGTTATGGTAATCAAACAAAGCAACTAAAGAAACTGGATAATTTAAACCTTTTTCTAACTTCATAATCAGAGTAAATGCAGAAACTTGAATTTAAATTCTCTTTATTATTCAACAATTATGATTTACAAGGATTTCAATTCCATGAACAACCTACAACTATATAGACTACCCATCTACAATTAGCCCAAGATTTGACGTCCTCGCCAAGAGTACCTGAAAAATGGGGAGAAACCGAAGTGAGAATAAATCTCAACAATTAGCAATGTGCATGATGTAAAACAGTTCACAATTTTTACAATAATGGTCATGAGGTGAACGGTAAAACCAAACCACGATAATACAATAATATATCAATAACAATGAAGCAATCTAAAATAAACATGTGTGACATAATAGGACTCGTGAACTGAAACAGCTTAGTAAGAATATTCTTGCCCCCATAGTTCGCCACATCATGACTTGCATGATAGATGGAGCCCGCACCTGCAGTCACTACCATCTCCTCCGTCAACCATCAACGCGGACCACCCACGCATGGGTTGGCGAGTACAATCCACAGTCCAAATAAAATCCCATAAAAGGGTACCGCTTCCGTGGAGGCCATACCAATCCGATCAAAGATTAATGGACCCACAAAAAACACGTCTAATACCAATGCAAGTGCAAGTCACTAGTGATCCTCAAGCACGGCCAAATCATAGCTCCAATGTGCGAGTCACAAGTAACCTACCAACATGACCAATATAAAGCACATGAAAGCCAATGTCTCATTGAAGCATGCGGATGGTAACCTGAATAACAAAATAAAAACCGTTTACCGAAAGCAACCTCGGCTAAGACTAGGCCGCACCTGTAGCGGTCTAGGATTGCTGCCTATGTCGCCTGTACCTGCTAGTACGACGGACCGCATACTGGGGAGTTCCGAACAAGAATAACTTACCAACCAATTCCCTTTCACTTCCTAGCTAAGCTATGGATCCATACTAAGCATTGCCCACTAGACACAAATTACAATCAAAACCTTGAATGACTCAAACATACAATATTCAGTGATAACCTCGTACCAATAATCACAACCATGTCCCAAGTGCTGTGTCCAGCAATAATTTCCAAAACCACGGTGTCCAACCAAAAGATATTCAAAATAACCATTGAACAGTTCTTAAACAGAGTTCCAGGTTGTTCAATATGAAAAGTACGAGAGTATACACAAATTCTAAATAAAAGGTTCAGATCTGAGTCGTGTTAGTGTGGGCTTACTTAGTTTATCTTTCTAATTTAGTATTTAGGTTTTTTTTTTATTTCTTACCAAGTTTACTCCAAATCCTACTATTTGGTTCATCCTAAAATCCTTACTTTTAAATCCTTATTTACCAACTAATACCTTAAATCTCTAAAACCTTTGGATTATGTTATTGATTCTTTCCAGAAGTTAATTTAGGTCTACTATGACTTGTTAGATTAGGTTTCATACCTAGGTTCCTAATGGAAATGGTCGGAGTGCATAGGTGTAAAACCCCGATATTTTCTTCATAATTTTTATTATTTATTTGGGCGAATAAACTTAGTGAGCTATGTGTATGTAGGAAGTTTCGGTGGGAGAGCATGTACGGAATCAAGGATTTTCAAAACCTGTCGAGCGGCAATATAAGAATGGTAAGTATAAATACTTAAGGAATTAGATTCGTAGGGTTCGCAAATACTTCGCATACTTTGTGTTGAAGGTTTTCGGCTGGTGATCTAGGGTTTGGAGAGAAGAAGATTGGGTGTATTCTTGCCAATCGGAGTGTCGTAATCAAAGTTTTCAGAAGGAAAAACCTCGTGCGAACAGAGGAGCAAGTGAGTGTCGATTTCGAACCGACGAGCGACTGTTGGTGATCGACTGTGGTTCGAGTAGTTTGCTGTTGCAGGGATTTAAGCGTGCAAGAGGTGAGTAGCATCGTTTTAAATCTAGGTTTTGGTTTTAATTAGTGAGTTAGTCGTGTTGCATACGTTTTCTGGAGAAATACAGTTCGAGCATGAGTTTTAGAAGGATTTCTAGAGATGAATATTTATGTGTTTAGAATAATTTTGAAACATGTTTAAACGTCTTCTGGGGATAGTAGGAGGCTAGGAAAATTGTTACAGACATTAAAAATTCAGTCAGTAATAGAGATTTGGCATTAACAGAGACTTGAAAATCGGAGGTAGTATCCGCCGAGTTGGCGCCTACCTAGCGCCAACTGGTTTGGTCGGCGCGAGAAGAAAGTTTGTTTACCGCCGAGTTTGCTCTCGTCTCGCGCCCACTGTTTTGAGTCCGCACAAAGTATATTTTCGGTATCGCCGATTTCTCGCCTAGCTCGTGCCTATCTCACGCCTAGCTCTCGCCTAGTATATTTTAGGTAAGCGCGAAGTGTATTTTTACCATTGAGTTGTCGCTAACCTCGCGCCTAGCACCAGAGGTCAGCGCAAGCCCTTATACTTTGCCGAAATGTGAAATTTGACCAAATCAAGCTAGAGTTGATATTTTGAGTGTTCAATCACTTAACTAATGACTTGTTTAGGATTTTAGAAATACTATTACCTGTTCAAATACTCTGAGAATATTAAGTGGAATTTCTGGTAATTCTTAGGAGCTGCCAAGGTGAATTTTAGGGCTATCGGTAGTTGATGTTACTGTTCCTAACACTAGGACTTCACGATTTAGTTTTCTCTTTGTTTATACACTGTACTTGTTTGAGAATTTATTTAACCTGGTTTTACTTAATTGCAAGTTCTGAAATGTATTGTAAAGATTTCTCTTGGTGTGAGTAAATGGGTTTTATTACCAATGGTCATGTGTTATGAGATTTGAGTAAATACTGAAAGTACATGAGGTACTGTTCTGGTCCAAAGGGACATGTGGTGAGCTGTGTTGAGTTATACATGATGTTGAACGTATTGTTTTATTGTGATGTCAGAGTTGAGATTATACGATGGTTTGCTGTTTTGGTTTAGCTTGTCCTGGATCCATACTTAAGCTCAGTAATGTAATGGTATTGTTGGTTGTTGTAATTGCATGGCCTTGTGTGTTGCCACGACCGGTGAAGAGCAGCCAGAAACCCTGAGTAGGCCTGGTTGTCAATGCCGAAACCCGGGGAGTAGGTCGGCATTGGATGACGAAACCCTAAGTAGGCCGTCATTTCAGAGTTTCCGAAACCCTGAGTAGGCCGAAACTGTGTACATGGAGGTGTGGAGTGTCTACTTGGCATGTTAATTTATCAACTTAACAATAGTCATGACATTGACCAATCGATGTGTTGTTAGTATTGAATTGAAATGTGATTGGAAACGATTATTGGTTTTGGACTTAAACTTGGAGATTGTATTGGTTGCTTAATCGTACTGGTTATTTATCGATGCATAATTTGAACTGTTGTTAACTATTTCTGAATGCCTATGCTACTCGCTGAGATATTCGTATCTCACTCTTTTGTTTTTGTTTTGTTTTTCAAATACTCGAGGTGAGGCGACTACTGGGGTAGATCCGACTGAGACATATAGGAAGGAAGATTACTATTACATTCCTTAGACCTGTAGGTTATTTTTGAATTGAACTTTGAATTAATTGAATTTTTGAGGTGTAATAAAGTAGTTTGAGGTTGAACCATTTGATCTTAGTTAAGTTGAATATTGAATTCTTAGATAAAGTATGATTGTGCACTCTGATATGGTTTAGTTTAGATGATTATCCAGTGATCATATATTCTTTAAGATCCTTACCTAACACTCTGTGAGACGTGTTATATCTTTATTGCACAACACGGATCCGGAGCGTTACAATAGGTATACCTTAACTTGCCTTCTTTGACACTTATTACATTCATTGTCCCAAATAATTACCCTTTTATCCGAATTTAATTGTCACTTCCTACATCCCAAATTATCCTATTTACAGGTGCTACAACATTAAAATTCCAAGAAAAATCATTAGAAATTGAATCTGGGCACGAATCCCAAGTTTAGAAATTTCTGATAGTTGGTCGCTCGAAGGGTAGCTCAGGCGACTGCTCTAGCGGTTAGGTTTCAGGTTCTGTTATTTTTCAAAGGCTTATCGCCTGAGGAAACGCTCAAGCAGTGTATCGAGCGCTCTAGTTATAATACTGTTTTCTTCAATTTACGGAAATTTTAGAACTTTCTATACATACTATTTACTTGTTTTGATTCTAAAAATCTAATTTCCATCCTAAACTAGTTTTGGGACAACCCTAAACTAATCCCATCATCTTTCCACTTATCTTTGAGTTTCTTTTTAAGTTTAAACTCATCATGATCAACCTTTTCTTGATTTCCAAAAGAAAGATAAATCAACAAACAATTCTTTATAAACAAGTAAGCTTTTCCCATGAAATCCAACTTCAAAACAATACGATTAAACATCAAAATCACGAGAAAACATGCAGTTCCTCTAGTTTCAAGGGTTTGATACTTGCCTTTTGATGAACCCAGATTTTTCAGAAACTTTGCCTGTGCCCATTTTTGGAGCTCAACCGCACCCCTCTAGACTTCTCCAATTTAGATCTCCACCGTTCAGTTTGAAGTCTTCCATGAGTAGAACAAAACCCTAAAATTTCAGCCTATTCCAACAATTCGATATTCCTAGCTCGCCGTTCGAAGTTGGCTGGTCGGCCATCTCTGCAACTCTTCTTCTTTCTAATTTCCTCCTTTCTTTTCTCTCTTCTCTCTTTCTATTTTGGCTCCTATCACTTATGCATGAATTTCCCTCTCCTTCTAACTTATTTTCAAAACCTAAAACACTCTTTAAACCTCTCTTTTATAGCCTCCCTACTAGTCCAACTCTAATTAGGTTTAGTTTATTCAAATATACTTGGTGTATTCCCTCTTCTACCATTCTCCTTATTTTAACTCCTTTAACTCTCTTTTAAAGGACCTCCTAATTAATTTTCTTGCTTAATCTTATTCCTAATTTTAGATTGAACTTAGACTTTTATTATTCACTCAAATTACCTATATTTTGGACCCTAAATAGTATAATTACCATTAGGCCCTTTTTCCACCCTTTAAGCCTTAATTTCATTATTTTACATCCAACTAAGCTAAGATTTTGTCTAGTTGAATTTGTTGACTTAATAACTACTTATCTTAATTTATTTCATGAATTGCACAAATTGAAGTGACCAAATTACCCTTCTTCTTCAAATTCCTATTTTAACCTCTATATTTCTCATTAATTCTCCTACTATTATATTTCTTAGCATTTTCCTCCATAATTTATTTATTAATTATTTATTTTATTTTTAGGAAAATCCAGGGTTTTAAATAAGGCATCGGCCAATGCTGAACACATACTTGGGTATTAAGCTATATACAAGTATGTGTTCTATAACGCTTCGAACCCGGATCAGTGCAAACTGGCACCCGACCCGAACCCGGTTCTCTACTGTAACAACCCGAATTCAGTTCATCAACCAAATCCAAGGTGTTACTGGCCTATATCAAATAAACATCAAGTTTTATACCAGACTAAAGGAATAAATGATTCAATTAATTAACTATCAGAGTGCGGAACATGTATGTGCGGAAGTATAGTCTAAAATCCTCAAGAACTAATATAATCAGTCATCAATCTCAATATGAAAGTCTGGTAAAAAAAAGGGTCACTATCTCTCTCATATCTCTAATAAATCAAACCAAAATGAATGATAATCTAATCAAAATAACTAAGTCTATATCAATCCACAACCTCAGACAATATCCGGATAATAGAAATCCTCCGGCGAATAATCAGCTAGCTCTCCCTGGAAATCACAACTATGATCCCCCTCTCACGTGTCAGCTGAAAAATGAAATAAAGGTACGGTAAGATACGAATATCCCAGTAGGTAACACATGCATGTTTAAATAGTTAATATAAGTAAAGTAACAGTTCATGCACGATTAAGCAATCTCAAATTGTCAGGCTCGTATAATCATTCATATCAATCATGAATACAAAACAGAATTATTAACCAGTTCTAAATATGAATTTCAGCATGTTATATTATGGGAATCCAATATCATAAATCAATAACATAATCCATAAGTTACTAGGATGCACTAAACTAAACAGTCACATCCAACCAATATACCAATTACATGCCTCCAGCATGTATGCAACAGTAATAACAAGTATTTGTGATTTTAGTGTCATTGTAGGAGTCACAAAGATAGATAAACTTTTTGAGATGACTCTCAACCAATCGCTATACCACCGTGCGGCTTAGGAGCAATGCTACTAATGATACTCAAGTCCCATGCAGCGTAGCTTAGACAAGAGCCGTAGTCACTGACTTATTGCACACGTACCCATCAGAGTTGGCATGTACCACCAGCATGTAGCACCAGAATCAGTACATGGAGATGGTTGCTTATCCACATGTACAGGAACAGCTCACTGGGGTGTCCCTCCAGACATAGGACCTTCCCAAACAAACCAACTTGCAAAGGAATCGCGCTCGCACAAGGGAGAAACTCAACCCAAATGACATATCCCTCAGCTATCTAACCACAACTTTGGATCCATAACCAGCTATGCCCACTAGACTCAAAAATTCCCTAAAGTATAATATTTCTATAAAGGGTGGTGCCTAGCGGCATATAAAGGGTAAATATGACATTTCCTTCAATATTCGGGTTTACTGAATTGAACTTATGATCTGAAATATCTTTATGTAATTGTTTGGTTTATAGTTTAATTTAGAGATGTTCTGATAATCAAATAATAGGTCAAATCTTCCAAATACTAGATTTCACAGTTTCATACAAAGTTTGGCAACTAGTGTCCTAAATATCTCCCTAATTTATTTTTCTGTCAAACAGGAAATTTGATAAATTATTTTGGTCTTAAAACATCTTAATTAATGATTAAAATTGACTAAAAATAGTTTGGAATTGAATCAGGGTTTGAAATTACGAAATTCTGCATTTTCTGCACAGAGCACCTAGGATCGCCCCGGCTGTCTAAGGTAAGCGGTAGTTCATTTTAGATCGCCAACAATAAGTCGTCTCGCGGTCTCGGGCGGTCTCAAAAATTATACTAGCGCCTAAGAGCGTTGAGGATCGCCGAGCACAGTAAGGTCGGCGGTCCCTCGAAAACGAACAGAAACAGTTCAAAAACGTGATTTTTCCTATTCTAAGCAATCCCACAATACTTATAACGATTATATCATGCTTTATACATATATCTACATCATAAAAACATGGTTTGGAGATTAATCACATGCAAATACAAAACGAACATAAAACTGTGTCACCTACCTCTGTTCTCGTTGTTTCTCCTTCTTCTCTTGAACAGCACTATTACTAATGCAAAACTTTACTCTTGGGATGAAGAAAACCCTCTCCTTTCTTCTTCTTTTCTTCCTTTCTTCTTCCGTCGTTCTCAGTCGCTCTTGGTCGTGCGACTGTTGCTTGCGGCTGTCGAATACGAACGAGTATTCTAAAACGTATACAATTAGGGTATTAAACTAGTATATGTACTCTCTGATCCCATGTAGCTCACTTACAAATTTTCTTATGCACACTGTCCAATTAGAACACAACAAACTTAAAATATGGATCATACGTTGATAACTCATGATCGGATGGTCGGATTTGCGTCCAACTCTGGATCTCCACTATTTATATCATCCCCTACATTAATAAAATATTTCCATTAGTTATAACTCTCAAGGATATTATTTATTAATTTATTATATTATTTACGGAAAATTCGGGGTTTTACATCCTCCCCTCCTAAAAGAAAAATTTCGTCCTCGAAATTTACCTTGTGATTCTGGAAATAGATGAGGATACTTCCTCTGCATCTCTGACTCCAACTCCCAAGTAGCCTCCTCAACTGTGTGATTTTGCCAAAGCACTTTCACAAGTGGAATCACTTTAGTACGAAGAACTTGCTCCTTCCTGTCTAAAATCTCAACTGGATGTTCTTCATATGTCAAGTCCCCTCGCACTACCAGTGGTTCATGCTGAATGATATGAGTAGGGTCATGCACGTACTTCCTCAACATATAAACATGAAATACGTCATAAAATCCTTCCAGCTGTGTAGGCAAGCCAATTTGTATGCCACTAGTCCCACTGTACTCTTAATCTCAAATGGACCTATATATCTTGGAGCCAACTTGCCTTTCTTTAAGAATCTCTTAATTCCACGAGATGGTGATATCTTCAGAAATACAAAATCACCAACCTCGAAATGCAAATCTCTCCTTCTGGTATCTGCATAGCTCTTCTGACGACTCTGGGCTGTAAGCATGTTCTGCCTAATCTGATTTATCTTTTTAATGCTATCCTGTACAATCTGCGGCCCAATAAGTTGTCTTTCTCCAACTTCCACCCAGCACACTGGGGATCTACACGCTCTGCCATAAAGTGCTTCAAATGGTGCCATTTGAATACTCGCCTGATAGCTATTATTATAGGCAAACTCCACCAATGGTAGGTGCTGATTCCAATTGCCTCCCCAATATATAACACAACATCTCAGCATATCTTCCAATGTCTAAGTGGTATGCTCAGACTGTCCATCTATCTGAGGATGATAGCTGGTGCTGAAATTAAGCTTAATGCCCAAGGCTGCCTGAAATGCAAGCCAAAAGCGTGACGTGAATCGTGCATCTCTGTCAGACACTATGGAAACTAGAACTCCATGAAGTCTCACTATCTCCTTGACATATAGCTCAGCTAAAGACTTCAACTGCTGTGTAGTGCTAATAGGCAAGAAATGTGCTGACTTAGTCAGTCTATCCACAACAACCCAAATAGCATCTTCCTTCCTTGCTGTCAATGGTAACCCAGATACAAAATCCATGGTCACATGTTCCCACTTCCATTCTGGAATAGGAAGTGACTGAAGTAAACCAGGTGGCTTCCGATGTTCAGCCTTCACTTGCTGGCATGTCAAACATTTAGCCACATACTCTGAAATCTCTCTTCATTCCTGACCACCAATAGATTGCTTTCAAATTCTCGTACATTTTTGTACTTCCTGGGTGAACTGCATACCTCGATCTATGACCCTCTGTTAATATCTTTTCCTTAATTTTCTCGTCAGCTAGAACACAAATACGGCCTCTAAATCTCAATAGCCCATCTCTATCTGAAAAGTCTGCAGCTGCCTCAGATTCTCTACTCATCATCTCCCTGGTCTGAATCAACTGTGGGTCAGTCAACTCTCTCCCGAATCAACTGAACCAAATTTGACTCAATCTTAACACGGGCAACTCTGATCACTCCATCTTGTGGCATGGTAAACTCTCCCTGCCAATTTCTGACTGAATCCACCAATCTACACAGGCTCATCATAAAAGTTGCTAAAGTGGCTACCTGATCCTCAACTGCACTTTTTCTGCTCAAAGCATCAGCCACTACGTTTGCTTTACCAAGGTGGTATTGCAATGAAAACTTGAAATCCTTAAGCAGATCCATCCACCGACACTGCCTCATATTCAAGTCTCTCTGTGAAAACAGATATCTTAAGCTCTTATGATCAGAAAATATCTCAAACTCTACCCCATAAAGATAATGCCTTCATAGCTTCAGTGCGAAGACTATGGCTGCTAACTCTAGATCGTGAGTAGGGTAGTTATTCTCATGCGGCCTCAACAATCTCGAAGCATACGCTACAACTCTGCCCTGCTACATCAAAACACATCCCAAACCGATCCTAGAAGCATCACAATATACTGCAAATGCCTCGTCCATGGATGGCACAATCAAAACTGGGGCAGTAGTCAACCTCTGCTTCAATTCCTAGAAACTCTTCTCACATTTCTCATCCCACTGGAATTTCACTACCTTCTTGGTTAGGTTCGACAAAGGTGTAGTTATACGAGAAAATCCTGCAGTGAATCTCCTATAGTACCCTACCATACCAAGGAAACTCCTGACCTCTGTCACTGTAGTGAGTCTAGGCCATTCTATCATTGCCTTAACCTTCTCAGGGTCCATAGATATACCCTCACCTGAGATAACATGACCTAAGAATGAAATCTGTCTCAGCCAAAAATGACACTTGCTTAATTTCCTATATAGCCCGTGGTCTCTCAAGGTGTGCAATATTGCCTTCAAATGCCCGACATGTGCCTATCGGGTCTTAGAATATACCAGGATGTCATCAATGAACACCACTACAAAACTGTCCAAGTATGCATGAAAAATCCTGTTCATGAGGTCCATGAAAACAGCTGGGGCATTGGTCAGCCCAAAAGACATAACCAAAAACTCATAATGCCCATAGTGTGTACGGAAAGCCTCTTCTCTATGTCCTCCTCTGCCACTCTCAACTAATGGTATCCCGACCTCAAGTCTATTTTAGAGAACCAAGATGCACCTCCTAACTGGTCAAACAGGTCATCAATCCTAGGCAACGGATACTTGTTCTTCACAGTAACTTGATTCAGTTGCCTATAATCAATACACATCCCCATACTACCATCCTTCTTCTGCACAAACAGAACTGGTGCGCCCCATGGCGACACACTCGGTCTGATGAATCCTTTCTCCTGAAGCTCATCTAGCTGCTTCTTCAGTTCCTCCTATTCTGGTTTCGCAAGCCGATAGGGTGGCTTCGAAACTGGAGCCGTACCAGGCATCAACTGGATCCTGAACTCTACTCCTCTAGCAGGTGGTAATCCAGGTAACTCTTCTGGAAACACATCCGCAAACTCCTGAACTACAGGTACATCGGAAATGACTATCACAGATGCTACCAGACCAATCCGTGACTTCAACCCCTCACATTTGAAACAATGAGTGGTTTGATCTGGCCCTCTAACTATCACCGTGCCCGCATAGCAATCCAACGTCACATGATGTCTACATAACCAGTCCATCCCCAATATTACATCGAATCCTCCAATATCTAAGGCAATAAAATCACCAGACAACTCCAGTTTACCTAATCTAATCATGCAGTCTCTATACATATATTCGACTCTAGTAGACTCTCCCAAAGGTGTGTGTATAGACAATGCAATATCCAATTCAGTGGGTGACAATCCAATCCGTCGTGCACAAACAGGTGATATAAATGAATGTGAAGCACCAGAATCAAACAGAACACATGCTGATCTACCACAAATGAAAATAATAACTCCGATCAGCTCAGGTGCCTCATGGTAAGCCTCGATCTCCTCCACACGCTTAGGCTCATGCTCCTCATGTGCCTCCACTGCATATACCCTAGTTGGCTGTGGCTGCTGAGCAGGTACTGCCTGCCTCTGACCTCCTCTATGAACTGATCCCTTGCCCTGGGACCTCTGTCCTACTGACGCTCTCTGAGTTGGCTGCTGAAACTGTGGCCTTTGTGGGAAAGCAGGTGCAGGCTCTGATTGTGGTAAAGCTGGTCGTGGCACTGCTAACGACTGATAGCTCGGAGAGAAACGAGAATCAGTGATCCTATGACCTGCCTTTCCACATCTGTAACAAGTGCTCGATGCTGCGACACATGGACCAGGTACATGATACCAGCCACAACTAGCACATTCCCTCTAAGCTGGTCTATACTGACCTCCTGAAGGCTTTGCCCTAGTCCAGTCTCTGGGCCTCTTGTTCCCACTAAGGAAACCTCTCTGGTCTGCCGGCCTCATAGGTGGTCTAACCCTACTATGGCTCACTCTAGCCTCTACGTCACTCTCAGCCCTGGTGGCTCGACGTACAACGTTCTTAAGTTCTGTGCATAAGAGTACCGTCAACATACTCTTAATCTCGGGCTTCAGACCTCGCTCAAAATGTGAAGTCAGCCTCCTCTCATCCTGTGTCATATGGGGTGCAAAACGAAATAAGGCTACAAATCTAGCCTCATACTGGGCCACTGTCTGGCTCCCTTGGGTAATCTCCATAAATTCCCGCTCCTTCTTGAGCCGAACCTCCTCAGAAAAGTACTGGTCGTAGAAGACCTCTCGGAATCTATCCCAAGTCATATAAGTAGCCTGAGGGTCCTGCCTCTTCCTAGCTGTCCACCAGTGAACTGCCTCACCCTCAAATAGAAAAGCTACCAATCTCACTCTCCTGTCCATCGGGCATCCCATGGCCTCAAAAATCCAATCCACTCGCATCAGCCATCTCTCAGCCTCCATTGGATCTGGACGTCCACTGAAGATAGGTGGATCTAACTTCCTGAACTGCTCTAGATCCTTGGCCATCTGTATCGCTCTCTCATGTATAGGCGCATCCCCGTGACCATTGCCATCCTGGCTCAGTCTTTCCTCCCTTTCCTTGGCAAGAAGCTCTGCCAAGCTTCTAACAACTGCCCACACATCACCCCTGGAGGTGGTGGAGGTAATGGAACATCCTGCTGCTCCTCCTCAACATCAGCTCTCTCAACAGGATCAGCTCTAGCACGTTTCGCTCTACTAGCCATCTGCAAAATACAAATTTCACTTGTTAGAATTCAATAATTCTAGGGGTTCTATCTAGCGTACTCACACTCCCATTCCCCTAAGGTTGGCTATCTAAGGTTAGGACCATTTGCTTTGATACCATCTCTGTAACGCCCCGAACCTGGGTCAGTGCTAACTGGCACCCGACCCGAACCCGGTTCCCTACTGTAATAACCCGAATTCAGTTCATCAACCAAATCCGAGGTGTTACTGGCCCATATCAAATAAACATCAAGTTTTATACCAGACTAAAGGAATAAATGATCCATTCAATTAATTAACTATCAGAGTGCGGAACATGTATGTGCGGAAGTATAGTCTAAAATCCTCAAGAACTAATATAATCAACCATCAATCTCAGACAATATCCGGATAATAGAAATCCTTCTGTGAATAATCAGCTAGCTCTCCCTGGAAATCACTACTATGATCCCCCTCTCATGTGTCAGTAGAAAAATGAAATAAAGGTAGGGTGAGATACGAATATCCTAGTAGGTAACACATGCATGTTTAAATAGTTAATATAAGTAAAATAATAGTTCATGCACGATTAAGCAATCTCGAATAGTCAAGCTCGTATAATCATTCGTATCGATCATGAATACAAAACAATATAATTAACCAGTTCTAAATATGAATTTCAGTATGTTATATTATGGGAATCCAATATCAGAAATCAATAACATAATCCATAAGTTACTAGGATGCACTAAATAGTTACATCCAACCAATATACCAATTACATGCCTCCAGCATGTATGCAACAGTAATAACAAGTGTTTGTCATTTTAGTGTTATTTTAGGACTCATAAAGATAGATAAACCTTTTGAGATGACTCTCGACCAATCGCTATACCACCGTGCGGCTTAGGAGCAATGCTAGTAATGATACTCAAGTCCCATGCAACACATGTAAAACCCCGAATTTTCACCTAATAAATAAATAAATAATAAATAAAAGAAAATGTGAGTTGAGTCCTGGTTAAAATAAAAAGTGAAGATTTAGAGGATAATTAATTCAAATAAGTCATAACTTGAAAATAAAGAAAGAATTTTAATGAAATTAGCTTAAAAGAGTAAAAAGGGTATTTTGGTAATTTTCAGAAAAGGGTAATTAATAAATAGATCATTGAATAATAACTAGAATTTGAAAATAGAAGGAAATAATTTATTTTGACAATTTAGAAATTAAAAGAAATTAATAAAAGCCTAAAAGTGGGAAAAAGGGTAATTAGGAGATTTCACGTCTTAATTTGGAGAAAATAAGGTTTTAGGTGATATTAAAGTTTAATTAAATATTATGCACGAAAATAAGTTATAAATAGGAGTTTAGATGATAAGAGATTAAATTATTAATGTTTAAGTAGAAAAATAAAAGGTGGAGAAAAAGTAGGAATTAATTAGAATGGGTTAGACTTTAATTAGACCATGGTTGGGTTAGCCCAAATTAAAGTAGTCTATTAGGGTTGGTTTAGGACTTCTAAAGCCTAATATAAATAGGAGATTAAGGTTAGACAAGAGAAAATTTTCGTGGGTTTATTATTGAGAGAAAAGAGGGAGAGAAAGGAAGGAGGTTGCTAATGGAGATGTCTGACCAGCCATCATCAAAACATGATCAGGGAAAATCCGTATGGTGGATCACCTTCAAATTTAGAGGTTTTGTTCATCACTGATGGAACTACAATGTGTACAGTGGAGATTTGAATTGGGAGACTCTAGCTTGGGGCGTTTGGGAGCAAAAGTAAGGTCCAGAATTAGAAGCTTCAATGGAAGAAGGATTTTAGCGTATAAGGCAAGTAGTAAACCTTGGAAAACGTGAGGAACTGCATGATTTCATTTTCTGTGATTTCATATGGATTGAATGGATTTGTCGGATCAGTATTTACATGGAATCAAATTATTTATATGTTAGTGATTGGTATTCTTGAAGGATTTGTTGAAATAAAGAAGAAAACTTGGTTTGATCATGAAATTAATTATAGGATGGTATTTAATTGATGGGAATTAGTCTAGAAGGCTTTATGAATGTTTTAGAATGTTATTAGATTAATTTAGACCAAAGAAACATATAGTAAAAGCATAAAAATCCGAACTTTGTAAATCTAGAATTTTCTGTTTAATTTTGCACGAGCGCCTTGGATCGCCTAGCCCTGTAGAGGTCGGCGCTCTATGTAAAATTTGCAGATTTTTGGGATTTTGTAATATAAATAAATATCCAATAATTTTTCTGATTAGTTAAGCATGTTAGCATCTTTATAAGGACCTAATTAAGATAGAAAAATTATAAAATTAATTTGGAAAGATTAACCAATAAATTGAAGGTTATAATGAAAGGTTTGTCCATAAAAGGGTCAAATGGTATGGATATCGAGATAAATAATACTACTAGAATTTATAGGATAAAAACACTTTCTAAACTTCATTCTAGGTCTGTAGGACATGCTGGAGAATAAAAATACAGAAAAGTTAAATAGAGACTACTTTAGGTGTGAAGATAGGAAATTAGATTCTAATAAAGGGATTAATAAGGAAACCTCTAAGTAGGATTTGATTTCCTTTATTTTAAGCTTTAATATGAATATTGGTTTATGGAATTGGAGAAACATTGATTTCTATCGAATTTATGATACATGAGCTTTACTTTGAATATAATTGGGAAATTGCATATGAAATTCTGAAAAAGGCTTCATCTGGATTATTAAGGATTGAATCATGGTTTTCACTTGGAATTGAATATTCTGGTATGGATTAGTATGTGGTATGAAGTTATTAGCTTTTCTTTTACGGTTGATTGGTACGGCTTCTGTGGTAGAGTTTGATACTATCTTTTACGGCTGAGATGGGTAATCCTCTGTGTAGAGATGTGTAATCCTTTACGGGTAAAAGTGTGTATGCCTCCTACAGTAGCGTGTCCTCCCGTATGTGGTTTTATCGTGGTTTGTGTAAGTGGGCTTAGCTGTATATGGATCCATAGTTTTGGCTGGTTAGCTAAGTGGTATTTAGTTTGGGTTGAGTTACTCCTATATGCGAGCGCGCTTCCCTTGCAAGTTAGTTTGCTCTGGGAAGGTCCTATGTCTGGAAGGAGACCTCGATGCACCGCTGGTGATTCCCTGTACATGTGAATAAGCGACCATCTTCATGTATTGATTCTAGTGCTGCATGCTGGTGGTACATGCCCTTGAGTTCGTGCGCAATAAGTCGGTGACTACGACCCTTGTCTATAGCTGCGCTGCATGGGGCTTGAGTATCATTAAGTAGCATTGCCCCTAAGCCGCACAGTGGTATAGCAGTTAGTTGAGTGTCATCGCAAATACTTATCATCTTAGTGAGTCTTGCAATGGCACGTGTTTTATCGTTTTTGTCGGTTTTACCCCGTTAACATCAAGTTACTGATATTTATACATGATCATCGGTTTTATCGCTTTATTTGGAATTGCCATGGATAACTTGGATTTCTCGTCTTATCGTTGATTAATCGAATACCTCATGACTATTTGCTTACATTGGATTGTTTCAAATTGCATGCACTTGCTACTTGCTGAGATTTAAATCTCACTCCGTTTTCCCCTATTTTTCAGGTTGCTGGGAGAGATCGCGAAGATGGGGTTTTATTTGATGGGTAGAATTGTAATCGATATAAATGTTCACATGTTTATTAAATAAATGTGATTGTAAAATGAATTGAATATATTGATTAAAGAATTGTTTTTATTGGCCACAAGAACTCTGATGTAATAAGTTTAAAATTATTGTGAATCTTAGTTTGTATCTGACCCCAGCTTCGTGGTAACACCTCGAGTTTGGTTGTTGAACCGGACTTGTGTTGTTACAGTAGCGAACCGGGTCCGGGATGGGTGCCGGTTTGCATTGACCCAGGTTCGGAGCGTTACAGCGCAGCTTAGACAAGAGCCGTAGTCACTGACTTATTGCACACATACCCATCAGAGTTGGCATGTACCACCAGCATGCAGTACAAGAATCAATACATTGATATGGTTGCTTATCCACATGTACAGGGAATCACCAACGGCTCACCGGGGTGTCCCTCCAGACATAAGACCTTCCCAAACAAACCAACTTGCAAAGGAAGTGTGCTCGCACAAGGGAGAAACTCAACCCAAATGACATATCTCTCAGCTATCTAGCAACAACTATGGATCCATAACTAGCTATGCTCACTAGACTCCAAAATTCCCTAAAGTATAATATTTCTATAAGGGTTGGTGCCTAGCGGCATATAAAGGGTAAATTTGACATTTCCTTCAATATTCGGGTTTACTGAGTTGAACTTATGATCTGAAATCTCTTTATATAATTGTTTGGTTTATAGTGTAATTTAGAGATGTTCTGATAATCAAATAATAGGTCAAATCTTCCAAATACTAGATTTCACAGTTTCATACAAAGTTTGGCAACTAGTGTCCTAAATATCTCCCTAATTTATTTTTCTATAAAACAGGAAATTTGATAAATTATTTTGGTCTTAAAACATCTTAATTAATGATTAAAATTGACTAAAAATAGTTTGGAATTGAATCAGGGTTTGAAATTACGAAATTCTGCATTTTCTGCACAGAGCGCCAAGGATCTCCCCGGCAGTCTAAGGTAAGCGTTAGTTCATTTTAGATCGCCGACGATAAGTCATCTCGCAGTCTCGAGCGGTCTCAAAAATTATACTAGCGCCTAAGAGCGCTGAGGATCACCGAGTACAGTAAGGTCGGCGGTCCCTCGAAAACGAACAAAAACAGTTCAAAAACGTGATTTTTCCTATTCTAAGCAATCCCACAATACTTATAACGATTATATCATGCTTTATACATACATCTACATCATAAAAACATGGTTTGGAGATTAATCACATGTAAATACAAAATGAACGTAAAACTATGTCACCTACCTCTGTTCTCATTGTTTCTCCTTCTCCTCTTGAACAGTACTATTACTAATGCAAAACTCTACTCTTGGGATGAAGAAAACCCTATCCTTTTTTCTTCTTTTCTTCCTTTCTTCTTCGGTCATTCTTAGTCGCTCTTGGTCGTGTGACTGTTGCTTGCGGCTGTCGAATACGAACGAGTATTCCAAAACGTATACAATTAGGGTATTAAACTAGTATATATACTCTCTGATCCCATGTAGCTCACTTACAAATTTTCCTATGCACACTGCCCAATTAGAACACAACAAACTTAAAATATGGATCATACCTTGATAACTCATGATCGGACAGTCGGATCTGCGTCCAACTCTGGATCTCCACTATTTATATCATCCCCTACATTAATAAAATATTTCCATCAGTTATAACTGTCAAGGATATTATTTATTAATTTATTATATTATTTAAGGAAAATTCGGGGTTTTACATGTTCTATTAGGATTTAGTGTCGGCAGACATAACGGTTATATTAAAATTTTGAGACATTACATTATGGGATAAAACTTGAGGTTTACCATGATCATAAGAGTTCGAGGTGCATACTATCACAAAGAAATCATAACAAGAGTTTTATAAAGAATTTCTTACGGATTTATGCTCTTCTATCGATTCCAACAGAGAAGGTAATGGAGTGTATGTGGGATGATAGATTTGAGAATAATATTCGGGAACTAAAAGCTACGATTGTAAAACCCCAGTTTTTAGTAAGAATTTAATTAAAAGATTAAATAGTAGATTTAATTTAAATATATTGTGAGTGGAGATTTCGGCCATTAGGTAGCAAAGAATAGGTTAAATTTTTATTGAGTGAGTATTTAATTTAAAAAGGTTGTAGTGATTAGAAATTATAAGTGAATAATTAATGTTATCCTCAACTTTAGGGTGAGGGTAAATATGACATTTCAAGGGTTAAGTCAAGGTGGGTATAAATAAATTAGGTCAAGGGTAAGGTTCCGCGAAGCCTATAAATAGATTCCTAGGTTAAGAATTTTGTGTAGAGAGAAAGAAGCCGGAGGCTGAGTTAGACGAGAATAAAAACCTAGAGGCTACCTTGGACTTGGGTCATCGGCCGTTAGATGTTCCGGAGGAGATCATCAACAGATTGGAAGCTAGAAGAAAAGTCTTCAATAACGGGTGAGTAGCATCATTTTAATCAGAAGTTTTTGGGTTTTGTCTATATGATTTAGCCGTATGCATGATCTCGGAGAAAATAATGTTTTGCTTATGTTCTTGGTATAATTTTTAGAGGCGAAAATTTTAGGTTGTTAGATTAAATTCGAATCGTGTCTAATAGTCTTTGGAGGATGGTAGAAGTGTAGAAGAGTCGTTACAGAGGTGAGAAAATGGGTCAGTCATGGAGATCTAGAGTTAACAGAGAGTCGAAACTCGTAGGTGGTGTCCACCGGGTTGGCACCTACCTAGCGCCAAAGAGTTTAGTTAGCGCGAGAATTAGATTTGGTTCTCGCCAAGCTCGTGCTCATCTCACGCCGAGTGTTTTAGTTAAGCGCGAGATCGATTTCCGTTACTGTCGAGTTCGTGCCCATCTCTCGCTAAGTCTATTTTTAGTTAACGCGCCAGAGTTTTGGGTATACACCGAGTTCCGCCAACCTCGCGCCAAGCACCAGAGGTTAGCGCAAACCCTAAGAGTTAGCCGAAATGTGAATTTGACTAAATAAAGCCAGATTCTGATATTTTGGGGTTCCAATCTCTTAGCAAATGACCTGATTAGGATCTTAGAACTACTTTTGTCTATTCAAACGACCCTAAGATTATTAAGTTGAATTATTAATAATTTTTAGGAGTTTCCGAAGTAAATTTTGAAGGGCTATCGGTAGGTTATGTTACTATTCCTGACACTACGAGTTCATGATTTAGTTCTCTCTTTTGTTATACACTTGTTCTTGATTGAGAAATTATTCAACCTGGTTTTACTTGATTTAAAGTTCTGAACTGTATTTGTAAAGTTTATCTTGGTGTGAGTAAATGGGTTTTATTACCAATGGTCTTGTGTTTTGGAATTTGAGTAATTACTGAAAGTACATGAGGTACTGTTCTGGTCCGGAGTGACCTGTGTTGAGCTGTGTTATGTTATACATGATGATGAACATGTTGATTTAATGTGATGTCAGAGTTGAGTTTATACGATGGTTTTCTGTTTTGGTTTAGCTTGTCCTGGATCCATGCTTAAGTTTAGTAATGTGATGGTATTGTTGTTTGGTGTAATTGCATGACCTTGTGTGTTGCTACGACCGGTGTAGAGCAGCCAGAAACCCTGAGTAGGCCTGGTTGTCAATGCCGAAACCCGGGGAGTAGGCCGGCATTGGATGACGAAACCCTGAGTAGGCCATCATTTCAGAGTTCCGAAACCCTGAGTAGGCCGGAACTATGTAAATGGAGGTGTGGAGTGTCTACTTGGCATGTTAATTAATCAACTTAACAATAGTCATGACATTGACCATTCGATGTATTGCTGGTATTGTATTGAAATATGATTGGATAATAATGTTGGGTTTTCGGTTTTCTCGAGACGTGGTTATAATGATGTGGATTTTGCGGTCATACGGATTTGTTGACAATTGTATTCAGATTTAATTACCTATTGGTTTTTCATTAGCTATATCATTGTGTCTAAGGACTTACTGTGAATTTAGTCGGATTAATCGAGTTATTGCCATCGTTACTTGTGAAATTATTCGATCATATTTTATAACTATGAAAATGTACTTGTGCATGCATGTGCTGCTCGCTGAGATATTCGTATCTCAATCCTTTGCTTTTGTTTTGTTTTTAGATACTCTCGGAGAGGGACACTCGTGGTTAGTTACTTGGCATGTGAGTTTATTAACTTGGGATTATTTTAGTGCACTCTGTCTTATAGTTAGCATTATATTCATGTTTTTCCTTCACTCTGATAGTGCGATCCTGCTTTACATAATAACCTTAGGAGACGAGTTATGGGTATGGGTTTTATACGTAACTCGGATTCGGGGCGTTACAACGATTGTCTACAGCTCCAGTTTAGATTGTGCCATCAGTAAGTGAGGATCTCTATTCATTGGGATGCTTTCCGAGTTGGTTGGGACTGTGTGAATGATATAGAAGGGAAGAGTGGTTTCTTGTGTTTCATGATTGGTGCATTTCCAGCAGGGAATTATTCCACTTATGATCTTGAGTCGGAAGCTATAGTGATTGCATTTAAGTTTTGGTAACATTATCTTATTGGGGTAAAGCTTGAGATATTTTCAAATTTACAAGAGTTGGAGATATATATATATATATATATTTCTTTTCAATGGAATCTGAATATGATGCAGAGGAGGTGGATGAAATTATTGCAAGATTATAATTTTACTCTTCATTATTATTCGATTAAAACCATCCTAGTTGCCCTATTTGTATATTGTTATTAAGTTGTCGAAGTACTTCACCAAATGAAATATCTTCCCTAGTTACTTTCGTTACTAGTCAGTGTAGTCTTGTAAATATTGTTAGATGTTGACTTGAAGAGTTTAGTACTCATGGTGATGAATTGATTGAAGCACGGGTCAGGTTGAGCCTGATTTGATCCAACCTATTCGGGAGGGATAATTATCAAATTCAGACTTTGAGGCACACTAGAGAGTTAGTGGAGAAAGGATATGAGACTATCAGCTACTTTGATTTCAAACCATCAATCTACTGAAATGGTAGAGACAGAATATGTGTGCTAGATGATGGTTTATTGAGGTCTAGAGGCAAGATCGGTGTGCCAAATGACGCAAAAATCAGTAGATTGATATTTGAAGATAGACCGGTTCAAACATTAGATTGCCATGAGCAAGTGCTATGAACTAAGGCGATATATTAGTGAATGTCTTTTGGCAGAATCATATAATGGAAGAAGCTACTTGGAAAAGAGTATATGAGATGCAGAAGTAGTAATCAGAATTGTTTATTACTTCAGGCATTAAATTTCGAGGGCGAAATTTATTTGTAAGGGGGGGGGGGGGGGGGGGGATGTAAAACCCCAGATTTTAGATTATGTAATTTGAGAAATTTCTTCAATGAATTCTAATAATAACTTTGGGGATATTTCAAGAAAGCGGGGAGCGAGGGTATTTTGGGGAATTCAGTCGAAATCGGGGATTTATATAAATTAATAGTAAGTGGTTGCTGTTTTATAATTTCAATATTTAATAAATGTGGTAGAGAGAATTAAATAAATATAATTAAGTGATATTGCATATAGCTCGGTAGGGTGGCCATCACCTGATCAATAGCATTGGTTATGGTGCATGGTGTAGGAAGCTCAGTGGATAAGTGTTTCAGCGGATCATGTATTCAAGGAAGTTGAAGCGGCAAGTGAGCAGACCATAAATTGTGCTGTGCGTGAATGGAGTTTGGTTCGATTTGTCGCCAAAGAATACTGAGCAGCAGGGGTTGGGTAGGTTCATTTTCGGTGAATCGGATTATTGATTATTGGTTTAAATGAAACAAGTGGTTTGGTTTGGTTTGGTTTATTGGTTTAAGTGATTCAGTTCAAGTTTGTTGGTTTAGGTGTAATGGATTAAATTGAATTATTTTAATTGAGGGAAAGAATTATTTTAGTTGAGTCCGGTTTAGTTGGTTTCGGTTTAATTGGGTTATAGTTCGGTTCAATTCAGTTGCGTTGGTTAGTGGGGGTTCGTGTAACGCCCCGATTCCGGGTCCAATTTCCAAAACCCGAGGTGTTATGGTAAGTGACAAAAGCAACTAAAATATGGAATAATTTAAAACTTTTTCTAACTTTATAATCAGAGTAAATGCGGAAACTTGAATTCAAATTCTCTTTATTAATCAACAATTATGATATACAAGGATTTCAATTACATGAGCAACCTACATCTATATAGACTACCCAGCAACAACTAGCCCACAACTTGACGTCCTTGCCAAGAGTACCTGAAAAAGGGGAGAAACCAGAGTGAGAATAAATCTCAACAAGTAGCAGGTGCATGAAGTAAAAACAGTCCATAATGATTTACAAAGATAGTCATGGGGTGATCGATAAAACCAAAACCACGATAATACGATGATATAACAATAACAATTACCAATCCAAAACAACCATGTGTGACATAATAGGAGTCATGATCTGAAACTACTTAATAAGATATTCCTGCCCCCATATTTCGCTACATCATGACTTACATAATAGATGTAGCCCACACCTGCAGTCACTGCCATATCCTCCGTCAACCACCAACGCGGATCACCCACGAATGGGTTGGCGAGTACAATCCCCAGTCCAAATAACAACAAAACCCGCTTCCACGGAAATAACAAACCAGGGGAATACCAATCCGATCAAAGATAAATGGACCCACGACAACACGACTAATACCAGTGCATGTGTAAGTCACGAGTGAACTTCAAGCACAGCCAAATCATAGCTCCAATGTGCGAGTCACAAGTAACCTATCAATATGACCAATATAAAGCTCGTGAAAGTCGATGTCTCATTGAAGCACACGGTGGTAACCCAAATAACCAATAAAATCCATTGCCAGTCAACAAGCTCGGCTAAGACCAGGCCGCATCTGCAGCGGTTGAGGATTGCTGCCTTCGCCGCACCGCACCTTGCAAGCACGACGGACCGCATATTGGGGAGTTCCGAACAAGAATAATTTACCAGCCAATTCCATTTCACTTCATAGCTAAGCTATGGATCCATACTAAGCATTTCCCACTAGACACAACTATCATTCAAAACATTGAATAACTCAAAGGTGCAATATTCAGTGATAAACCTCGTACAAATAATCATAAACATATCCCAATTGATGTATCCAATAGTAATTTCCAAAACCACGATGTTGAACCAAAAGATAATTCAAGTAACCATTAAACAGCTCTTAAACAGAGTTCCAGGTCCGTTGATAAGAAAAGTACGAGAGCATACACAAATTCTTAATAATAAGGTTCATATTTGAGTTGTGTTAGTGTGGGCATACTAGTTTATCTTTCTAAATCAGTATTCATGTTAATATTTATTTCCTACAATTTTACCCCAAATCCTACACTTTGGTCCATCCTAAAATCCTTATTTTAGAATCCTCATTTACCAATTAATACCCTAAATCTTCAAACCTTATGGTTTATGTTATGGGTTCTTTCCTGAAGATAATTTAGGTCTATTAAAGTTTGTTAGACAAGATTTCATACATAGATTTTCAATGAAAATTATCTAGGTGCATAGGTTTCACCTTAACTAGACTACTTTGATTCTAATTGCATTCATTGTCCCGAATAATTATCCTTTAATCCGAATTTAATTCCATCATTTCCTATAGCTCAAATTATCCTATTTATAGGTGTTATAACCTTCAAATTTCAAGAAAAATCATTAAAAATTAAATCTGGGCACAAATCCCAAATTTCCAAATTCTGACAGATGGCCGCTTAAAGGAGCGTTCGGGCGACTGTTCTAGCGGTTGAGTTCCCAGGTTCGGTTAAGTTTCACAAGCCTAACGCCTGATGTAGCGCTCGAGCGGTGTCTCGAGCGCTCCGACTATAACACTGTTTTTCTTTTCTTTGCGGAAATTTCGAACTTTCTCTACATAATATTAATTTGATTTGATTCTAAACATCTGATTTCCATCCTAAACTAGTTCTGGGACAACCCTAAACTAATCTCATCATCTTTCTACTTATCTTGAGAAAGTAACACATCAAATCCAACTTTTCCCAATGAAAAGTAACACATCAAAACAAATCTTTATAAACCATTAACTTTTCCCAATGAAATCCAACTTAAAGAACAATATGATCAAACATCAAAATCACGAGAAAACATGCAGTTCCTCCAGTTTAAAGGGTTTGCTACTTGTCTTTTTGATGAACCCAGATTTTTCAAAAATTTCTTCTGTGCCCATTTTTGGAGCTTGACCGCACCCCTCTAGACTACCCCAATTAAGATCTCCACCGTTCAGTTTGAAGTCCTCCATGAGTAGATCCAAACTTTAAAAGTTCAGCCCATTCCAACGGTTGGATCTTCCTATCTTGTCGTTTGAAGTTGGCTGGTCGACCATCTCTGCAACTCTTCTTTCTAATTTTTCTCCTTTGTTTTCTCTCTTCTCTTCTTCTATTTTTGCTCCATCACTTATGCACGAATTTTCTTCTCCTTCTAACATGTTTTTAAAAACCTAAAACACTCTTTAAGCTTCTCTTTTATAGCCTCACTAAAGACCAACTCTAATTAGGTTTAGTCACTCTAATATACTAAGTGTATTCCCTCTTCTACCCTTATCCTTAATTTAACTCCCTTAACTCTCTTTTAAGGAATTTCCTAATTAATTTTCGTGTTTATTTCTTGTTCTTAATTTTAAATTGCAATTAGACTTTTATTATCCACTCAAAATACTAAAATTTTGGATCCTAAATAATATAATTACCATTAAGCCCTTTTTCTGCCTTTTAAACCTTAAGTTCATTATCTTACATCCAACTAAGCTAAAATTGGTCTAAGTGAGTTTGTTGATTTAATAATTAATTATCTTATTTCCTTTCACGAATTTAACTAATTTGACATGACCAAATTACCCTTTCTCTTTAAATTCCTATTTTAACCTTTAAATCTTTCTTTAATTCTCCTACTATTATATTTCTTAGTAGTTTCTCCATAATTTATCCCTTAATTATTTATTTTATTTTTAGGAAAATACAGGGTTTTACAATCTACCCTCCTTAATAAAAATTTCATCCTCGAAATTTAAAACAAGTATACCTCATGCAATTCCAACACATACAAACTCCAAAGAAAAAGTTATCCTTATCTTTTTATTTTTCTGAAAATATTTCTTATTCGAAAATACTTTAGAAGAAACTCGTAACTCTTCTTCCATCAATCTCTACATATAAACGCGTCTGCTCATATGAAAGCTTCTGGAGAGAATTATAAAATTTCTTCTAGTTTTAATTTGTACCAAAAGTATCACATTTCACAATACATACTTACACATCATATGTATACTTTACGTATCCCCTGTTGCATAGGGTTCACACCCGAGTGATTGTTCCACATCACGCGTTGCTTCACAATACTCAAGCATGTCCTAGTACAACCAATAATTAAATCAATACATATATATATATATATATATATATATATATATATATATATCTATAATCAATTGATCCTCAATTATATATAATATAATCATTTTATTATTTCAGTTATTCCTAGAAATTGCATGCTCTAATTTAATTTCAATCAAGACACAATTATACACACATTTTTTTTTTACACAGGTGCTTGAAGTGTCGCTCGTATGGGCGCTCGAGCGGCCACTTACTGTACCCTTTAAAAACTCGATTTTTCCCTCTTTTCTTTTTTTTTTTAATCTTTTCACTTTTTACTTTTTGCTGTTTCACTCTACTGTGTTCGGACGAACCCTCGCTCGTGCGCTCGCGCTTAACCCAACTCCTAGAGCTCCATTCGACTGTTTCTTCTCAATCTAAAGGTAAGGTTTTGTAGATTTAATGCTTACTAGTTCATCTATACCTAGGGTTTTCGGTTTTCTCCAAATGCCCTAGGGTTTTTATCTCAAAATGTTTGTTTTGACTTCATTACTGAATGGTTTTCGCTCAAATTAGTTTCTTCTAGTTCGTGGCATGTTATATTATTGATTTCGAGTGGTTTCATTGAATGGTTTTTGCATTTTGATGGTTGATGCAAAAATCCCCAAATCTGGGAATTTTCGGTTTTGGGCATTTGATCTGTCGCTCGAGCGACTGTCTGGGTGGTAGACTTGTTTTGAATTTTTAATTTTTGTTCCTATTTTCTCCTTCTTGGCTTTTGATTTTTCTGCTTTTTGGGAGTTTTTCTGGTATATCTTGGCATGCTTTAACCTATATTTGTGCCCTTTCCGATTTAGCATTCAAAATTTTCATATGTTGTACTTTATTTCTTACTTTTGATCTCTAACATCATATCTCTTCCCTCTTATGTTTTTCTCTTTATTTCTTCTTCTTTTCGATTCCTACTCTTAGATGGATAGAGCCTCTAGTAGCAACCCTTTTAATAGACCTAGGGTTGGAGTCGATAGGAGGTTTAGAACAGATGGTCCCAAGAAGCGCTTTATGGAGCACTTCCAAAACATGACCGTTCTCCTAGAGAGGAAAGTGTCCTTTGAGGCCTTTGACTCCAGTATCGAGGAGATTTTCACTACCAGGGGCTGGGCTTCTTTGTTTAATTACTCCACCCTACCATGCGTTGACATGATTAGGGATTTTTATAGTAATATCGGTACGGTTCTACCTGATAAATCCTTATTTCAGGGGTATGTGAGAGGCACACACTTCCCTGTTACACCTATCTGTCTTGCCTCTCGCCTTGGTATTCCATATGTGGAAAACCCTGTCTACCCTTACACTACTCCCCCTGACTTTTCTACCATTGCCACCTACCTCATGGACCAGGAGTGTGACTATGACGGGGTGAGACCCTTTACCACCTCTCACCTTCCTACTAACACCCATATTCTCCAAAGGATTACTTTTACTAACCTCTGGCCTGTTTCTCACTTCTCTTCCCTTCCTAGTTCCAAACTCCTCTTTCTCTACGCCCTCAAGAAGGGTGATTGTATTGATCTAACCTCTCATATCATCTCAGTCATTCTTGGGATTCTTGATGATCCCAAGAAATCTTGTTGTGCACATGGTTGCACGGGTGGGCGTGCCTTCTAAAGGGAAATTCGGGAAAGTTGGAGTTGCCACTGCCTGATGGGGTGCAGGCAGACACCTGGGTGCCTAGGTTTGTCTAGTAGGCAGTTTGTGGCTTGAGATTCTAAGTAGGGTCTCGGTTACGGTCCGAGGAAGTCCATCGACACCCCGATCTACCCCGTCGAATGACGGGTCCCATAGGTTTCCTAGTTATGAGTCAACTTGGCTCTACACTCACCTGATTCCTAAGTCAAAGCATGCACAGTTCGGTTAAGTCTAGTGGGACCACCTGAGTGGTGTGGGTCCCTTTACTTGATTTTATCTTGCTTAGTTAAGCGGTCTGAGTTTGATTGGGTGGGCCCCGTTGGAAGGCCCACGGATTCCTTGGTGGGCTTGGTTAAGCCTGCATTCCCTTGGTGGGCCTCAGTCTAGCCTGAGAGGCCCTTTGGGTTTTGGTTCAAGTGATTTAATCTTATTTAGAGTTCAAGTTGGAGATTAAGTGATTTTCATGCAAAAGTGAGCCTAGAAATGGTTTGTGGGCCACATAATGGTAACCAAGTGACTTGAGTTATCTTTATTAAATTTGTCCTTTGGTGGGCCAGGATTGGGCTTGGGGCCCGTATCCTAGACTTAGGCTTGAAAGCCCAAGATTTTGGGAGGATAGGGTTTGAACCCTTTCCTTGTTTGGTTCAATGGGATTAGTGGGCCCGATAGGCCCTTGCCCGCGGTCTCGGCCAAACCAGTCCTAACTAAGCATACACCCGGTTTAATTAGGTTGCTTATTTACATTCCAAAGGGCTCATTGGGCTTGGTGGGCCCCGTTGGAAGGCCCACAAGTGTATCTGGTTGGACCGGGTTGGTCCAAGTCCCATCTTGGGTTCCCGGTTGACCCGGAAACCCTGCTGGCTCGATTGGTTTAATTGAAACAAGTTGCAAAAAACAAAAAGGGGTTAAAACCCTAAAATCTGAATTTACAAGGTGTATCTGAAATTAATTTTCGGATACACAGAAAACATAGTGTAGCTGAAATCTAATTTCGGCTACACAGCAACATATGCTGATCCGACCTGAGTTGTCGGATCAGCTCAAGAAATGGCTTTTTCTGATTTCTCCAAGGGGCTCGGGTTTCTAGACTTTCTGTGATGCTCCGGTAGCTGTGTGGGTCCACAGTGGTACAAAAAGGCAGGGAAGACCCCATTTTGGCCTTCTTTAGGCTTTAGGATCCAAACAAAGGGGGTGAGGGCTAGTGTGCTTTCTAGTCAGGCACACATGGGTCGAACTAGGAACGTGCAAGAGCAGCACCTATTCAAGAGGGAAAGATGGCATGCTAAGGGTACCACACAGCAGACAAATGCATAGGGGATGGGAAACATGTATTGGGGCTTCATATATTTGCACACATGCTTCATCACCCTCAAAAGCAAGCATAAAAATCATCTAGACACAAATATTTTAAGAAGGGAAAGAAGGGGGGTTAATATGGGATACAAAAGAATCGTAACGTAGGGGAACAACCTCCCCATTCGAATAAGGCAAATCTCTAGCAAACAACATGTAAAAGGGATCCTAAAAGTGAGTAAAACCACTTACTCATCCTCTCATGGAATCATCCATGTGCCCTCCCCTTATCATGGGAGTTTTCTCGTTGGAAACGGAGAAGAAAAGGAAAGAAGATAGACACTAATCATGCCATCAAAGAGAAGGACAACATAATAAAAGATGGAGAACACCATGACATGCTTGGAATGTGCTCATATCCAGATATGACGAACAAAATACATAGAGAGAGTTTACCTTGGGGCTAAAACCCCTTTTGAGATGTTGTTGAACTTCCTTGAAACACCACAAGGGCTGGAGAGGCTCCTCCTCGCACCAAGAGCTCCTCTTTGGCCTCTCTCAAGACTTTGGGTGAGGAAGAAAAGAGTATGGAAGGGTGGAAGAGCCTTGAGATGGTGTTTGGAAGATTTTGGGAACAAGGAAGGGTGGAAAGGAGGGGTTTTGGACCAAGGATGAAGGGGGAGAAGAAGTGGAGAATGACCAAAAGGGAGCCAACCTCGGCCAAGGGGTTGCTGCCCCCTTTTTATAGAAAAAAATTTGTATCCGACATTTATTGTCGGATACACTAGACCTTGTGTGTATCCGACCATGGAGGTCGGATACACTAAGTTCTCTTTTTATCCGACATAAAATGTCGGATACAAGACAAAATTATTTCAAAAATTAAATTCTGTCAGCGAATCTGTCGGAGAATATGACAAATCCGATGAGCAAATCTTTTGTATCCGAAATATAATTTCGGATATGAAGGAAAACATGTGTATCCGACAATACATGTTGGATACAAAAAGGTGAATTTTTTATATTTACAGATTGCCCCCCGGATTTGACCGATTTTATTGATTTGACAACCGAGATAATTGCAAATTTCCCCCTGACTATTTACGGATTAATCCCTGAGATATTTTTAGCATTTTGGATATTTACGGATTCACCCCTGAGATATTTTTTTGCTTTTCTCACCACGTGTGCTGCTCTTTTGCCACGTGTGCAGTTTCTGGCATTGCTGCCCGGAAACTTCAACTACTCATATCTTCTTCATCCGGACTCCGATTCTTGAAAACTCAGTTACGTTAGAACCATATTGGAGTCCTCTATCCATTGGGATAGGGTTAAGCAATTGATCCGGGGTTTAGCAAAAAGTCAATTTCCGCTCCCCCTCAAGTTTGACCGGCTCATATCTTCTTCATCCAGACTCCGATTTGAGCAAACTCAGTTGCGTTAGAATCATGTTTGAATTTCCTAATCATTAGGAAGATGTATGGTGGCCAATTAGTACTTGATCAAAAAGTCAACTTTTGTCCCCTTAGGGTTTGACTTTTCAGCTAGGGTTTTCATTTTAGTACATTTTGGTTTGATCAAAATTTGGGTGCTTACACTTGTGCTCTCCCTTTAGGTTGTTTGATTGCTCGACTTATTCGCTCTTTTTCCGTTGTGTATCCACCTTACATTCCTATGATTCCAAGGAAACCTATTAATAAAAGGACTATGGAGTCGAGTATAGCCCACTCTAGGAGAGTTCGGATTGAGTGTTATGCTCCTCTTTCTAGGTCTCGGCGACGATCAGCCCTTATTCCTAGTGTTTCTTCCACTTCCTCTACTCCTGCTTTTTCTTCTACTCCTACAGGTGACATCACAGCTCTTCAGGAGCAGATTTCACAAATGGCTCTCAGCCAGGGTCGCATGGAGGAAATGATGACAGGGATGCAGCAGCAGCTGTCTAGGCTTTATGAGGAGTTCCACACCTACATGGGGTATCCAGACACACCCGGACATGGTGCTGGACCATCTGCTACAGCAGCGGCTGAGGAGAAGGAGGGAGCTGATGATGAGGAGCCTGATGATGATGGAGATGCGGGGGAGGATGCTGGTGAGGGTGATGAGATGGAGGATGAGGGCGGCGATGGTGCTGGACCATCGAGCTGATGTATCAATTGTTCTTGTTTTTGTTTTGATCATGGGTGGGGGAAAAGGAAAACACATGTATTTAATGTTATTTTGTTTACTTTTTGGAACCAAGGATGTAATTTTTTTTGTCTCTCTTATATATTTATCATGATCTTCTTGGTTCTCTTATTTTTGTGTTAATTTATTTTCTTTACAATAATATTCAGATTAGTAGTCTCGCTAATATTTGTAATTTTAAACATGGAAATCAAGATAAACAAGCAATATAACACAATCATGAAATCAGACAGCAACAAATATGAAAATCTCGATAAAAGCTTTGGATCTCTCATCCTAATATGGTCCTATAATTCCTAACTAACAAGCACACAGTCCCAATACCCACCTAAGATTAGACTTCCTAGGTTTAGGGATCCTATATGCTCTGATACCACCTTGTAATGCCCCGGTTCCAGGTCCAATTTCCAAAACCCGAGGTGTTATGGTAAGTAACAAAAGCAACTAAAATATGGAATAATTTAAAACTTTTTCTAACTTTATAATCAGAGTAAATGCGGAAACTTGAATTCAAATTCTCTTTATTAATCAACTATTATGATATACAAGGATTTCAATTACATGAGCAACCTACATCTATATAAACTACCTAGCTACAACTAGCCCACAACTTGACGTCCTTGCCAAGAGTACCTGAAAAAGGGGAGAAACCGGAGTGAGAATAAATCTCAACAAGTAGCAGGTGCATGAAGTAAAAACAGTCCATAATGATTTACAAAGATAGTCATGGGGTGATCGATAAAACCAAAATCACTATAATACGATGATATAACAATAACAATTACCAATCCAAAACAACCATGTGTGACATAGTAGGACTCATGATCTGAAAGCACTTAATAAGATATTCCTGCCCCCATATTTCGCCACATCATGACTTACATGATAGATGGAGCCTGCACCTGCAGTCACTGCCATCTCCTCCGTCAACCACCAACGCGGATCACCCACGAATGGGTTGGCGAGTACAATCCCCAGTCCAAATAACAACAAATCTGCTTCCACGGAAATAACAAACCAGGGGAATACCAATCCAATCAAAGATAAATGGACCCACGACAACATGACTAATACCAATGCAAGTGCAAGTCATGAGTGAACTTCAAGCACGGCCAAATCATAGCTCCAATGTGCGAGTCACAAGTAACCTATCAACATGACCAATATAAAGCTCGTGAAAGTCGATGTCTCATTGAAGCACACGGTGGTAACCCAAATAACCAATAAAATCCGTTGCCAGTCGACAAGCTCGGCTAAGACCAGGCCGCATCTACAGCGATCAAGGATTGCTGCATTCGTCGCACCGCACCTTGCAAGCACGACGGACCGCATACTGGTGAGTTCCGAACAAGAATAACTTACCAGCCAATTCCATTTCACTTCCTAGCTAAGCTATGGATCCATACAAAGCATTGCCTACTAGACACAACTCTCATTCAAAACATTGAATAACTCAAAGGTGCAATATTCAGTGATAAACCTCGTACAAATAATCATAAACATATCCCAATTGATGTATCCAACAGTAATTTTCAAAACCACGGTGTTGAACCAAAAGATAATTAAAGTAACCATTAAACAGCTCTTAAACAGAGTTCCAGGTCCGTTGATAAGAAAAGTATAAGAGCATATACAAATTCTTAATAATAAGGTTCATATTTGAGTTGTGTTAGTGTGGGCATACTAGTTTATCTTTCTAAATTAGTATTCGTGTTAATATTTATTTCCTACAATTTTACCCCAAATCCCACACTTTGGTCCATCCTAAAATCCTTATTTTAGAATCCTCATTTACCAATTGATACCCTAAATCTTCAAACCTTATGGTTTATGTTATGGGATCTTTCCTGAAGATAATTTAGGTCTATTAAAGTTTATTAAACAAGATTTCCTACATAGATTTTCAATGAAAATTATCTAGGTGCATAGGTTTCACCTTAACTAGACTACTTTGATTCTAATTGCATTCATTGTCCCAAATAATTATCCTTTAATCCAAATTTAATTCTGTCACTTCCTACGGCTCAAATTACCCTATTTACAGGTGTTATAACCTTAAAATTTCAAGAAAAAAATCATTAAAAATTAAATTTGGGTACAAATCCCAAGTTTCCAAATTCTGATAGATGGTTGCTCGAAGGAGTGCTTGGGTGACTATTCTAGCAGCTGAGTTTCCAAGTTTTGTTAAGTTTCACAAGCCTAACGCCTGATGTAGCGCTCGAGCGGTGTCTCGAGTGCTCCGACTATAACACTGTTTTTCTTCTCTTTGCGGAAATTTTGATCTTTCTATACATAATATTAAATTGATATTATTCTAAACATCTGATTACCATCCAAAACTAGTTCTGCGACAACCCTAAACTAATCTCATCATCTTTTTACTTATCTTGAGTTTCTTTCTAAGTTTAAAATCACCATGATCAATTCTTTTTTGGTTTTTAAAGAAAGTAGCACATCAAAACAAATCTTTATAAACCATTAAGCTTTTCCCAATGAAATCCAACTTAAAGAACAATACAATCAAACATCAAAATCACGAGAAAACATGTAGTTCCTCTAGTTTCAAGGGTTTAATACTTGCCTTTTTGATGAACCCAGATTTTTCAAAAACTTCTTCTATGCCCATTTTTGGCGCTCGACTACACCCCTTTAGACTACTCCAATTAAGATCTCCACGGTTCAGTTTGAAGTCTTCCATGAGTAGATCAAAACCTTAAAATTTCAGCCCATTCCAACAGTTGGATCTTCCTATCTTGCTGTTCGAAGTTGGATGGTTGGCCATCTCTGAAACTCTTCTTCTTTCTAATTTTTCTCCTTTATAATGAGCAAACCTTAAGTTATAGATCCATAAATATTAAGTGGGTAAGTTTGTATATAGTGCCATAACCTTGTTACTGTTGGTTCTAGTATTACATTTCTTATTCTGGCACTAAGCAACATCAGTGGCAGATGCCCACTGTCACGGGAAATCGGCGTGGATGCCCAACATCAAGGGTAATCGGCGTATGGATGCCTAACATCAAGGGGAATCTATTTTGGATGCCTAACCCACCACATGGAATTTATGGAGTCAGATGTAGTCATGAGCGCTATATATTAAACTGCCTAAATAAATTTATATTTGTTGAAATATTGTTTATTGATTGATTGACTTGTTCACTTAAGCATGGAATCATACCATTTTGATTAATATTGAAATGTCAACGATTTAAATATTCTAATTATCCACATGTCATGGTTTATTCCGAATGATATTAGCATGAACTGTGTTTTCACGAACCTGCATGTGTTGCATACTGGGACCTTTGTCTCATAAGTTGTTTTAGCAGTTTTGTTTTAGAGCCATCGATTTCCGGTGAGAAGGACCAGAGTGGGGAGAAAGGAAAAGAAAAGGCACCTGGGTATAGAGAGGAGGACTATTATCATCCCAAATAGAGTCTCATTTATATGTATGGTTTAGTTGCATTTTTGGACTTTTAGCACTTTGGAACTGAGATGAGTGGTTAGATGCCCCATTTTGTAATAGCCAAGTAGTATGTGTAACGCCCTGGATCCAGGTTTATTTAAAAACATAAGCTCAAATCTAGTTCGTTAGTATAATGGCCCAAAACCACTAATCCAGACTTGAACAATTTCATTAAATATATCAAAGTGCGGAAATAAAAGACAATTCTTCAAGAAGCATGGAATTAAACCACCAATAATAATCCAATATTAGTATATTCATAAAGTCTGGAAAGGGTTCAACTAAATAAATAAATAACATCCACTGTAGTTGTGTAAATAAAATTTCCAAATAATCCCTTTAATAACATCAAAATCCTCAAATAAAATAACTAATGTCAATCCCTAAACAAAAACTAAGTCAAATCCATATCCTCTTGAACCTATACAGGAATGAAATAATCTTCTTCCTGGTAATCACAGTAATCCCTCGGAGTCTCTACCCCAGCAACGTCCTCTCTAGGAATATCTGAAAACAAAACCGATAAAACAATAATGTGAGAAACAACATCTCAGTAAGTAGTCATCCAAATAGTTGACCACAATAAAATATGCAACGCTTAATCAGGATAACCACAATAAATATAGATCAGCAACAATTTAATGAAAATAGATCAAACATAGTTGTTCACCTCATGCGACTCATGAAACAGTAAACTAGAGAATGAGAGTAGACATGCACCAATATGCTACCTAACCGAATTACAAATGGACCAGCCGCCCTGCAGTCTGGCTATTCAACACCAACGGAAGAACCCAACCATGGGTTAGCATGTACGGCCTAACCTATCCAGGAGTGGGTAACATAGCAACCGACCTATCCAGGAGCAGTACCACCCTCGAGATAATGGAATGCCTATGACATAAAATTCAAACCCCTTTAATAAACATTTCACTTACTAGCTATTCTATGGATCCATATAACTGCTAAACCCACTCAATAGTGGAAAAACAAACCAAGGAATGGACATACTTCTCAATAACACCCACAAATAAAGAACCTCATCTACATAAAAATAAACAAATCCGCCTTGTGGAAATAAGAAACCAGGCACCTGCCTTGTCACAACTTTGACCCAAAAACCAAAACAGAATGCCCCAAGTCATATGTCCAAACTCCAGGGTTCAACGGGCAAATATGTCCCGAACGTGTATCGACTCCATCAATGCACAAAACACCTTCATATCACCCAAATACAGGTGTATGAAGTCACAAAATCAGCTTTGGTTAAAAATAGAATCATTTGGAACAATGGTATTAAGTAAAAGTACCTCTTTGGCAAAATCTACCCAAAATATTTATAAAATTGAATTTTAAACATCCGCCAGTGCAAACAATCACCAAATACCTTAAATTTGATGGTACATAGGTTAAAATTGGATAAAACCACTTTCGTAGTGAAAACTAGACTGAAAGGTCAATTTACAAAAATCTGATAGACAGGGTGCTCGAGCGGCCAAGGGCGCTCGAATGACCTTACACTTTGGTCGTTTCAGGGTTGGTCGCTCGATAGATCGCTCGAGCGACTGTTCGGGCGATAGTTCATTCTAGAAAAATTGCTCTAGGGTTTTGACAACACACAAAGGCCGCTCGAGCGACTGCTCAAGCGGCCTGATACGAAGAAAATCCAAAAAGTTATGAAATTCAATAAAAATTCCTCAACTCAATATCCAATGTATCAAATCCATTCTAAATCATTCTAAAATACTTTATAAATATGTTAGAATAATGTCCAACAAGTAAAACATTATAAATAGCGAATACAACTCATCAAATCACCGAATAACCATGAATATCGAATAAACACGAATTTATTTTTGTGCAAGATTTAAATGGACTACTTACCTGTTTTTAAGAACTTAAACCTTCTCTAAAAGCAACGAAAATCACTCCTAAGATCGCCAAACGATCACAACAAGCCTCGATCACTTCTGTGTTAAGAAAATCATGTTTTTAGAAATCTAACAACACATCTATCTCTCAAAAACAGAACTTTCTATCCTGGTTTGATCATACCTGAGTTTTTGTGCATGAAAATTCTCCTTCTTCCTTCTCTAAGACTGCTCCAACAAATTCTGGAGTACTAGGGTTTGACTTCAGGAAGAAGAGAGAAGAATAAGGGAAGAATAGAAACGTACGGCTGCTCTTTCTTTTGTTTTGTTCTTAACGTGAATAGCCTATTTTTTTGCATGCACATTAGGTTATTTAATTAATTTGTTTCATTTTACCTATTTGTCCTCCTTCTTTAAGCCAACCCATTATCAAGCCATTAAATCTCAAACCAACCCAATTTTTGGGTCAACCCATTCTATTAGGGTTCGACCAACTCTCTTAGTTCTTTATTTTAATTAGTTCTTACTAATATACCATAGCACATCTACAAAATATTTATATTAAAATTATAATTTGCCTAAAATCATGAACTCACCTTATATAGGCTCTCCCATCTCCTCCGGTTCACTTTGAACTCCTCTGGTTTGAACCAATATCTGATCTCTTGCATATTATTAAACCAATTAGTCTATTTAATAATTAGTTTTATTTATTACTAAAATCTAGGATTTTACAGTATGAGTACAAAAGCTTGTAGTCCACCACGGGACTTTCTATGCACATGTATAAATTGTTCCATCACTGTTGCCTCTACAGGGAAAGTGTTAAATTACCAGTGTTTTATTAGGTCAACAAGACCTACATGTAAGGATCAAGGATAGGATAGTGCCTTGGATGGGCAGACCTAGTTCCAGGTCATTACATTGGGTGCAATCACTTTGCAAAAAAATTTTAGAGATTACGTGTGTCTTTCAATTTGTCCCTCCAAAACCCAGTTTTTGTAGAAGCTACACTTATTTATGGACTTATTACGAAGACTTATGAGTTATTTCTTGATCTCCACGAGATGAAAATCTTGTATGACGTCTTTGTATAGTGATTTGCTTACGAACAAGCTCTGCTAAGAAGTGGCAGGAGGGCAGTTGCATCTAATGTAACGCCCCAGATCCAGGTTTATACAGAAACATAAACCCAAACCCGATTCGTTAGGATAAGGCCCAGACAACACTAATCCAGACTTATACAATTTCATTAATTATATCAGAGTGCGGAATTAAAAGACATTTCTTCAAGAAGCGCGGAATTAAACCACCAAAAATAATTCATTATTAATTCATCCATAAAGTCTGGAAATGGTCAACTAAATAAAATAAGCAACATCCACTAAAGATGTATAATTAAAGTATCCAATAATCCTTCTAATACCATCAAAATCCTCAAAATAAAATAAACTAATGTCAATCCCTCAACAAAAAGCTAAATCAGATCTCCATGACCTCCTTAACCTACACAGGAATGAAATAATCCTCTTCTTAGTAATCACAGTAATCCCTCGGAGTCTTTACCCTAGTAACGTCCTCTCCAGGAATATCTGAAAACAAAACCGATAAAACAATAATGTGAGAAACAACATCTCAGTAAGTAGTTATGCAAATAGTTGATCACAATAAAATATGCAACGCTTAATTAGGATAACCACAATAAATACAGACCAGTAACAATTTAATGAAAATAGTTCAAACACAATTGTTCACTTCATAGGACTCATGAAATAGTAAACCAAAGAAAGAGAGTAGACATGCGCCAATATGCTACCTTACCGAATTGCAAATGGACCAGCCGCCCTGTAGTCTGGCTATTCAGCACCAATGAAAGAACCCAACCATGGGTTAGCATGTATGGCCCAACTTATCCAAGAGTGGGTAACGTAGCAACCGACCTATCCAGGAGTGGTACCACCCTCGAGATGATGTAATGCCTATGACACAAAATTCAAACCCCTATAATGAACATTTCACTTACTAGCTATTCTATGGATCCATATAACTGCTAAGCCCATTCAACAATGGAAAAACAAACCAAGGAATGGACATACTTTCCAATAACACCCACAAATACAAAACCTCATCTGTACTAACAATAATTAAATCCGCCTTGCTGAAATAATAAACCAGGCACCTGCCTTGTCACAACTGTGACCCAAAACCAAAACAAAATGTACCAAGTCATATGTCCAAACTCCAGGTTTCAACAGGCAAATATGTCCGGAATGTGTATCGATTCCATAGATGCACAAAATACCTTCATATCACCCTAATACAGGTGTAGGATTCCATAAAATCAACTTTGGTTAAAAATAGAATCATTTGGAACAATGGTATTAAGTAAAAGTGCCTCTTTGGTAAAATCTACCCAAAATCTTTATAAAAATGAATTTTAAACATCTGCCAGTGCAAACTATCTCTAAATACCCTAAACTTGATAGTACATAGGTTAAAAATGGATAAAAACAATTCCGTAGTGAAAAACTAGGCTATTTGGCAAGTTTCAAAATTCTGACAGACAGGGCGCTCGAGCGGCCAAGGGGCGCTTGAACGGCCTTATACTTAGGTTGTTTTAGGGGTGGGTCTGTAAAATCCAGGATTTTCCTAAAATAAAGTAAATAAAATAAGCCTAAATATTGAGAAGTTAAGATTTAATTTAGGCATTGGAGGAATAACATTATGATCCAAAGAGATATAAGAAACTAAATAAATAAATAATAATTTTGAGTAATTAGGAATTTAAATAGTGGCTTCATTTAAATAGGAAAGAGCATGGTTGATTTAGATAAATTGGGAAAGTGACTTAAATATGAATGTTGGAGAAGATAGGTATTAATCCAAGTGCATTATATAGTTAAGATTGATGTGAGGAATAAAGAGGAAAATATTTGGAAGAAGATTCAAAGGTTAAGTATGGAATTCCAAGAAAAGGGTATTTTAGTCATTTTTCAATTAGCCAAATTAAGATATTGAGTAAGTAAATAATTATTAGACTTGAAATATTTAACTAGACTTAATTTGGGTTAGGTTTGGATTTAAATAGCAAATTACGGCTTAAAAGTAGGAAAAAGGGTATATTGGTGATTATGGTTGATAAGGAGCCTTAAATTTGAGGATAAGATGAGCTTTGGGGTGTTTTAGTAATATTTTAAAATAAGAAATTAAATTAGCACGAAAATAAATTAAAATAAATCCTTATTTTGTATGAGATACTTAAAAGAGGAATTAGAAGGAAGGATAAGATAAGAAGGTTTCCACTTAAGAGTGGGAATCCTATTTAGAAGGACTCCTAAATCTATTAGGACTTCTAATTAAGATAGCTTATAAAAGGGAAGGCTTAGGGAAGGTTTAGGGTTTGGAAAGTAAGCCAAAATAAGAGGGAAAAGGGAAGGAATTCGTGCTTGGGCTTGGGAGAAAAATAAAGGGGAGAAGAGAATAAGAGAAAAGAGAGGAAAGAAAAGAAAAGGGAGGTGTTGCAGAGGTCCGATCAGTAGACTTTCAACGATGATCCCCGGAAATCCAGTCGTTGGATCGTCATGAAATTTGGAGGTTATGATCTATACATGAGATACTTTAATCTGAATGGTAGAGATCGGATTTGGAGGAGTCTAAGGTGGTTTGAATTAACCCAGAAGTTGGTGGAAAATCAGATTTAGAAAGAAAAAGGAGTTGCAGAGATGGCTGACTATCCAACTTCGAACGCAGAGATAGGAAGATCCAACCATTGGAATGCGCTGAAATTTTATGGTTTTGATGTACGCATGAAGGACTTCAAACTGAATGGTGGAGATTTTAATTGAAGAAGTCTAGAGGGGTGATATCGAAATCATAAAATGGGCACAGAAGGAGTTTTCAACAAATCTGGGTTCATAAAAAAGACAAGTAGCAAACCCTTGAAACTGGAGGAACTGCATGTTTTCTTGTAATTTTGATGTGTGATCGTATTGGGTTTTAAGGTGGATTTCATTGGAAAAGTTAGATGATTATAAAGTTTTAATTTGGTGATTTAAATCTCTCTTTAAGAATCAAGAAAAGTGTTGTTCATGGGTGGTTTAATTTAGAAAGAAATCTTAGATAAATTTTAATCACTAAGATTTGATTAGGATTGTCTTAGAAGTAATTTGGAATGAAATTTAGATGTTTAGAAACAATTTAAAACCATAGGAATTTGAGAAGTTTCAGAAATTATGAAAAACCCAGAAAAATTGAGTTTTGGGTAGAGCGCCCGAAAGGCCGCTCGAGCGGGATCTGTATACCTTAAATCAGAACATGAAAACAAGTGGCTTGATACACCGTTCGAGTGCAACCATGGGCGACCTACCTGTGTATCTAAAATAGAACCTGAAATTATAGCCGCTAGAACAGTCGCTCGAGCGCCTCTTCGAACGATCCATGTCAAAAATTCCAGATTTTGGGATTTGTGCCCAGATTTAATTTTTAATGATTTTTCTATAAATCCTAAAGTTGTAACACCTGTAACTAGGTTAATTTGAGATGTAGGAAGTGGAGGAATTAAATTTGAATTAAACAATAGTAATTTGGGACGATGATTGTAAATATGAAACTTTTGGAGATATTTTAAGTAAAAAGAGGTCACAACCTATTTAGATATGATTTTGGGTAACTTAACCTATTCTTAAACTTCAATATAGACCTAAGTTACCTTCTAAAAGTACTGAATAACAGAGTTAATAAGTTTTGACACCTTGGGTTCTAAATGAGGGAAAGTTGGATGTTAATAGATAATACAAATAGAGAAGTTTTAATCAAGAGTTAGGAACATTGTTAATGTCTTGATTTATTTCCTTTTAAACAAAACTTGATTTTAGAAGTTCCTACACCTGTATTTGAACTATCTGAGCATGCTTTGAGCTCCGTATGATTTATGTATATACTTGGATTATTTTGCTGTTGAAACTTGGAGTTTGGACATATGACTTGGTACATCTTGTGTTGGATTTTGGGTCACAGTTGTGACAAGGCAGGTGCCAGGTTTATTGGTTCCGCAGGGCGGATTTGGTTATTGTTGTACAGATGAGGTTATGTATTTGGTGGGTGTTATTGAGAAGTATGTCCATTCCCTGGTTTGGTTTTACACAATCGTGTGGTTTCGCAATTACATTATTAATCGTATGGGTTTTGCAATTACATTATTAATTGATATGTTATTAAGTTATTTAGAGTTTTTGATTGTGAGTTGTGTCTAGCAGGCTTAGCTCTTACATGGATCCATTAGAGTAGCTAGTAAATGAAATTGTTTTCTTGAGTTTCATATTCTGTGTCATAGGCATTCCATCTTCTCAAGGATAGTACTGTTCCTGGATTGGTCGGTCGCTACGTTACCCACTCTTGGATTGGTTGGGCCATGCATGCTAACCCATTTGGAATAGCTAGTCTGCAGGGCAGCTGGTTGTTGGTTTTTTTAGTTGTTCGTGGGTTCTTCCGTCTGTGTTGAATAGCTAGACTGCAGGGCAGCTAGTCCATTTGTAATTCGGAAGGTAGCATATTGGCACATGTCTATAGGACTCTGTTTATGATTCCATTAGTCCTGTGATGTCACAGACGTGGTATGCTGTTTGCCGTGATTTCTCTATATTATCGTTTTTCTTGTTGATGCTGTTGTTGGTTTAATCGTACACCTCATGACATATTTTATATAAACATGGACTGATTTCATGCATGCACCTTGCTATTTGTTGAGATTTATTCTCACTTCGGTTTCTCCCATTTTTCAAGTACTCTTGGTGAGGTCGTCAAGTTGTGGGCTAGTTGTAGCTGGATAGTTAGTTTAGTTGTAGATTAGTTTTCCTAAGATTAAGAACATTATAATTGTTAAAGTTTATTTGCTAATGGATATTAATTCAAGTTTCCGCATTTACTCTAATTGTAAAGTTAGAAAAAGTTTTAAATTATTCCATATTTTAGTTGCTTTTGTTACTTACCATACCACATCGGGTTTTGGGAATTGGACCCGGAACTAGGGTGTTACAGGGTCGCTCAATAGATCGCTCGAGTGACTGTTCGAGTGACAATGCTTCTGAGTATTAATTGCTCTCGGGTTTGAACAAATAGACAGGGGCGCTCGAGCAACTGTTCAGAAGGCCTGTCGCGACAACAACTTACGAAAAATTGCGTAAATCACTAAAAATTCAACAACTCAATAGCCAATGCATCAAATCCATTCTAAATCATTCTAAAGTACTTTATAAACATGCTAGAACAATTTCCAACAAATAAAACATCATAAAACAAGCAAACAAGTAATCAAATATCCGAATAAACATGAATATCGACTAAACCCGAAATCTATTTGTGCAAGTTTTAAAGGGACTACTTACCTATTTTTGGGGCTAAAATCCTTCCTAACAACAACCCAAGATCACTCCTAAGAATGCAAAATGATCACAGCAAGCCTCTATCTCTTTTGGATTCAAAAATCACAACTTTAAGAACTCTAAACACATCTAAACTTCCCAAAACAGAAACTCTTTCTAGTTTACTTCTTACCTGAGTTTTTATGCACGAAAATACTCCTTCCTCCTCTAAAACTGCTCCAACAAGTTCTTGAGTATTAGGGTTTGATCCTTGGAAGAAGAAAGAAGAATAGAGGAAAGAATAGTGAACGTGTGGCTGTTTCCTTTGGGCTTATACGTGAATAGCCTCATGCAAATTTTAGGTTATTTTATTATTTTAGTTATTTTACCTAATTACCCTCTTTCTTTAAACCAACTCAATCAAGCCATTAAACCTCAAACCAAACCAATCCTTTGGGTCAACCCACTTTATTAGGGTTCAACCAACTCCTTTAGATCCTTATATTTACTTTTAATTAGTTCTTACTAATATAAACCACAGCAATAACTAAAAATTATTATATTAAAATTATATTTGGCCTAAAATCATGAACTCACCTTAGATAGATTCCCCAATTTCCTCTGGTTCACTTTGGTCTTCTCCAGGTTGAACCAAATCCTCAACCACTGCATATTTTTAATAACTCAGTTAGTTTATTTAATAATTATTATTGCATTAATAAAATCGGGGATTTTACATCTAAGCTGCACGGCACATTAGTGTGGTGCAGCGAGTTGTCTTTTTGCACAAGCAAAGATTACCGGTGTAAAGGAGTTATCCTCTGCACCAAGTACGATGCTAACTCCTTTGTACCATGTAAAATGCTGTACCAATCTATATACATAGTGCAGCTGGGTAGAAACCTAAAAAAAAACTAAATTTTAAAACAAATTAAATAGTTCCCGAATCCTAATTTGGCAGGGGCTTCATTATAATCCCAAAATGGAGTGGTAGGCTTTCCAGTGAAGCTCACCCAAATAGACTAACTTTATTGGGTTTATAATAAAATAAAGTAAATAGAATTAGGTCAAACCCGTGGAGACCCAAAAAGCAGCCCAAAAATACTTCAAGCTAGAATAGGAGGGTGACCCAAATTAAGTCGAGATGTCCAAACCAGGTTTAAATGAGGGAAACCACTGAAAAGCAGGGTGAACTGTGGTGTCGACGGACTTCCGAGGGTTTGCAACTTGATTACTTACCCAAATTCTTAAAAATCAAACCAACCTTAGCCTAATTTTAGGACTGGTGTCTATCCATACCTAAACAGGCAATGGCGATTCCATACTTTTTGTGTGGACCCCGTGTGTGCACAACATGGTGACTCCGCTAGGGACCTAATCCCAACCCAGTAGAAATCCAATTTGGACTAATGCGACTCGACACACCCAGATAGTGTGAGACATGGAAAATCAATCTAATGACTTCCTATCATCACATGGGAATAATAAAAAGGAGGAGTCGCCACCATTCAATTTTAGGTGTGAATGGACACCAAAATAATCAAATAAAATAAATAATTAAAAAACAAAATTAGAGTAAAAATAACTCTAATAAAAAATAAACCAGAGATGGGTAAGGAGATTAGGTTATGAATAGGGGAAGTTGTTAGGCACCCCTATTCATCTACACAAGGTAGTTGCCAAATATTTGTTCATGCTAAAAAAATTGCATGCTAATAAAAACCAAATTAAAAGTATGAAAAAGAACAAAAAGATGTATGGCCTTTTTTTTATATGAATGGCCCAATTAATTATGGGCCCTCCATATGAATATACCATTTTGAGGGTTTCATGATTGAGGAAAAAAAAACAAGATAAAAATCAAAGAAAGCAAACCTAAAGTAAAACACCAAAAATGCTAGATTTAAGTTAAATCCTTGAAATAAAAATTAAAATCAGAATATTGAGGAATTAAACCTGAACAATCTAGGGTATAGATCTGGTCCAAATCTCTCATTAATTGAGGGATCTAAATAGAATACACCCATGTTGATGAAAAAACATCAAAAGGGAGAGTTTAGACCATAAGATCTCTCAAAAATTAAAATAACTCAAAAATAATCTCCTAATATTGAAGAATCAATCCAAATAGTTCTAGGGTACAGATTTGGTACAGATTTCCCATTGGTTGAGAGATCTAAACCAGATTCACCCGAAAAACATCAAAAGGGAGAGTTTAGACCATAGGGTCTTCTCTCAAAAATTAAAATAACACAAAAAATCATCTCATAATATTGGAAAATAAATCCAAATCATCTGGGGTACGGATCTAGTCCAGATTTCCCATTGGTTAAGAGACCTAAACCAGATTCACCCAAAAAAAAATCAAAAGGGAGAGTTTAGACCATAGGGTCTTCTCTCAAAAAATTAAAATAACACAAAAATCATCTCATAATATTGGAAAATAAATCCGAATCATCTATGGTACAGATCTAGTCCAGATTTCCCATTGGTTGAAAGACCTAAACCAAATACACCCAAAAAACATCAAAAGGGAGAGTTTAGACCATAGGGTCTTCTCTCAAAAATTAAAATAACACAAAAATCACCTTGTGAAACCCTCGAGGTTACTTTAAGGCTTCTGATTCCAGATCTACCATATTAATCATGATAGATCCAAAATCTTAGCCTAGTAATAACCAAAAGAAAGAAAGTCATATAAAAAAACAAAAAAACTAGACTCTAGGAGGAAAATAAGATCTAATGCTATGAACAGCATAGATCCATGGTATTCCTCCATATTTCAGAAATAAACCATCACATATACACACAAAGTATCCTAAAGACTCATATCAACAGATTACAACAAAAGGGGTCTATCCTACGGATCCACTTGTCCCCCTTTCCCCTAAATCTCTCTTCACATTTTACGTCTAGAGAGTAGTCTTGAGATACTTGGAAGTAGGTTTGGGTAACAACCACACATAGGCCTTATTCTACCGAAGAAAGTAGAAGACAGAATAACCCTAGAATTAAAAAAAAGAAAAGAAAAGAAGAGAAGAGAAGAGACATACCTGGATTTCTGAAAGTAGAGAGGCAGGGGTCCCCTTCTTCACTTGGAGCTCTTCAATCTCCACTTTCTGGCCATTTTCTTGAGGAGAGGCCCTCTATTTATAGGCAAACTCAAGGGTAATGAAGCCCTAATGGTAGACACAAAAAATGTGTCTAGAACCCTCTAACTTAACCGTAATGCATGTGTGCACAGTGAAATCGTAGGGCGAGGCGCACGGGTCGTGTGCTTGCCTCCTAAAAAAACTGAATATCGAAGTCGCCACTGCCTAATGGGTGCAGGCGGACACAAGGTGTAAAACCCCGAATTTTCCTTAAATAATAAATTAAATTAATGAATAATATTATTGAGAGTTATAATTGATGGAAATATTTTATTATTGTAGGGGATGATCTAATTAGTGGAGATCCAGAATTAGACGCAGATCTGACCGTCCGATCATGAGATATCGAGGTATGTATTCTGATTGGGCAGGGTGTATAGGGAAGTTATAGGTGAGATGCATGTGATCAAAGAGTATAAATACCTATTAAAATAACCTAAACGTATTCTTTGTAATTCGCTCGTATTGACTAGCGGCAAGCGACAATCTTGAACGAACGAGCGACCGAAGGAGAAGAAGAAGAAGAGGAAGAAGGAAGGGCGCTGGGTTGAGTTCTTCATCGTTCAAGGATTACCTCGCGCCTGTGAGAACTCTTGTTTGGAGAAGAAGGAGAGAAACCAGCGTAGAAGAGGTAGGTGACACTGTTTTATTCGATTGATTTGTATTTACGTCCGTTTAATCGCAAAAGCATGTTTTTATGATATGTAATGATGTGTATAGTTAGATAATCATGTTATAAATATGTTAGAATGAGTTTAGACGAGAAAAATCATGTTTTGGAACTGATTCTGTTCGTTTTCGAACGACCGCCGACCTCGACTGTGCTCGGCGATCGTAGGTGCTCGTTATAAACTGTAGACCGCCGTAGACCGCTTGAAGACGTACCGTCGGCGTTCGATTTTGAACTACCGCCCACCACAGACCGCGGGGGCGATCCTGAGCGATCCTAGGCGCTCTGTTCAGATTTTGCAGATTTTCGTAATTTCACATCCTGATTCAATTCCAAACTATTTTTATACAATTTTAATGATTAAATAAGATGTTTTAAGACTAAAATAAATTATCTAATTCCCTGTTTTACAGAAAAATAAATTAGGAAGGTATTTAGGACATTAGTCGCCAAACTTTGAAAGAAATGGAGAAACCTAGTTTTTGGAAAACCTAACTAATATTTAATTACTAGAACATCTTCTAAATGACATTATAAACCCGAAAACTTTATAAAGAGAATTTAGAATTCAGATGACTGAATATTGAAGTAATTGACAGATTTAACCTTTATATGCCGCTAGGCACCAACCCTTATAGAAATATTATATTTTAGGGAATTTTGGAGTCTAGTGGGCATAGCTGGTTATGAATCCATAGTTGTAGCTAGATAGCTGAGGGATATGTCATTTGGGTTGAGTTACTCCTATATGCGACGCACTTCCTTTGCAAGTTAGTTTGTCTGGGAAGGTCCTATGTTTGGAGGGACACCTCGGTGAGCCGCTGGTGATTCCCTGTACATATGGATAAGCGACCATCTCCATGTATTGATTCTGGTGCTGCATGCTGTAGACACCCCAAATTGCACAATAAAAATGAAGAATAATTAGCAAAAATATTATCTCCTTTGAAGCCAGCACAGAATTTGAGAAAACAAGCTTTTTTCTTGTATCCGACAACTCAGGTGGGATACAAGCACTCTTCTTCGTATCCGACATAAGTTGTCGGATACAAGCAGCCTTTAGTGTATCCGACATCATATGCCGGATACATTAAGGTGCTCATGTATCCGACCTGACATGTCGGATACATGCTTTTTTGCTCAAAATTAGGGTTTTCTGAGAGTTTTCACCTTTTACCATCATATCCTTCATTAAAGGAATGGAAATCTTGGAAATAGCCTTAGGGTTAAGGTTGGTGGGCTATAGACATTATATTGTGTCTACCATCCCACCAACCCTAACCCTAGCCATTGCCTATAAATAGGAGGCTCCTCCTTAAGCAAATGGCCATTAATTCTTGTCATTAACTCTTGAGATCAAAGAGCTCCGAGTGAAGAGGGAAACCGTTGCAGTCTTGCTCCCAGAAGCCCAGGTAAGCCTCAAACCTCTCTTTATTTTTCTGTCTTTACATTCTAGATCTAGATCTCTTCTTCTACCTTTCTGTAGAATAAGGCCTCTTCTATGTGTGTGAAAACCCTTCCCCTACTCAAAGTACCTCGAGACTCCCCCTAGCCGTAAAACGTGAACGCGGGATCTAGGGGAAATGAGACTGAGGATTGATCATAGTATTAGAACCTCTTTTGAATGAGCCTTGCGATTCTATGAAAACCGTTCCATATTCAAAGTACCCCAAGATTATCTTGAAGAACCGTGTTTAACGGGGAGAGAGAACTAAGGGAAACGGTAATGGGACGGAACCCTAGGTTGTTCTAGAACCCTTTTGATTAATCTAAATGCATGCTATGTGTTATCATAAGCCTTGTGATTCTATGCAAACCGTTCCATGTTGAAAGTACCCCAAGATTATGTTGAAGAACCGTGTTTAACGGGGAGAGAGAACTAAGGGAAACGATAATGGAACGGAACCCTAGGTTGTTTTTAGAACCCTATTTTGATTGATATGAATGCATGCTATCTTTGCTATGTTGTTGGAATGGTTCTTACATCTACACATACATAGCACGTGATTTTGGCGGGATAGGCTCATATTTCGGATTTATTGCATTTATTGTGATAAATCTGAAATAAATAGCCCCAAGCAATTCTGGGATGTTTTTAAATGATTTTCAAAGGATTTTGATCTATCTTGCACGGATCACACACCTTTTATCACTGTTTTGAGTTATTTTTATTCAAAAAAGGCTTAACTTGACAGCAACTGTACCCCAACTTCGGACACTCGTAACTTCATCGTCCGGATGAATTTTGGAGTGATTCCAGAGCCATGGGAAAGGTGGAGCTGTATAGTTTATGCCTGTAAAATTTCATGAATTTCTATCAAGCGGATTTTTGACACCTCTCTGTCGAAGTTGATAGGTCAGTTCAGGTCTGAATACGGAACTTGTCACTTCGACTGAGCGCCATGTGTTCGTTTTAAGTCCGATTCGAGTGATTCTTGTTTCTGCGTTTTCCTTTGGAAGTCTAGTTTCAAATTCAGTTCGTTTCATAATTTTTTGGCTCCATTTTCGTTGTTGGTAACAGATTTACTCAGAGCTGTTCAACAGCACTTTTCTGGGTAAATCTGTGATCTTTGGGGCCTGTTCAGGAGATCACCCAAGGCACATCCAAATGAATTTTTGTATGAGGCTAGTTTCATCTGAAGATGGCCATACATACTTCATTCACACCAAATTTCATGGATGTATATGAAGCTAATTTTTCTAAATGATTTTCCAAAGTTGCCCACTTATCACTTTTAACCATCTCCAGCAGCAGATTTTAAAGGAGCATAACTCCTTGGATTTCAACCGGATTTAATTGAAATTTTGCATGAGTCTCTTATTTACCATAATCTTTCAAATGGATTTGGTTTGAGTCAATTTAAAATTGGATTTGAATGATTTCAAGACAAATGGTTCTTGCTTTTACCGAATTCTCCGGATTAAACTCAACTTGGTTTTGTTCAACTTTTGCCTTGATTTCCATCTTTTGGTGATATTCCAGAAGTGATATTGACGTAAAAGAAGATCTGGAATTCATTTGGATTTTCATGTGAAGATATCATACATTTGTCCCCGTTCATAATCTAATCCCCTTACCCATCTCTGGATTTGATTTTCAAGTAGAGTTATTTTTACTCTAGTATTTGCCTTTTAGCTCTTTTTGATTATTTTTGAATCTTTTGGTGTCCATTCACACCCCAAAAATCTGAATGGTGGCGACTCTTCCACATTTTACGTTGAGCCCGTGTGTTGACGGAGGGAAATCCTCCCAGTGATTTTTCCCATGTCTCACAACTGGCGACTCCACTGGGGACTTGTGGATTTAAGCCATTTTGGTGTTTTGTTTATGCTTTTCGTTACTTTTGAATGCTTGCTATTTTTATTTTTATTTTTCTTGCATGTTCGATGTGCCTTAGATCTGATTCAAATACTGAGAAATTCATATGAATAGAGGCATGTATGTATTGTGTGGTTATGGCTAAAATCATGTTTGAGTGCCTTATCGTGTCACATATGTTTGCTTATTACATTGTTAAGAGAGCATGCTTGGTTTTGGGGATATATGAACATGTTTTGATCATGAGCATAAGGTCTGGAAATTCAGTGTAGTTTTTTGGTTCCCAAGCATGTCTTCCATGATCAATTATTGCTTGTACCATATGATTGATTACTTACTGTTTTTTTTTATGGCATGCCTTAAATTTGGGGTATGGGATGACATGATTTGAGCATGAAAACAATGAGCAGAAATTCTAAAATGCTTGGTGGGAATTTTTGGGATTTTCAAGCATATTTTCCCTAGCTAAAAGGCTTCTTGTATCATATTGTTAGGTGCTGTATTTTTAGGCTTGGATTTGGGCATAAAACAATGTCACTTGAGCACAAAAGACGAAGAATACAAAATCTGGAAATTCAGTAGCTATTTGGAGGGTTTTCAAGCATATTTTCACCAACAAAACCTTTCTTGTACCATGTTAAGTAGTTGCTGTATTTTAGGCTTCAATTTGGGGTATAAACAATGCAATTTGAGCATGAAAATGAGACCATAAACCCAGGATTCAGTAGAGGTTTTTGTGGGTTTTTTTTAAGCATGTTTCCCTGGTTAAAAGATTCTTGTACAATGCATATAGTTGCTGAATTTTTAGGCTTCAATTTGGGTAAAAATAATGCACTTTTGAGCATGAAAAAAAGAGCATGAAATCTGGAAATTTAAGGGATGTTTTGAATTTTACAAGCATGCTTTTCATGAGCTAATGGTGATTTGTGCAATATAATGCCATGCTTGTATGCTACTTTGTGGGCATGTAACACTTGTGTGTATATTTGGTTGCTTTGGGTTAGCTTGCTTGCTTATGTTTTGCTTTCAATATAATGTCATATGCCTTGGCTTGAAATTGTATACATGGCTACGAAAAAGAGTGGCAAAGGGGCTGGGACGTTATGAATGCACCTTGAATTTCAAATGCACTTGAGCACTTTAAACTATTTGCACAACCTACCCATTACCTATAGGAAGTTGAACCATGAATGTGGGTAGCTTGGCGCACCGAGGTCGATTACTTCGGAAAGCGAAAGTGAAAACATTCACCTTAGAATTTGAGTCAATGATGTGATGACAATGGGATCTGTGATTCGATTCCGGGCATCACTAGACTTGAGTTTTAAGTTGCCAATTAAGCCAAAACCCAAAAACCATACGCTTGAAGGTGGAGAAACACGTTTTCAGCTAAAAGTACACAATTGCGTTTGGGGAATTGGGTGTAAATGTGGGAAGGCCGTTTGCATGTTCACAAACCAATGTATAATATGAATACCATATTGAAGGTAACACAAGGTGGCAAGGTAAAGCCATGTATTCTTTTATCTTCATGTAAATTAAAAAAACATGGTGTCCTTATGCTTGGGGTGAAATTTTTCCCAAAAATGTATATAGCCTAAGGTTGGTGTAACCTATAGGATGAGTTTCCAACTCAATTTAATAGGCATCCTACCCACAGTCCATGTAAGAGGCAACCGAGTGTACAAAATCAAAGGATTGGTGCATAACTTTGGCGGGTACAAGTACCCTCATGAATTTGTGAATTTTGCAAGTATAGTGTCAAAGCCCAGTTTGGGGCTGGATTTAAAGGCCAAGTCAAGGTGAACATCAAGTGGGATTGAAAATAACATAATCTGGTGAAAAAATGAGTCAAAAAAGGCCATTTCGGCATTAACCGACAACTCAGGTCGGTTAAACAGAGTTTTATTCATATCCGATATACTTCGTCGGTTACAAGGGCTTATGCGTGTATCCGATCATTTGTATCGGATACAATAAGACATAGCCTTAGCCGACATATTATGTCGGATACATTCAAAAAATGCACAAATTGGCTTTTCAGCCCAAATTTTCAGAATAAAATGCCTAAAATACTGTGGATAATCCTTAGGCACCCTAGAAAAGAACATAAAAATGTTCCAAAAATACAAAATGAAAATAAATAAATAAATAAAATATTCTTTCATGATTTAACCTAATTTTGAAATTCATGAAGGCAAACTAAGGTGTCATATTTTTTGATACCAATTCAATTCAAACATGTTTCAATCAAGCTTTTGAACTTGAAAACTGAGAAAATTCAGAAGAAAAAAAGAACCTTTGGTTGGTTATTTTTATCAATCAAAATCAAAAAAATTTGTGGGACACTTGGAAGCCCTAGAATATTCCAAGAAACCTTTAGTTGGTTATTTTTATCAATCAAATCAAAACATTTGTGGGACACTTGGAAGCCCTAGAATATTCCAAGAAACCTTTGGTTGGTTATTTTTATCAATCAAATCAAAACATTTGTGAGACACTTGGAAGCCCTAGAATATTCCAAGAAACCTTTGGTTGGTTATTTTTATCAATCAAATCGAAACATTTGTGAGACACTTGGAAGCCCTAGAATATTCCAAGAAACCTTTGGTTGGTTATTTTTATCAATCAAATCAAAACATTTGTGGGACACTTGGAAGCCCTAGAATATCCCAAGAAACCTTTGGTTGGTTATTTTTATCAATCAAATCAAAACATTTGTGGGACACTTGGAAGCCCTAGAATATTCCAAGAACCTTTGGTTGGTTATTTTTATCAATCAAATCAAAACATTTGTGGGACACTTGGAAGCCCTAGAATATCCCAAGAAACCTTTGGTTGGTTATTTTTATCAATCAAATCAAAACATTTGTGGGACACTTGGAAGCCCTAGAATATTCCAAGAAACCTTTGGTTGGTTATTTTTATCAATCAAATCGAAACATTTGTGGGACACTTGGAAGCCTTAGAATATTCCAAGAAACCTTTGGTTGTTTTTATCAATCAAATCAAAACATTTGTGGGACACTTGGAAGCCCTAGAATATTCCAAGAAACCTTTGGTTGGATATTTTTTCCAATCAAATCAAAACATTTGTGGGACACTTGGAAGCCCTAAAATATTCCAACAAAAACAAAAAAAAAATAGAAAAAAATAAAAAAAATAAATCTGGACTTGTGTTCACCTAACCTACTTGTCTACATTTATAGGGGTGTGACTCAAGTTAAATGGAAGCTGACATGTGTCTTTGCTTTTCCTTCCCAGGTACATTCACTTGCAATCATTGCTCCCGTGACCAGATCCAAAGCCCGCACCATGAATACTAAAGAGAACCAAGCTTAAGCCACCGTACCCGCTCAGGATTTTGCTCAGCTGCAGGAGCAAGTGGCTGGTCTGGCCAAAATGCTGCGGGACTTACTGGCGGCTCAGGCCCAGGCCCAAAACCAAGCCTCTACTTCCCATCAAGCACCACCACCTCAAGCCTACATTCCGCCTCCGGCTGAACCCATGCCTGAGCCCATTTCTGAACCGGTCCCTGAGCCTATCCTGATAAGGGAAAACACTGTAGAATCTGAGAAAGAAATAGAGAAGGAAAAAGCCAGGGAAGAGATGGAAAGAAAACTCCTGCACAAGATAGAAAGAATCCAGGAAGAACTCAAGGAAGTAAATGGGGGAAACAGCTACGGAGGTACCACCTTCGACGACTTATGCATCTACCCAGATGTATGTCTACCGGCCAAGTTCAAGTGCCCGGACTTCGACAAATACGATGGCACAGGCTGCCCTATGAGCCACTTGAAACTATACTGCGGGGCTCTATGCCAGTTTGGCCGGGATGACGGCATACTGATCCAACTCTTCCAGAGGAGTTTGGCAGGGTCAGCTCTTAGGTGGTTCGCCACAGTGGACCATGAAGGGATCAGGAGGTGGAAGGACTTGGCTGACGCCTTCTTGGACCAGTACAAGTTCAACTCGGAGATCGTGCCCGACCGATACGACATTATGAGAATGAGCAAGGGGAAAGATGAGCCTGTACGGCAGTATGCCAAGAGGTGGAGAGAGGCCGCCTCCCAGGTCAGGCCGCCTATGCTAGAACCTGAAATGATCTCAACGTTTATGGGCACACTGGGGCAGCCTTTCTACAACCATTTGGTGGGGCAGATCACCACCAATTTTGCAGCCCTAGTACACGTGGCAGACCGGATAGAGGAAGGGGTCAGGTCAGGAAGGCTCATTGACTACTCTACTTTGACTGGGCAGTCTGATTCTTCCGCTTCCCTGGCACAGAAGAAGGGAACTGGGTTCAAGAAGAACGGAGCCAAGAAAGAAGGAGAAGTAAACCTGGTCCGGGCTCCTCCCGCCAAGAAACCACTCCATGTGAACATCTCTGCACCCCAGCAGGCCCAACACTCTTATCAGACCCACTCAATGTCAATTTCTCCCCCTCCGTGCCTGCAAACTCGAGGAGGACTTTTACCACGGAAGAGAGGGAGGCCTGGTTAGCTGCAAGAAGGAACAGAGCTTTTACACCTCTCCCGGTATCTCTCTCCCAACTGCTACCAACCCTGCTGAAAGGGGAATATGTGACTTTGAAGGAACCAAGCCCGAATGCTACAAAGGGGAGGAATTTCGATCCGGCAGTCACTTGTGACTTCCACATGGGTGCACCAGGGCACTTTACAGATGCTTGCTGGGTTCTGAAGCACGCGGTCTAGGATCTGTTGGATCAGAAGGCCTTGGTTTTCAACACCATTGCACCTGCCCCATCGGGAAATGATATCGGACAGAACCCTCTGCCCTACCATAATGGGGCAAGCCCGTCCAACTCCATCACTGCAATATCCGCTACGAGAAGGGCCTTCTACCCATCTCAACTAATAGCTCCCATGGGGACCTCGGTCAAGGTCTATTTCTTCCAAGAGAAAGAAGAGGATGAGGTCAATGTGGTCTCCCAAAAAAATGATCATACTGCTGAGGACATTAGCTCCTCTCTGAACCGGGTCTCCTCCCTCATGGCCCAAATAAATATTGCAAGGCCTCCATTGGTCTTCAATTGCGGTCCGCCCGCTTGTTCACCATCCAAGATATCAAAAGCTCCATTGGTCATCAACCTCGACCCTCCCATTGCATCCATCACCTCTTCAGTTCCACCAACCACATCTGGGTCCAAACTCCAACCCATGGTTGTAAACATTCCTGCTTCATACAGTGTCCCAAGACCGGCCCATACATCCCGGTCCAAACTCCAACAGTTGGTAGTCAATGTCCCTAAACTAGCCTATTCTGAGGCTGCTGTACCATAGAATTACAGCGAAGGGGTCACGGCTACGGTTCCAGTGGACAGGAACTAGAACCAGGAGGAGGTGAACCTCATGACGAGGTTGGGAAAATATGTAGAGGGAGTAGAGAAAGAAAAGGAGACAAAGGTGGAGAGAAAGAAAAAAGAAACAGAAGAAAAAAGAAAGTTGAAAGGAAAAACAAAAGTGGGAGAAGACACCCCCCAGGGTATAGAAAATGAGGCAGCAGACCTCATAAAAATAATAAAAAAAAGTGAATTCAATCTTGTTGATCAACTGAACAAAGTCCCGGCCCAGATTTCAATACTGGGTCTTCTGCTGAATTCTGAAAAGCATAGGGACGCATTGTTAAGGGTGCTACAGAGTGCACATGTATCCCAGACCATCGATCCAGACCAACTAGGCAAAATGGTTGGTCAAATCTTGTCACATAATGTGATAAGTTTCTTCGAAAGTGAGATAAGCCCAGGTGGGTGTTATCATGTTGACCCTTTGCACATCACAGTGCTTTGTAAGGGCAGTATGATCGCACGGGTTTTAATTGACAACGGGTCGGCGTTAAACATCTGCCCGCTAATCACTTTTGTCAAGCTTGGTCTGGATCAGTCGAAGATTAAGCAAAATGGGAGGATAGTGAGAGCTTTTGACAGCTCTAAGACACACTCCCTAGGGGAGATTGAACTGCCGGTCACAATTGGACCGAATATTTTCAACATCACATTTGAAGTGATGGATATTCCCGCAGCCTTCAATCTGCTCCTAGGAAGGCCGTGGATACACTCGGCTAGGGCAATACCATCTACGCTCCACCAAAGGGTGAAATACATAAGAGGGCAAAGGGTGATAACAGTCCTAGCTTAGAATTTGGTGCCTCCCATTGTGTCACCTGATGTACCCTTAATAAATGTGGACTTAACTGTCGACAAGATTGCATTTCACTCATTTCAGTTTGAGACGGTTAATTTCATACCTGGGGGGTGTGAGAAAAAAGAAAAAAATGGGACAACTGCTGAAGAAATGGTGAAGAAAGTGATGGAAAATACCACTTTCACCCGGGGAAAGGCCTGGGAATAAACTTGCAGGGAATGGTGGAGCCAATCAGGGCTACGAAGCTAATCCCTAAAGTAGGGTTGGGGTTTAAACCCAAAGGATGGAGAAGAATGAAGCACGAAGACGGAGAGAAAAGGAGTAAAGGAAAAATCCCTCATTTAAGGGAGAATTTTCCAAAACCCTCTTGCATCATCCAATTGTCTCCCCCCATGGACCAGTCCAAACCTCCCTACCGAAATGTCAATCCTTACCAAAGGCCCTCTGTTCCAACCCTGCAACTCTATAACCCATCTCCTACAGTTGAAGCAGCGGATGGGCCTGGGCCACAGCCAGAGCAGCAGACAGACTTCTCTGAAGATGTTGGGGCTTTCTTCGCCATGACTGAGGGCGATAAGACAGGAGCAGACATGGACCTGCCTTTCATTGACTGGGCAGCAGTGAAAATTCCAAATGAGGTCATCTCTGGACTGGGCCCCGTAGCAGAAAAGGGCAGTACCCACCCGGTGATGATGGCATCGGATTCTGGGTTTGAGGAGCAGGCTTGCACAATTTCCCCTGCTCCCGAAAATTTTATATTGAACAATTGGGAGGAAACTCCCCTTACCTTTGAAGCAGCGTTTGTTTGGCAAACTGACGCGGCTTCCAAAAAAAACTCCAATAGTGGAATGCCATTTCCCTGAAGGTCCGAATGAGCCTTCGTCTTCAGGGGAATTATATTTAGAAGGCTCACAAAAAACCCAAAAAGATTTTTCTATTTTTTCTAGAAACTTTAATTTCTTCAAAAAGGTCCAAACCACTTATAAACCATATAATCAAACTAAATTGGACCAGGTTAAATATGACTTCGACTTCGAGCTTGACTTTGATCTCATGGGGATCGAAGAAGAGACCGAGGTTGAAGAAGAAGACGTTCCAAAAGAAATTGAGTATCAATTGGAACATCATGAAAAGGGGGTCCAACCTAATATTGAGGAGACCATTTCAATTAATCTGGGGGACCGAAGATGACCCAAAAATAGTGAAAATCGGGGCATGTTTATCTAATGTGCAGCGTGTTGAAATGACACAGTTCTTGGCAGACTATAAGGATGTATTTGCTTGGTCATATCGGGATATGCCAGGGTTGGACACTGACATGGTGGTGCACAAGTTGCCGATTTTGCCAGGGGTTAAGCCAATCAAGCAAAAGCTGAGAAGATTGAAACCTGAATGGACCTTGAAGGTCAAGGACGAAGTGGTCAAGCAATTTCAAGCCAGATTTTTGGTAGTCTCTACGTACCCTGAGTGGCTTGCAAACATAGTGCCGGTACCAAAGAAGGACGGGAAAGTCAGAATGTGCGTGGACTACAGAGATCTGAATAAGGCAAGCCCAAAGGATGATTTTCCACTTCTACACATCGACATTCTGGTCGATAATACTGCGGTACATAACCTATTTTCGTTCATGGATGGTTTCTCGGGATACAATCAAATCAAAATGGCTAAGGAAGATCAAGAGAAAACAACGTTTATCACACCTTGGGGCACCTTCCACTATACAGTCATGCCATTTGGGCTTAAAAACACTGGGGCAACATACCAGCGGGCCATGATCGCACTATTCCATGACATGATCCATAAGGAGATGGAGGTCTACGTGGATGATATGATTGCCAAATTGTGCAAAGAGGAGGACCACTTGATCAATCTGAAGAAAGTGTTTGATCGACTCAGAAAGTACAGTCTACAGCTTAACCCGGCTAAATGCGTCTTTGGGGCTACATCAGGGAAGTTGCTGGGATTTATTGTGAGCAGGAGAGGAATTGAAATCGACCCGGCTAAAGCCAAGGTCATAATTGAAATGCTATCACCCAGAACAAAGAAGGAAGTCAGGGGCTTTCTTGGAAGAATTCAGTACATAAGTCGGTTCATAGCACAACTCACGGCTATTTGTGAACCAATTTTCAAACTTCTGAGGAAAGATAACCCAACGGTCTAGAATGAGGATTGCCAGCAAGCCTTTGATACAATAAAGAAATATTTGCTGAATCCACCTGTGCTAGTGCCACCAACTCCGGGAAGATCGCTGATCGTGTACTTATCAGTGTTGGAAATATCGATGGGATGTGTCTTAGGGTAGCATGATGAGACTGGTAGAAAAGAAAGGGCAATTTACCATCTGAGTAAAAAATTCACAGAATATGAGGCCAAGTACTCACCGTTGGAAAAGACTTGCTGTGCTCTAGTGTGGGCAACTTAGAGGCTAAGGCATTACTTCCTTAGTCACTCCACATTATTGATATCCCGGATGGACCCATTGAAGTATTTATTTGAGAAACCGGCACTGACTGGCAGAACAGCAAAGTGGCAACTACTTCTTTCCGAGTTTGACCTTACTTACGTCACTCAGAAGGCGATTAAGGGTCAAGCCATAGCTGATCACCTGGCTACACATCCTTTGCCAGAATACCAACCGTTGAAGGCCAACTTTCCTGATGAGGCAATTTTGTTTACTGAAGAAGAGGAAAGTGAAAGTTCTTGGCAAATGTTCTTCAATGGGGCCGCCAACATGAATGGAAATGGAATAGGGGCAGTTTTGGTCAAGCCAGATGGGTCCCACATCCGGATTGCAGTGAAGCTTAGATTCTAGTGCACCAATAATATTGCAGAGTATGAAGCATGCATAATTGGGTTGCAAGCCGCCATAGATCATGAAGTGGAGGAACTTGAGGTATACGGAGATTCGAGTCTTATCATCTTCCAAACAACTGGTGAATGGAAAACCAAGGATCACAAATTGATCCCCTATCACCAATATTTGGAAGAAATAAGCACAAATTTTACTCGAATTTCCTTTAACTATATGCCAAGGGCCAAGAATCAGTTCGCGGATGCTCTAGCAACATTGGCTTCCATGGTCAGCATGCCACAAGGGGTAGACATCAAACCACTGGAAATTGAGTTCAGGGATGAACCGGCTTATTTCCTTGTTCTAGAGGGAGCACCCAAAGAAGAAGCACCCTAGTTTCAAGACATCAAAAATTTCTTGAATAATAGGAGTTTGCCAGAAAATGCGACTTCTACTGAGAAGAGGACAATACAGAGATTAGCCGGTCAGCTCCTGCTAAGTGGTGGACATCTGTACAAGAGATCACACAACGATATTCTGCTCAGATGTGTTGCTAAGGTTGAGTCAGAAAGGTTAATCAAGACTGTACATGGAGGAGTCTGTGGACCCCATATGAACGGACACATGCTTGCAAAGAAGATCCTGCGGTTGGGATACTACTGGTCGACGATGGAACATGATTGCTGTATACATGTCAGGAGGTGTCACCAATGTCAGATATATGTAGATAATAAGCATGCACCCTCAAGTGAGTTGCACAACATGACATCACCATGGCCCTTCTCCATGTGGGGCATAGACGTCATTGGCATGATTTCCCCTAAGGCATCGAACGGGTACAGATTCATCCTGGTGGCAATTGATTATTTCACTAAGTGGGTAGAAGCAGCCTCATATGCAAATATCACAAGCAACCATGTTATTAAATTTTTTAAGCACAATATCATTTTTCGCTATGGACTGCCAAGTGCCATAGTATCAGACAACGCTTCAAATATTAAGAACAAGGACATGAAGAAGATGTGTGAGCAGTTTCAGATCACCCACCATAAGTCAGCTCCATATAGGCCAAAGATGAATGGGGCAGTGGAATCAGCAAACAAGAACATAAAGAAAATCATTCAGAAGATGGTAATGAGCTACAAGGATTGGCATGAAATGCTGCCACTTGCTCTACATGCCTACAGAACCTCAATCCGGACTTCGACTGGGGCAACCCCGTATTCCCTAGTCTATGGAATGGAAGTAGTTCTACCAGTGGAAGTAGAAATCCCATCACTCAGAGTGCTCATGGAGGCTGAATTAGAAGAAGCTGAATGGATATAGTCAAGAAGTGATCAACTCAACCTGATAGAAGAGAAGCGATTGAAAGCACTATGTCATGGCCAATTGTACCAGAGGAGAATGGCCCGGGCCTACAATAAGAAAGTGAAGCCTAGAACTTTCCAAGAGGGAAACTTGGTGCTAAAGAAAATCTTACCATTTTTGGAAGATCCTCGTGGTAAGTTCAAGCCAACTTGGAAGGGGCCGTATGTCGTCAAGAAGGTTCTGTCAGGGGGTGCACTTATCTTGACAGAAATGGATGGGATAGATTTTCCTGAGCCGATTAAGTCGGATGTGGTAAAAAGGTATTTTCCTTGATTGAATATTACTAGGAAATGATCCGAGGCCATTTTTCTTTATTTCCCTACATATTTTAATCCCTAGTCTAGCCAAGTTGAGCCGGTTCGTTTCCTTGATAAACCTAAACCGGACTTACAGTCTCATATTGGGGCAAAACAAATTGGGGCAAGGCCAATTGGGGCAAAAATGAGGAAAAAAGAAAAAAAAGAGTGAAAAAGCAATTAAAAATGGCAAATGAAAGCCAAGTGTGAAAAGAGATGCAAAGAATGCAAATTGGGGAAATGGGGTTAAATTCATCATGACTGTAAGTCCGGTTAACCTATTTCCACATTTGAAAGATTTTGAGCCTTTAACACCTTTTCTTTCATAAACCAAGCCTAGCCTTTGTTTCATCCTATTCCTAAGCCCTCGGTGATCTTAGTATGTTCATTCAAATTTCAGAGTAAGATTGGTGATGACGGAATGCAGAAGCCGGCCCTAATGAAAATCGTAACTGGCGCTAGGGGCAATATTGGCAAGAAGAAAAGAAAAAAAAATTAGTGGTTGAGTTGATCATGGCGATCCAAGCTTGAAGAGAAATCAACACGAGTACTGAGACTGAGCAGATTGAGAAGAATGTGGTCAGAAAAGCATTTTGGGGATGACTCTAAAAGTCCTAAGATGGACAGTTTTTTATCCCTTATTATTACTTGGACTACCCTCTTCATTATTTAACCTGGTTTTAATTCATTTAATTATGGGTGATTAAGTGTATGGACCAAATTTCAAAAAAACAAAAAAACAAAAAACAAAAAAACAAAAAACAAAAAAACAAAAAAACAAAAAAACGAAAAAACAAAAAAACAAAAAAACAAAAAAACAAAAAAATAAAAAAATAAAAAAAAATAATAAAAACTATACTTTGGACAGTGATGATAAATCAAATACTTTTCATAAAACCTTTGTTTTTACAAGCATCTGAGCATTCTGAGGCCAATAATATAAAAAATTTATTTTTGAATTAAATCCTTTGTCTTTCCACTATTGGAGTTTGCTTTTGTACGAAGGTATGAAAAAAAAAAGAAAAAAAATTGCAGGAAATAAGGCTAGTCTCTGTCTCCTAGCTGCTTCTCAAGCTCCCGAATCCGAGCTGCCTGAGCCGCAATAACTCCAGAAGCCCCCTCTGCAGCGGGATCACTCAAGAAGGAAATAACCTCATCTGAAAGGGTCTGGCTGATCCTCATGCTCCTAAGGCTGGCTAAAGTATCCTGGTGCTTCTGCCTCAAGCCTCGGACTTCAAGACAGCGAGCCTGCCTCTGCTCCTCAAGTTGCTTTTCCATAGCAAGACGGCGGGATACCTACTCTGCAAGTTGCCTCTCCATGTCAAGGCCCCGTATCCTAAGCTCCTGGGCCTCTCGTACCCAAATCTGCTGAAGGCGCTTGTGAGAAGCTCTCTCGGACTCCAGAATATCTTCATAGGTGGGAGCCAAAACTACAGGAAGATCTTCAGGTACTGGAGCCTGACTCTGTATCTGCTTCCTGATCCAGAAAAGATAGTCGTTCACATGGGACTTTGAGAAGACCGGGCTCCGCATAAAACGGACATAGGACCACTCCCTCATCAACCAAGTAGTCAGCTACATGGTGGCTGGTGAAAGTGGCCCAAGGTGGTCCTCATATCCACTGGGGATTATAATCCCCTGGGTCGCTCTGAACTGACGAAGTACCCGCAAAGGAAGGTAAAGCACAGCATGCCCCAATCCAGCCAGGACCAAAAAATTGCGGTCTCAAAAGCTGATCACCGTCTCAGCATTAGGCTGATAAGTACTAGGCCACCTCACCTGATCATCCTGAAGTGTAGCCAAGAAAGAAAACCAGCCCTGTTTACCCCCTGGAATGTCAAGACACCCCAGGTTGCTCATCAAGATGGGAACTTTTCAAGCTTGGGAAGAAGTGTCGATTGATCTCCTCAATCTGACTCAGGTGGTCAAGTAGCCAAAGCTGCAAAGGAGGAGGGATATTTCAGTATATTGTAAAAAAGAAAAAAAACGAAAAGCAAAAAAAAAAAGCAAAAAGCAAAAAAAAAAAAAAATACCTGCAGGATAGGTGCACATGACAGGAAACGCTTCTTCTTCCTGTAGTAACAGTCAGTCAGAGCCTGGTACATCCCTGCCAAAATCATAGGGGCCAATCTCTCCCGCTCCCTAACCTGGCATACAACTGAGATAAGGGCCAAGTCTACCTCATCGTCATCCCGGGGGAAAAGCAGTTGATTAACCACTATCAGGGTCAGGGCATTGAACCTAGCTTCCTTGTTCTCCCCCCTCAAGAGCTTCTCAGTCATAAAAGACTTAGACAGAGTCAAAAGGGTGTCAGAATCCCCTAAATCCTTCTTCCTTATGCCTAAGAAAGTAGAAGCCTCTTTTTTGTAACTGGGCTTAAGGGGTGGGTTCACTACCCTCTCTGCAAACCTCAAGCCCAAAATGGTTTCAACCTCTTCAATGGTGGGGGTCATCTCATGGTCGCCAAAACGAAAAAGGTTTAGGTCCGGTACCCAGTGGCCAATCATGGCTTCAATAATTTCCCACTTGAATGGGATGGAGGGGATAAGCAAAGTGTGGCCTAATTAAATAGAACCCCATCCAATCTCTTCATCAAGGGTCATGGAGTTGACCCACCTAGTGTAGAATGAATCTGCAGGGCTGTACCTAGTGAGATTAGGGGGTTTTGCTCTAAAAGGTTGTTTTGCAGGGGAGGCTGCGTGGACAGACAATGGTAGGGCAGAAGATGATCCGGAATCCATTGGAGGTGATGGGAGCAAGCTAAGAATCAATGGGAGGAAGAAAAAAGCGAAAAAGGGGTTTTCTAAACTCAAAAACTCGTAAAAAATACGTAAATCCTGAGGCTGGTTGCATTTATAGCATTTTTTAATGTATCCGACAACTCAGATCGGATACAAAAGATTCTATTCATATCCGATGAAGTATGCCGGATACAAGGAGATGTTAATGTATCCGACATATCATATTGGATACAAAGAAATATCAATGTATCCGGTCTGATATGCCGGATACAAAGAAAAATGCAAAAAAAAGAGAAAATGGAGAAAAATCCGAATTTTTTACCTATTTCACCTGTGTACAAGTTATAATTGCATGAAATTGAAAAGAAAAGAGAGCTAGATAAGAGAGAATGAATAAAAAGGTCTTTTCATATATATAAGTCTCGTTTGTACAGTGATAATGAAAAACGGAAATCCTAATCTACTGCTCCTGTGCAGGATCACCCCCGCGTCCTCTGCCACGCGCTCTGCGGCCTCTACCTCGAGGTGACAGGCGCCTAGAATATGCAATGAGGCACTCGGCCATGTAGCGCGGTCTCCGACCCACAATGGACTGAAGCTGGTACTCCCAGCAATAATCCTCGAGGTCAGGAGGCGGATCAGGAGCAGAATCTGGCGAAGAAGCCTCAGGCCCAGCAGGAACAGGCTCGGCAGGCTGGGGAGCCACCTCCGTCGCAGCTGAATCCTCAGCCGCGGCAGTCTCAAATCCTGCAGCTCCAGAAGGCTCGGCAGCAGTAGAGGAAGGACCAGGAACAGAAGTATCTGGGTCAACAGAAAGGGTCAGAAGCAGAAACATCAAAATAAACCAAGGAGAGGAAACTAAAGAAGACTTACCAGGGATCTCAGGAGCAAGATCAGGAGCCGCTATAGGAGATGAGGTGCCGACAGGGTCTGCAGGAGCCATAGGAATGGCGAGTACAAGAGATGCGACTGGATCAGGGTCAGCAACAGGGATGTCCTCTGGCTCGGGAACCACCACTGAAGAGGAAGGGCCCACAGAATCCGCAGGAGCAGCCACCACCGAGTCAGCAGCTGGGGCATCCATAGGATCAGCAGCCCGAACTGGAGATGGATCAGGAACAGGGAAACCGGGCTCAAAGGCAGCATCCTGATCTAGGACTGGGCCCTGCAAAAGCCAAAACAGTTTATATCAGAACAACAGAAACATGGAAATGAAAGAGATGAAATTATAAACCAGATACCTGTCTAGCCTGAAGCTCAGCAACCAGAGCCTCCAGCTCTCTAATCCGGGCATCCCTCTGGGCCATGACCGCATCATGCTCTGCGATCATATCATCCACTGCGGCCCGCTGACTCAGGAACCGATCCCGGAGAGCATTCAACTCATGTACCTGCCAATAAGAACCGAATCAGAGTAAAAAATACAGGATTGAAGGAAATGGGATAAAAAAATGAAAATCATAAAACTCACAGTATCATCATGAACCCGGATGTAGATCCCGCCGATCTTTGTCACTCCAGCACGGGTGGGTCGATCCATCAAGCACCCAATGGATACTCTCTGGATCCACTCGTCGTAATAACCCGCAGCAGTAAGTAACTCCGCATCCTCCCACTGATCAAACTGGGCCACGTCAAATCCGGGCAAGAGAATGGTAAGGCCAACGGGTGGTGGAGGAACCGGGATACGGAGGACGCCAGTGTGCTGGAAGTACAGGCGCTCGCCTAAGTACACAATCCTACCAAGTCTCCCAATGAAACACTGGTAGGACTGGCATCGTGCATCTAGCTCAAAGGCATCCTGCACCATCTCCTGACGAGCAACCTCGTCATCCACATCGTTGAAGCGGGCCAGTATCAGCTGCAATCACAATAAAAAGTGTCAGATGCAAAGGCGGTATAAAAGAATGGAGAATATTGAAGGGAAAAGAAAATTTACATCAGAGCGGCGAGAGCGGTCTAAATGCGCCCGGGTCGACCGCGGCTAGCTCTTGTCTGCATCTCTGTCCAAGACAGACCATCATATAGCTACGGGAAACTCTGCGGCGCCAGGCACAGGAGAAGGGCGGAAATAGGTCATGTATGAATACATGAATATCTGGCAAAGAAAGAAAACAAGTTAGAAAGAGATAAAAGAATTTCAAGGAATTAAGTCAAAATATTCCTTACCTGCAAGATCTGCTAGAAAAATCGGCAGCTGATACCATCTCCCCTCGGAGCAACTAGACCTCGGATGACTCGGCTCAGACCGGCTAATATAGTCCCATATATCAATCGACCCCAAGCTAGCCGCCTGGTCTGCCGAAGGTCCCTCAGGGCATCCAAGAAGACAGGACTGACCGACGTCATATCCTCCTGGAAAAAGCAGCTGCCCAACATCAACAGGAAGACCCGTCGAAATAGAGGGACGAAACCGTCATCAGCCTCGGTAATAATAGCATGCCTCCGGTCAGGATGATCAACAATGCTGCCGCGCAACCAACTAATAGAAATCCGGCCACTCCTGCCATCCCAAGCAGTCTCAGGAAGATCCTCATACCCTAGGAGGGTGCCAATGTCCGCAGCACGCTCCATCTCTATGGTCCTACCCGTCAAGGGGATGCCAGTAAGCATGACAAAATCTGACGGACGAATCCCCAGCTCAACATCCGGCAGATGGAAAGTCTGTGTGTCGGGGAAGTACCGCTCCAGCATGGCAAAGATGAGAGGGCGGTCAGCTCGAAATGATGATATAAGCAGGAAATGGTCAAAACGACATCTGCGGAACTCCCGTCTGAGTCCGGGAGATAGGGTCTGATACAGCTCGCAAAACTTTCCCCAACTACCTCTCAGGTGAGAAGGGGGATACTGAAGGGGAAGATCTGCTCGGACACACATCGAAGGATGATGATCCAATCCACTAAGAAGCTCGGTGTCCTGAACAGATGCCCTCAAATCCGCAGGAAAAGCCAAACGGAATCCCCTAGCATCACCTCCAATGATCGGATCCTGAGCCGCACCTCTGGCTCTGCCACGTCCTCGGCCTCCCTCACCCTCAAGGGCCTGATCCTAAACTCTGCCTCGGCCTCTGCCCTGACCTCGAGCAGGAGCAACAATGGGCTAAAATTCAAAGGAGAAGTGTGAAGGTTGGTGTATAAAGAGAATAGAAGGAGGGAAAGGAAAATAGGGAAAGCCTACCTCAGCAGAACCCTCTCCAGAGCTCTCTCTGGAAACATCTAACGGCTCTGACAGGGTGGCGCTAGCTCGGGAACGACTCCTAGCCATCTATAGACAACAGGGCAGTATTTTAAGTTTCTGTTTAATGTTAAAAGATTTATCGGAAATTTAGACCACTAGGTGTTCTCACTTCTAATATTTTCTAATCCTAAGAATACCTGCAAGATTTAATCCTTAATTATTTTGTTGTGATTTCAGGATATACTCATGGAGGTAGAATAAAAGCAAAAGTGAGGATTGAAAAAACAGAAATGGCAAGCCAGGTCGGAAAGTCAAGATGAATTGGAAAAATTTCACAGCAGGGTATGGTGATGGGCAGTCCACCATCAATAATTGGCAAAATCTGAAAATCATGCCGACGATGCATAAGCAAGAGATATAATCAGCAATATCAGCAATAAACCATCTGAAGGTATCAGATAATGCCAGTAAAAAGTGAAGCTACTATTAAGTGATCAATCTTGTGGAATTATTAATCGTGGATAGAAAAAGAAAAAAAAGAACAACAAATAGCATGGCATCGGAAAACTCCACTATCATTGATAAAAACTGTTGAAGGACAGCAATTCGGGTGGAAATCAATATCCTCAGTGTACGGGCAATCGATTGTTCAGGAGTTTAACACAGTAAAAATGTGCTTGCTTACCCGGTCCGATCGACAAAAGCTATCAAAAAGCACAAACAAGCAATGCAACATTCTCAGTTACTCCCAATTGGAAAGCATGGTTGCAAGCCTCAAGGCATCATACTCAGCAGTAAACAAATGAAGTGCACGATTAAATTAAAGCCACTGTTAACAGTTCCAAGGGAGAATGGGCCAGGAATTTACCGAATCAAAGCAAGCTACATGGCATGTCACTAAGTCTGAAAGCTTTACTATCAACAGAATTGAAAATGCAAAATTAGAGAATCATGGCATGATTGATTTGGGGATTTAATCGCAAAGTGCAAAACAGAAAAAAAAATCTCTGAAGGTAAGCATGCTGACCCGGTTGATGGATGCACAGTGTGGTATGGCAGGAGCAAATGTGGAATCAATGTGAAGAAGGGCAGGCCGTCGGAATCCAGAGACGATCACCGGAGATCAGCACTCCGACGCCAAATCGTGGATTCACCGGAGATCAGCAAATTCGAAACGAGCTAGGGCTCGCCCACCACATCAAATGAACAATTGCCAGGGGGTTTAGTCCTCGCCGGAGTCAATAGAAGTCGCCGGAGTTGGTGGAAATAGTCGGAAGTCGCCGGAGAAGAAAGGAGAGTCGTCGGGGACGAAGGAGAATGAAGACGTACCTTGGGTTTGCAATCGGAGAAGAAGAAAAGAAGAGGAAAAGTCGCGGTCGCGCGCGACTTATATAAACAGGTGTATCCGACGAAGTATGTCAGATACACAGGAGTTATCTCTTATCCGACATCCTACGTCGGATACAAAAGAAAAAACAGAAAAAAAAGAAAAAAAAGGAGAAAAGAGAAAAAGAAAAGAAAAAAGGAAAGAAGAGAAAAAGAAAAAGGAAAAAAGGAGAAAAGAAAAAAAAAGAAAAAAAGAGAAAAAGAAAAAAAAAGGAGCAAATGTGCTGCAAAGTCTGCTATTTTCACAAAAAACCCCTATTTTGCCTTAAAATCCACTTCATAGCCACGAGAGCTCAATGGAATTTGGAACAACTTGGGGAAATGTGTTGGTCAAAAAGGAAGATATTCACTCAATTTTTAACTTGGTTTGATGAAAAAATCAGTTTTCAAAATCATATTTTTGGGCTTAAAATCCACTTCATAGCCACGAGAGCTCAGTGGAATTTAAGACCTCTTGGAGAAATGCCCCCTTAAATTTAGGGCTTTTTGGCAGATCTTCACCCAAAAATTATTTTACAAAATTGAATTGCACCAAGCAAATCATGGTTAAGGGAGTGCAATTTGGGCTTGTCTAATCTTTGCAGCTTATTGCTTCGCAACTCCCGCAAAGAGGGGCAGTTGTAGACACCCCAAATTGCACAGTAAAAATGAAGAATAATTAGCAAAAATCATTATCTCCTTTGAAGCCAGCACAGAATTTGAGAAAACAAGCTTTTTTCTTGTATCCGACAACTCAGGTCGGATACAAGCACTCTTCTTCGTATCCGACATAAGTTGTCAGATACAAGCAGCCTTTAGTGTATCCGACATCATATGCCGGATACATTAAGGTGCTCATGTATCCGACCTGACATGTCGGATACATGCTTTTTTGCTCAAAATTAGGGTTTTCAGAGAGTTTTCACCTTTTACCATCATATCCTTCATTAAAGGAATGGAAATCTCGGAAATAGCCTTGGGGTTAAGGTTGGTGGGCTATAGACATTATGTTGTGTCTACCATCCCACCAACCCTAACCCTAGCCTTTGCCTATAAATAGGAGGCTCCTCCTTAAGCAAATGGCCATTAATTCTTATCATTAACTCTTGAGATCAAAAAGCTCCAAGTGAAGAGGGAAACCGCTGCAGTCTTGCTCCCAGAAGCCCAGGTAAGCCTCAAACCTCTCTTTATTTTTCTGTTTTTACATTCTAGATCTAGATCTCTTCTTCTACCTTTCTGTAGAATAAGGCCTCTTCTATGTGTGTGAAAACCCTTCTCCTACTCAAAGTACCTCGAGACTTCCCCTAGCCGTAAAACGTGAAGGCGGGATCTAGGGGAAACGAGACTGGGGATTGATCCTAGTATTAGAACCTCTTTTGAATAAGCCTTGCGATTCTATGAAAACCGTTCCATATTCAAATTACCCCAAGATTATCTTGAAGAACCGTGTTTAACGGAGAGAGAGAACTAAGGGAAACGATAATGGGACGGAACCCTAAGTTGTTCTAGAACCCTTTTGATTAATCTAAATGCATGCTATGTGTTATCATAAGCCTTGTGATTCTATGAAAACCGTTCCATGTTCAAAGTACCCCAAGATTATCTTGAAGAACCGTGTTTAACGGGGAGAGAGAACTAAGAGAAACGATAATGGAACGGAACCCTAGGTTGTTTTTAGAACCCTATTTTGATTGATATGAATTCATGCTATCTTTGCTATGTTGTTGGAATGGTTCCTACACCTACACATACATAGCACGTGATTTTGGCGGGATAGGCTCATATTTTGGATTTATTGCATTTATTGTGATAAATCTGAAATAAATAGCCCCAAGCAATTCTGGGATGTTTTTAAATGATTTTCAAAAGATTTTGATCTATCTTGCACGGATCACACACCTCTTATCACTGTTTTGAGTTATTTTTATTCAAAAAAGGCTTAACTTAACAGCAACTGTACCCCAACTTCGGACACAAGTAACTTCATCGTCCGGATGAATTTTGGAGTGATTCTAGAGCCATAGGAAAGGTGGGGCTGTATAGTTTATGCCTGTAAAATTTCATGAATTTCTATCAAGCGGATTTTGGACACCTCTCTGTCGAAGTTGATAGGTTAGATCAGGTCTGAATACGGAACTTGTCACTTCGACTGAGCGCCATGTGTTCGTTTTAAGTCCGATTCGAGTGATTCTTGTTTCTGAGTTTTCATTTGGAAGTCTAGTTTCAAATCCAGTTGGTTTCATAATTGTTTGACTCTATTTACGTTGTTGGTAACAGATTTACTCAGAGCTGTTCAACAGCACTTTTCTGGGTAAATCTATGATCTTTGGGGCCTGTTCGGGAGATCACCCAAGGCACATCCGAATGAATTTTTGTATGAGGATAGTTTCATCTGAACGATGGCCATAAAAACTTCATTCACACCAAATTTCATGGATTTATATGAAGCCGATTTTTCTAAATGATTTTCCAAAGTTGCCCACTTATCACTTTTAACCATCTCCAGCAGCAGATTTTAAAGGAGCATAACTCCTAGGATTTCAACCGGATTTAATTGAAATTTTGCATGAATCTCTTATTTACCATAATCTTTCAAATGGATTTGGTTTGAGTCAATTTAAAATTGGATTTGAATGATTTCAAGATAAATGGTTCTTGCTTTTACCGAATTCTCCGTATTAAATGTTTATTGAGGATTTTAGACTACACTTCCGCACATACTTGTTTCCGCAACTCTGATAGTATAATAAAGCAATGGATTTTATTACTTTGGTCTGGTATATTATTGATGATGTATTTGATATGGGCTGGTAACACCTCGGATTTGGTTGTTGAGCTAAATTCAGGTTGTTACAGTAGCGAACCGGGTTCGGGTCGGGTGCCGGTTTGGACTGACCCGGGTTCAGGGCGTTACAGAGATGATATCAAAGCAATGGTCCTAACCTTAGATTAGCTAGCTTTAGGGGAATGGGATTGTGAGTACGCTAGATAGAACCCCTAGAATTATTGGATTCTGACAAGTGAATTTGTAATTTTGCAGATGGCTGGTAAAGGAAGACGTGCTAGAGCTGATCCTATTGAGGAGGAGCAGCAGGATGTTCCATTACCTCCACCACCTCCAGGGGGTGATGTGTGGACTGTTGTTAGCAGCTTGGCAAAGCTTCTTGCCAAGGAAAGGGTGGAGAGACTGAGCCAGCACGGCAATGGTGGAAATGGTGGCAATGGTCACGGAGATGAGCCTGTACATGAGAGGGCCATACATACGGCCAAGGATCTTGAGCAGTTCAGGAAATTGGATCCACCTATCTTCATTGGACGTCCAGATCCTATGGAGGCTGAGAGATGGCTGATGCGAGTCGAGTGGATTTTTGAGGCTATGGGATGCCCGATGGACCAGAGAGTGCGCTTGGTAGCATTCTTGTTTGAGGGAGAGGCAGTTCACTGGTGGACAGCCAGGAAGAGGCAGGATCCACAGGCTACGTACATGACATGGGATAGATTCCGAGAGGTCTTCTATGACCAATACTTTTCTGAGGAAGTCCGACTTAAGAAGTAGCGGGAATTCATGGAGATTACTCAGGGAAGCCAGACAATGGCTCAGTACGAGGCTAGATTTGCAGCCTTGTCCCGATTTGCACCCCACATGACACAGGATGAGAGAAGGCTGACTTCACACTTTGAGCGAGGTCTGAAGCTTGAGATTAAGAGTATACTGACAGTACTCTTGTGCACCGAACTGAAAGATGTGGTGCGTAGAGCCACCAGAGCAGAGCTAGACCACCCATGAGGCCGGCAGATCAGAGAGGTTTCCTTGGTGGAAACAAGAGGCCCAGAGACTGGACTAGGGCGGAGCCTGCAGGAGAACAGTATAGGCCATCTTCGAAGGTATGTGCCAGTTGTGGCAGATACCATGTACCTGGACCGTGTGTCGCAGCACCGGGCACTTGTTACAGATGCGGAAGGGCGGGTCACAGGATCACGGATTGTCGGTTCTCTCCTAGTTATCAGCCGTTAGCAGTGCCACGACCAGCATTACCACAGCTAGAGATCGTGCCTGCTTTCCCACAGAGGCCATAGTTTCAGCAACCAGCTCAGAGGGCACCGGTTGGGCAAAAGCCCCAGGGCAGAGGACCAGTTCAGAGAGGAGGCCAGAGGCAGGCAGTACCTGCTCAGCAGCCGCAGCCAGTGAGGGTATATGCAGTGGATGCACATGAGGAGCATGAGCCCGATCGTATGGAGGATATCGAGGTTGATCACGAGGCACCTGAGCTGATTGGAGGTATTCTTTTCATCTCTGGTAGATCAGCATGTGTTTTGTTTGATTCTGGTGCTTCCCATTCATTTATATCACCTGCTTGTGCACAACGGATTGGTTTGTCACCCACTGAATTGGATGTTGCATTGTCTGTACACACACCTTTGGGAGAGTCTACTAGAGTCGAACAAATGTATAGCGACTGCATGATTAGATTGGGTAGATTGGAGTTGTCTGGCAATTTGATTGCCTTAGACATTAGAGGTTTTGATGTGATATTGGGGATGGACTGGCTATGTAGACACCATGTGACCATGGATTTTGTATCTGGGTTACCATTGACAGCAAAGAAATAAGATGCTATTTGGGTTGTTGTGGATAGACTGACTAAGTCAGCACATTTCTTGCTTATGAGCACTACATAGCCGTTGAAGTCTTTAGCTGAGTTATATGTCAAGGAGATAGTGAGACTTCATGGAGTACCAGTTTCCATAGTGTCTGACAGAGATGCACGATTCACGGCACGCTTTTGGCTTGCATTTCAGGCAACCTTAAGAACTAAGCTTAATTTCAGCACTAGCTATCATCCTTAGACAGATGGACAGTCTGAGCGTACCATTCAGACATTGGAAGACATGCTGAGATGTTGTGTTATGGATTGGGGAGGCAGTTGGAATCAGCACCTACCATTGGTGGAGTTTGCCTATAATAACAGCTATCAGGCGAGTATTCAGATGGCACCATTTGAGGCACTTTATGGCAGATCGTGTAGATCCCCAGTGTGCTGGGTGGAGGTTGGAGAAAGACAACTTATTGGGCCTCAGATTGTACAGGATAGCATTGAGAAGGTGAATCAGATTAGGCAGAATATGCTTACAGCCCAGAGTCGTCAGAAGAGCTATGCAGATACCAGAAGAAGAGACTTGCATTTTGAAGTTGGTGATTTGGTATTTCTGAAGATATCACCATCTTGTGGGATTAAGAGATTTGGAAAGAAAGGCAAGTTGGCTCCAAGATATATAGGTCCATTTGAGATTAAGGGTACAATTAGACCAGTAGCATACAGATTGGCTTTGCCTACACAGCTGGAAGGAGTTCATGATGTATTCCATGTTTCTATGTTGAGAAAGTACGTGCATGACCCTACTCATATCATTCAGCATGAGCTGATAGTAGTGTGAGGGGACTTGACTTATGAGGAGCATCCAATTGAGATTTTGGACATGAAGGAACAGGGTCTTCGTACTAAGGTGATTCCACTTGTGAAAGTACTTTGGCAGAATCACACAACTGAGGAAGCTATTTGGGAATTGGAATCGGAAATGCAGAGAAAGTATCCTAACCTATTTTCAGAACCACAAGGTAAATTTCGAGGACGAAATTTTTCTTTTAAGAGGGGAGGATGTAAAACCCCGAATTTTCCTTAAATAATAAATTAAATTAATAAATAATATTATTGAGAGTTATAATTGATGGAAATATTTTATTATTGTAGGGGATGATCTAATTAGTGGAGATCCAGAATTAGACGCAGATCTGACCGTCCGATCATGAGATATCGAGGTATGTATTCTGATTGGGCAGGGTGTATAGGGAAGTTATAGGTGAGATGCATGTGATCAAAGAGTATAAATACCTATTAAAATAACCTAAACGTATTCTTTGTAATTTGCTCGTATTGACTAGCCGCAAGCGACAACCTTGAACAAACGAGCGACCGAAGGAGAAGAAGAAGAAGAGGAAGAAGGAAGGGTGCTGGGTTGAGTTCTTCATCGTCCAGGGATTACCTCGTGCCTGTGAGAACTCTTGTTTGGAGAAGAAGGAGAGAAACCAGCATAGAAGAGGTAGGTGACACTGTTTTATTCGATTGATTTGTATTTACGTCCGTTTAATCGCAAAAGCATGTTTTTATGATATGTAATGATGTGTATAGTTAGATAATCATGTTATAAATATGTTAGAATGAGTTTAGACGAGAAAAATCATGTTTTGGAACTGATTATGTTCGTTTTCGAACGACCGCCGACCTCGACTGTGCTCGGTGATCGTCGGCGATCGTAGGTGCTCGTTATAAACTGTAGACTGCCGTAGACCGCTTGAAGACGTACCGTCGGCGTTCGATTTTGAACTACCGCCCACCACAGACTGCGGGGGCGATCCTGAGCGATCCTAGGCGCTCTGTTCAGATTTTGCAGATTTTCGTAATTTCACATCCTGATTCAATTCCAAACTATTTTTAGACAATTTTAATGATTAAATAAGATGTTTTAAGACTAAAATAAATTATCTAATTCCCTGTTTTACAGAAAAATAAATTAGGAAGGTATTTAGGACATTAGTCGCCAAACTTTGAAAGAAATGGAGAAACCTAGTTTTTGGAAAACCTAACTAGTATTTCATTACTAGAACATCTTCTAAATGACATTATAAACCCGAAAACTTTATAAAGAGAATTTAGAATTCAGATGACTGAATATTGAAGTAATTGACAGATTTAACCTTTATATGCCACTAGGCACCAACCCTTATAGAAATATTATATTTTAGGGAATTTTGGAGTCTAGTGGGCATAGCTGGTTATGGATCCATAGTTGTAGCTAGATAGCTGAGGGATATGTCATTTGGGTTGAGTTACTCCTATATGCGACGCACTTTCTTTGCAAGTTAGTTTGTCTAGGAAGGTCCTATGTCTGGAGGGACACCCCGGTGAGCCGCTGGTGATTCCCTGTACATATGGATAAGCGACCATCTCCATGTATTGATTCTGGTGCTGCATGCTGGTGGTACATGCCAACTCTGATGGGTACGTGTGCAATAAGTCAGTGACTACGGCTCTTGTCTAAGCTGCGCTGCATGGGACTTGAGTATCATTAGTAGCATTGCTCCTAAGTCGCACGGTAGTATAGCAATTGGTTGAGAATCATCTCAAAAGGTTTATCTATCTTTGTGAGTCCTATAATGACATTGAAATCACAATACTTGATATTATTAGTGTATACATGCTGGAGGCATGTGATTGAGATATTGGCTGGATGCGACTGCTTAGTGCATCCTAGCAAAGTATGAATTATGTTATCGATCTTGATATTGGATTCTTATATTATAACATGCTGAAATTCGTTTCTAGAACTGTTTATCAAACTGTTTTGTATTCATGAATGATTATACGAGCCTGATTAGTCGATATTGCTTAATCGTGCATGAACTGTTACTTTACTTATATTAACTGTTTAATCATGCATGTGTTACCTACTGGGATATTCGTATCTCACCCTACTTTTATTTCATTTTTCAGCTGATACGCGAGAAGGGGATCTTAGTGATTTCCAGGGAGAGGTAGCTGATTATACACCAGAGGATTACTATTATCCGGATCTTGTTTGAGGTGGATGATTGATATAGACTTAGTACTTTTGATTGGATTATTATTCATTTGGATTCAATGTACTAGAGAGATGATAGAGATAGTAACCAGTTTATTTTACCAGACTTTGATATTAACGATTGATGATCAACTTAAATGTTTATTGAGGATTTTAGACTACACTTCCGCACATACTTGTTTCCGCAACTCTGATAGTATAATAAAGTGAATGGATTTTATTTCTTTGGTCTGGTATATTATTGATGACGTATTTGATATGGGCCAGTAACACCTTGGATTTGGTTGTTGAGCTAAATTCGGGTTGTTACAGTAGCGAACCGGGTTAGAGTTGGGTGCCGGTTTGAACTGACCCGGGTTCGGGGCATTACACAGGGTAACCTAACCAGGTCTATTTTGGTCTACGGCTTGAGATTCTAGCTAAGTGCTCGGTTACGGTACCGGGAAGTCCGAAGACTCCCCGGTCCACCCTCCCGGTTCGGCGGGTCCCTTGGGTCACCCTAGTTTGAGTCAACTATACTCACCCTTATCCTATTCTAGCATGTATCAGATTAAGTTTGGTGGGACTTTCCGTAAGTCCCTTTTTATTTTGATTTTATCTTATTAACCTCTTATTAAGTGGGTCGGGTATGGGCCCTGTTGGAAGACCCATGGGTAGCCAAGTTGGGCTTTTAAGTCAAGCCTATGGCCCATTAGGGTTATTGGGTAACCCTTGTTGAATTTGGTTAATTTGGTTTTGAATTATTTTAATCATGCAAATTAGGCGGGTTTAAGATTTTTAAGGCCCAACAGGTTTGGATTGACCCATGGGTAATTATCCAAGTGACCCATGACCCATTTATGAGAAATGGGCTTTGGTGTGGGCCGGGCTGATGGTGGGCCCTGTTGGAGGGCCCACTAAAGCTTTGATGGGTCCAAATGGACCCAAGTCTAAAATGTGCTTAGAATGATCTAAAAGCCCAATGGGTTTAGCTTGTATCAAAATGGGTCGAATTAGTCCGACTCAGTCCATGAAGGGGGTTTAAGGGTATGACCGTAGTATGTTTGCGGTTTGGGTCTGACCGCAGACATAGTGCGGTTCAACCTGGAAACCGAGAACGGACCGGAAAACCACCTGGAATGGATTATCTGCCTCTTTGGGTGTCTACCGACTGCAGCTGGGTTTTCAAGGTGTTCACAGAAGCCTAAATATTTGATTTTTGTTTTTTGTTTTTTTTGCTGAAATGGCTCTTCTCATGGGGTTTTTTTTATAAGATGGATCCGTGCTCATGCACTACCAATGAAGTTTCAAATGAGAGTCTTGAAGACCCTTAGTTTGCCTCAAACATGCTCCTTCCGTCCCTCTCTTGGAGTATGAAAGAAGAACTCAACAGGTCTTATCTCTCATTTTGATCAATCATTTAGGCATCTATTGAGCCATCAAGTCAAAGACAAATAAAACATTTAAAGTTAACAAGTAGAATAAATGATATGCATGTGAACCATGAAAAACAGTTAGCCGGAAATATCCAAGGGAAAGACTCAACATGTTTTCAAAAGGAAATATTGAAATGCTAAAAAGTGGTTAAGATCAAAAACAAAGAAGTTAGAGAGCAAATCTTCAAAAGACATGGGCTATAAACACGTCCATATGCATACCAAATATTGGTAAAAAATAATACCTTTTATGTAGAGAGATGAAGATTTAAAAACATGGGTAAAAGAAGTGTGTTGTTGTGTGAAGTGTTTCTAGCAAATATCTTAGAAAACAGCAAATGATGCATGCTAAATGAAGGGAGAGAGGGAATGGGGAAATATAAGGGTACATCAGATTTCCAAGAGGACAAAACCCCTCTTAAATGTCATGAATCAACAAGAAAGAAAGGTAGCTTAAAGACATATATCAAGGCTCCTTTCTTTATGTGAAACTCTTCTCTCCTCTCATCTCCTCGTATAAGAGACATCCATCCTTACTAAGAGAATTTCACTAAACACATAGGAGGTTTAAAATGACGACAAGCAAATAACAATAAACAAACAATAACATTGATAAAAGAATACTTGCTTGGATTGACTTAATCAAGTCATATATTAAATAAAAGTTTGATAAAAGTCTCACCCTTGTTTTACCTCTCCTTTAGATCGTATAGTGATCCTCCAAACTGATGATGACAGCAATTGTAAAGCTCCCTTTAACTTCAAACGAAGACTTCCTTCTTTTTTACAAAAGGTTGAAAGGGAATGAAAAGGTGAAAATGGATGGCTTTGAGGGGTAATTTGGGAATGAAGATGAAGTTTACAAGGTGAGGATGGGTGTGGAATCTTGCTGGTCGTAGGAGAGTTGGTGAGGATGAAAGCGATAGCCAAAAAGAAAAAAGATGGGCTGAAGGGAAGCGACGGCCTATTTATAGGCAAACAAAGAAATACCATATACTAAATGCGGTCACTTGTTGACTGTATTTAAAATGCTGTTCGGCTTTGACTGCATTTAAATCGTCCAAGATCCGCCAGCTGTCGCCAGCTGGGGACAGCTGGTGGTCTTCTAGAATGTTGTGACTGTAAATACATTGCGGTCAAACTTTGACCGCAATGTATTTGCGGTCAACACGTGCAAAATATGCACGGATGCCAAATTTTATCCAATTTTGTTGATTTTCGGATTTATATCCGATTTTTCATTTATTTTAATTTTGAAAAAAAAAGATATTTTTATTATTTTTAATAATAAATGAAAAAAAATTTATTTATTTTGTCCTTTTCTGCTTTTTTGCTGCCGCACAGGCAGTTTTCTTGAAACTTTGACTTGCCATAACTTTTCCGTTTGATGTCTAATTTGAGCAAACTCAGTGTCGTTGGGACCAGTGTGAGATTCCCTATCCACTGAACTTGGGTTTAGCAGCGAACTGAGATTTTTAGCAGAAGTGAAAAACTGTTACCTGGAAGTCAATTTTTCTCATATCTTTTAATCCGGGACTCCGATTCCGGCAAACTCAGTTGCGTCGGACTCGTGTCGAGATTCTCCATCCAATGGTATGAAGTTTGGCAGATGAATTGGGATGTATCAGAAAGCTAATTTCTGTTATTTACAGGTTTGACCAGCCCATAACTTCCTAATCTGGACTCCGATTCCAGCAAATTCAGTTGCGTTGGGATCGTGTCGGAAATCTCTATCGGATTCTAGCAAATTCAGGACCCCGATTCTAGCAAACTTGATTGCGTTGGAATCGTGTCGAAGTGCTCTCTTTGCTGGGGCCAGGTTAAACAACTGATCTGGGTTTTAGCAGAAAGTCGATTTCTGCTATTCCCAATTTTGACCACTCCACAACTTCTTTATCTAGACTCCGATTTGGACAAACTTGGTGTCGTCAGAACCATATCATAATCCTCTATCCAATGGTATGAAGTTTGGTGGTCAATTCGCACCAGATCCAAAAGTCAAAATTTTGACCCTTTCGGGTTTGACTTTTCAATTAGGATTTTCATTTTTGGCATTTTCGGTGTGCAAAAATGAGGTGCTGACAACATGGACTTGGAAGAATATGGTTAATCTCGGAGGCTAAATTCGGGAATCCCCACTTCTCAGACAGAGGTATAACAGTAAATAAGTGAAAACTCTCGGGATTTTCCAATTTGCAACAAAACATTAGTATCCGACAAAATAGGTCGGATACAAACAACACTCTTTGTATCCGAAATTAAATTTCGGATACATTGAAAATTGTTTGTATCCAAAAATAGTTTTTGGATACAGAGAACTACTCTTTTATCCGAATTTTAATTTCGGCTACAAAAGAAAAACTGTTTTTTAATGCTTTTGGCCAATTATTCCTCATTTTTCACAGTGTAATTTGGGGTGTCTACAATTGCCCCTCTTTGCTGGAATTGCAAAACAATGAGTAGCAAAGATTAGACAAACCCAAATTGCACTCCGTTAACCATGATTTGCCTTGTTCAATTTAATTTCGCAAAACAGTTTTGGGTGAAGATTTGCCAAAAAGCCCTAACTTTAAGGGGGGGGGGGGGGGGCATTTCTCCAAGCTGTCTTAAATTCCACTGAGCTCTAATGGCTATGAGGTGGATTTTAAGACCAAAATATAAGATTTTTGAAAAATCGATTTTGTAGCAAACTATGTTAAATTATCTCAAAATTGAGTGAATATTCCGTTTGACCAACAATATATACATATGTATAAACTTTTTTTTTCTCTCTTTTGTTTCTTTTTTTCTGTTTTCCTTCTCTCTTTTTTTCTTCTTTTTTTTTCTTTTTTATGTATCTGAAATAGATGTTCGAATATGCAAACCTTTATTTGTATCCGACATGAATTGTCGGATACGCCTAGCTATAATACTTGCGCGCGCGACCGCGACCTTACTCATTTCTCTTCTTCTCCGAACGCCCAGATCAGATACTGATTTCTTCTCCTTTGGCAGTGACACTCGAATTCTTTCTTCTCTGGCGACTTCCTTTAGCTCCGGCGGCTTCTCTTGACTCTGGCAACTCTCTGCTAACTCCGGCAACTTCCGATGATCGAGGTTCATTGCCAAGCCCTAGTTCAGTTTTCTTCAAACCCCTTTTTTCTTGCTCCTAGCGAATTTCTCTGAACTCAGGCAACATCCTCATCATCCAATGGCATCCTTCAAGCTTCTGTTTTCATTTTCTCTCCGTTAGTGCTCGAATCAAGGTTCCTCCAGGCGAGATTACACTTTGTCATCGCCAATTAGCATCGGTGAGTAGTAAACTTTTATTTTACTGGCAACCATCTGTGACCACATTGCTTCCCATTTGTGACAATTTCTGATTGATAGTAGAAACAATAACTGAAATCATTGCACTGCCGAAACATGCACATTGCTTCCCATTTGTTTGGAAACAGTAACTGAGAGCATTGAATTGCTTGCCGGTGGTGATTGCTTATTTAAAACTGAATTGCATGATTTTCAAATTGTACATTTCAAATGCTTCTGATATATTTCAAACTGAATTTCCAGTGGTGAAATGCTCATTTTCAGATTTAATTCCAAATACCATGCTGTGATTTGTTCTTCTTCTATTCTCTTTTTGTTTCTTTTTTCTTTTTCTCTTTTTCTACAATTTGCCTTAACTTTCTAATCCAATTTTAGTATACTTCTGATCAAGGTGGTGCTTCAACTGCTAGGATCTTTCCATGATTAATTCCACAGTTTGCATGACCACCCAGTTTGCATGATTAATTCAATCTTGGTATCCTGGTAGTCTTTGAAGTATGCTTACAATTCCTGATTTGTATCCTGAAATTCTTTGAGACTGATTGCATGCAATTCTGGCTTTGATCACTGATCAACTAGGACCTTTTTATTGATCTCTTCACTTCGCTTTTGAACTGCATATTTGTTTTGCTTCCTTGAGTACACCTTGTACTTTTCTTTTTTCTTTTCTTCTTCTACTTTTTTTTTCATCTGGTAATCCTGAAATCAAAACAAATTAGGAAAGATTAAGCCTTGCAGAGATTTTCAGGATTAGATCAATATTGGAAGTGAACTTTAAAATCAAAATTTTTGATAAAAAATTGTAATTAAACAGAAATATAAAACACTTCCTGTTGCATGTAGATGATTAGAGGTTGTTCCCGCGTGCGAGAGGAGGTTGATCCAGCTGATCAGCCTTCTTCTTCTCGAGCTCGGATCGAGTCTGATCAGAGTGCCACCTTATCCAAGCCATTGGATGATTCCAGAGAGAGCTCTGGAGAGGGTTCTGCTGAGGTAGGCCACTTATTATTCTCTTTTTCTTTCCCTTCCTCTTCTTTCTCCTTAAACAAACTTTCACCCTTTTCCTTTTGACTTTAGCCCGTTGCAGCTCCCAATCGAGGTCGAGGTAGAGGCCGAGGCCGAGAGAGAGGCCGTGGCAGAGGTCGAAGCCGAGATGGAGCTTCAGACCAAGCTCAGGAGGACATTGCTCTAGACTTCCGCCTAGAGTTCTCAGAGGAGTTGAGGGCGTCTGTTCAGGAAACAGAGCTCCTTAGTGGCTTGGATTGCCATCCCTCTATGTGTGTCAGGGCTAATGTTCCTCTTCCATATCCTCATTCTCATCTACGAGGCAGTTGGGGGAGGTTCAGTGAGCTAGTTCAGACTCTTTTTCCTGCGCTCAGACGAGAGTTTAGTCGGTGCCGCTTCAACCACTTCCTCCTCATTCCCTCATTCCGAGCCGATCGCCCTCTTGTTTACGCCATGATGGAGCAATATTTCTCCGATACGTAGTCCTTCCATTTTCCAGATGTCGAGCTTGGGATTCATCCCTCTGATTTTGTTATGATCACTGGCATCCCTCTAGTGGGGCGGACTATTGTGATGGATCGGCCTTCTGATGCGGATATCAGCTCTCTTCTGGGATATACGATCTTACCCGATGATGCTTGGGATGGGAGAAGCGGCCAGATCTCTATCAGTTGGCTATGCCATAGCCTTATTGATCGCTTTAATGGGAGGCATTCAGCTTCTTCCAATTCTGCTTCCATTAGCGCTCTCAGTGATGGGATTTCAACTTTAACGAGTAAAACTACTTCCATTCCATAAACAAGGGAATACGGGGTCGCCCCAGTAGAAGTCCGGATTGAGGTCCTGTAGGCATGTAGAGCAAGTGGTAGCATTTCATGCCAATCTCTATAACTTATTACCATTTTCTGAATTATCTTTTTTATATTGTTATTTGCTGCTTCTACTGCCTCATTCATCTTTGGTCCATATGGAGCTGACTTGTGATGGATGATCTGAAACTGTTCACACATTTGCTTCATATCCTTGTTCTTAATGTTTGAAGCGTTGTCTGATACTATGGCATTTGGCAAACAATAGTGACAAATGATGTTGTGCTTCAAAAACTTAAGTACATGATTACTTGTGATATTTGCATACGAAGCTGCTTCAACCCACTTGGTGAAATAATCAATTGCTACAAGAATGAATCTGTGCCCGTTTGATGCCTTTAGGGAGATCATGCCAATGACATCTATGCCCCACATATAGAAAGGCCACGGTGATGTCATGTTGTGCAGCTCACTTGGTGGTGCATGCTGTTATCCGCATATATTTGACACATATGACACCTTTTGACATGTATACAGCAATCGTGCTCCATCGTTGACCAATAGTATCCCAATCTCAGAATCTTCTTTGCAAGCATGTGCCAGTTCATATGGGGTCCACAGACTCCTCCATGTACCATCTCAATCAACCTTTCTTACTTAGCCTTGGCAACACATCTGAGTAGAATATCATTGTGTGATCTCTTGTATAGCTGCCCACCACTTAGTAGGAATTGTCCTGCTAATCTCTGTATTGCCCTTTTCTCAGTAGAGGTAGCATTTTCTAGAAGACTCCGATCATTCAAGAATTTCTGAATATCATGGAACCATGGTACTTCTTCTTCTGGTATTCCTTCTAGAACAAGACAATAAGCCGGTTCATCTCTAACTTCAATTTCTAGTTGTTTGATATCTACTCCTTCTGGAATACTGATCATTGAAGCCAATGTCGCCAAAGCATCTGCAAATTGATTCTTGGCCCTTGGCAGATAGCTGAAGGAAATTCAAGTAAATTTGGTGCTTATTTCTTCCAAATACTAGTGATATGGGATCAATTTGTGATCTTTGGTTTTCCATTCACCAGTTGTTTGGAAGATGATAAGACTCAAATCTCCGTATACGTCAAGTTCCTCTACCTCATGGTCTAGAGCAGCTTGCAACCCAATTATACATGCTTCATACTCTGCAATGTTGTTTGTGCATTGAAATCTCAGCTTTACTGCGATTGGGATATGTGAACCATCCGGCTTGACCAAAACTACCCCAATTCCATTTCAATTCATGTTTGTGGCCCCGTTGAAGAACATTTGCCAGGAACTTTCACTTTCCTCTTCCTCAGTAAACAAAACTATAACGCCCCGAACCCGGGTCAGTGCAAACAGGCACCCGACCTGAACTCGGTTCACTACTGTAGCAACCCGAATTCAGTTCAACAACCAAATCCGAGGTGTTACTAGCCCATATCAAATATACATCAAGAATATACCAGACTAAAGAATAAATAATCCATTCACTTATTATACTATCAGAGTGTGGAACAAGTATGTTTGGAAGTGTAGTCTAAAATCCTCAATAACCAATATAGTTAATCATCAACATTAATATCAAAGTCTGGTAAAATAAAAGGTTACTAATCTCTCATCTCTCTAGTACATCAAACCAAATGAATAATAGTCTATAAAAAAAAACTAAGTCTATGACAATCCACAACCTCAAACAAGATCCGGGTAAAAGTAATCCTCCGGTGAATACCCAGCTACCTCTCCCTGGAAATCACTAAGATCCCCCTCTTGTGTATCAGCTGAAAAATGAAATGAAAGTAGGGTGAGATACGAATATCCCAGTAGGTAACACATGCATGATTAAACAGTTAATATAAGTAAAATAACAGTTCATGCACGATTAAGCAATATCGACTAATCAGGCTCGTATAATCATTCGTATCATTCATGAATACAAAACAGTATGATAAACAGTTCTAGAGATGTATTTCAGCAAGTTCTATCATAAGAATCCAACATCAAAATCAATAACATAATTCATACTTTGCTAGGATGCACTAAACAGTCACATCCGATCAATATCTCAATCACATGCCTCCAGCATATATACAATAATAATAACAAGTATTTGTTTTCAGTGTCATTGTAGGACTCACAAAGATAGATAAACCTTTTGAGATGACTCTCGACCAATAGCTATACCACCGTGCGGCTTAGGAGCAATGCTACTAATGATACTCAAGTCCCATGCAGCGCAGCTTAAACAAGAGCCGTAGTCACTGACTTATTGCACACGTACCCATCAGAGTTGGTATGTACCACCAGCATGCAGCACCAGAATCAATACATGGAGATGGTCGCTTATCCACATGTACAGGGAATCACCAGCAGCTCACCGAGGTGTCCCTCCAGACATAGGACCTTCCCAGACAAACTAACTTGCAAAGGAAGCGCGTCGCACAAGGGAGAAACTCAACCCAAATGACATATCCCTCAGCTATCTAGCAACAACTTTGGATCCATAACTAACTATGCCCACTAGACTCCAAAATTCCCTAAAATATAATATTTCTATAAGGGTTGGTGCCTAGCGGCATATAAAGGTTAAATCACTTCAATATTCGGATCATCTGAGTTCTGAATTCTCTTTATGTAATCTTCTGGTTTATAGTGTAATTTAAAAGATGTTCTAGTAATTAAATAATAGTTAGGTTTTCCAAAAACTAGATTTCTCAATTACTTTCAAAGTTTGGCAACTAATGTCCTAAATGTCTTCCTAATTTATTTTTCTGTAAAACAGGGAATTAGATAATTTATTTTAGTCTTAAAACATCTTAATTAATCATTAAAATTGTGTAAAAATAGTTTGGAATTGAATCAGGTTCGAAATTACGAAAATTGGGAAATTCTGCACAGAGCACCTAGGATCGCTCATGATGGCCTCGGCGGTCTGTGGTCGGCGGTAGTGTAAAATAGGTCGCCGGTGATAAGTCTTCCAGCAGTCTTCGGCGGTCTAAGATTTATAACTAGCATCGAGGATCGCCAATGATCGCCAAGCACAGTCGAGGTCGGCGGTCTCCCAAAAACAAACAGAACCCGTTTCAAAAAATGATTTTTCTCATCCAATATTATTCTAACATACTTATAACATGTTTATCAAACTAAATACATCAATATACTTCATGAAAACATGCTTTTGCGAATAAACGAACGTAAATAAAAATCAACCTATTAAAAACTATGTCACCTACCTCTTGAATGTGCGTTCCTCTTCTGAACATCAACACTCCAACCTCTATACGATTGCAAAACAAGACTCAGAGCAAGAAGAACCCTGGTCTTCCTCTCTTCTTCTTCTTCTTCTCTTCTCTTCTCGGCTTGGTTTGTGTTTGTCGCTTGTGGCTATTAAATACGAGCGAAAATACAAACGTATACGTTTTAGGTTATTAAACTAATATATATACCTCTTGATCCCATGTATCTCACATACAACTTTCCTATACACACTGCCCAATCAGAACACATACCTCGATATCTTATGATCGGACGGTCAGATCTGTGTCCTACTCTGGATCTCCACTAATTATATCATCCCATACATTAATAAAATATTTCCATCAATTATAACTCTCAAGAATATTATTTATTAATTTGTATTATTATATAAGGAAAATTCGGGGTTTTACATCCTCCCCTCTTAAAAGAAAATTTTCATCCTCGAAATTTACCTTGTGATTCTGGAAATAGGTGTAACGCCCAGGATCCGTGTTGTTCATTAAAGATATAACACGTCTCACGGAGGTTAGGCAAGGATCGTTAATCAATTTATGATCGCTGGATAATCATACATCTATAACCTCACAGAGTGCACATTTCCATTTATGCAAAATTGTAACATTTAAACTAAACTGGAATCATATGGTTCATCCCCAATTTACTTTAATACATCTCAATTAATTCAAAGTTCTCAAATTCGGAACAGATAACCTACAAGTCTAAGGAAGGTAATAGTAGTCTTCCTCCCTATATGCCTCAGCAGGATCTACCCCAGTAATCGCCTCACCACGAGTATCTGAAAAACAGAACAACAACAGAGTGAGATACGAATATCTCAGCGAGTAGCACATGCATGCAGAAATAGTTGAATCACATTTTAAAACTATGCATCGACAACACTACAATACGTTTAAACAACCCACAACAATTTCCCAAGTTCAAATCAAACAAATCACATCTCAGTTAAGTACAATAACACATCGATTGGTCAATGTCATGACTATCGTTTAGTTGATAAATTAAACATGCCAAGTAGACACTCCACACCTCCATGTACACAGTTCCGGCCTACTCAGGGTTTCGGATACTCTGAAATGACGGCCTACTCAGGGTTTCGTCATCCAATGCAGGCCTACTCCCCGGGTTTCTGCATTGACAACCAGGCCTACTCAGGGTTTTTGGCTGCTCTACACCGGTCGTGGCAACACACAAGGCCATGCAATTCCAACAACCAACAATAACATCACATTACTAAGCTTAAACATCTGGATCCAGGACAAGCTAGACCAAAACAGTAAACATCGTATAATCTCAATTTCAATATCAAAACAAAACCATTCATCCCACATCATGTAAAAACTCATCACAATTCATCACCTGTCCCTCTGGACCAAGCAGTACCTCAAGTACATTCAGTAATTTCTCATTTCCGTAACACAATTCATATGGAAGTAAAACTCAATGCATTCATACCAAGGAAATCCTTTCAATACATTTAAAGTTTCCAACAAGCGAAACCAGAAATACAATAACTTCTCAATCAAAACAGTGTATAGAACAAGGAAAAGCAACTGGTAACTCTTACTAGTTTGGTGTCCGGCACAATACTCATAAGTAACCTAAACTCAACTTAAAAACTCTTAAGAGGTTCACTAATTTTTCCTCTAATAATTTCATAGGCAAAATGGTTTCTCAGGTTCCTAACCAAGTGAGTAGTGAAGTGGTTTAACCCCTAAGTAATGCAAATACTCTTGGTCAAATCAGAAATTCCATTTCAGTAAGCAAAATAGGTCTGCCGCTCACTTACTGAGGTGGGCGCGAGGTGAGCGCCGGTCGGCGGTGAAGAAAAAGGGTAAAATCGACCTGCCGCTCACCCGACGCTAGGTGAGCGTGAGATGAGCGCGAGATGGGCGTGAGGTGGGCGCGAGATTCGCGCGAGATGGGCGCATCGTTTTCCGCTGAGCGCGAGCTGAGAGGCAGCCGGGCGCGAGCTCGGCGGTGGGTCGTTTTTAACGGGGCGCCTACCTCTGAGGTGGGCGCCGGTGAGCGCGAGGTGAGCGGATACCCCCTGTGATTTTCATTTCTCTGTTATTTTGAGATCTACATGACTGGCCGGTCTGTGAAGCTCTGTAACTACTCCAATACACTCCTAATACTCCCAGAAGACTTCCCAACCATATTTGGAATTAATCTAAACACTTTCATTTTCAAATATAAAATTAAATCCGGAGACTCTGTTCATGTAATTTCCCGAAAACCAGAAAACCAGAAAAACTCATACTATCAGTTGATATATAAACCATGCATCAGAATAATCTCGAGAGAAACATAAAACACAAAACCCCAGTTGTAAAACCGTGCTACTCACCTGAGTGCGCTTATTCCCGAATGGTAAAACCTCGGCCGATCACTTCTCCGGCCACGCAAGCGAATGAAAAATCTACCGAAACAAATCTTCTCGAGCAGAGAGAAATAACCCACTGAACTTCAGCTCCGAACTCCTTCTTTCAGCACTTGCGATTTATGGTTCTTCACGAATAGAAGCCCTAGTCGCCCTCCAGCCGAAATCGCTATCTCTCCTGATGTCCAGACTTAACGAAAATGTTTCCCAAATTATGATAAGCGTATTCTCATAAACCCAACCCTACTTTCCATTTTAGTACACTTACTTGATACATACGCGCTCGAATACTCTCCCATTTCCTTGATCCTATGCATGCTCGCCCACTGGAAATACTACATGTTCCGCATCCATTCGCGTTAATAATAACATAACTATACTTTAATAATACAAATGATAATACTACGATTTTTCGAAAAAATGGCATTATAACGCCTGTACATACGAGTATGGGCTAAGCCCTCAAACCACAAAATAACTTGATAAACACAGTTTATACATCAGAATAAATAACTAAATAAATAAATAAATAACTCACAAAATCAGGGTCTTACATCAAGTTAGGATACTTTCTCTGCATTTCCGATTCCAATTCCCAAGTAGCCTCCTCAGTTGTGTGATTTTGCCAAAGTACTTTCACAAGTGGAATTACTTTAGTACGAAGAACCTGCTCCTTCCTGTCCAAAATCTCAACTGGATGGTCCTCATAAGTCAAGTCCCCTCGCACTACTATCAGCTCATGCTGAATGATATGAGTAGGGTCATGCACGTACTTACTCAACATAGAAACATGGAATACGTCATGAACTCCTTCCAGCTGTGTAATCTGTATGCTACTGGTCCCACTGTACCCTTAATCTCAAATGGACCTATATATCTTGGAGCTAATTTGCCTTTCTTTCCAAATCTCTTAATCCCACGAGATGGTGATATCTTCAAAAATACCAAATCACCAACTTCAAAATGCAAGTCTCTTCTTCTGGTATCTGCATAACTCTTCTGACGACTCTAGGCTATAAGCATATTCTGCCTAATCTGATTTACCTTCTCAATGCTATCCTGTACAATTTGTGGCCCAATAAGTTGTCTTTCTCCAACTTCTACCCAGCACACTGGGGATCTACACGGTCTTCCATAAAGTGCCTCAAATGGTGCCATCTGAATACTCGCCTAATAGCTATTATTATAGACAAACTCCACCAATGGTAGGTGCTGATTCCAACTACCTCCCCAATCCATAACACAACATCTCAGCATATCTTCCAACGTCTGAATGGTACGCTCAGACTGTCCATCTGTCTGAGGATGATAGCTAGTGCTGAAATTAAGCTTAGTGCCTAAGGTTGCCTGAAATGCAAGCCAAAAGCGTGCCGTGAATCGTGCATCTCTGTCAAACACTATGGAAACTGGAACTCCATGAAGTCTCACTATCTCCTTGACATATAACTCAGCTAAAGACTTCAACTGTTGTGTAGTGCTAATAGGCAAGAAATGTGTTGACTTAGTCAGTCTATCCACAACAACCCAAATAGCATCTTCTTTCTTTGCTGTCAATGGTAACCTAGATACAAAATCCATGGTCACATGCTCCCACTTCCATTCTGGAATAGGAAGTGATTGAAGTAAACCAGGTGTGTAAGTGTGAAAACTCACACTCCTTATATGGCAAATGTTTGACAAATTATATCTTCTAATAATCTTCAAGATGTGCAGAATCAAAATGTAAGTTCTGTGAATTTAGTAAAGAGGAAGGTGATGCTGCCACACAGCTACCACTTCACTGGTAGCTCAAGGAAATGTAAGGTTTTCTAAATAAAGAATATTTCGTAAAGGCACTTGCGAGGAACAACGCCGCTACCACTCCGCTGGCAGCGCATAAGTGAAATAGCGCATTGAAAATAAAGAGCGCGCACCTGCGTCGTAAGACGACGCTGATACGCCGCTGACAGCGCATGAGTCATGCAGTGCTTTGAAAGTAAAGAACGCGCACCTGCGTCGTAAGGCAACACCGACACGCCGCTGGTAGCGCAGAGCAAGATTGAAGAATCTAAAAAATCAGTTGTGCACATGCCGCGTTCCCTCCCGCTAGCAGCGCGCTGGCAGCGCGCCCTTAACTGGGTCAATTTGGATTTGAGCAGGACTTGAGTTCGCTTCCAGCCGTCTACCCCGATCGCAAGGCGATGCCACCAGCGCTCGATGCGATCTGAGTTTTTCTTCTTTAAATAGACGAGCTGTATTTTTTTAGAAATGACTTTTTTCTTTTGATCAATTCGATTTGGATCTTGAGGTGTTCGAGATTCAATAAATTCATCTTTAGAGAGTCGGTGATCGAGTGAGGGGGAGATCTGAGAGAGATCTCCTGGAATTGAAGTTTGAGGATTCTTCTTCATTTCGGAACTTCACATGATCGTATGATCTCCTGGATTGGTGATCGAGCTTGATGGATGCATAGGTGGATTCCTATTGCATTGGATCATCTCAGTGGGCTCTGAGGTGATTGTTACGATCTGGATTGATTGTGAATTGCAGCTTGTGGATTCAAGTTGTGTTACAGTTCGTGGATTCGAGCTGTGGATCTGGATTGATCGTGAATTGCAGCTTGTGGATTCAAGTTGTGTTACAGTTCGTGGATTCGAGCTATGGATCTGGATTGATCGTGAATTGCAGCTTGTGGATTCAAGTTGTATTACAGTTCGTGGATTCGAGCTGTGGATTGCTGTTGAGTGAGTTCAATTGTAAAGGTTAAGTGTGTTTTCCTTTGTAATTGCTTTTCATTTAATAGTGGAGATTCTAAGGGTTAGTCGCCTCATATAGACTCGAGGTTTTTCCTGGATCTGGATTCAGGTTTCCTCGTATAAATTCTGTGTGTATGTTTCCGTATTGTTAAGATCAAAATTGTTGTAGATCGAGGACCTGTAGAGTAGTCTCCTACTCTTTCAAGGTAGCTTCCGATGTTCAGCCTTCACTTGCTGGCATGTCAAACATTTAGCCACATACTCTACAATCTCTCTCTTCATTCCTGACCACCAATAGATTTCTTTCAAGTTTTTGTACATCTTTGTACTCCCTGGGTGAACTACATAACTCTATCTATGATCCTCTGTCAATATTTTCTCCTTAATCTCCTCATCAGCTGGAACACAAATACGGCCTCTATATCTCAATAGCCCATCTCTATATGAAAAGTCTGTAGCTGCCTCAGATCCTCTTCTCATCATCTCCCTAGTCTGAATCAACTGTGAGTCAGTCAACTATCTCTCCCGAATCAACTGAACCAAATCTGGCTCAATCTGAACACGAGCAACTCTGATCACTCCATCCTGTGGCATTCTAAACTCTCCCAACCAATCTCTGACTGAATCCACCAATCTACACTGGCTCATCATAAAAGCTGCTAAAGTGGCTACCTGATCATCAACTGCACTTTTTCTGCTCAAAGCATCAGCCACTATGTTTGCTTTACCAGGGTGGTATTGCAAAGTGAACTTGAAATCCTTTAGCCGATCCATCCACCTTCGCTGCCTCATATTCAAGTCTCTCTGTGCAAACAAATATCTCAAGCTCTTATGGTTAGAAAATATCTCAAACTCTACCCCATAAAGATAATGCCTCCATAGCTTCAGTGCGAAGACTATGGCTGCTAACTCTAGATCGTGAGTAGGGTGGTTCTTCTCGTGCGGCCTCAACAATCTCGAAGCATACGCTATAACTCTACCCTGTTGCATCAATACACATCCCAAGCCGATCCTAGAAGCATCACAATATACTGCAAATGCCTCGTCCATGGATGGCACAATCAAAACTAGTGCAGTAGTCAATCTCTACTTCAATTCCTAGAAACTCTGCTCACACTTTTCATCCCATTGGAATTTCACTGTCTTCTTGGTTAGATTAGACAAAGGTGCAGCTATACGAGAAAATCCTGCGATGAATCTCCTATAGTACCCTGCCATACCAAGGAAACTCCTGACCTCTGTCACTGTAGTGAGTCTAGGCCATTCTGCCACTGCCTTAACCTTCTCAGGGTCCACAGATATACCCTCATCTAAGATAACATGACCTAAGAATGAAATCTGTCTCAGCCAAAACTGATACTTGCTGAATTTCCCATACAACTCGTGGTCTCTCAAAGTGTGCAATACTGCCTTCAAATGCCCAACATGTGCTTCTCGGGTCTTAGAATATACTAGGATATCATCAATGAATACCACTACAAAACTATCCAAGTATGCATGAAAAATCCTGTTCATGAGGTCCATGAAAACAGCTGGGGCATTGGTCAACCCAAAAGGTATAACCAAGAACTCATAATGCCCATAGCTTGTACGGAAAGCTGTCTTCTCTATGTCCTCCTCTGCCACTCTCAACTGATGGTATCTTGACCTCAAGTCTATCTTGGAGAACCAAGATGCACCTCCTAACTGGTCAAACAGGTCAACAATCCTAGGCAGCGGATACTTGTTCTTCACTGTCACTTGATTCAGTTGCCTATAATCGATACACATCTACCATCTTTCTTCTACACAAACAAAACTAGTGCGCCCCATGGCGACACACTCGGTTTGATGAAACCCTTTTCTTGAAGCTCATCTAACTGCTTCTTCAATTCCTCTTGTTTTGGTTTCGCAAGCCGATAGGGTGGCTTCGAAACTGGAGCCGTACCAGGCATTAACTGGATCCTGAACTCTACTCGTCTAGCAGGTGGTAATCCAAGTAAATCTTCTGGAAACACATCCACAAACTCCTGCACTACAGGTATATCGGAGATGACAAGGGTGTCACTCCTAAGCTCCTCTGCTATCACAAATGCTACCAGACTAATCAGCGACTTCAACCCCTCACATTTGAAACAATGAGTGGTTTGATCTGGCCCTCTAACTATCACTGCCCCCACATAGCAATCCAACGTCACATGGTGTCTACATAACCAATCCATCCCCAATATCACATCAAAACCTCCAATGTCTAAGGCAATCAAATCGTCAGACAGCTCCAGTCTACCCAATCTAATCATGCAGTCTCTATACATATGTTTGACTCTAGTAGACTCTCCCAAAGGTGTGTGTACAGACAATGTAGTATCCAATTCAGTGGGTGACAAACCAATCCGTCGTGCACAAGCAGGTGATATAAATGAATGCGAAGCACCAGAATCAAACAGAACACATGTTGATCTACCACAAATGAAAAGAATACCTCCGATAAGCTCAGGTGCCTCATGGTCAGCCTCGATATCTTCCATACGATTAGGCTCATGCTCCTCATGTGCCTCCACTGCATATACTTTCGCTTGCTGTGGCTGCTGAGCAGGTACCACTTGCCTCTGGCCTCCTCTCTGAACTGGTCATCTGCCCTGGGGCTTCTGCCCAACTGGTGCTCTCTGAGCTGTCTGCTAAAACTGTGGCCTCTATAGGAAAGCAGACGCGGTCTCTGGCTGTGGTAATGCTGGTCATGGCACTACTAACGATTGATAACTAGGAGAGAATCGACAGTTAGTGATCCTATGACCCGCCTTTCCGCATGTAAAACCCCGAATTTTCACCTAATAAATAAATAAATAATAAATAAAAGAAAATATGAGTTAAGTGAAGATTTAGAGGGTAAGTAATTCAAAAAAGACATAAGTTGAAAATAAAGAAAGAATTTTAATGAAATTAGCCTAAAAGAATAAAAAGGGTATTTTGGTAATTTTCAGAAAAGGGTAATTAATAAATAGATCATTAAATAATAACTAGAATTTGAAAATAGAAGGAAGTAATTTATTTTGACAATTTAGAACTTAAAAGAAATTAATAAAAGCCTAAAAGTGGGAAAAAGAGTAATTAGGAGATTTCACATCTTAATTTGGAGAAAACAAGGTTTTAGGTGATATTAAGGTTTAATTAATTATTATGCACGAAAATAGGTTGTAGGTAGGTGTTTAGATAATAAGAGAATTGATTAGTATTGTTTTAGTAGAAAAATAGAAGGTGGAGAAAAAGTAGGAATTAAATTAGAAGGTGTTAGACATTAATTAGACCATGGTTGGGTTAGCCCAAATTAAAGTAGCCAATTAGGGTTGGTTTAGGACTTCTAAAGCCTAATATAAATAGGAGACTAAGGTTAGACAAGAGGGAATTTTCGTGGGTTTATTATTGAGAGAAAAGAGAGAGAGAAAGGAAGAAGGTGGCTAATGGAGGTGTCTGACCAGCCATCATCAAGACATGATCAGGGAAAATCCGTACGGTGGATCGCCTTTATATTTGGATGTTTTGTTCACGCCTGATTGGTCTACAATATGAACGGTGGAGATTGGAATTGGAGAACTCTAGGTTGGTGCGTTTGGGAGCAAAAGTCAAGTCCAAAATTAGAAGCTTCAAGGGAAAAAGGATTTTAGCGTATAAGGCAAGTAGTAACCCTTGGAAAACGTGAGGATTTGCATGATTTCGTTTTCTGTGATTTAATATTGATTGAACGGATTAGTCAGAATAGTATTTACATGGAATCAAATTGGTTATATGTTATTGATTGGTATTCTTGAAGGATTTGTTGAAATAAAGAAGAAAACTTGGTTTAATCATGAAATTAATTATAGGATGGTATTTAATTAACAAGAATTAATCTAGAAGGCTTTAGGAATGTTTTAGACTGTTATCAGATTGATTTAGACCAAAGAAACATATGGCAAAAGCATAAAAATCCGAACTTTAAAAAAAATCTGGAAATTTCTGTTTAATTTTGCACGAGCGCCTAGGATCGCCTAGCCCTGTAGAGGTTGCGCTCTATGTAAAATTTGCAGATTTTGGGGATTTCGTAATTTAAATAAATATCCAATAATTTTTCTGATTAGTTAAGCATGTTAGGATCATTATAAGGACCTAATTAAGGTATAAAAATTATAAAATTAAATGGAAAATATTATACAATAAATTGGAGGTTTCAATGAAAGGTTTGTTTATAAAAGGGTCAAAGGGTATGGATATTGCTAGAAATAATACTACTGATACTTATAGCTTATAAACATCTTTTAAACTTCATTCTCGGTCTATAGGACGTGCTGGAAAATAAAAATACAGAAAAGTTAAAAAGAAACTACTTTAGGTGTTAAGATAGGAAATTGGATTCTAATAAAGGGATTAATAAAGAAAACTCTAAGTATGATTTGATTTCCTTTATTTTGAGCTTTAATATGAATATTGGTTTATGGAATTGGAGAAACATTGATTTTCTATCGAATTTATGATACATGAGCTTTACTTTGAAAATATTTGGGAAATTGCATATGAAATTCTGAAAAAGGCTTCATTTGGATTATTAAGGATTGAATCATGATTTTCACTTGAAATTGAATATTCTGGTATGGATTGGTATGTGGTATGAAGTTATTAGCTTTTCTTTTACGGTTGAGTGGTACGGCTTCTGTGGTAGAGTTTGATACTAACTTTTACGGCAGAGATGGGTAATCCTCTGTGTAGAGATGTGTAATCCTTTACGAGTAAAAGTGTATATGCCTCTTACATTAGCATGTCCTCCCGTATGTGGTTTTATCATGGTTTGTGTCAGTGGGTTTAGCTGTATATGGATCCATAGTTTTGGTTGGTTAGCTAAGTGGTATTTGGTTTGGGTTGAGTTACTCCTATGTGTGAGCGCGCTTCCCTTGCAAGTTAGTTTGCTCTAGGAAGGTCCTATGTCTGGAGGGACACCCTGGTGAGCCGCTGGTGATTCCCTGTACATGTGGATAAGGGACCATCTCCATGTATTGATTCTGGTGCTGCATGCTGGTGGTACATGCCAACTCTGTTGAGTTCGTGCGCAATAAGTCGGTGACTATGGCTCTTGTCTAAGCTACGCTGCATGGGGCTTGAGTATTATTAGTAGCACTGCCCCTAAGTCGTACGGTGGTATAGCATTTAGTCGAGTGTCATCTCAAATTCTTATCATCTTTGTGACTCCTGCAATGGCACGTGTTTTATCGCTTTTGTCGGTTTTACCTCGTTAACATCAAGTTACTGGTGTTTATACATGATCATCTGTTTTATCGCCTTATTTGTAATTGCCATGGATAACTTGGATTTCTCGTCTAATCGTTGATTAATCGAATACCTTATGACTATTGCTTACATTGGACTGTTTCAAATTGCATGTGTAAGCACCTTATTTTTGCACCCCTAGAAGTGCTGCAAATGAAAACCTTGGCAGAAAGTCAAACCCTAAGGGAAGAAAAGTTGACTTTTTGATCAAGTGATAATTGACCACCTCGCTTTATCTCAATGGATATAGAATCCCGGCACGGCTCCAACGCAACTGAGTTTGCTGGAATCGGAGTCCGGATGAGGGATCTATGAGCCGGTCATACTTGAGGGGGAGCCGAAAGTTGATTTTCCGCTAAACCCCGATCCAGGAGCTTACCCCCATGTCATTGGATAGAGGGCTCCGATACAGTTCTAACGCAATTGAGTTTGCCTAGATCGGAGCCCGGATGAAGAAAATATGAGCTGTCAAAGTTTCCGAGCAGCAAAACCGGCAAACTGCACACGTGGCAGAAAGATGCACACGTGGCAAGTGGCGTAGGAAAATATCTCGGGGATCAAATCCGTAAATATCCAAACATCCCAAATATCTCAGGGACTAAATCTGTAGAAATCCAAGAGTATCGAATTAAATCAAAAATGCCCAGGGACTAAATCTTAAATTTTAGATTTTTCGGACAAATCCGCGGCCGAATTAATTATCTTTAATCATTGTGTCCGCTCGCGCGAGCAAGCAAGCGCGAAACGCGCTCGGCGCCAGTTGGCGCCAACTCGGCGGATACCCCCTTTTTCTCCTATAAATACAGAAGCCTCATTTTTGTTCAGGGTTCGGCATTTTTTTTTTTGGGTTTCTTCTTTTTGGTTCGGCTCTTTCCGGTGGGATCTCTCTTTGCGTCGGCCCTTCTGTCGTTGGCTTCACTTTTGGTCGCCGGCGATAACCCTTCTTCCTTACCATGCTTGAGTCAAAACCCCCCCCCCCCCCTTCTTCCTCTCCGTTGCCTCACAACCGAGAGGACGACAAGGTTACTGTTGGTGAGGCGAGGTGTTGCTGCGGCAGTCGTTCGTGCTTAAGGAGGTTCAACACATCCTGCCAGGGTTCGTTAACTCAAGGTAATGTTTCCCACAACTCGTCCTCGAGCATGAATAAAAATAGGCTCAAGTATGGTTATTGTGTTCTCCATCGAGCATGCCTCCCATTTCTTTTCTAGCATATTTTCTTTTCTAGTATCTTGTTTACTGTTCTTGCTTGTTTGATTCGAAGGTGGGAGCTTGTTCCCCATGGTCACCTCCTCTCATGTATCCCAATGTAAACCCCCCATTTCCCCTTCGTCATGAGTTACAGTCGTTCTGATTTTCGGATTTGGGTGTTTCCGAAGAGATTTTGGTTTGGATTATAGAGTACTTAGATTGATTTCAAAGTGAGTTTGGACGTCTTCTGGGAGTCTAAGGATCACCAGAAAGCTGTTACAGAGCTTAAAAACCAGTCAATCGTGGAGTTTGAGAAAAAAACAGAGGTTCGGGTTTCGTCCAAGGTAAGCGCTAAGCTCGCGCCTACCTTGCGTCGAGCTCGCGCGTGACGATTTTGCGTCCACCGAGCTCACGCTGAGCGCGCGCGCGGGTGCTTTTTTTTTTTTTTGTTTTGGTACTGCTGGGCTTGCGCTGACCTCGCGCCGAGCGCCTAGAGGTCAGCGCACCCCCTTTTAAGGCCGATCTACTTGTATTTTTGGAAAACCCGAAAATACCCTCAGACCGTACCGCGGGGGGCTTCGCCCCCCCAACCCCAGATTATGTGATTTTTGTATATTTTGTGTATTTTGTGATTTCTGCTGCATGTGGGTGAATGTGGGTGACCTTTTCAAACCAAACCAGATGAACCAACATTGGACTTGGACCACCGGTCCAACTCGGATCATTAGTGGGCCTTCCAACGGGGCCCACCCTGCCCGAACCATCCAATTATGCTTAAATGAGATAATTAAAAAGAATTGAGTGGGCCAAACCCATTGGAGGCCCACCAAAGCCCAGCTTGGGGCAGGCATGTTTAATTTAAGATTGTGGTTTGGCCGAGACTACGGGTAAGGCCTGTCGGGCCCACTAGGCCCACAAAACCAAGCAAGGTTAGGGTTTCAAAACCCTAACCCAGGAAGTCTTGGGCTTTCAAGCCCAAGCCCAGGTAAAGGGCCCCAAGCCCAAGGCCTGGCCCATTTTGGAAACTTAAGCAAGATAAATCCAATAAATCACTTGGCTACCATGTGTGGCCTGCTTGAGGGCCCACAAAGCAGTCCCGACTCACTTTGCATGGAAACCACTAAATAATCACACTTGAACTTCAAAATAAAATCAATTCACCACACCAAAATCTAAAAGGCCTCGTAGGCTTAGACCGAGGCCCGCCAAGGGAACATGTGGGCACACTTGGCCCACCAAGGGATCCGCGGGCCCTTCAACGGGGCCCACCCAATCAAATTCACTTCACTTTAAAGCTAAGAAGATAAAACCAAGTAAAGGGACCTACACCACTTTTGCGGTCTCACCAGACTTAAACAAATTGCATGCTGGAATAGGAATCGGGTGAGTGAGAGACCAAAGTTGACTCAAACCAGGGAAACCTATGGGACCTGTCACTTGACGGGGCGGACTGGGGTGTCTACGGACTTCCCCAGACCGCAACCGAGAACTTACTTAGAATCTCAAAGCCGCAGACCAAGCCTTAATAGAAGAACTTAGGCACCCAGGTGTCCGCCTGCACCCCATCAAGAGGTGGCAACTCCAATTTCCCATTTTTACCCAGTGCGACACCAAAGTCAGGCGCGCACAGCATGCACCTGCTACTTGCTGAGATGTAAATCTCACTCTGTTTTCCCCTATTTTTCAGGTTGCATGGAGAGATCGCGAAGATGGGGTTTTAATTTGATGGGTCGAATTACAATTGGTATTAATGTCATATGTTGATTAAATAAACTTTATTGTAAACTGAATTGAATATATTGATTAAAGGATCATTTTTATTGGCCACAATGACTCTAATATAATTAATTAACTTTAAAATTACACTTGAACTTCAAAATAAAATCAATTCACCACACCAAAATCCAAAAGGCCTCGTAGGCTTAGACCGAGGCCCGCCAAGGGAACATGTGGGCCACACTTGGCCCACCAAGGGATCCACGGGCCCTTCAACGGGGCCCACCCAATCAGATTCACTTCACTTTAAAGCTAAAGAAGATAAAACCAAGTAAAGGGACCTACACCACTTTGGCGATCTCACCAGGCTTAAACAAATTGCATGCTGGAATAGGAATCGGGTGAGTGAGAGACCAAAGTTGTCTCAAACCAGGGAAACCTATGGGACCTGTCACTTGACGGGGCGGACTGGGGTGTCTACGGACTTTCCCCAGACCGCAACCGAGAACTTACTTAGAATCTCAAAGCCGCAGACCAAGCCTTAATAGAAGAACTTAGGCACCCAGGTGTCCGCCTGCACCCCATCAGGCGGTGGCGACTCCAATTTCCCATTTTTACCCAGTGCGACACCAAAGTCAGGCGCGCACAGCATGCACCTGCTACTTGCTGAGATGTAAATCTCACTCCGTTTTCCCCTATTTTTCAGGTTGCTTGGAGAGATCGCGAAGATGGGGTTTTAATTTGATGGGTCGAATTACAATTGGTATTAATGTCACATGTTGATTAAATAAACTTTATTGTAAATTGAATTGAATATATTGATTAAAGGATCATTTTTATTGGCCACAATGACTCTAATATAATTAATTAACTTTAAAATTATTGTGAATCTTGGTTTGTATCTAACCCCAGCTTCGTGGTAACATCTCGAGTTTGGTTGTTGAATCCGACTTGGGTTGTGACAATAGCGAACCGGGTTTGGGTTGGGTGCCGGTTTGCACTGACCCGGGTTCAGGGCGTTACACCGCATTTGTAACAAGTGCCCGATGCTGCGACACACGGTCCAGGTACATGATACATGCCACAACTGGCACATCCCCTCTGAGCAGGCCTATACTGTCCTCCTGCAGGCTCCGCCCTAGTCCAGTCTCTGGGCCTCTTGTTTCCACTAAGGAAACCTCTCTGGTCTGCCGGCCTCATAGGTGGTCTAGCCCTGCTCTGACTCACTCTAGTCTCTATATCACTCTCAGCTCTAGTGGCTCTACGTACCACATCCTTCAGTTCTGTGCACAAGAGTACCGTCAACATACTCTTAATCTCGGGCTTCAGACCCCGCTCGAAGTGTGAAGTCAACCTCCTTTCATCCTGTGTCATGTGGGGTGCAAATCGAGACAAGGCTACAAATCTAGCCTCGTACTGGGCCACTGTCTGGCTCCCTTGGGTAATCTCCATAAATTCCCGCTCCTTATTGAGTCGGACTTCCTCAGAAAAGTACTGGTCGTAAAAGACCTCTCGGAATCTATCCCACGTCATATACGTAGCCTATGGGTCCTGCCTCTTCCTGGATGTCCACCAGTGAACTGCCTCACCCTTAAACCAGAAAGTTGTGAATCGCACTCTCCGGTCCATCGGAAATCCCATGGCCTCAAAAATCCACTTGACTCGCATCCGCCATCTCTCAGCCTCCATAGGATCTGGACGTCCACTGAAGATAGGTGGATCTAACTTCCGGAACTGTTCTAGATCCTTGGCTGTTTGTATGGCCCTCTCATGTACAGGCTCATCTCCGTGACCATTGCCACCGTTTCCACCATTGCCATGCTGGCTCAGTCACTCCTCCCTTTCCTTGGCAAGAAGCTCTGCTAACAACTGCCCACACATCACCCTTGGAGGTGGTGGAGGTAATGGAACATCCTGCTGCTCCTCCTCAATAGGATCAGCTCTAACACGTCTCCCTCTACCAGCCATCTGCAAAATACAAATTCACTTGTTAGAATCCAATAATTCTAGGGGTTCTATCTAGCGTACTCACAATCCCATTCCCCTAAAGCTGGCTTTCTAAGCTTAGGACCATTTCTCTGATACCATCTCTGTAACGCCCTGAACCCGGGTTAGTGCAAACCGGCACCCGACCCGAACCCAGTTCACTACTGTAACAACCCAAATTTAGTTCAACAACCAAATCCGAGGTGTTACTGGCCCATATCAAATATACATCAAGAATATACCAGACTAAAGAATAAATAATCCATTCACTTATTATACTATCAGAGTGTGGAACAAGTATATGCGGAAGTGTAGTCTAAAATCCTCAATAACCAATATAGTTAATCATTAACATTAATATCAAAGTCTGGTAAAATAAAAGGTTACTAATCTCTCATCTCTCTAGTACATCAAACCAAATGAATAATAGTCTATAAAAATAACTAAGTCTATGACAATCCACAACCTCAAACAAGATCCGGGTAAAAGTAATCCTCCGATGAATACTCAGCTACCTCTCCCTGAAAATCAGTAAGATCCTCCTCTCGCGTATCAGCTAAAAAATGAAATGAAAGTAGGGTGAGATACGAATATCCCATTAGGTAACACATGCATGATTAAACAGTTAATATAAGTAAAATAACAGTTCATGCACGATTAAGCAATATAGACTAATCAGGCTCGTATAATCATTCGTATCATTCATGAATACAAAACAGTATGATAAACAGTTCTAGAGATGTATTTCAGCAAGTTCTATTATAAGAATCCAACATCAAAATCAATAACATAATTCATACTTTGCTAGGATGTACTAAACAGTCACATCCGATCAATATCTCAATCACATGCCTCCAGCATGCATACAATAATAATAACAAGTGTTTGTTTTCAGTGTCATTGTAGGACTCACAAAGATAGATAAACCTTTTGAGATGATTCTCGACCAATCGCTATACCACCGTGCGGCTTAGGAGCAATGCTACTAATGATACTCAAGTCCCATGCAGCGCAGCTTAGACAAGAGCCGTAGTCACTGACTTATTGCACACGTACCCATCAGAGTTGGCATGTGCCACCAGCATGCAGCACTAGAATCAATACATGGAGATGGTCGCTTATTCACATGTACAGGGAATCACCAGCGGCTCACCGGGGTGTCCCTCCAGACATAGGACCTTCCCAGACAAACTAACTTGCAAAGGAAGCATGTCGCACAAGGGAGAAACTCAACCCAAATGACATATCCCTCAGCTATCTAGCAACAACTTTGGATCCATAACCAGCTATGCCCACTAGACTCCAAAATTCCCTAAAATATAATATTTCTATAAGGGTTGGTGCTTAGCGGCATATAAAGGTTAAATCACTTCAATATTCAGATCGTCTGAGTTCTGAATTCTCTTTATGTAATCTTCTGGTTTATAGTGTAATTTAAAAGATGTCCTAGTAATTAAATAATAGATAGGTTTTCCAAAAACTAGATTTCTCAATTACTTTCAAAGTTTGGCAACTAATGTCCTAAATATCTTCCTAATTTATTTTTCTGTAAAACAGGGAATTAGATAATTTATTTTAGTCTTAAAACATCTTAATTAATCATTAAAATTGTCTACAAATAGTTTGGAATTGAATCAGGTTCGAAATTACGAAAATCGAGAAATTTTGCAAAGAGCGCCTAGGATCGCTCAGGATGGCCTCGGGGGTCTGTGGTCGGCGATAGTGTAAAATAGGTCGCCGATGATAAGTCTTCCAGCGGTCTTCGGTGGTCTAAGATTTATAACTAGCGCCGAGGATCACTGATGATCGTCAAGCACAGTCGAGGTCGGCGGTCTCCCAAAAATGAACAGAAACCGTTTCAAAACATGATTTTTCTCGTCCAATATCATTCTAACATACTTATAACATGTTTATCAAACTAAATACATCAATATACTTCATGAAAACATGCTTTTGCGAATAAACGAACGTAAATACAAATCAACCGATTAAAAACTGTGTCACCTACCTCTTGAACGTGCGTTCCTCTTCTTCTCTTCTGAACAGCAACACTCCAACCTCTATATGATTGCAAAACAAGACTCAGAGCAAGAAGAACCCTGGTCTTCCTCTCTTCTTCTTCTTCTTATCTTCTCTTCTTGGCTTGGTTTGTGTTTGTCGCTTGCGGCTATTCAATACGAGCGAAAATACAAACGTATACGTTTTAGGTTATTAAACTAATACATATACCTCTTGATCCCATGTATCTCACGTACAACTTTCCTATACACACTGCACAATCAGAACACATACCTCGATATCTCATGATCGGACGGTCAGATCTACATCCAACTCTGGATCTCCACTAATTATATCATACCCTACATTAATAAAATATTTCCATTAATTATAACTCTCAAGAATATTATTTATTAATTTATATTATTATATAAGGAAAATTCGGGGTATTACAAAAACTGCCTCATCGGGAAAATTATTCTTTAAAGGCTGATAGTCTGGTAAGGGATGTTCAGCTACGTAGTCTGGTAAGGGATGTTCAGCTACGTGATCAGCAATTGCTTGACCTTTAATTGCCTTTTGAGTGACATATTTGAGGTCAAATTCGGAAAACAAGAGCTGGCACTTCGCCGTTCTACCAGTTAGTGCTAGTTTCTGAAATAGGTACTTCAGAGGGTCCATTCGGGATATCAATAATGTGCAATGACTGAGGAAGTAATGCCTCAGTCTTTGAGTGGCCCACACTAAAGCACAACAAGTCTTCTCTAAAGGCGAATACTTTGCTTCATATTCAGTGAACTTCTTACTCAAATAGTAAATCGCCTTTTCCTTTCTGCCCGTCTCATCATGCTGTCCCAAGACCCCATTGATGTTTCCAAAACTGACAAGTACAGAATCAGTGGTCTTCCCGGAGTTGGTGGCACTAGCACAGGTGGATTCAGCAAATATTCCTTTATCTTATCAAAAGCCTGTTGGCAATCCTCGTTCCAGACCGTTGGGTTGTTCTTTCTTAGAATCTTGAAAATTGGTTCACATATGGCAGTGAGCTGTGCTATGACCGGCTTATATATTGAATCCTTCCAAGAAAACCGCGAACTTCCTTCTCTGTTCTGGGTGGTGGCATTTCAATAATCGCTTTTGCTTTAGCCGGGTCAATCTCAATCCCCCTTCTGCTTACTATGAATCCCAACAATTTTCCTGATGTAGCCCCAAAGACACATTTTGCTGGGTTGAGCCGTAAACTATACTTCCTGAGTCGATCAAACACCTTCTTCAAGTTGATCAAATGGTCCTCTTCTTTAAAGGATTTGGCAATCATATCATCTACGTAGTATTTCATCTCCTTATGGATCAAATCATGGAACAGTGCTGTCATGGCTCGCTGATAGGTTGCCCCAGCATTCTTAAGCCCAAATGGCATGACAGTGTAGTGGAAGGTACCCCAAGGTGTAATGAAAACTGTTTTTTCTTGATCTTCTTTCGCCATCTTGATTTGATTATACCCCGAGAAACTATCCATGAATGAGAACAGGCTATGTGCAGTATTATTATCGACCAGAATGTCGATATGTGGAAGTGGAAAATCATCCTTTGGGCTTGCCTTGTTCAGATCTCTGTAGTCCACGCACATCCTGACTTTCCCATCCTTCTTTGGTACTGGAACTATATTTGCGAGCCACTTGGGGTATGTGGTGTAGACACCCCAAATTGCACTACCAAAATGAGAAAATAAAGAAAAATATTTAATTGGATTTGAAACAGGTCAAAAAAAGATGAAAATTTGGTCAAACCTGCTTTGTCCGCATAAGGTATGCGGACACGGGTATTTTGGGCATTTTTGTAAAATCTCGATTTTGAGCCTTGTTACTATTTTGATCTTCTCTCTAGGGTTTCGTGCGGCCCTTTTTGCCCTAATTCATGTTTTTAAAATGGGATTGGAACATTCTAGAACCTCTTAGGACCACCCCTGCCCCTGCTCTTGCTTATAAATAGGAGGCCTCTCCTTAAGCAAAAAGGTGTGTGGAAAATTACCGAGAAATTGCTGTGAAATTGTGACTGAAGATTGTGGCTAAGAATTGCTGGGAAGAGTACTCCAAGTGAAGAAGAGAATTCGTGCCTCTTTGCTTTCTCAAGTCCAGGTAAGCTTCTCAACTTCTTTATTTTCTAGTTTTAATTTATAAGATAGGTTATAATCTTCTCCCTTTCTGTAGTATAAGGCCTGTGTGTGATTGTAACCCCAAACTTTAATCCAAGTACCTCAAGTATCTTCTCTAGCCGTAAAACGTGAAGAGAGTTCTAGGAAAAAGGAGGACAGGAATGGACCCGTAGGGCAGACCCCCATATGGTGTAATCTTAGAAATATGTAGATATAATATTTTGTTTAGGTTGTGTGATGATTTGGTGATGAAATATGGAGGAATACTATAGATCTATGCTATTCACAGCATTAGATCTCATTTTCTTCATATATTCTGATTTTTTACATGGTTTTCACCCTTTTATGTTTTTTGATTTTTTGGTCGTTTAGGCTAAGATCTTGGATCTGCCATTGTTAATATGGTAGATCTGGGGCAGATCTAGATTCAGAAGCCTTCAAGTAATCTCTAGGATTTCATAAGGTGGTTTTTGAGTCATTTTTCATTCTTGAGAGAAGACCCTACGGTTTAAGCTCTCCCCTTTTGATGTTTTTTTATCAACGTGGGTATTTTTGGTTTTGATTTTTTTTATCTAAGGAGAAATATGGGCTATAGCTATATCTTGGATTGTTCAGATTCAATTCTTCAATATTTTGTAAAAATAATGTTTTTCTATTTATTCCTAGATTTCAAGGTTTTAACTTAAAGCCAGATTTCTTTTGAAGTTTTTATTTTAGGGTTGTTTTCTTTATCTTGATTTCAGTCAATCATGAAGCCCAAGAAATGGCTCTTGTTTTCATAAGAAGGATCCAGAATTAATTGGATCATTCATATGGAAAAAAGCCATACATTCTTTTAGTTTTTTTACTTTTGTTTTGATTTCTATTTAGCAAGCCTTTTCCAAAACATGAGCAATACTTGGCAACTACCTTGTGTGGATGAACATGGGTGCCTAACACCTTCCCATGTTCATAAGCTAATCTCCTTATCCATCTCTGGTTTACTTTTTGAGTTAGAGTTATTTTTACTCTAATTTGTTTTCTTTTATTATTTGTTTTATTTTATTATTTTGGGTGTCCATTCACACCTTAAAAGGAATGGTGGCCACTCCATGTTATTTTTAAAGAGCCCGTGTGATGATAGGAAGTCACTAGATTGATTTTCCATGTCTCACAACTGGCGACTCCGCTGGGGAGATTGTGGATCTAAGCCATGTTTTGTATTTGTTCATGTTTGGTTTTTTATTTGGAATGCTTGCTATGTTGTTTGTCTTTATTGAGTATGCTTGTTGTGCCTTAAAATCTGATTTATTGGTTAAAAGCTCATGGGGGTAGAAACATGTTTAAATTTGATTTTTAGAATTGTTTCTAGAAGCATGTTTAGGGGAAGCCTATCTTGTAACATGATTTTGCCATATTTTGTAATAGCATACTTTAATTTGAGTTTTTAATGCTATGTTTTGAGCATGAAATCTGGGAATTGAATGGATATTTTTGGGGTTTTCAAGCATGTTTTGCATGATTAATTGTTTTTGTACAATATGATAACATGCTTGTGTGATATTTTTGGGTATATAATAGTCATAAGCATATTTGGGTGTTTTGGTATCTTGTTTGCTTTTGTTTACTTATGTCCAATATGATTTCATATATGCCTTGGTTTGTGAATAAAAGTGTGCTTGGCTACGAAAAAGAGTGGCAAGGGGCTGGGATGTTGTGAATGTGTCCTTATATTTCAAATGCACTTGAGCACTTTAAATCTTTTGCACAGCCTACCCATTACCTATAGGAAGTTGAACCCGAATATGTGTAGCTTGGCACACCGAAGTCGTTACTTCGGAAAGCAAAAGTGAAAACATTCACCTTAGAACTTTGGGCTAATGATGTGATGACATTGTGGATCTTTGATTCTGGTCATCACTAGGCTTGAAATCTAAGTTGCCATTAAACCAAAACCCAAAGCCCGTATGCTTGAAGGTGGAGATACACGTTTTTGAGCTAAAGTAAACAATTACGATGGGGAATGGGTTTGTAATTGAGGGAAGGCCGGTTGCATGGTTCACAAGGCCAAGGTATGATATGAATGTCATATTGAAGGTAAACACAAGGTAACAAGGTGATATCATGGTTTTCTTTTAGAATTATCTTCTTATCATGTAAGGTAAGTACCATGGTGTCCATGTGTTTGGGATGGAATTCTTCCCAAAGAGGTTTGTATCCTAAGTTTGGTGTAGCCTATAGGAAGAGTTTTTGAACTCTGCTCAGAAGTCATCCTACCCAAAATCCATGTTTGAGGCAACCAAAAGTTCAAAATCCATGAATATGGTGTCCGATTTTGGAGGGAACATGTGTCCCCATGTTTTTTTTGAATATATTGTCAAGGTCCACTTTGGGACAGTCTAGAAGCTTGTCAACGGTAAACCATATGTTTGAATGTGCAATCAAAATCATTAAAATCACTTGAAAAACAAAAACAATGAAATTCCGTCCGTAAACCGCATTTCATTTGCGGACATGGCATGTCCGCATTTTATTTGCGGACATAAGTCGTCCGCATTTTATTTTCGGACATAGCCTGACCGTATTTTAAATGCGGACATGGCTAGTCATGTGCAGTTTTAAGGATTTAATTGCTATTTCAGCAACTTTTGCCAACAAACTTGGTTCCTTTAACCTTTTAAGTGATATAAAAGATGTTAAACACTTCAATAAGATTAAAAAACATGCAAATCCTTATAAACTCACTCAAATCAAACTGTTAAGCATATTTATAAAACTTTTTACCTAAGTTGAACAGGTAACTTAACTCAAAAAGTGGAAGGGACAAAGGAAAACATGTCAATGTTGCAAAACACATTCTTGAAGTGCAATCTAATGGAAAAACGAGGAAAAAGAATTTCAAATCATTTTTTAAATCTTCAAAGTTTGATAAGAATAATTAAATTTAAAAATCTGTTCTTGAATAAGAAATCTCAAAAAAAAAAAAAAAAGAAAAAGAATCAAATCAAAAGTCTAAAAAAAAAAAAAAAAAAAATTTTCCATGGGCCTCTGAAAGCCCTTGAATTTCAGATTTTCTCCAAAATTTCCATGAGCCTCTAAAAGCCTTTGAATTTTAGATTTTCTCCAAAATTTCCATGGGCCTCTGAAAGCCTTTGAATTTCAAATTTTCTCCGAAATTTCCACGGGCCTCTAGAAGCCTTTGAATTTTAGATTTTATCCAAAATTTCTATGGGCCTCTAAAAGCCTTTGAATTTCAGATTTTTAACCTCATAGGCCTTCCAAAGCCTTAATTTAGAAACTCATAGGACCTCTGAAAGCCTAAAATTTCAGATCTTTATCCTCATAAGCCCCTAGAAGCTTGCGTGATTCTAGAACCCTTCATAGGCTCCTAAAAGCCTGAGTAATTTCAGGAGGCTTTGGAAGCCTTGATTCCAAATTCATTTCTTGTGGGATGTTGGAAGCCCTAAAATATTCCAACAACTTTTTAGATGGCCTTTTTCGTGCCAACCAATTCATATCTTGTGGGACGTTAGAAGCCCTAAAATATTCCAACAACTCTTTGGATGACCTTTTTCGTGCCAACCAATTCATATTTTGTGGGACATGTTGGAAGCCCTAAAATATTCCAACAACTTTTTGGATGGTCTTTTTTGTACCACCCAATTCATATCTTGTGGGACATGCTGGAAGCCCTAAAATATTCCAACAATTCTTCAAAATAAACAAAAAATAATAATAATAATAAAGTCCAAACTCATGTTCACTTAACTTGCATACATGCATTCATAGGTGTGTGAATGAGACATAAATTGGGGCTGACATTGTATTTATTTTCCCTTTGCCAAGTACCAAGATACTTGCAACCATTGCTCCTATGACAAGATTAAGGGCCCGCACAATGAATCTAGCTGAGAATCAAACTAATGATCCTACTCAAGACTTTGCTCAGCTGCAAGAGCAAGTAGTAGGGATTGCCCAGATGCTAGAAAACTTACTGGCAACCCAAGCCCAAGCCCAGAACCAAGCCTCTACTTCTCACCAAGCACCACCACTAGAACCTCATATACCCATTCCACCTCAGCCACAACCTCAACCTGAATTTCACCAACCAATTCCTGAACCTATACTGATCAAGGAGGACAGTATTGAATTTGAGAAGGAGAAAGAAAAAGAAAGAGTGAGGGAGGAAATGGAAAGAAAATTCTTGCACAGACTGGAGAGCATCTAGGAGGAACTGAGGGAAGTAAAGGGGGTGAATAATTTCGGAAGTACCAATTTTGAAGACTTATGCATGTACCCTGATGTCTGCTTACCGGCCAAATTCAAGTGCCCGGACTTTGACAAGTATGATGGTACTGGCTGCCCTATGAGCCATCTGAAGCTCTATTGTGGGGCCCTATGCCAATTTGGTCGGGATGGTGGCATTCTGATCCAGTTATTCCAGAGAAGTTTGACGGGAGCTACTTTGAGGTGGTTTACCACCATGGATCATGGAAGAATAAGGAGGTGGAAGGATTTGGCGGATGCCTTTCTGGCCCAATACAAGTTCAATTCTGAGATCGTGCCAGATAGGTACGATGTGATGAGAATGAGTAAAAGTAAAGACGAATCTGTGAGGCAATATGCCAAGAGGTGGAGGGAGACAGCGTCTCAGGTCAGGCCACCTATGTTGGAGCTAGAAATGATTTCAACATTTATTAGCACACTAGGGCAACCATTTTACAGTCACTTGGTGAGTCAGACTACCACCAACTTTGCTGCCCTAGTACAAGTGGCGGACCAGATTGAAGACGGGCTCAGATTCGACAAGATATTGGATCATTCGTCCATGGTCAGTCAGCAGGACCCCAACATGAGGGAAGGAAACGAGGTTAAGAAAAATTGGAACAAAAAAGAAGGGGAGGTGAACATGGTACAGCAACCATCCATTCCCAAGAATCCTATCCAGATCAATGTTTCCAATCCTCTTCACACCCCGATGTCATCAGCCCAGTCCACCCAGCAAGCACCCATAAGAGTTAATGTTCCAGCAACGCAATCAAACCAGAAAAGAACTTTTACTAGGGAGGAAAGGGATGCTTGGATGGCATCGAGGAGGAATATGGTTTTTTACCCTATCCTAATGTCTCCATCCCAATTGCTACCCACTCTATTGCAAGCAGGATATGTTACCTTAAGAGAGCCGAATCCGAATGCCTCTAAGGGGAGAAATTTTGACCCCTCTACAACTTGTGATTTCCACATAACCCTACTGACAAGTGTTGGCCATTGAAGCATGCAATTCAGGATTTGTTAGACCAAAATACCTTGTCTTTCAATACGGGGCATCCCGTTCCTCCTAGAACTGACATTGGCCTGAACCCTTTGCCCCAACATAATGGGGCAAGCCCGTATAATGTTATAGGGGACACTTTTTCTAATAAAATAACATTTGACCCAATGTAGTTAATCACTCCCATAGGGACTTCGGTCAAGGTTTATTTTACCAAAGAAAGTAGAGATGAGGAAGTAAACATGATTTCAAAAAGGAATGACTGTGCTGCTAAGGATATTAACTCCTCTCTGAACCGGGTCTCCTCCTTCATGGCCCAAATAAATATTGCAAAACCTCCCTTGGTTATCAGTTGCAATTCATCCACTGTTTCTTCACCCATTCCATCAAAACCACCCTTGGTTGTAAATGTGCCTTCTACTCATGCTTTCTCCTCTAAGTCCAAACTTCCCCTGCTTGTGATAAATGTCCCTAAGCCTTCTTACTCTGAATCAGCTGTACCATGGAACTACAGTGAAGGCTTCACGATCACAATTCCGGCGGTTGAGGGAGAAAACAAGAAAGAAGTGAACCTGTGGGTAAGGGAGAAAAATAAAAGGAAACTGAGAAAGAAAGTAAAGAGGCTGAGAAAGAGAAATTAAAGGGAAAGGCAAAGGTGGGGGAAGACACCCCTTAGGCAATTGAAGAGGGGGCTGCTAATCTCATCAAGATAATTAGAAAGAGTGAATTCAACATTGTCTATCAGTTAAACAAGGTCCCAGCCCAGATTTCAATACTGGGACTACTGTTGAATTTAGAAAAGCATAGGGATTCTCTGTTAAGGGTACTTCAGGGCGCACATGTGCCTAAAAATATTGAACCAGATCAACTAGGCAAGATGGTTGGGCAAATTTTGTCTCATAATGTCATATCCTTTTCCGAAACCGAGATTAGCCCAGCTGGGTACCACCATGTTGATCCTTTGCACATAGCTGTGCTTTGCCAGGGTTGCATGGTGGCGCGAGTTTTAATAGATAATGGGTCGGCTCTGAATGTCTGCCCGTTGATAACATTTGTTAAACTTGGTTTGGAGCAGAATAAAATCAAGCAGAATAGGAGGATCATAAGAGCTTTTAATAGCTCCAAAACACACTCCCTAGGGGAAGTTAAACTGCCAGTCACTATTGGACCATATATATTCAATATCACATTCGAAGTGATGGATATGCCGGTGGCCTTCAACCTACTCCTAGGAAGGCCGTGGATTCATACGGCTAGGGCCATACCATCTACCCTCCACCAGAGAGTAAAGTACATCCGAGGGCAAAAGGTGATAACTGTCCTAACCGAGAATTTGGTTCCTCCCATGGTGTCCCCTAACGTACCCTATATTAACATTGAAATGACTGTAGACAAAATGGCTTTTCACTCTTTCCAGTTCGAAACTGTCAATTTCATACCTGGGGGATTTGAGGATAAGAAGGGTAAGATGACCAGTGCTGAAAGGATGGTGGAGAAAGTATTAAAAAAATATCACTTCCACCCAGGGAAAGGTCTGGGAATTAATTTGCAAGGAAGATTGGAGCCGATAAAGGTGAAGAAACTAGTCCCTAAGGCAGGACTGGGAATGAAGTCAGGGAAATGGAGAAGGTAGAAGCAGACAGAAGAAGGAAAAGTAAAAAGAAAATTCCCTCATTTAAGGGAAACTTTTCCGAAACCTTCTTGCACGATCCAACCGTCTCCTCCCATGGATCAGCCCAAGCCTCCATACCGCAACATCAATCTCTTTCAAAAGCCATCTGTTCCAACCCTGCAACTCTACAACCCACCTTCTGCACTTGAGATAATGGGCAGGCCTGGGCCACGGCTCGAAAAGCAGCAGGATTTCACTGAAGACATTGGGGCTTTCTTTACCATGACTGAAGGCGGAAAAAACTGAGGATGCAAATGAAGTGCCATTCATTGACTGGGCAGCAGTAAAAATTCCAGATGAAATCATATCTGGATTGGACCCCACAGCAGAAAAGGGCGGTACAATTCATCCGGTGATGATGGCATCGGATTTTGAGCTTGAGGAGCAGGCTTGAACTATTTCACCTACTCCAGAAAAATTTATTATGAACAATTGGAAGGAAACTTCCCTTACCTTTGAAGCGGCGTTTGATTGGCAAACCGATGCAGCTTCCAAAAAAAAACTCCATTAGTGGAAGGCCCTTTTCCTGAAGGTTTCAATGAGCCTTCGTCTTCAGGAAAAGCTTTTTTAGAAGGCTCACAAAAAATCCAAAAAGATTTTTCTATTTTTTCTAGAAAATTTAAATTTTTCAAAAATGTCCAAACCATTTATGAACCATATAAGCAAACGGAATTAGTTTAGGATGAATATGACTTCGACCTTGAACTCGACTTTGACCTAATGGGGATCGAAGAAGAGACCGAGGTCGAAGAAGACGACCCTCCTAAAGAAATTGCATATCAATTGGAGCGTCATGAAAATGGTGTTCATCCTAATATTGAGGAGACCATATCAATAAATCTAGGGACCAAAGATGACCCAAAAATAGTGAAGGTTGGGGCATGCCTGTTGTGCGCACCCGATTTCTGCCGCACGACGAAGCGCACGCAAAACGATGCGTGCCTCGGGATTGTTTGGAGTCGCCACCGCCTGATGGGTTGCAGGCGGACACCTGGGTGCCTAGATTTTCTATTAGACTGGTCTGTGGCTTAGAGATTCTAAGTAAGTTCTCGGTTGCGGTCTGGGGAAGTCCGTAGACACCCCAGTCCACCCCGTCAAATGACGGGTCCCATAGGTATCCCTGGTTTGAGTCAACTTTGGTCTCTCACTCACCCGATTCCTATTCCAGCATGCACACTTGTTTAAGTCTGGCGGGACCGACAAAGTGGTGTGGATCCCTTTACTTGGTTTTATCTTCTTTAATTAGAATGATCTGCGTCTGGTGGGGTGGGCCCCATTGGAAGGCCCACGGTATCCCTTGGTGGGCCAAGTGTGGCCCACATGTTCCTTGGTGGGCCAAGTGTGGCCCTTTGGACTTTGGTTCAATTTGACTTGATTTTATTTTGAAGTTCAAGTTGGGTTATTAAGTTATTTCCATGCAAGGTGGGCCGGATTGCTTTGTGGGCCCCTGGGTGGGCCCCACAGTTGCAGCCAAGCGATTCATTGAGTTTATCTTCATTGGTTTCCAAAATGTGCCAAGCCTTGGGCTTGGGGCCCTTTACCTGGGCTTGGGCTTGAAAGCCCAAGACTTCCGGGGTTAGGGTTTTTGAAACCCTAACCTTGCTTGGTGTTGTGGGCCTGGTGGGCCCGACAGGCCCGGCCCGTGGTCTCAGCCAAACCACAACCTAATTTAAGCATGCATGCCCCACATAGGGCTTGGGTGGGCCTCAAGTGGTCTGGCCCGCCCAGTTCCTTTGATTATCTTATTTTAGTACAATTCAATGGTTCGGGCGGGGTGGGCCCCGTTGGAAGGGCCACTGGAAATCAAGTCAAACCGGGTGGTCTGGGTCCCATGTTGGGTTCCCGGGTGACCCGGAAACCCTATTGACATATTTGGTTTGGTTTGAGAATGTCACCCCACTGTCAACAAAGATTACAGAATATGCAGAAATCATGAAATACCCAAAATATACGAAAATCACATACATCGGGTCCAAGGGGTATTTTCAGAAATTAAAAAATATGAGTAATTCGGCCTTAAAAGGGTATGCACTGACCTCCGGGAGCTAGGCGCGAGGTCAGCACGAAGTGGGCGGACTGAAAACAGTAAAAATAGCACCTGCGGGCAAGGTAGGCGCGAGGTGAGCGCACCCAAAAGGAAGTGGGCGCGAGGTGAGCGCACCCAAAAAAAGTGGGCGCGAGGTGAGCGCGAGGTGGGCGCGAGGTGAGCGCACCCAAAAAGGAAGTGGGCGCGAGCTTAGCGCGAGGTGAGCATGAGCTCAGCGCACCCAAAAAGAAGTGGGGGCGAGGTGGGCGCGAGGTGAGCGCACCCAAAAAAAAGGAAGTGGGCGCGAGCTTAGCGCGAGGTGAGCGCGAGCTCAGCGCACCCAAAAAGAAATGGGCGCAAGGTGAGCGCGAGGTGGGTGCAAGGTGAGCACACCAAAAAAGGAAGTGGGCGCGAGCTTAGCGCAAGGTGAGCGCGAGCTCAGCGCACCCAAAAAGAAGTGGGTGCGAGGTGAGCGCGAGGTAAGCGCATCCAAAAAGGTAGGCGCGAGCTCAGCGCGAGGTGAGCGCGAGGTAAGCGCATCCAAAAAGGTAGGCGCGAGCTCAGCGCGAGGTGAGCGCGAGGTGAGCGCGAGCTCAGCGCGAGGTGAGCGCGAGCTCAGCGCGAGGTGAGCGCGAGCTCAGCTCACCCAAAAGAGGTAGGCGCGAGCTCAGCGCAAGGTGGGCGAGAGCTCAGCGCATACCCCGATTCTCTGCTTTCTTCTTCCAAACTCCATGATTGACTGGCTTTTAGGGTTTTTTAAGTTCTGCAACTACTTTCTGGGGATCCTTAGACTCCCCAAAGACCTCTAAACACAATTTGAAATTAATCTAACCTAATTTGTGAGGATCAAATCCCTCTGCCAACCTACAAATCCGAACACCAAACACTACAGAACATGAATAAACTCTGAAAACAAAACACTAACTAACAGAACATGATTAATGAAGAAGGGAACAGGGGGGTTTTATCGGGATACAAGAGATGGAGAAATCATGGGGGAACATGCTCCCCTTCGAATCAAACAAGCAATATCATGAAGAACAAGATGCTAGAAAACAAAATATCACAATGGACTTATTTCTTTTGGACAAGAGGTCGTCGGGAACATTACCTAGGTGTTTTAACACGCCCGCCAGGATGTGTTGGACCTTGGAGCTTGAGCGACTGTCGGAGCAGCACCTCTCCACACCCACAGCAAGATCTCCTTCGGGTTTGACGAGGAAGAAGAGGAAGGGAGGGAACGAGGTCTCGAACCAGGTAGAGTCGGGAAGAGGAAGAGGAAACCCAGCAGTCTTAAAAATGCCCAACCCTAAAATCTCCAACCAAAAATCCGAACCCCCGTTAATGAAGGAGGTTGCTGTATTTATAGAAGGGAGCATGGGTATCCGCCGACCTTGGCGCCTAGCTCATGCCCACTTGCTGTCGCTTGGCTCGAGCGACAAAATCATTGCAAAATATTTAATGCGGCCGCGGTTTTGCTTAAAAATCCGAAAATTAAGATATAGTCCCTGGGATATTTTGGTTTAATATTATTTTATTCAGATATTTTCAAATATTTTCAGATTGGTCCCTGGGATCTTTTGAATGTTTGGATATTTACGGATTTGATCCCCCAGATATTTTCCTGCGCAACTCGCCACGTGTGCAGCTTTTTGCCACGCGCGCAATTTGCCGGTTTTGCTACTCGGGAATTTTGTCAGCTCATATTTTCTTCATCCGGGCTCCGATCTGGGCAAACTCAGTTGTGTTAGAATCGTATTAGAGCCCTCTATCCAATGGCATGGGGGTAAGCACCTGGATCGGATTTTAGCAGAAAGTCAACTTTTGGCTTCGCCCAAGTTTGACCGCCCGCAGAACCTTCATCCGAACTCCGATTCCTGCAAACTCAGTTGCGTTGGAATCGTGTCGAGACTCTCTATCCAATAATATTAAGCAAGGCCTCTGGATCAGATTTTATCAAAAAGTCAACTTTTTGCTTCGCCCAAGTTTGACCGCCCGCAGAACCTTCATCCGGACTCCGATTTTTGTAAACTCAGTTGCGTTGGAATCGTGTCGAGATTCTCTATCCAATGATATTAAGCAAGGCCTCTGGATCGGATTTTAGCAGAAAGTCAACTTTTGGCTCCGCCCAAGTTTGACTGCCCGCAGAACCCTCATCCGGACTCCGATTCCTGCAAACTCAGTTGCGTTGGAACCGTGTCGGGATTCTCCATCCAATGATATATAGCAAGGTGGCCAAATTTCTCTTAATCAAAAAGTCAACTTTTTGTCCCCTCGGGGTTTGACTTTCTGCCAGGGTTTTCATTTTTAGCAATTCCAGGGGTGCAAAAATAAGGTGCTTACACCTGTCTGATGTGCAGTTTGGTGAAATAACACGGTTCTTGGCTGATTATAAAGTTGTATTCGCATGGTCGTATTGGGATATGCCAGGGTTGGATACTGACATGGTTGTGCAAAGGTTACCAATTCTGCCAGGGGTTAAGCCGGTCAAGCAAAAGTTGAGAAGATTGAAACTTGAATGGACACTGAAAGTCAAAGATGAAGTGGTCAAGCAATTCCAAGCTGGATTTTTGGCAGTCTCCACGTACCCCGAATGGCTCGCAAATATAGTACTAGTACCAAAGAAGGACGGGAAAGTCAGGATATGCGTGGACTACAGAGATCTAAACAAGGCAAGCCCAAAAGATGATTTTCCTCTTGTAAGCACCTCATTTTTGCGCTCCCGAAAGAGCCGGAATTGCAAAACCTGGCTAAAAAGTCAAACCCTGAGTGGTCGAAAATTGACTTTTTGATCAAGTGAAAATTGGTCACCTTGATTTATCACAATGGATAGAGAATCCAGACACAGTTCCAACGCAACTGGGTTTGCTGGAATTGGAGTCCGGATGAAGGTTCTGCAGGGCGGTCAAACTTGAAGGGGAGCCAAAAGTTTACTTTTCACCGAACCCCGTGCCAGGTGCTTAGCCCTATGTCCTTGGATAGAGGGCTCCGATATGGTTCTAACGCAATTGAGTTTGGGCATATCGGAGTCCGGATGAAGGAGATATGAGCTGTCAAAGTTCTCGAGCAGCAAAAACTGGAAACTGCACACGTGGCGCAGAAACTGCGCATGTGGCAGCAAACGCAGCAAAATATCCCAGGGGGCAATCCTTAAATATCCAAAAATTGTCAAATATCTCAGGGACTAAACCAAAATTTGCAAGGGGCAATCCACAGATATCCGAAAGTGTCAAGTCGGTCGAATTGGTCAAATCAGTCGAATTGGTCAAATCGGTCAAGTCAAGGGGCAAATCCATAATTTTTTTATTTGTATCCAATCAAATATGTCGGATACACATACTTTTGTGTGTATCCGACACTATTCATCGGATACAAAGAGATACGATAGCAGGATCGCGCCGATTCCTCGACAAATTCGCGGCGGCATTAATTTTGCGAATAATTGTGTTTTGTATCCGGCATTAAATGCCAGATACAAATAACCCTTAGTGTATCTGGACTTGGAGGCCGGATACACATAGGACATAGTGTATTCGGCCTTCAAGGCTGGACATATACTTTTTTCCACTCACTTCCCTCCAAAAAGACCTCCTCTCTAGCTGCTACCTTTGCTCCCACAGCCCCCAAAACACCCCACCTTGCATCCCCACTCTCTCTTCTCTTCTTCTTCTTCACTTATCTATCCTAACTCAAGGAGTTGGCTGCTGTAGTTGCTGGAGAAGAAGCCTACAGCTCCTGTCCAAGCTCCAAGGAGGTGTCCACAACCCCCAAGGAAGCTTCTCAACCCCCACCCTAACTCAAGACCCCAAAACCTCTTGCATTCTCCTTCTTCCCCATCTTCATACCAAACCAAGGAGAGCTTTGCTGCTGTTGGTGAAGGAAGAAGCAAGCTCCAGCTCCATCCACATCCAAGAGAAGTTGCCACACACCTCCAAAAACAACTTGTAGAAGCAAGGTAAGCTTCCTCATAAGGTTTTATTTAACATATATAAGTGTGGGTTTGTTTGAAGCATTCAAACTCTCCATACTGTTGTCTTATTGTGTTCTACATAAGGAATGCTCTTCTCTTCATTTTATTGCTTATTTGTGTCCTCTATGGGGTCATGCTCCTTCTACGGTAAGAGAGGTAAGGCCCGGAGGCTTCACGTGAGGGAGAGGAGAGCATGGGCTAGGCCTAAGAAGGTGTAGAAATCACCTAGGAGCTGCTGTCTTTTTTTGTTGTGTCTTTTTTTTCTGGTTTCCAGCAGTCTATTCGTCCATTAAAAGGAAGCCTATTTCCTCTCTTATTCATCTAATGTACCCCCAAAGTAACCCCCCCCCCCCAATTTCCTTTCTAGATCTCTATTTTCCTTTCTCTCTTCCTTCACTTTTTATGGCTTTTCATGGGTGTATTTTGCTTGCTGTTCCTAGGCGTAAATCCGTTTTTTTTAGGCTGCAGGTGTTAAGGTACAAGTTCACTTTTCTTCTTGTCTTCTTCCATGCATGCAACCTTTGCTTATTAGTGTCTTTCTCTCTTGGTTTGTTACTATTATCGAGTATGAACACATGATCCTTTCCCTCCCATGAACTTGCTGTATTTTTTTCTATATACACCATGCTCCCCTTGCCCCTTATAACCTGTGATGGCCCATTTGAGTTGCCGCTGGGGCCAGCAGCAGCACCTCCTTTCTTGGTATCATATCAAGCCTAATCAAAACTCAACTTAATGGTTGCTGTCCACTTGTTTATAGTGAGATTTGGTTTACTTCCCATGAGCATGTTACAGATTTTTTTTTACTGTTTTTTTTTATAACAAATTGATAAGCATGAGAGATCTTTTGGGGCTACTGCTGGCAGCAGCAACAGCCCCCATGGTTCCAGGTTTTGCTGGCCGTAACCCCCTTGTGGCTTGCTGTTTTTCCGTTCGTGGCTTTAATGGCGGCCCACTCCCTAACCTCACTAACATGTTTCATTTGGTATATTCTTATGATCACCATGGTCAAGCATGCACCCCTTCCCCCTCAAAGCTATTGTTTCCTTTGGATACTTAAGCATGTTCCTCTGATCTGTTGTGCAAGGTTTTCTATTTTACTCTTGGAATGCATGTGAGCATGACCTCTTTCCCTATGAGCACACACATGCACATGTGTGCTGATGTTTTTTTGGTTTCTTTTGGCATGCCTCTCCCTCCTTGTATTTTACACTTCAAGCCCACCCTAGTTCAGGTTGCTAGCTACTGTCCCACACCTTCCCACAGGTCACTCAAAGCACATGTGCATCCACCCTAGCCTTACACCCTTTTACATGCCAAGCATGCACCATTCACCTCCTACAATCCTCTTGCCATGATGTTCATAGGCTGCTGCTGGGGACAGAAGTAGGCCTTGGTGCTACTGCTGTTCCTAGCAGCAAGTTGGCCCACACAGCAGCAACCCCCAGGGCAGCCCCACTTCCAATACCATGTAGGAATGCAACCCCCTCATCCCCTTGCGTGGAAGTGCCATTTTTGTTTAGGGTAAATGCATGTTTAGGTTCAGATTTAATCTTCTTTTTATTATATTGTGCATGTGGCCTCAATTTTAGTGCTCTTCTTCTTATTTATAATTGCAGTAGCTATCATGCATGCTCCCCCCATCTCAGGCCAACTTTGTATTGTTAAGTGCACCAATAAAACTCACCTTTTGCCCTTATATGTTTGTTGTTTGTGTGCATAAGGATATGATCCCCTACCTCTGTACCTTGGTTTATTATATTGTGCATGTGGCCTCAATTTTAGTGCTCTTCTTCTTATTTATAATTGCAGTAGCTATCATGCATGCTCCCCCCATCTCAGGCCAACTTTGTACTATTAAGTGCACCAATAAAACTCACCTTTTGCCCTTATATGTTTGTTGTTTGTGTGCATAAGGATATGATCCCCTACCTCTGTACCTTGGTTGATCTTAGCATGCTCAAACACCCTACCCCAGCTGCTGTCTCCAGCAGGTGGTTCATTTGTTTGCACCCCCAAGCCCAACCCATCAGACACTAAATGTGTATGCCATCTGTTAGCACCTGATTTTTGCACCCCCAAAATAAAGAAAAATGAAAAGTCAAACTAAAAGTCAAACCCTGAGGGGGTCAAAAATTGACCTTTTGATTCAAGAGAATTTGGCCATCAAACTTCATATCATTGAAAAGAATATGTCGACACGATTCCAACGCAACTGAATTTGCTGGAATCGGAGTCCGGATGAGAAAGATATGAGCTGGTCAAACTTTTGGAAGGCGAAAAGTTGACTTTTTGCTCGGCCCCAATCCAACTGCCAAAATTGATCTCAATATATAACTGGTTCCGAGCTGATTCCAACGACACTAAGTTTGTTGAAATCGGACACTGGACGAAGAAGTTATGAGCAGTTGAAGTTTCAGAAAAAACTGCCCATGTGGCAAAAAGGCAGCAAAAATGGACTAAACCAATAAAATAAATAAGATAAAAGTGTTTAATAATATTTTAATGAAGAGAATCTCGTTTTCTAATAAAATAATCGGAAAAATCGGATAAAAATCCTGCAATAAGCTAAATTGAATAAAGGTTTGAAATCCACACATTTTTAAAACGTGCGGGACCGTATTTACATTACGGGCAGGGCATGCCCGTATTTTAAATACGGGCACGCTTCTAGAAGGAAGACACGCGTCGCCGTACGGCGGAACACGCGTCCCGTACGGCCGAATCTGCGATAATTGCAAATATTCGTTTTTCGCCCGTATTTGAATTACGGGCAAGGCACGCCCGTACTTGAAGTACGGGCAAGGCGCGCCCGTAGATCAAATACGGGCACGGGATTTTTACCTATAAATAGAGAGGCCACCCCCCTTCATTGGGACAAGCCCTCTCCCCTGGCCATAACCCCTGCTCTCCTGAAGTAAACCTCGGCCACACTATGCCCAACTACCACGACCCTTGACCCAAACCTCTTTTATTCCTAAAATACCCCTGTCTTACCAAAACCATGCCTAACCTTTTCCTAACCCTCCTTTGAGTATAACCTCCCAACACACCCCTTTCAAAACCAACTTACGAATCTTTGGAGGACGCGGAAGCGCTGCCAAATTCATCAGAGAATTCATCACTAACAAAAACCATATTGTAAGTATGTGGAATTTTGTAATATTTTCATTTTTGTTTTCTTTTCTAAGTCTCTTTTAAATACTCTTTGTGCTACTAACTCACTTGCTGTTTTGAGTATCTTAAGAAGATGATGTTAGAAAGTTAGCCATTACAAGAAAGAAGGGAAAAGAAAGTACCTAAAGAGCATTTAGAATTGACAAATCAAATAATGATTTTCTTCATTCTTTAACATAGAAGGATTGAATCCTTCTTGAAGATTAATAAATGCCCTGTAATTCCTTACTTCCCCCCATTCAAAAGATGATCATGGACCACCCAAGAGGTGTTGATTCACATAAAAAAAAGAGGAAGAAAGGAGAAGAAGGCCTTTTAGGTCAAATGAAGCCAATGGAGCATCCGAAGGAACTGGAAAAACTAACTGGAGTCACTAGAACACCCAAGAAAGCCACGGAGATGATCCAGATTGAAATCGGCGGCAAAAATGCAAAACAGGTGGCGCCCGTAAACTCAGGCCGGTCCAGCCTGGACCGTGTCTGATTCACGGGCGAGGGGGACCGGAATCCATTCACGGGCAAGCCGGACCGTAGAGAAAATACGGGCACTTGTAAAATAATGTAAAATTTGTCATTTCTTGGTTTGGTTGGACCGGATCCGGCCTAAGCCGGCTTGAACCACTCCCCTTAACCATTTTGGGCTTTCTTAAGCCCATTTTTTACTTTGGGCCCATACGGGCCCACCAAGATTCCCTTGGGCCCGCTCGAGGGCCCACATTTAGACCGGCCCATACCAGGCCCGTTTTCAATAAAACGGGTCCAGGCCACTAGACTTTGGCTAATGGGCCCATTCCAAGCCCATTAAGCCCAAACTAAAGTTGTAAATATATAAAACTTAATAAAATAACCAAATGGGTTACCCAATAACCCAACTGGGCCTGAGGCCCAACTATAGCAGCCCACGGGTCTTCCAACAGGACCCTGATCCGACCCACTCCATTTAAATCCATAAAAAGATAAAATCAACTAAAAAAGGACCCACACCTCCAGCGGGCCCCGCCAGACCTAACAAGGTAGCATGCTGGTCTAGGAAGGGTGAACTTGACTCAAAAACCAGGGAGACCCGAGGGACCCGTCAAACCGACGGGGCGGACCGGGGTGTCTTTAGGACTTCCCCGGACTGTAACCGAGGACTTAGCTAGATCTCTAATAAGCCGCAGACCAGACTTAAACCCGATTAGGGCAAAACCGTGTCTGCCTGCACTCTCAGGCAGTGGCGACTCTGAAAATCCCGAGGCACGCGCCAAAGGCGCGCCCGGTGTGCGATCTAGGCCAGGTTTAGGTGCGCACAGCTTGGCGACTCTGCTGGGGAATCCCTCAACCCAGTCGGACCCTGGTTATCAAATGAGTCAACTAGGTGGATATAAGCAGATTTAGGAAGTGCTTCTTGTCCAACCTTAGTGGTTTATGGAACTTATGTAATTACATGATATTGGGGGATCCTGTCAAACGGACATGATAATCGCCTAAGGAAAGTGGTTTTTAACAGGGACCAATGTGACCCGCCCACTTACCTGGGGATCCACCCAAACATTGTATTACATACTGTTCTGTATTCTCACTATAAAAGCGACATTAAGGAACCCTTAATCAGCCCATTATCCGAGAATCACCCGAACAGACACGGCACTTGGCTCCACTGCACACACAAGCACCTCACTACACCGTGAATGAATTTTTAACTGCATGGGATGACATGCACGAGGGAGCCTGCATGAATGATCCGAACTGAATGCTGTTTGAACATGTGAATGCTCTTCTTAACCAAGACCTAGATCTCTCTAGCGGCCACCCTTCTTCAATCGAGAAACTTACTTTTGGGATGGTATTAGCCCTACGCTCCCGTGGCTTGCCGGGGAAAGCAGGGTAAACCCATCTCCCCAGGTTTCTGGACTCTTCAAGCGCCATTGGTTTCTTGCCATGGTACGCGAAGGGTCTAGTACTTGGCTCAGACCCTTGAAGGCAGGTGCCTTGGGCTGGGTATCCTTTCCCCACCTATTGATTCTGAAAAACCTTGATCTAAATGTGAATGTGAATGTGAATGCTAGAACAAAATAAGGGAAAAATCAATTTAAAACCTAAAAGTCCATCAGGGGCAACAACCCCGTCCTTCTGCATCAACCTAAGTAAAACCTAGACCATGGGCTGCCTTAGCCCTAATTTAGGTAACCAACCCAATTTGATCAAGGGTCTAACCCCAGATCCATGTATTTGAGTCCTGTGAACCGTGGGTCTCGACCCATTAAGTCCGTTGGAAGCATTCTAAGTCTTAGTTGGCCTTTTGAGCAGATGAGAGCCGGCCAGGTTAGACAGATCAGACAGAATTGAGTCAGATCAGAACAGGGGCAGAAAAACCCTAGATTTAGGATTTCAGCCCACCGGCCAAGAAGCAACCTTGTACCCTCCTTTTGGGTTCCCAACAACCCTAAAGGTGATTTTCTTTACAGAATTATTTTTGTAAATTTTGCCCTCGATGGCAAATTGTAAATATTTTTGTTGTGATCCGACACCAAGAGCAAATAAAAGGACAGATGAAAGAAAAGGCTGATTAGGACTTAGGAGTGCTTCCTTACACAAGTATGTCTAAGAGTCGTGCCTTAACAGGCACCAACCCTTTTTAGGACCATGCACACACCTGTTGATTTTTTTAAAGCATTTAACTTCCACTTCACTTGTGTATATATTTGTTCTTGCATTAAACATGTGCACTTCGAGATCATTTACACCAACCTGTTTAGCCGAACTACTTCCAAAAATGCACAAAATATTTTCCGAGCATGCATTGAGCCAGCTTCTGAGGTGCTCATCAAAATTGCTTTTCAAAGCACACAATGAAGTGGCCTTCGGGCCTACATTGAATCGTCTTTCATGACAAACATTAACTTTGTCTCGTGCTACGCACAATAAAACCGTCATCTGTGGTTACATTGAGCTAGCTATTTAGACATAAATCAAATCGCCCATCTTGCGGCGTAAATTCTCCATGCCATTGTTCAGGACACGTTTTCAAAGAAATTTTCAGTCGCCGCCCATTAAGGCACGGATATGATTTCCTCAGATTTGAACTCATAAAGCACGTGTTGCATGGTTTTGAAAACCATCAAACACAATATGATCTCCAGAGTCTCAATCTCTGAAAGATCGAACTGCAAGTTTTTTTTAACATCGCAATTTTCAGGAAAAACTCTTGATTAGATATGGCATTGTCACACACTGTTCACAGTGATGTTTTGTCAAAGTTGTGATTTTCATGCATGAATCATCCCATATCTGTTTTCGTTCATCGTGACACCAGAGCACCACTCACGGTGTAAATGATCTCGTCACACACAACACCTTGTTCATAAGTTGAAAAGAAACTGATTGAGATCTTTTATGAACAGGTACAATTCAGGTACTTCACACTAAAAGCACTACTCAGAACGCTACATTTGCATTGAAAAAGGACTGCAATGAATTCTTCTGAGGCTCCAACTTTGTCATCCTCACAACCAAGAACCGAAGAACAGCAAATCATGATGGATCTAAGTCAACAAGTAGCCATGACACATGCCACGGGGGTTCAAGTACCAGAAGTCCAACAGGGACAACCACCCCAGCCGAACCTCATGGCAGTTGATCTGCCACCACGGGACACCCAATTCCCACATCCGGCAGCAATAGCCACCCACCCTCCACAACAAGAACCATGCATGCCTGTCCAGCTGGGACAGGAAGAGCAAGACCGGAACAGGGTACGGAAGGCCCAACTTGAAGAAAGGTTGGCTGCAATAAAGGAAGACAGTAAGGCCCAAATAGCCGCAATAAGAGAAGAGCTCTTGAAACAACTCCAGCCCAACCCAGTACGTGAGGAAACCACACTGGAGAGCTTGTGTCTTTTCCCAGACATCCATCTGCCAGCAAAGTTCCGATGTCCTGACTTGCATAAGTTTGACGGTACTGGCTGTCCTTTGATACACCTGCGATCCTATGTTGGTGACATGTGCCAATATGTGAAAGAAGAAAAGATCATGGTTCAGTTCTTCCAGAGATCGCTAACTGGGGCAGCATATTCTTGGTTCCTAAGTCTGGACAAGCAGAAGGTCAAGACATGGAACGACCTTGCTGCTGTATTCATCCAACAGTACCATTTGAATAGACCGACGGTTCAAACCCGGGCAGAATTGCAGAAATTGTCAAAGGGAAATAGTGAGTCTGTAAGAGACTACGCTAAAAGATGGATGAAACTAGCAAATATGGTTCAACCCCCTCTCCTTGAACAAGAACAGACTTCTCTGTTCATTTCATCACTGGAGCAGCCATACTTTACAATGCTGTTGGGACAATGTGTTGCAAGTTTCGCCGATTTGATGAGAACGGCTGAAAGGATCGAAGATGCAGTTAAGGCTGGAAAAATAGGAGCTTCTATGACAGAATCCTCCCAAGAAGACATAAGATATGAGGGAACGATCAACCATGTCCGATCTGCTAAGCGCAAGAGAGGAAATGATCACCCCTGTGCAAATGTCACCATGGCTCAACTGAAGGAGCCCTTGACTAAGGAAGAAAGAAAGAACCGTATGTTCACACAGCTCCCATATTCCCTGACTGAGTTGTTGCCTACCTTACTGCAAGAAGGACACCTGAAGCAGGTTCCCCCAAATCCAAGGGCACCAGCAAGTAGAGGGTATGACCCATCCAAGACATGTGGTTACCATAAGGGAGCATCGGGGCATGATACTGACGAATGTTGGAGCCTCCGTCATGCAGTCCAAGATCTCCTTGAAGCTGGGGAACTCAAAATTGATCCTCTACCAAATTGAAAAAAAAAATTTTTGAAAAAAAAAAAAAAATCATCTTTATGCAGCCTAGCATTTCATGGATTCTGGTTTCTGATGTTTGTTTCTTTTGGCAGGAACCCCGTCGGTAGTTGAAATGGACCACACCTCAGAAACAAGTCATGATGCAGCCCAGCAAATATCCAGCATAGTGGCCTCTCTATGGAGTTTACTACGAATGATAACAATCAAGGAAGAAACATGTAACAAATGCTGGGAAGCATTAGGAAAAGAAAATTTCGAACTAAGATCTCGAATAAGGGTCCTTGAAGAAGAAATCCAACAAATGAAGGGAATGATACCCCTGAACAGTCAGGAAGTAAGCCACCCGCCAACCATGATAGGTAGTCGGATGCAAAAAGAGAAAGGGAAAGCTGTGGCAGCAGATGTTCCTCAAGTCATGAAAAAACAGAATCCTTTAGATGATTCCCCAAGGAGAACGAAAGAGGAAGCAGAGGCCAGAATGAGGAGGGTTTTTACCCCATTACCATATGCACCGGCAGAGTTGCTTCCAACACTATTGAAGGAGGGGTATGTACAGATTAAGCCCCCGAACCCCCGAATGATTCGGTCCAGAAGCTACAACGCTGCAGAACGATGTGAATACCATGCTGGTGCTCCAGGACATCACACAAACCGGTGTTGGGATCTGAGGCATGACATTCAAGATCTAATTGATCAAGGGTTCTTGAAAGGACTGTTTGAGCAACCGGAATCTGTCAAAGGACAAGACATCTCGGACAAGTTGACACAGGTCCGAATGTCTGAATCAACCATCTTCTCGCAGGAAAGGGAAGATGATGTGAAAAAGAAGGATGAGGAGAGCACCTGAAGGTTTCCTCCCATGGCATGCAACCGAACTCCAAAAATGCTGATTCGTATCAGCCACCTTTTGCATAATTTGCTACTTTGCTTTTGTCTATGCTTTATTTAATTTTAGAACTTGACAACATGCTTCTTTTTGCAAGATAATGAAGTCTTTTGGGGAATCACCAAAGTGTTGAACCATACCAAGACAAGACTGTGATCTCAGGTCAAACTTGAACAATCAAATTTGAAAATTGGAATGTGCCAGACAGCACAAACTGTGTTGGTCTCAACATAGCCAAGGGATCCCCCACCTGCACCACATTTGAACCCAACCTTACCAAACAGTGGGACAAGCTGAAAGAAAAAAGGAAGAAGGGGCAAGATGCCTATACCAGTTAAGGGTCACTGACATGATCCAGGATCAATGATCCCAATGACATGATGAGAGGCCATTTTTGGCTAAAATACTTCAAACAAATTCCGCTAGTTAGACATGATTGAGCTTGATCGTCTCATTTCTAACCCACGTTATGTCTAGCCACCCCAAACTGGGGCAAAGTCAAAAAGAAAAATGAATAAAGATGAAAGTGGTTCTTGAGCCAGTTAATTGTACAAGGACAAGTAAGTGTTACATTCTCTGTAAAAGGATGAAAGGCCATCCTTGATTTTCTCCCAAGAATCATCTGACACAAGATGAAACTCTAGCAAAACACTTTGGGCCGAACAATTCCTTCATTAACCCTGCCATGTCCTGTCTTCAAAACTGGGGTACATAAGCTTCATGAAATTGGAGACATGAGAAAGATAAAGGGGAAAATAGGGCAAAGCGAAAAGCACCCTAAAAAGGAGAAACGGGATAAAACCCAGAAAACAAGAATGTGAAGAAAAGAAAGAATAGAATTGGGGCAATTCCCTTTGAGAAAAGGAAAGAAGAAAAGAAAGAAAAAAACAAAAGAAAAACAAGAGCTGGGGCAAACCCCAAAAGCAAAAGTCAAGGTTTGGGGCAAAAGAACCCAAGAAAGGAAAGAAAAGAAAAGAACAAAGATGGAAAAAAGGTAAAGAAGCTACACAAAGCTGAAGGGGCAAAAGATGAAGCAAGCCCTAACCAAGAAAAGTGGACAGGACATGGCTCTTACCCTACTTACAAATTTTGAGCCTTTATATCATTTCTTCTGGACCCATAAACCCAGCCTACGTTTCGTCCAGTTATGAAGTCCTTTCTGATTACAGAGAATGTGACACTAACTCCTAGACAAACTGGCAATGACAGAATCAAAGGAACAAAAGAACTTTGGCTAGACATAATGGTCACCCATAGAATGGAGTTATATAGGATTTGAGCTTATTTATCCTTCATTTCTAAACACTGGAAACAAAGCCTACATTTCGTCCTACTAATAAGTCCTCTTTGATCATTGGATCGTGATCCATGGAAATTGACAGGACCCTTAGACTGGGGCAATGCACCAAACCCGAATAAGGGAACTAAATGAGAGAGAAACCATTTCAAAACCCCCAACCAAGGGTGGAAAAAACAAGAGAGAAAATTAAAAGAGCTGGGGAAGGGCAGTGCCAAAGAAACCCCCTGAACCCAAAACAATTCCCCTCATTCTAACTTGGGGCATGCCATTGAAGGCAAAAATGTTGAGACCTTTACAGGGAATGCTGAGAAGCACCATTTCATAAAGTCTAAATGAGAGTGTCAGGTGACTGACCCAAAGATTATTGGTCTTGTCATGGACCCACTTTGAAAAGCGGGAATTCCAAACATTGGTGAATTCCCAAAAGGTTTTGATTACTTATGTTTTGCATGTAATTTTGATTAACTAAATTTCACTTGAACTTTTGCAGGTACTGACAAAGCTTGAAACAGACAGACAAGGCCATTACGGCAAATTCACATTCTGATGCAGGAAAAATTACCTCCATGTATTCTCACATGGGGCACAGAAAGCTAAAATTCGTCACCATGTATTCACACATGGGGCACAGAAAAGTCATTACAATGTATTCACACATTGGATGCCATCACAGCGTATTCACACGTTGGATGTAAAAGCTAAAATTCGTCACCATGTATTCACACATGGGGCGCAGAAAAGTCATTACAATGTATTCACACATTGAATGCCATCACAGCGTATTCACACGTTGGATGTAAAAGTAAAATTCGTCACCATGTATTCACACATGGGGCGCAAAAAAGTCATCACGGCGTATTCACACGTTGGATGCCATCACAGCGTATTCACACGTTGGATGTAAAGAAAAAGAGTCACCATGTATTCACACATGGGGCGCAGAAAAAGCCATCATGATGTATTCACACATTGGATGCCATCACCATGTACTCACACATGGGATGTAAAATGAATCGTCACCATGTATTCACACATGGGGCGCAAGCAGAATCGGCACCATGTATTCACACATGGAACGCAGAAAAGCCATTCCTGCGTATTCACACGCTGATGAAAAAACAAAACCGTCACAGTGTATTCACACATTGGACGAAGAAGAAACTGGAATCGAAACCACTGACGGATAAGTCAGAAATTGGTGAGGGAATGTCCCAACATAATTTGTGATATTAAACCTGTTGATACATGAATTTGAAAAGAAAAATGGATTGAGAAAAGGAAAAAAGAAGAAGAAGAGAAAAAGATTGAGAGAGAAAAGAAATGAACAAAGACAAAAGAAACGAAATATCTCCAAAAGACAAGAGCCACCATGTATTCTCACATGGGGCACCCCAGAGACAAAAGTCGCCATGTATTCTCACATGGAACTCAAAAAGAGTCATCACAATGTATCCACACATTGGTTGACAAAAGTTTGTGAAGCCACCGACAAATAAGTCAGCTTCGAATATCATTAAGACAAAAAAAAGGACAGACAAAAGTCACCATGTATTCACACATGGGACGCAAGGAAAGTCATCACAATGTATCCACACATTGGTTGACAAAAGTTTGTGAAGCCACCGACAAATAAGTCAGCTTCGAATTAAGACAAAAAGACAAAAGTCGCCATGTATTCACACATGGGACGCAAAGAAAGTCATCACAATATATCCACATATTGGTTGACAAAAGTTTGTGAAGCTACCGACAAGTAAGTCAGCTTCGAATAGAATCAAGACAAAAAAAGACAGAGAAATTCGTCACCATGTATTCACACATGGGACGCAAAGAAAGTCATCACAATGTATCCACACATTGGTTGACAGAAGTTTGAAAGGCCACCGACAAATAAGTCAGCTTTAAATCAAGACAAAAAGACAGAAAAAGAGTCACCATGTATTCTCACATGGGACACAGACAAAATTCGTCACCATGTATCCACACATGGGACGCAGAAAGAGTCATAATGTATTCACACATTAATTGACCAAAGTTTGTGGTACCAATGCCGCCAGTGATTAAACTGAAGATTGGCTGAGGCACACCTGGGTGTTGTTTTTCAACTCACCCCCTGCGGAGACTTTACATGGTCCAACCCTGAGATACTAAGTTCAAAATAGACCAATTTAACTTCGGGTTCCCTTTCCCAGCCGTTTGGCTAAAATAGACCAGTTTAAACCGGGTTCCCTTTCCCAGCCATTTGGCTAAAATAGACCTGTTTAACTGTGGGTTCACTTTCCCAGCCGTTTGGCTAAAATAGACCAGTTTAACCCCGGGTTCCCTTTCCCAGCCGTTTGGATAAAATAGACCAGTTTAAACCGGGTTCCCTTTCCCAGCCGTTTGGCTAAAATAGACCTGTTTAACTGTGGGTTCACTTTCCCAGCCGTTTGGCTAAAATAGACCTGTTTAACTGTGGGTTCCCTTTCCCAGCCGTTTGGCTAAAATAGACCAGTTTAACTGTGGGTTCCCTTTCCAAGCCGATTGCCTAAAATAGACCTGTTTAACTCTGGGTTCCCTTTCCCAGCCGTTTGGCTAAAATAGACCAGTTTAACCACGGGTTCCCTTTCCCAGCCGTTTGGCTAAAATAGACCAGTTTAACTTTGGGTTCTCTCTCCCAGCCGTTTGGCTAAAACAGACCAGTCTAAACAGGGTTCCCTTTCCCAGCCAGTTGGCTAAAACAGATCAGTCTAAGGTTCTCTTTCCCAGCCGTTTGGCTAAAATAGATCAGGTCCAGGGTTCTCTTCCCCAATCATTCCAAATGATTAAAATAAATCAATTTGTCTTTGGGTTCTCTTCCCCAACTGTTTTAGGACAGTTAAAATAGATCTATAATCAGGTACCAAAATAGCTTTACGAAGTCCGTACCTGTTAAAATCCTGAAAAGGCACAAGCCCCCAGGGGAGTACCACTACTCAAGCTCTTCAGAAAAACCCCACGGAGTTGTTTGATTAGTTAAAGATTACGTCAATCCCCAACAGAACAAGCACTGATATTTTGCAGGTTCAAAGGAAGAAGAAAGATGCAAGATGAACATGAGAAGGATACTTTGATCCTTCATTCCCCAGCAGAGGCTTCATCCCCAGCAGAGCTCAAAAGAAAGAAAATCGTCGAGATCCTCAGAGCAAAAAGAGACGCCACAATAATCCCCAGGGAGTCATCTTGACAGATCATGCTCCCACCAGATCCCCAGTGGAGTAACTCTTGAATGGAAAAGAAGCTCTAATGCCTCGACAAGAGAAAGAACCTGGCAAGGAGAAGCAACAAGGAAAAAGCAATAATGGGCCAATTCGCCCCTTCTTGTAAATTTTGATTCCCACTTTTGTAAATAGCATAGGCTAGAATAGGTGTGTGTGGTCTCCGAGATGATGGACAGCAGCGTGGAAGCTTCCTCCCGTCCTCCCACCTGTACTCCCAAACCCATACCTTGGCCCGTTCCTTCTCAAAAAAAAAAAAAAAAAAAAAAAAAAAAAAAAAAAAAAAAAAAACCCAAACTCAAAGAATCAAGAAGAAATCAAAACTGAAGTCACTAAAAGCTTTAATGGAACAAACAAAAAGAAAAGAACATTGTTAAGTGCCTTGCATCAACGCCGAAACAGGCTGATGAGCTCAAAATTTAATCCTATCTTTCTCAGAAAACTAAGGAACAACCCTATTCAAACCCGAAAGAGGGTATAGGGATTCCAAAATCAGGAAGTGATACCAGACATCTGACGCTTCCCTTTTAAACAATTCAGTGATTGAGCTCGTCGACCATGTCGACAGAAATGCAAGGTGCAAAAATAAGGTTCTTTTTCTTCTTTGCCGTTCATCCCCTAAGGTGACTCCAGCAAAGAGGGGCAGCTGTTAGCACCTGATTTTTGCACCCCCAAAATAAAGAAAAATGAAAAGTCAAACTAAAAGTCAAACCCTGAGGGGGTCAAAAATTGACCTTTTGATTCAAGAGAATTTGGCCATCAAACTTCATATCATTGAAAAGAATATGTCGACACGATTCCAACGCAACTGAATTTGCTGGAATCGGAGTCCGGATGAGAAAGATATGAGCTGGTCAAACTTTTGGAAGGCGAAAAATTGACTTTTTGCTCGGCCCCAATCCAACTGCCAAAATTGATCTCAATATATAACTGGTTCCGAGCTGATTCCAACGACACTAAGTTTGTTGAAATCGGACACTGGACGAAGAAGTTATGAGCAGTTGAAGTTTCAGAAAAAACTGCCCATGTGGCAAAAAGGCAGCAAAAATGGACTAAACCAATAAAATAAATAAGATAAAAGTGTTTAATAATATTTTAATGAAGAGAATCTCGTTTTCTAATAAAATAATCGGAAAAATCGGATAAAAATCCTGCAATAAGCTAAATTGAATAAAGGTTTGAAATCCACACATTTTTAAAACGTGCGGGACCGTATTTACATTACGGGCAGGGCATGCCCGTATTTTAAATACGGGCACGCTTCTAGAAGGAAGACACGCGTCGCCGTACGGCGGAACACGCGTCCCGTACGGCCGAATCTGCGATAATTGCAAATATTCGTTTTTCGCCCGTATTTGAATTACGGGCAAGGCACGCCCGTACTTGAAGTACGGGCAAGGCGCGCCCGTAGATCAAATACGGGCACGGGATTTTTACCTATAAATAGAGAGGCCACCCCCCTTCATTGGGACAAGCCCTCTCCCCTGGCCATAACCCCTGCTCTCCTGAAGTAAACCTCGGCCACACTATGCCCAACTACCACGACCCTTGACCCAAACCTCTTTTATTCCTAAAATACCCCTGTCTTACCAAAACCATGCCTAACCTTTTCCTAACCCTCCTTTGAGTATAACCTCCCAACACACCCCTTTCAAAACCAACTTACGAATCTTTGGAGGACGCGGAAGCGCTGCCAAATTCATCAGAGAATTCATCACTAACAAAAACCATATTGTAAGTATGTGGAATTTTGTAATATTTTCATTTTTGTTTTCTTTTCTAAGTCTCTTTTAAATACTCTTTGTGCTACTAACTCACTTGCTGTTTTGAGTATCTTAAGAAGATGATGTTAGAAAGTTAGCCATTACAAGAAAGAAGGGAAAAGAAAGTACCTAAAGAGCATTTAGAATTGACAAATCAAATAATGATTTTCTTCATTCTTTAACATAGAAGGATTGAATCCTTCTTGAAGATTAATAAATGCCCTGTAATTCCTTACTTCCCCCCATTCAAAAGATGATCATGGACCACCCAAGAGGTGTTGATTCACATAAAAAAAAGAGGAAGAAAGGAGAAGAAGGCCTTTTAGGTCAAATGAAGCCAATGGAGCATCCGAAGGAACTGGAAAAACTAACTGGAGTCACTAGAACACCCAAGAAAGCCACGGAGATGATCCAGATTGAAATCGGCGGCAAAAATGCAAAACAGGTGGCGCCCGTAAACTCAGGCCGGTCCAGCCTGGACCGTGTCTGATTCACGGGCGAGGGGGACCGGAATCCATTCACGGGCAAGCCGGACCGTAGAGAAAATACGGGCACTTGTAAAATAATGTAAAATTTGTCATTTCTTGGTTTGGTTGGACCGGATCCGGCCTAAGCCGGCTTGAACCACTCCCCTTAACCATTTTGGGCTTTCTTAAGCCCATTTTTTACTTTGGGCCCATACGGGCCCACCAAGATTCCCTTGGGCCCACTCGAGGGCCCACATTTAGACCGGCCCATACCAGGCCCGTTTTCAATAAAACGGGTCCAGGCCACTAGACTTTGGCTAATGGGCCCATTCCAAGCCCATTAAGCCCAAACTAAAGTTGTAAATATATAAAACTTAATAAAATAACCAAATGGGTTACCCAATAACCCAACTGGGCCTGAGGCCCAACTATAGCAGCCCACGGGTCTTCCAACAGGACCCTGATCCGACCCACTCCATTTAAATCCATAAAAAGATAAAATTAACTAAAAAGGGACCCACACCTCCAGCGGGCCCCGCCAGACCTAACAAGGTAGCATGCTGGTCTAGGAAGGGTGAACTTGACTCAAAAACCAGGGAGACCCGAGGGACCCGTCAAACCGACGGGGCGGACCGGGGTGTCTTTAGGACTTCCCCGGACTGTAACCGAGGACTTAGCTAGATCTCTAATAAGCCGCAGACCAGACTTAAACCCGATTAGGGCAAAACCGTGTCTGCCTGCACTCTCAGGCAGTGGCGACTCTGAAAATCCCGAGGCACGCGCCAAAGGCGCGCCCGGTGTGCGATCTAGGCCAGGTTTAGGTGCGCACACCATCCCCCACCCAACCTGTAAGCAAGGCCCAATCTTTGCCCAACAGGCCTAGCTATTTAATTGCTGTTGTCCCACTGTACCTAAAGCAATGTTTCTTTATGTGTATCTCTTGATAGCTTGCATTGATACCATGTGATGCGTCTTGTTGTGAGTTTTTAATCTTTCATTGATTGGAGAAATGCAAGCATCCCGGTGGGGATGCCAAGACCCCCGTCTCATTGCCATATGTGGATAGAAGGAAGTGAAGGGCAGCACCTCCATGCACCATCGCCTACACCCTTGCCTTTGTTGAGAAACCCAAGGTAAACCACATGGGATGCCTCCCCCATGACCCGAACCAATGTGGACCCACCTAGGGGCCCACACAACTTGTATAACCTCCTGGGAAGCCAATAAAACCACCCCCATTGCACAGCCCTTAAAAATACATTATTGGGTGTGAATCTTTGATTTTTGTTGATTTGAATAATCTCACAATTAAACCAAGTGTACCGATAGGGTTTCCGGGTCACCCGGAAACCCAACATGGAACCTGGACCACCGGTCCAATTTGGAACAATTAGTGGGCCTTCCAACAGGGCCCACCAAGCCCAATACACTTCTTGTGCATGCAATTAAGCAACTTAAAGCAATTAACTGAACCAAGTGGGCCAAGCCCAATGTGGCCCACCCCAAACCCATTTTTGTGTAGCATGATGTGCAATAAGTAGCATGGTTTGGCCGAGACCAAGGGCAAGGGCCTATCGGGCCCGCCAAGCCCATTAACCAAACCGAGTAAGGGTGCAAACCCTAAGCTTCAAGGAATTTGGGCTTTCGAGCCCAAAACTGGACCACCGGCCTCAAGCCCAGTGTCCAGTGCACTTTTGCAAAGATAAATAAAGATAAGTTAAAACGTTTTTTGGCAACCAACATGGGGCCCACCTAGGGGCCCGCAAACCAATGCCGACCCATTTTTTGCATAAAAGCTACTTAAATCTTTAAATTAAAACTTAAGATAAAACCAATTCACTAAACCTAAACCCAAAGGGCCTCTCAGGCTAGACTGAGGCCCTACAAGGGATTTGTGGGCTTAACCAAGCCCACCAGGGACACCGTGGGTCTTCCAACGGGGCCCACCCAGTCAAACTCAGATCACCCAAGTTAAGCAAGATAACATCAATTATAGGGACCCACACCACTCAGGCGGTCCCGCCAGACTTAACTAAATTGCATGCTGGATAAGGAATCTGGTGAAGACCAAAGCAAGCTGACTCAAACCAAGGAATCCACGGGACCCGTCATCTGAGGGGGTGGTCTGGGGTGTCTACGGACTTCCCCAAACCGCAACAGAGACCTTCTCAGAATCTCAAGCCGCAGACCAGCCCAATAGACTAACTTAGGCACCCAGGTGTCCACCTGCTCCTCATCAGGCGGTGGCGACTCCGAATTTTCCCGTGCTGCGTTTCCGACGCATGCACACCTCTTCCACACATAGCCTGTTCTCATAGCCTGTTCTTGTCGATAATACTGCTGCACATAGCCTGTTCTCATTCATGGACGGTTTCTCGGGGAATAATCAAATCAAGATGGCAAAGGAAGATCAGGAAAAAACAACTTTCATCACACCATGGGGTACCTTCCACTATACTGTCATGCCATTTGGGCTTAAAAATTCCAGGGAAACCTATCAGCGGGCCATGACAGCACTATTCCATGATATGATCCACAAGGAGATGGAAGTCTATGTAGATGATATGATTGCCAAGTCCTGTAAAGAAGAAGACCATTTGATCAACTTGAAAAAGGTGTTTGACCAACTCAGAAAATATAGTCTACGGCTTAACCCAGCAAAGTGTGTCTTTGGGGCTACATCAGGAAAATTGTTGGGATTCATAGTGAGCAGAAGGGGAATCGAGATTGACCCAACAAAAGCAAAAGCAATTATTGAAATGCCACCACCCAGAACAGAGAAGGAAGTTAAGGGTTTTCTCGAAGAATTTAGTAAATCAGCTGGTTCATAGCACAGCTCACTGCCACCTGTGAACCAATCTTTAAGTTGCTAGGAAAGAACAACCCAACGGCCTGGAATGATTATTGCCAACAGGCCTTTGATAAAATAAAGGAATATTTGCTGAATCCACCTGTGCTAGTGCCACCAACTCCGGGAAGACCACTGATTCTGTACTTGTTAGTTTTGGAGACATCAATGGGGTGTGTCTTGAGACAGCATGATGAGACGAGCAGAAAGGAAAGGGCAATTTACTATCTGAGTAAGAAGTTCACAGAATATGAAGCCAAGTATTCTCCATTGGAAAAGACTTGTTGTGCTTTAGTGTGGGCTACTCAAAGACTGAGGCATTACTTCCTCAGTCATTCCACATTATTGATATCCCGAATGGACCCACTGAAGTACCTATTTGAAAAACTGGCATTAACTAGTAGAACGGCGAAGTGGCAGCTATTGCTTTCTGAATTTGACCTCAAATATGTCACTCAAAACGCAATTAAGGTCAAGCAATTGCTGATCACTTAGCTGAGTTTCCCTTGCCAGACTATTAGCCATTAAAGACTAATTTTCCTGATGAGGAAGTTTTATTTACTAAGAAGATGACAGTGAAAGTTCCTGGCAGATGTTCTTCGATGGGGCTGTAAGCACCTCATTTTTGCGCTCCCGAAAAAGCCGGAAATGCAAAACCTGGTCAAAAAGTCAAACCCTGATGGGTCAAAATTTGACCTTTTGATCAAGTGATAATCTGTCACCTTGCTTCATCTCAATGGATAGAGAATCTAGACACGGTTCCAACGCAACTGGGTTTGCAAGAATCGGAGTCCGGATGAGGGTCCCGCGGGCGATCAAACTTGAGGATGAGCCAAGAGTTGACTTTTCCTCGATTTCTGTGCCAAATACCTTGCTCTATCCCATTGGATAGAGGATCTCGACACGGTTCCAACGCAACTGGGTTTGCAAGAATCGGAGTCCGGATGAAGGTTCTGCGGGCAGTCAAACTTAAGGGAAGGCCAAAAGTTGACTTTTCCTCGAACCCCGTGCCAAGTGCTCAGCCCTATGTCATTAAATAGAGGGCTCCGATACGAGTTCAACGCAATTGAGTTTTCTCAAATCGGAGTTCAGATGAGTAAGATATGAGCTGTCGAAGTTTCCGAGCAGCAAAGCCGGAAGCTGCACACGTGGCAAAAGTCTGCACACATGGCAAGCAGCAGAGCAAAAAGGTCCCAGGGATTAAATCTGTAATTACCCAAATTAGTGAAAAATATCTCAATGGTAAAGCTGCAGATATCCAAGGGTATCAGGGACTAGATCCATAAGCGTCAAAACTTGAGAAAATATCCCAGGGATCAATCTGTAAATATCCAAAAGTATCAGGGACTAAATCTGTAAATACCAAAAGTATCAAGGACTAAATCTGTAAATATCCAAAAGTATCAGGGACTAAATCTGTAAAAATCCAAAGTTCCAGGGACCAATCCGTAAATATTAGGATTTGATCATGATTGCTGTCCCCTATGGGCATACATGGGCATCACCCATGCATGCCACCCCTCCTACATCTCTCTCTCCCTCTCTCTACCACATGGGCATGCATCAACCTCATCCATGGATGCATCTCTCTTTCTCTCTCCCACATGGGCATACATCATCATCCATGCATGCCACCTCTCATGCAACTCTCTCTCTCTCTCTCTCTCCCATGATTATGCCCCCCATGCATGCATGCCCATAAGACATGCCACATAATAAAACCCCCCAAAGCCCCATACGTATGGGTCTCTCTCTCTCACTTTGAGGAGATTTTTTCCCACCATCTCCTTCTCCACCCTTCTTCTCCATCTCTCCCAAGCTCTCTTCACCTCTCTCAAGCTCTCTTCCATGGCTTCCTAACCCTCCATCCTTCCTCCCTTCTTCATCCTCACCACTTGACACTTGAAGGAGAAGAAAGAGCTTGCTGTTGGTGGACAAAGTGGAGGTGCTCCAGCAACTCTTGGAGCTTCAAGTGGGTCCAAAACTCATCACAAAGGGTTTTAAACCTCAAGGTAATGTTCCCCATGGTATTTTGTTCATGATATATGAAAATGAGCTCCATATGAGCATGTGTTTTCACCATGTGTTTCTTCCCATTTCAAGCATGCCATCCTCTCCCATTTTGTTCCCCATGTGCATGTCCTCTTGATGTTGTGTTGTCACCTTCTCATGCTCATTTGATGGGTGGTCAGCCCCACATGGCAAGAAAGGTAAGATGCCGGTAGAATAAAGAGAGGCTAGGGAGTAGTTTGGTGGGTTAGAGAGACCTTGCAACCACCATTCGGCTACTGTTTTGGCTTTCGTCATGGAGGTCTATTCTTCAAAGAGTGGAGCATGTTCCATTCATGTGTGCCATCTAATGTATCCCTAAAGTAACCCCCCCTTCTATTCCCTTCTTTATGTGAATCTTCTCTTAGAGCAAGAGCATGATCTAGATTGATATTGTCATGGTAAAGATCATGAGATGCATGCTGGAGTTTATGTCTTATGTTTGGTCATACATAGTCTAGTTGTTGTCTTGTGCATGCCTAATCGTTATCATGTGAATGCATAATACCCTCTTGATTGTCCTTTAGAATTTCAAACCTTCGTGCCATGATTTGTAGGGTTATAAAATTGCCTCATTTTGTAACTATTTTCACATGTTCTCATGTAGGTTTCCATCATTTTTTTTTCTCATTGTTTTGTGATCATGAGGAGCCAACGCCTTTGCTTGTGCATCCCTATGTGCTTGCATGGATTTTCATTTGCTAGAAGCATGCTTAGTTGACATGAGTAGGACACCGTTTGGGTGAAGTATGCATGCGATGGAAACAAGATTTTTTGATCTTAGGTGGCCCACTTTCTTGTATAATCCAACCATGCTTTGAAACATGTGTTTTATCTTGGTTTGATGTCCTCCTATGTGCACGCATGTTTGCTCATTTTTCCGAAGGCCAAAGACCGAAACAGGGATGCTTGATCCCTGTTCAAGTACTGTCCTTTGCAAGAGAGAGGAGAAAGGGAACCCCCACCCATCCCCTTGCTGTTTTGATTTTGAAAACCTCAAAAGAAAAGCCAAATGGCTTCATCTGGACCATGGTGGGCCCCACAGGGGCCCACACAACTACTGAGACACCCTAAGAACCCAAGAAACACCCCGAATGGCAGAAACCCAAAAAATGGCCATTTCAAGGTGATCCGGCAACTCAGGCCGGATCACCTGCGGCCTAGGTGTATCCGGCAACTAAGGCCGGATAACCTATGGCCCCTGTGTATCCGGCCAGTGAGGCCGGATCACTTACAGACCCTGTGTATCCGGCCTGAGTTGCCGGATACACACAGAAATGTGGTTTTTGCTCATTTTTTATCCTTTGCCGAATTTTGGAGTGACTTAAACCAAAACCACTGAACCAACAGGGTTTCCGGGCCACCCGGAAACCCAACTTGGGACCTGGACCGCCGGTCCAACTCGGAACACCCGTGGGCCTTCCAACGGGGCCCACCAAGCCCAATAAACCCAAAAGCATGCAATTAAACCACTTAAGTAAAATCAACTTATTTGAACCGGATGGGCCAAAGCCAATGCGGCCCACCCAAGCCTGGATGTGTGAAATGAGTGCATAAACTGCTTGGTTTGGCCGAGACCATGGGCCAGGGCCTGTCGGGCCCGCTAAAGCCCACCAACCAAACCGAGTTAGGGTGCAAGCCCTAAACTCCAAGGAACTGGGCTTCCAAAGCCCAAAGCCTGGATCACGGGCCCCAAGCCCAATGACCAGCCCACTTTGGCAAACCAAAGAAGATAAAAGATGCAAAATCACTTGGCCACCATGTGGGCCCACCTAAGGGGCCCACAAACCAATCCGCCCCACCACTTGCATAAAAACCACCTAAGCTTCAAACTTGAACCTTAATAAAAAACCAACTCATTATCCAAAGCCCACAGGGCCTCCCAGGGTTAGACAGAGGCCCACCAAGGGCACATGGGCTTACCTAAACCCAACAAGGACACCGTGGGCCTTCCAACAGGGCCCACCCAAACAGACCCAGATCACTTAAGTTAAGCAAAGATAAAATCAAATTAAAGGGACCCACACCACTCAGGTGGTCCCACCAAGACCTAACAAAAAATGCATGCTGGATTAGGAACCGAGTGAGAACCAAAATAGGAAATGCTGACTCAAATCAGGGAACCCACGGGACCCGTCATCCGACGGGGTGGATTGGGGTGTCTACGGACTTCCCCAGACCACAACCGAGAACCGAACTCCGAATCTCAAGCCGCAGACCCAAAGCCCTAAATATACAAGATTAGGCACCCAGGTGTCCGCCTGCACCCCATCAGGCGGTGGTGACTCCCATTTATCCCGTGCCGCGTTTCCCACGCGCGCACAGGGGCTGCAAACATGAATGGAAATGGAATTGGGGCTGTTTTGGTCAAGCCAGATGGGTCACATATCCCAATCGCAGTAAAAGTTGAGGTTCCAGTGCACAAACAACATTGCAGAATATGAAGCATGTATAATTGGGCTACAAGCTGCTCTTGATCATGAGGTAGAGGAACTTGAAGTATACAGAGATTCGAGTCTTATCATCTTCATAAACTGAGCCTAGCCTTCGTTTCGTCTTATTTTTAAGTCCTCGGTGATTTTAGTTTATCCTTTCAATTTTCAGAGTAAAAGATTGGTGATGATGGAATGCAAAAGCCGGCCCTAGTGAAAACTGTAACTGGCACTAGGGGCAATATTGGCAATGAAAAAAAAGAAAAAAAATGGAATCAGAGATTGAGTTGATCATGTTGTCCAAGCTTAAAGTGAAAGCAGTGTGAGCACGGGAGATGGAATAGACTAGGAACAACGGGGTCAATTCTGGAAGAAAAGGCATTTGGGGATGACTCTAAGGGTCCTAGGATAGACAGATCTGATCTCTCCCTGTTGCTTGAACCATCCTTTTCATTATTTAACTTGATTTTAATTCCTTTAATTATGTGTGATTAAGTGTTTTGGACCAAACTTTAAAAAAAAATTATATTTTGGCCAGTGATGAGAAATCAAATACTTTTCATAAAACCTTTGTTTTTACAAGCATCTGAGAATTCTAAGGCCAATAGTATAAAACTTATTTTTGAATAAAATCCTTTGTCTTTCCACTATTGGAGTTTGCTTTGATACAAAGGTATGAAAAAGAAAGAAAGAAAAAATGCAATAAAAGGAGCTAATCCCTATCCCCTAGCTGCTCCTCAAGCTCCTGAATCCGAGCTGCCTGATCTGCAATAATCTTAGAAGCTTCCTCTGCATCGGGATCGCGCAAAAAAGAGATGACATCATCTGAAAGTACTTGCTTGATCCTCATACCTCGGAGGCTAGCTAAGGCATCCTGGTACTTCTGCCGTATCACTCAGACTCCAAAGCGACAGGCCAGCCTCTGCTCCTCAAGCCTCTTTTCCAAAGCAGCACGGCGAGACACCTACTCTTCAATCTGCCTCTTCAGATCAAGGCCTCGTATCCTAAGTTCTTGGGCCTTTCATACCCAAATTTGTTGAAGCCGTTTGTGGGATGCTCTTTCGGAGGCCAAAATTTCTTCATAAGTGGGTGCAGGAATAGCAGAAGGATCCTCTGGTATTGGGGCATGACTTTGAACCTGCTCTTTGATCCAGAACAGATAGTCCTTCACATGCGACTCAGAAAAGACTGGGCCCCTCATGAAGCACACATAGGACCATTCCTTCATCAACCAAGCACATAGCCCCATGGTGGCCGGTGTAAGTGGCCTCAGGAAGTCCTCATATCCATCTGGGATCATGATACCCTGAGTTCCTCCAAGCTGCCGAAGGACCCTCAAAGGAAGATAGAGAACAGCAGATTTCAAGCCTACTAGAACCATGAAGTTTCTGTCTCTGAAGCTGATCACTGTCTCAGGGTTTGCCTGATAAGTGCCAGGCCATCTCACCTGGTCATCCTGGAGAGTGCCCAAGAAGGTGAACCAACCCTTCTTACCGCCCTGGATATTGGGACATCCCTGGTTACTCATCAGAACAAGAACTTTCATTCTTGTAGAAAAGCGCCGATCAATCATCTCAATTTGACTCAGATGGTCAAGTAACCAAAGTTGCAAAAAGAGGGAGTATTTCAATTTATTTTAGCTTCACAAGAAGGTTGTAAAGAAAAAGAAAGAAAAAAAGAAAAGAAAAAAAAAAGAAAAAAAGAAGGAAAAAAAAGAAAGAAAAAAAAAAGATACAGGGGGGAACCAGTTCTTACCTGTAAGATGGGGGCACATGCAAGAAAGCGCTTCTTCTTCCTGAAATAGCAGTCAGTCAATGCCTTGTACATCCTTGCCAAGATCATAGGGGCCAATCTCTTCCGCTCCCTAACCTGGCATATAACTGAAATAAGAACCAAGTCCACCTCATCATCATCCCGTGGGAAGAGTAGTTTATTAACCACCTTCAATGTCAAGGCATTAAACCGGGCTTGGGTGTTTTCACTCTTTAGAAGTTTTTCAATCAAAAAAGGCTTGGATAGGGTCAGTAGGGAGTCAGATTCCCCTAGGTCCTTCTTCCCTATGCCCAAAAAAGTAGAAGCTTCCTTCTTGTAGCTAGGCTTAAGGGGCGGGTTCACCACTTTTTCTGAAAATCTCAGGCTAAGAATTGTTTCAATCTCCTCAACTGTAGGGATCATCTCTTTATCGCCAAATCGAAAGAGATTTAATTGAGGTTCCCAATGTCCAATCAAAGCCTCAATAATTTCCCATTTAAAGGGGATGGTAGGGATGAGCAGGATATGACCTAAGTTGGTAGAATCCCATAAGACATCATCTTCTGGGGTTATGGAGTTAACCCACCTATTATATAATGAATCCACAATGTTATATCTTGTAAGATTGAGTAGTTTTGATCTAAAAGGTTGTCTTGCAGGAGGGATTTCATCGATAGAGGAAGACGGGGCAAGAGAAGCCATGGAACCTTCAAAGGATGCACTAGAAACAAGGGGCGGCCGCCTAGAGGATTTTTAGAAGCAGAAAGAGTGCCTTAATGATGTTCCTCAGGGTTTTTATAGAAAAATCGCGCAAAGGCCAAAAACCGCATTTAAAATGCGGACACGACATGTCCGCAAATCAAATGCGGACACATTGTGTCCGCATATTAAGTGCGGTTTCGGCACAAAAGTGAAAAAAATAGTCCATTGCATTTGGATGCTATTTTAAGCTTCACCTGTTCCTATTTATACATGAATAAGTCAATAAAATGCAGAATATAAATGAAGAAGAGGATGAATGAATCAAAATTTTGTTTTCATATATAAATGAGAGTATACATCATTTTTATACAAAAATATACATTTAATATCCTAATCTACTCTCCCTCTCCAGGTCCATCCCCACAGCCACGTCCGCCGCTTCGAGATCGCCGGCGCCCAAAGATAAGCGGCACTAGACGACGAGCGGTACAGCAATTCATCCTGCCCAAAATACACTGAACATCATACATCATATACAAAGGCACAAGGCCGGCAGTCGGATGATCAAGAGGAACGTACCCCGAGGTATCCACATCTCCGGCAGGCTCCGCATAAGGGTCGGCAAGGACGGGCTCAATCACAGGCTCGGCGGCAGGCTTTGCACTCCCACTAGCTGGAGGCTCGGAGGCAGGAACAGATGCCTCAGGAGCATCATCATCAGGCCTCGGGTCCACCACAGGCTCGATAGGTGCCTCCTCTATCACAGCAGTCTCCTCGGCAGACTCCATCTCAACATCCATCTCAGTAGGCGCATCTGGAGTGGTCTTTGGTGCTGGGGCAGACTCTGGAATGTCCTCGGCAATAGGAGCAGCGTCAGATGCAGTGCCAACCTCTATCTCCGGCTCTGCTGTTGGCACCTCTGTGGCTCGAGGAGAGGTCACAAGCTCCATCAATGACACCGAAAATACCTTGCCGCTAGGATGTGTAAAATAAGGAGAAGAGCGGGAGGAAGGACCGGTCGTGTCATCCTGAAAATAAGAAACAGAATTCTAATCAGAACACAATAAGCAAGTGCAAAAAGCAAAAATTGGAAAAAAAAAAAAAAGAAAGAATCAAACCTGAACATGAGATGGACCCGCCTGGTCCTGTGTATAAGATGGACTCGCCTGGTCCTATGCCCTAGCCAGCTGCACTCTGAGATCTGCAATCGTGACAAGGAGGGCATCTCGCTCAGCAATAGCAGCATCTCGCTGACGCTCTAAATCAGTATGCCGAGCCCGGACCTCTGCCAACTGAGCCTCCTGAAGCAAAAAAAAAAATAGGATGTCAGAAATTCTAAGCCAAAGTGAAGATAAGAGATGAACATCAAGGGAAGGAAGAGCATACCGTGGTATCATAGGTTCTAATCACTACCCCTCCAATCTCCGTGACTCCGCCTCAGATAGGCATGGGTGGCATGAGGCACCCGACTTAAGCCTGCCTAAACCAGGCATCATAGTCACCCTCCACCAACAATGTATCCACCTTCGTCCACTCTAGGAACAAAGCGGGATCAATAGGCCCAGGAGGAAAAGAAGGGGTAGTATCCACAGGAAGGACAGGGATCCGAGGCTCGCCAGTATGCTGATTGTAGAAGCGCTCGTCCAGATACCAGATGCTGCCCAACTAACCATTAAAAAACTGGTATCTCTGACGCCTCGGGTCAGGGGCAAATGCATCATCTATAATCACCTGCAAGGCAAGACCGTCAGGAATGTCCTCGAACCGGGGGATGGACAGCAGAAAGAACAAAAAAGGATGTTAAACATATGATTCAGAATAAAACAAGAAGAAAGAAAAAAATTGAAGAATGCTTACCTCGGTCCTGTAAAGCCGATCCAGATGAGCCCGAGCCGACCTAGGTCGACTCTTCTCAGAATCAGCCTCCACAAGACTCCATCTACGAGCCATCGGAAATGTCTCCTCTGGCAGCGTAGAGGTGGGATGGAAGTAGGGAATATACACCATAGCAAAAAACTGCAGATAAAGGAAAAAGGGTCAAAAGAAAAAAAGAGGAAGAAGACAAAGAAAGAAATGAGAAATTTATATTTCACCTGCAAGAAGGGTCAGAAAAACCTGCATCCAACTCCGGCACCTCGGGAGGTGGAAAGGCCTCTGGAGACTTAGCAAGAAACCAGCCAAGATGGTGCCAAAGATCAGCAGGCCCCAAGCATACCTCCTCGCCTGCTGCAGATCCCTCAACAAACTCAAAAAGTGAGGGCTAACGGAAGTCATATCCTCTGGGCAAAAACAGGAACCCATCATATAGAGGAATACGAAGCGGAACGCTACAGGGAAGCTCGCATGGCCCATGGTAATCTGACTAAACTCTCTCTCTCCCGGAAGGCCTCTCTCAACCAAGTCAAAGACAATTTAGGCCTCCCTCCATCCCAGGCCTCTGGAGGCACTGCCTCATATCCAAGAAGAGCGGCAATCTCAGCCTCATCCGGCCTCACCATCTCGGGGATGATATCTTCAGACATCCTAATCCTAGTAATAAGTGCAAAGTCCGACGGCCGAATCCCAATCTCTATATCTGGGAAATGGAAGCTCAATGTCTCTGGGAAAAATCTCTTGACCATCGCCGTAATCAGTGCTCGATCCAATCGCATGGCGAGGATGGTGATGAAGTGGCCAAAACCAAATAAACCTAGTGTAACGCCCCGAACCCGGGTTAGTCCAAACTGGCACCCGACCCAAACCGGTTCGCTACTCTAACAACCCGAATTTAGCTCAACAACCAAATCCGAGGTGTTACTGGCCCATATCAAATACATCATCAATAATATACCAGACCAAAAGAATAAAATCCATTCACCTTATTATACTAATAGAGTTGCGGAAACAAGTATGTGCGGAAGTGTAGTCTAAAATCCTCAATAAACATTTAAGTTGATCATCAATCATTAATATCAAAGTCTGGTAAAATAAACTGGTTACTATCTCTCTCATCTCTCTAGTACATCGAATCCAAATGAATAATAATCCAATCAAAAGTACTAAGTCTATATCAATCATCCACCTCAAACAAGATCTAGATAATAGTAATCCTCCGGTGTATACTCAGCTACCTCTCCCTGGAAATCACTAAGATCCCCCTCTCGCGTATCAGCTAAAAAATGAAATAAAAGTAGGGTGAGATACGAATATCCCAGTAGGTAACACATGCATGATTAAACAGTTAATATAAGTAAAGTAACAGTTCATACACGATTAAGCAATATCGACTAATCAGGCTCGTATAATCATTCATATCATTCATGAATACAAAACAGTTTGATAAACAGTTCTAGAAATGAATTTCAGCATGTTCTAATATAAGAATCCCATATCAAGATTGATAACATAATTCATACTTTGCTAGGATGTACTAAGCAGTCGCATCCAGCCAATATCTCAATCACATGCCTCCAGCATGTATACAATAATAATATCAAGTGTTGTGATTTCAGTGTCATTGTAAGACTCACAAAGATAGATAAACCTTTTGAGATGATTCTCAACCAATTGCTATACCACCGTGCAACTTAGGAGCAATGCTACTAATGATACTCAAGTCCCATGCAGCGCAACTTAGACAAGAGCCATAGTCACTGACTTATTGCACACGTACCCATCAGAGTTGGCATGTACCACTAGCATGTAGCACTAGAATCAATACATGGAGATGGTCGCTTATCCACATGTACAGGGAATCACCAGCGGCTCACCGGGGTGTCCCTCCAGACATAGGACCTTCCCAGACAAATTAACTTGCAAAGGAAGCGCGTCGCATATAGGAGTAACTAAACCCAAATGATATATCCCTCAGCTATCTAGCTACAACTATGGATCCATAACCAGCTATGCCCACTAGACTCCAAAATTCCCTAAAATATAATATTTCTATAAGGGTTGGTGCCTAGTGACATATAAAGGTTAAATCTGTCAATTACTTCAATATTCGGTCACCTGAGTTCTGAATTCTCTTTATATAGTTTTCTGGTTTACATTGTCATTTAGAAGATGTTCTAGTAATCAAATACTAGTTAGGTTTTCCAAAAACTAGGTTTCTCCATTTCTTTCAAAGTTTGGCAACTAATGTCCTAAATACCTTCCTAATTTATTTTTCTGTAAAACAGGAAATTAGATAATTTATTTTAGTCTTAAAACATCTTATTTAATCATTAAAATTGTCTAAAAATAGTTTGGAATTGAATTAGGATGTGAAATTACGAAAATCTGCAAAATCTGAACAGAGCGCCTAGGATCGCCCCGGCTGTCTATGGTTGGCGGTGGTTCAAAATCGAACACCGACGGTACGTCTTCAAGCGGTCTACGGCGGTCTACAGTTTATAACGAGCGCCTAAGATCGCCGACGATCGCCGAGCACAGTCGAGGTCGGCGGTCGTTCGAAAACGAACAGAATCAGTTCCAAAACATGATTTTTCTCGTCTAAACTCATTCTAACATATTTATAACATGATTATCTAACTATATACATCATTACATATCATAAAAACATGCTTTTACGATTAAACGGACGTAAATACAAATCAATCGAATAAAACAGTATCACCTACCTCTTCTACGCTGGTTTCTCTCCTTCTTCTCCAAACAAGAGTTCTCACAGGCGCGAGGTAAGCCCTGGACGATGAAGAACTCAACCCAGCACCCTTCCTTCTTCCTCTTCTTCTTCTTCTCCTTCAGTCACTTGTTCGTTCAAGGTTGTCGCTTGTGGCTAGTCAATACGAGCGGAATACAAAGAATACGTTTAGGTTATTTTAATAGGTATTTATACTCTTTGATCACATGCATCTCACCTATAACTTCCCTATACACCCTGCCCAATCAGAATACATACCTCGATATCTCATGATCGGACGGTCAGATCTGCGTCTAATTCTGGATCTCCACTAATTAGATCATCCCCTACAATAATAAAATATTTCCATCAATTATAACTCTCAATAATATTATTTATTAATTTAATTTATTATTTAAGAAAATTCGGGGTTTTACACCTAGCTCCCGACAGAAGGACGAACTGCAACCTCCAAGAAATCTGGTGAAGCTGGCCCAGCTCCCTCTGTAATGGGACAACGGATACTCCAGAGGCACATTTGCCCAAATACAGGCTGAGGGATGAGTCCTCAAGCCATGAAGAAGGTCGGTATCCCTGATCTGCGCCGCAATCGCCGTGGGCACCTCCACTCTAGTCTCAAACCCCTCTCTGCCTTAGCCTCTCCCTCCACCATCACGGCCTCCACCTCTGCCTCGGCGCTCGCCACAGCCCCTACCTCGGCTAGGAGCCTCAATCACCAGCTAAAGAAACAAATTGAAAGAAAAAATGATCAGGGTGAAGGATTTTGAAAGAAGCTGAATTTCAGAAGGGTTAGAATATACTTCTAGGGTCGCCTCCCACGAACCCCCAGAAGGAAGATCAGGGACATCCAAATCGAAGTCCCTCTCAGCTCTCGAGGAAGAAGCCACATCGGCCGAATCCCTCCAAACCCTAGAGGAAGAGGGCTCATCTGCAGGATCCCTAAGAGCTGAACGAATGCGAGCCATCTGCGGGTTCAAATCAGGGAGATGATTCATTATTTTTGTTATAAATTTTTTTATTGTTTGATTGTCATTTTAATTGAGTTTGTTTGTTTGCAGGAATAGATAAAAGCGGGGAACGAGGGAAACACTTCAGAAGTGTCCGACCAGATCAGTCTATCCTTTTGTTCTCCCAAAAAATTCTAGGAAGCTTTATTGTTTTTTCTTATCTAGGGGTTTCTGTTTCAGCAAAAGAAATTATATATAAGGAGTATCTACAAGGAATGCAAATTCCTTATATATTCTTCTGTATATATAAAGAAAAATAAAGAAAAGAAAGAAAAAAAAAGGAAAAATGCGTGGAATAGAATTTTACATTTTAGTTGTCTATTTTGCATTCTTAAAGAAGCCTAATCATTTAATTTGGTTTCAGGATAGAGGTTCAAGCCTACTTGCCTATTCATGTGTAAATTCAGAGATCTATTGCTATGCCAGGAGTTAGTTCAAGAGTGGGCATCTCAAGTTAAAGTGTTCGCATCACTAGACTTTCAACACTTCAAGTGCAAATTCAAGCATACCGAGATCAGGCTTTCTGAGTTACAATTTAAGAGCAGGCACAAGGCAGTTAAAATATCTCCAACACTCAAGATCAAGTGGTTCAGATCCAACAATTAGGCCAAAACAGCAGATGATTAAAGCAAGGACATAAAATTGGGATCAAGGCAGGGAGCCTCAGCTATCATCTTGAAACAAATGGCAAAAAAAGTCCTAAAATGAAGGTTGTCTATTCAGGAAGCTAGAATCACAGTCTTTCATTCAAAAAGCAGAAAAATTGCAAAAGAATCATGCACAAATCAAAACATGGAAATTGGGGATTTATTCATGTGGAAGCATCAATTGATACAAAAGCATCAATGCGAGTAACATACTTTCGGAGGTGTCATTAAAAATTAGCAAGCAAGCAGGCAGTTAATCAGCTCAAGAATAAAAATTGCAGAAAATTAGAATTGGGAGATTTATTCATATAGGCATTCTTGGATGAAGCATAGGCATACAAATCTGTGAGACATGGGAAAAAAAATCAATTTACATGATTTCCTCAATCATCACACGGGATTAAATTAAACAAAGAGTCGCCACCATTCAATTTAGGTGTGAATGGACACCAAAATATTAAATAAGCACAAAAGGCAATTTTAGGGCAAAATATCCCTCCTAAAAAAACCAACCAGAGATGGGTAAGGGGATTAGGTTATGAATAGGGGAAGGTGTTAGGCACCCCTATTCATCCACACAAGGTGGTTGCCAGGTATTTGTTCATGTTAAAATAAAGGAAAAAGCTTGCTATAGAAATCAGAAAAAATCAAAAAATGGCAAAAATATATGGTTTTTTCATATGAATAGTCTGATTGATCCAGAACTATCAAACATGATCATACCATTCCTAGGGTTTCATGATTAAAATAAAATTGAGATAAAATCCAATAAAATCAATTTAAAGTGAAAAATCCAAAAATCTGGCTTCAAGTCAAAATTCTAGAAATCTAGAAAAATATGATTTTTATAAAATATTTCAAAATTGAACTTGAACAGTCCAGGACATAGATAAAGCTCAAATTTCACATTAAATCTGAAAATCAAAACCAAAAAGACCCACGTTGATGAAAAACACCAAAAAGGGAAAATTTAGACCGTAGGGTCTTCTCTCAATAATGAAAAACAATTTAAAAGACATCTCATGAAACCCTAGACTTTATTTTCAGGCTTCTGGATTCAGATCTACCATATTGATCATGATAAATCCAAGATCCTAGCCTAAAATCACAAAAATCACGAAAACAGTGCTGTAGGTGCAAAAGTGGCAAAATTCCAAATTTTATCAAAAAGTTGATCTCATGCTATAAACATCATAGATTCATGTTATTCATTCAGATATATCATAAAAAGCATTAAAACATGATCAGGATATTTAAAACAGCCACATCTCACAGATTAGAGCACATGGGGGTCTACCCTACGGATCCACCTGTTCTCTTTTCCCCTAGTTCTCTCTTCATGTTTTACGGCTAGAGAGACTCTTGAGATACTTAGAGATAGGTTTGGTTACACAAACACAATCAGAGGCTTTATTCTAAAAGAAAAAGAAAAAAACAGATATGGGGTTCTATTCTAGGGATCCACCTGTTCCCCTTTCCCCTAGTTCTCTCTTCACGTTTTACGGCTAGAGAGACCCTTGAGGTACTTAGAGACAAGTTTAGGAATACAAAAACAGATATGGCCTTATTCTACAGTAATAGAGATGATCCTATTACATCTAGAATTGAAGACAGAAAATAAAAAGGGATAGGGGACTTACCTGGATTGAGCAGGCAGAGCAGCAGGGATTCCTTTCCTTCTTTTGGAGCTTCTTAGAATTCCTTGACTTCAAAATTTCGTGGCCCTTAGCTAGAGGAATGAGCCTCTATTTATAGACACACCCAGGGGCATGGTTGGTCCAGAAGGATATATCCTGATTCTCAGGATAGAGTGAAATATAGAGATAATGCCCATCCATAGTGGCTTCAGCGAATAAAATACTTAATTCGCTCGTTTAAAGATATATTGGACTTCAAATAAAGCTCGGAAATCGAGAGGATGACAAAACTTGCACGTGTCTTTAATGCCCGTAAATGATTTACGGTCCAATGGTGACCGTATAGATACTACGGGCGCGCCTGCCCGTAGATATTTTGCGGGCGAGATAGGCCCGTGAATCCAATACGGGCAAAGCCTGTTCTTTCTATTTTTAGGCTCTTTTGACCTGTTTTAGGCTCTAATTATATGTTTTTATTATTTTCTCATTTGGTAGTGCAATTTGGGGTGTCTACAGCTGCCCCCTCTTTGCTGGTAATTGGAACCAATTACAAGCAGAGAGCAAAAAAGACCCGCCAATTGCACTTTCTGAGATTCTTGTATAATCAATTGCACTTTGCAAGGATTAAAGAGATGATTTTTGAAAAAAGAATTGATTGTGGAAGATTTGCTAAGAAGTCCCTCAGCTTAAGGGCCAAATCTTCCTCTCTCCTCTCACTGAGCACTTGTGGGCTATGAAGTGAGATTTGAGACAAAATTTTTAAACAAAAGTGGGTAAGGTGGCAATCCTTGCAACTTACAACTAATATAAACATTGATCTCCTAAAAATTGTGAGAAAACGATAAAAATATGCTTTTTTGGCTTTGACCGTATTGTGCTTACGGACAAACCCTGCCCGTAGAGGGTTCACGGGTGACTGGGACCGTAGTACTTTCACGGGCGTTTGATGTCCGTACTGATTTTACGGATTTTGAACTCCTTCTTAAGCTTGCGAACGCGACTTTTCCTTCTCTGCTCGCATTTTGCCCTAATTTTCTGCTGTCCGTATCTTCTCTTACGGACGTCTCTCTTCCACAATCCGACGACGACCACTGTTCTCCGGCCATTCTCTCTTCTCCGGCAACTCAAATTTCCGGCGATTCTCACTGTTCTTCGGCCATCTTCATTATTGGCAACGACTTGCTCCTTCCGGCGACTGTGGGCTTTTGCATTTTACTCCGGTGAGGCACGAATTGATCTTCTGAAATCTCCTTTCTTCTGCGAACAGGTATGTTTCTTTCCATCAGTTAGTACTTTTATTCCATAGTTGCGTGGCTTGGTTGCTGCCCTTGAACGAACTCATACAATGCCTCTGGTCTGCTGTATCATTTCTGCTAATTTCACCAATGGCCGAAATTTGCAATTTGCTGTCGATTGTGATTGTAACTAAGCCATGCATATCTTTGATTGTATTCTGTTTTGACTCCCATTTGATTAATAACCAAATTGCATCTTGGAGAATTTTCTGTCTATATTGAGAATTCTATTGTCTGTATTATTATGGTTTGTTCAAATTCTCATTTCTTGACCAATCCTTGACCAATTTCTTGCAATTGTGCTGATAAACTGTTTGCTGGCTTACTGATCCCTTTTGCACATCCTATATGATGCTTGCAGCATTTTTTCCTTATCCTGGCTTGATTTCTATTTTGAATTCCTGCTTTTGATCTTGTATGCTTCCTATTGAAATTCTGTCTTCCTTTTCCATTAATTATCATGAAGCAATTTGCCATCAGTATTTTGTTTGTATCTTGGTGTTCTCATTTTAGTAAACTCAAGCTAATGATTGATTTTGCTTTGAAACTTATCTTGAGTTGAACACTCGTAAGTTTGAACTTGATTCTTGATCAGTGGGATGTTTGAACCTCTTATCCACATTTTTGAATTTTCTCATGAACAAGTCTAGATTTGCTAGGCATTTTCCTTATTAGACTTGACCTTCTGTTCACAATCTCAGGTCAATTTGAACATGTCCTGACTGTCCTGAAACCCAACAGAAAAATATGAATAAGTAACTGATAAAATAGGTCATTAAAGATAATTGAGCTTCTTAAAGAATTTCTTGAAATCAAAGAGATAATAATTATTTTTATTGAACCATGATTTGGTTAGGAACTTCTGAAGTATTTTTTTATTTTCCATTTTTCCTTCTCCTATAAATCAATTAGACTAGGTTAGAATAGAAATCAAGCAATAAAAATTTTAACCAGAATAATTAACCAACTCCCTGATTTGAACCGTAGATGGCCCGCCTTAGATCGGCTTCCCGAGATCCTGCAGATGAGCCTTCCTCCTCGAGGGTTAGGCGAGATCCTGCTGATGTGGCCTCGTCTTCGAGGACTGAGAGGGATTCTGATTCTGATATCCCGGATTTCCCTTCTGGGGATTCGCGTGAGGTGACCCCAGAGGTATACTCTAACCTTTCTGCAATTTTATATCCTTTCCCAAAATACATCTTCCTGATTCTTCAATTATTTTCTTTTAGCCGGCTGTTGAGGCTTCTGGCAGAGATAGGAGTCGTAGCAGACGCAGAGCTAGAGGCAGAGATGGAGGCCATGATGAGGGCCATAGAGGAGGCCGCAGAGGGGGCCGTGGCAGAGATGAGGCCAGGACCAGGGTTGAGATCCCTGAGGAGGTGGCTGCCCAGATTAGGGATACCGATCTTCTGCATGGTTTGAGGACTCATCCCTCAGCATGCGTTAGGGCGGATATCCCTTTGGAGTATCCGATGTCCCATTATAGAGGGAGCTGGGCCAGCTTTACTAGATTCTTGAGAGCTTGCAGTTCGGCCTACCGTCGGGAGCTAGGATTCTATGGCTTCGGCATGTTTATCACTATCCCGGACGTACGCTTGGATCGAGCCCTCATTGCAGCATTATTGGAGAGGTTTTTCCCAGAGACCTTGAGCTTCCACTTCCCAGATATTGAGATTGGGATCCGGCCTTCTGATTTCACGCTCATCACCGGGATTAGGATGATCGGTGATGTTATTCCTGAGATGACGATGCCAGAGGCTGATGAGATCGCTGGTTATCTTGGATATATTGTGCTGCCTCCAGAGGCCTGGGATCGGGGGAGAGCTAGATTGTCTCTGACATGGTTGAGAGAGACTTTCAGGAGGAGGCAGTTTGGCCAGCTTGCTGCCGGTGACCATGTGTTCCCCTTCGCCTTCCGATTTCTTTTTCTGTATATGATGGGATCCTGCTTCTTCCCGGAGGACACGACTTCAGTTAGTCCTCACTTCTTGAGTCTTCTGGGAGATCTGCAGCGGGCGAGGAGGTACGCCTGGGGCCCACTCATATTTGGTACTATTCTGGCTGGCCTGCGCCGATCAGTGAGTGGCCTCTCTACTTCCAGAGGAGCTGGAGTTGGGTGCAGGTTCTTCTGGCCCTTCTTGCAGGTTTTATTTCTTTTTTTCTCTCTTTCTCTTTTCCTTATCTCTCCTTTTCTATTCTTCTGACTATTTTCTTTTTTCTTGCAGTTTTTTGCTAGGGTTTATATACCCTATTTCCGCCCTACCTCTACGATGCCTGAGGAGACGTATCCCATGGCACTTAGATGGTGTCATGTAGAGCACGACTCTGAAAAGAGTCGTCCCAGGTCCGCCCGGGCCCACTTGGACAGGTTATACCGGTCTGAGGTAATCTTCTTTAATTTCTCTATTTTCTTCTTTTCTTTTCTTCCTGGATCGCATATCTGATGTCTTGTTCTGTTTTTCAGCTATTCGTCCCCAGGATGGAGGACATTCATGAGGTGTTGGCCCTGCAGGCAGCCAGAGATGATGCATTTGTCCTTGACCAGAGACGACAGAGATACCAGTTCTTTATTGGTCAGCTGGGCAGCATCTGGTATTGCGGCGAGCGCTTCTTCTTTCAGCATGTGGGAGAGCCACGGATTCCTGCCATCCCGCCAGATACTACTCCTCTCTATCCTCCTATGCCTGTTGATCCTGCCCAGTTCTTAGATTGGATTGAGGCAGAGACATTATTGGAGGAGGGTGACTATGATGCATGGTTCAGGCGATCTTCTGTTGGGTGCCTCATGTCACCCATGCCTGTCCGTGGCGGAGTCACGGAGATAGGAGGGGTAGTGATTAGGGCCTACGACACCACGGTATGCTTTCTTCTTTTGTGATCTCCTATTTCTATTTCATCTGTCCTTAGCATTTTTCTGACTTCTTTCTTCTCTATTTCAGGAGGCTCAGTTGGCAGAGATCCGGTCTCGCTATGCTGATCTAGAGCGCCAGCGTGATGCAGCGATCGCTGAGCGGGACGCCCTCTATATCACTATTTCAGATCTCCGGGGGCAGCTAGCCAGAGCCCAGGGCCAGGAGGGTCCATCTGATGCACATGATCAGGCGGGTCCATCTGATGCACAGGACCAGGCGGGTCCATCCAATACTCAGGTTAATTTCTTCTTTTATTTCCATTCCTGCTTTTGTATTAGCCTATCTTGTTCTGACTGAAATTTTTTTCTTAGTTTCAGGAGTGCACAGCTGGCCCTTCTTCACCTGCTTCACCCGTGCCTATGCATTTCCGGGATGAGGTGTTTTCTGTGGCACGGGTGGAGTTCGTGACATCTCCTAGTCCAGTGGAGGTTCCTGCAGCAGAGCCTGAGGTCGAGGCTGATATTGTTCCTGTTACTGAGGAAGTGCCAGAGTCTGCCCCAGTAGCTGAGACGGCTCCTGCTACATCCGCTGATGTTGATATGGATTCGGCTATGGACGCCGCTGTGGTAGAGCCTATCCTGGAGACTGCCGTGATGGAGGAGGCTACAGCTGATCCTGTAGAGCCCGAGATGGGGATGACTGCTACTGAGCCTGTGGAGTCGGAGGTTGATGTACCTGGGACATCTGCTCCTACTGGTCCTGTTAGTCCTGATATGGAGGATGCGGAGGTGACACATGCTGCTGTTGATCCTTCTGCGGATTCTTCCCGTACAGAGTCTGATCCCGATTCTACGGGATATGTAGATACTTCAGGGTACGTCCCTCCTGATCATCCCACTGCAGGTCTTGTGCCTTTATATATGTGGCATGATATTCAGTCTGTTTTGAGCAGGATGACGCGTAGCACAGCCCGCAATATTGTGCGGCATGTCTTTGAGCGCAGGCGATCTACAGGCCGTGGTCGGGGCAGAGGACGAGGCCGTGGCCGTAGGAGCGGACCTGCATGGCCATTAGATTAGGATTCTTCCATGTACCTTTGTATTTTTCTGGCTAAAAAGTGATGTAAACATTCAAATATATAAAAGAAGTTTGTTTAATTTCCATTAGTGTTCTTTTTTCTTTATTTACAGTATTTATTATCTGATGAATGTTAAAACAGGGACAGGTGAAGCTTAGGGAAACCAAAGAAATTAAAAATTCCCATTTTTTTGCATTTTTTCGAAGGAACCGTATTTATACTACGAGCAAGCCGTGCCCGTAAAATTACTACGGGCGTAGCTTGCCCGTGAAGTTTTCACGGTCAGGCGTGTCCGTAGTGCCTATACGGGCACGCTTTGCCCGTAATATAATTACGGAATTTACTGCCTTGCGATTTTTTCTATATAAACTCCTAGGGAACGTCACTGTGACACTTTTATTGGTTGGAAAACTCCCTGAGCGCGTCTTTTCTCGCTTTCCTTGGCTTCTTTGGCGCTTCCATGGCTTCCCCTACACTGCTTTCTCCTGCCGTTGAATCTCCTCCTGCAAGACAACCTGTTAGATCAAAACCTCCTAATCTTACCAGGTACAATATTGTGGATTCCTTTTATGATAGATGGGTCAACTCCATGACCCTTGATGAGGAGATTCGTTGGGATTCCATTCACTTAGGGCATATCCTACACCTCCCTAAAATTCCCTTTAAGTGGGAAATCATTGAAGCTTTGATAGGCCATTGGGTACCTGAGCTGAATCTCTTCCGTTTTGATGATAAAGAGATGACTCCTACCATAGAAGAGATTGAAACCATCCTTGGCCTTAGATTTTCTGAAAAAGTTGTGAACCCACCCCTAAAGCTTAGTTATAAAAAAGAGGCTTCCACTTTCTTGGGTATAGGGAAGAAGGACTTAGGAAATTCTGATGCACTGTTGACCTTGTCCAAGACCTTTTTGACTGAAAAACTTCTGAGGAGTAATGACAAGGACTCTAGGTTTAATGCATTGACCCTGATAGTGGTCAATCAGCTGCTTTTTCCTCGGGGTGATGACCAGGTTGACTTGGCTCTCATCTCAGTTATCTGTCAGGTTAGGGAACGCGAGAGGTTGGCCCCTATGATCCTAGCAGAGATATATCAGGCTCTTACTGATTGTTATTTCAGGAAGAAGAAACGTTTCCTTGCCTGCGCCCCTATCCTACAGGTAAAATATGCATGTATTTATTATTTTTTTTTTCTATTTTTCTTTCTATTCTTCCTTTCCTTTCTTTTTTTTTTTTTTTTTCTTTCTTCTTTTTTTTTCTTTTCTTTTTCTTCTTTTTTTTTTCTTTTTGGAAATAAATTGAAATACTCCCTTTTTCTGCAGCTTTGGTTGCTTGACCATCTTAGCCAGGTTGAAGAAATAACTCGCCGCTTCTTTCCAAGATTGAAAGTTCCTGTTTTGATGAGCAATAGGGGATGTCCTAACATCCAAGGTGGCAAGCAAGGCTGGTTCACTTTCTTGGGTACTCTCCAGGATGATCAAGTGAGATGGCCTGGCACTTATCAGCCCACTCCAGAGACAGTGATCAGCTTTAGAGATAAAAACTTTCTGGTCTTAGCAGGCTTGAAATCTGCTGTTCTCTATCTTCCTTTGAGGGTTCTTCGGCAATTTGGAGCGACTCAGGGAATTATAATTCCCACAGGTTATGAGAGCTTTATAGGGCCACTTACTTCAGCCACCATGGGGCTAAATGCTCAATTAATGAAAGAGTGGTCCTATGTTTGCTTTCTGCGGGGTCCAGTATTTTCTGAGTCCCATGTGAAGGACTATCACTTCTGGATCAAGGAACAGGTGCAGAGTCATGCCCCAGTACCAGAGGATCCTCCTGTAGTTCTTCCTCCTACCTATGAAGATATTCTGGAGTTAGAAAGGGCAACCCATAAACGGCTTCAACAAATATGGGTACGGGAGGCTCAAGAACTTAGGATAAAAGTCCTTGTTCTGGAGAGGAAGCTTGAAGAGCAAAAGTCTGGCCGCATTGCCATGGAGAAGAAACTTGAAGAACAAAGGCAGGCTCGTCGCTTTGAAGTCCGTGTGATGCGGAAGAAGTATCAGGATTCCTTGGCTGACCTTAGGGCGTTGAAGATCAAGCTTTCTTTTTCAGATGAGGTCATCTCCTTTTTGAGTGATCCTGATGCAGAGGGTGCTTCTGGAATCATTGCAACTCAGGCAGCTAGGATTAGGGAGCTTGAGGAGCAGTTAGGGAGTAGGGATTAGATTCTTTCATCATTCTTTTTTTTTTTTTCTTTTTTCCATACTTTTTTACAAAAGCAAACTCCATTAGTGGAAAGATATTAGATTTGATTCAAAAATAGGTTTTATATTATTGGCCTCAGAATTCTCAGATGCTTATAAAAACAGAAGTTTTATGAAAAAGTATTTGATTTCTCATCACTGGCCAAAGTATAGTTTTTTTTTTTTTTTGAACGCTGATCCAAAACACTTAATCACATATAATTAAAGGAATTAAAATCAGGTTGAATAACGAAAAGGGTAGTCCAAGCAATAGGGAGAGACCAAATTTGTCTACCCCGTGACCTTTAGAATCATCCCCTAATGATTTTTCCCTCATGATTGGCCTTGCTAATCTGCTCAGTTTCCAGTGCTCATGCTGATTTGAAACTTAGTCCCCATGATCAACTCAACCCTTGATTCTTTTCTTCTTTTTTTTTTTTTTTTTTTTTTTTTTTTTTTCCTTTTTGCCCTTCTTGCCCCTAGTGCCAATTACGGTTTTCACTAGGGTTGGCCTCTGCATTCCGTCATCACCAATCTTACTCTGAAAATTGAATGAATATACTAAAATCACCAAGGTCTTAATAATAGGACGAAACAAAGGCTAGGTTCGGTTTATGAAAGAAAAGGTATTAAGGGCTCAAAATTTTCTAAGTGTGAAAATGGGTCAACTGGACTTACAGTCATGGTGAATTCAATCCCATTCCCCTTCTTTTATATTTGGCATTTATTTGCCCCTATTTTTTTTCTTTTCTTTTTTTTCTTTTTATTTTTTTTTCATTTTTCTTTTTGCCCCTATTGTTCTTGCCCTTATCGGCATTGCCCCAGTATAAGGCTGTAAGTCCAGTTTGGGTTTAACAAAAAGACGAACAGGATCAAATTGGTTTGACTAAGGATTCAAATTTTGGGTTATAAAGAACAATGGCCTCAGATCATTTCCTAGTAATATTCATTCATGGAAAATATCTCTTTACTGCATCAGAGTTGATTGGCTCAGGAAAATCCTTCCCATCCATTTCTGTTAAGATGAGAGCACCCCCTGATAGAACTTTCTTGACCACATAAGGTCCTTCCCAATTTGGTTTGAACTTTCCACGAGGATCTTCCAAAAAGGGTAAAATCTTCTTTAATACCAAATTTCCTTCTTGGAAAGTTCTGGGCTTCACTTTTTTATTGTAAGCCCTAGCCATCCTCTTCCGATATAATTGGCCATGACTAAGTGCCTTCAAACGCTTTTCTTCAATTAAATTGAGTTGATCATGTCTAGACTGTATCCATTCAGCTTCTTCTAATTCTGCTTCCATTAGCACTCTTAATGAAGGTATTTCCACTTCCACTGGTAAAACTGCTTCCATTCCATAGACTAAGGAGTATGGGGTTGCCCCTGTAGAAGTCCGGATTGAGGTTCTGTAAGCATGTAGAGCAAGTGGCAGCATTTCATGCCAATCTTTAAAACTCACTACCATTTTCTGAATAATCTTCTTTATATTCTTATTCGCTGCTTCCACTGCCCCATTCATCTTCGGTCTGTAAGGCGCTGACTTGTGGTGGGTAATCTGAAATTGTTCACACATCTTCCTCATGTCTTTGTTCTTAAGGTTTGAAGCATTGTCTGTTACTATGGCACTTGGCAAACCATAGCGGCAAATGATGTTGTGCTTCAAAAACTTAAGAACATGGCTACTTGTAATGTTTGTATATGAAGCTGCCTCTACCCACTTGGTGAAGTAATCGATTGCTACAAGTATAAACCTGTGTCCATTTGATGCCTTTGGAGAGATCATGCCAATGACATCTATACCCCACATAGAAAAAGGCCACGGAGATGTCATACTGTGTAATTCACTTGGGGGTGCATGCTTGTTATCCGCGTACACTTGGCATAAATGACACCTTTTAACGTGCATATAGCAATCATGCTCCATAGTCGACCAGTAATATCCTAATCGCAGAATCTTCTTGGCAAGCATATGCCCATTCATATGGGGTCCACACACTCCTCCATGTACCGTTTCAACTATCCTTTCTGACTCAGTCTTTGCAACACATCTAAGTAGTATATCATTGTGTGATCTTTTGTACAACTGCCCACCACTTAGTAAGAACTGTCCTGCCAGCCTCTGTATTGTTCTTTTCTCTGTAGAGGTGACATTTTCTGGTAAGCTCCGATCATTTAGGAAATTCTTAATGTCTTGAAACCATGGTACTTCTTCTTCTGGGGTTTCTTCTAGAACAAGGCAGTAGGCTGGTTCATCTCTGACTTCAATTTCTAATGGTCTAATATCAACCCCTTCTGGCATACTGACCATTGAAGCCAATGTTGCCAGAGCATCTGCAAACTGGTTTTTGGCCCTTGGCATATAATTGAAGGAAATTCGAGTAAACTTGGTGCTTATTTCTTCCAAATACTGGTGATAGGGGATCAATTTGTGATCCTTGGTTTTCCATTCACCAGTTGTTTGGAAGATGATAAGACTCGAATCCCCATATACGTCAAGTTCCTCTACTTCATGGTCTAAGGCTGCTTGTAACCCAATTATGCATGCTTCATACTCTGCTATATTGTTCGTGCATTGGAACCTTAACTTCACTGCGATTGGGATATGTGCCCCATCTGGCTTGATCAATACAGCCCCTATTCCATTTCCATTCATATTGGCGGCCCCATCAAAAAACATTTGCCATGAGCTTTCGCCTTCTTCCTCTTCAGCAAACAGGATTGCCTCATCAGGGAAGTTGGTCTTTAAGGGTTGGTATTCTGGTAAAGGGTGTGCAGCTAAGTGATCTGCAATGGCTTGACCCTTAATGGCCTTCTGTGTGATATAGGTGAGGTCAAATTCAGAGAGTAACAACTGCCACTTTGCTGTTCTGCCAGTTAAAGCTGGTTTCTCAAATAGATACTTCAAAGGGTCCATTCGGGATATCAATAAGGTGGAATGACTAAGGAAATAGTGCCTTAGTCTCTGAGTCGCCCATACTAAAGCACAAAAAGTCTTCTCTAAGGGGGAATACTTTGCTTCATATTCTGTAAATTTCTTACTCAGGTAGTAAATCGCCCTCTCCTTTCTGCCTGTATCGTCATGCTGTCCTAAGACACACCCCATTGATGTCTCCAAAACAGACAAGTATAGAATTAATGGCCTTCCTGGAGTTGGTGGTACTAGCACAGGTGGGTTCAATAAGTATTCCTTTATTGTGTCAAAGGCTTCTTGGCAATCATCATTCCAGATTGTCGGGTTATTCTTTCTTAGAAGTTTGAAAATTGGTTCACAGATAGCGGTGAGCTGTGCTATGAACCGGCTTATGTACTGAATCCTCCCAAGAAAACCCCGAACTTCCCTCTCGGTTCTGGGTGATGGCATTTCAATGATGGCTTTAGCTTTAGCTGGGTCGATCTCAATTCCCCTTCTGCTTACTATAAAACCCAATAATTTTCCTGATGTAGCCCCAAAGACACACTTAGCAGGGTTAAGCCTTAGACTGTATTTCCTAAGCCGGTCAAATACCTTCTTCAAGTTGATCAAGTGGTCTTCTTCCTCACATGATTTGGCTATCATATCATCCACATAAACCTCCATCTCCTTATGGATCATATCATGGAACAAGGCTGTCATGGCCCTCTGGTAGGTTGCCCCAGCGTTCTTAAGTCCAAATGGCATGACAGTGTAGTGGAAGGTACCCCAAGGGGTGATAAAGGCTGTCTTCTCTTGGTCTTCCTTAGCCATCTTAATCTGATTGTACCCAGAAAACCCGTCCATGAATGAGAACAGGCTATGTACAGCGGTGTTATCCACCAAGATATCTATGTGTGGAAGTGGAAAATCATCCTTTGGACTTGCCTTATTCAAATCTCTATAATCTACGCACATTCTGACCTTTCCATCCTTCTTTGGTACTGGCACTATATTTGCAAGCCATTCGGGGTATGTGGACACTGCTAAGAATCCAGCTTGGAATTGCTTAACCACTTCATCTTTAACCTTCAATGTCCACTCAGGTTTTAGCCTTCTCAGTTTCTGCTTAACTGGCTTAGAGTCTGGTAGAATGGGTAGCCTATGCACCACCATATCTGTGTCTAACCCCGGCATATCCCGATACGACCATGCAAACACATCTTCATAATCAGCCAAAAATCGTATCATTTCATCCCGCTGTACCTCAGATAGGCATACCCCAATCTTTACTATTTTTGGGTCATCTTCGGTCCCTAGGTTGATTGATATGGTCTCTTCGATATTGGGTTGGACCCCCTTTTCATGACGCTCTAATTTATATGTGATTTCTTTTGGAACGTCGTCTTCTTCGTCCTCGGTCTCTTCTTCAACCCCCATTAGGTCAAAGTCGAGCTCAAGGTCGAAGTCATATTTATCCTGATCAAATTCCGTTTGCTTATATGGTTCATAAATGGTTTGGACCTTTTTGAAAAATTTATCTTTTCTAGAAAAAAACTGAAAACTCTTTTTGTGTTTTTTGAGAGCCTTCTACAAAATCTTTCCCTGAAGACGAAGGCTCATTAAAGCCTTCAGGAAAAGGGCATTCCACTAATGGAGTTTTTTTTTGGAAGCCATGTCTGTTTGCCAAACAAACGCGGCTTCAAAAGTAAGGGGAGTTTCCTCCCAATTATTCAGAATGAAAGAATCTGGGGCAGGGATACCAGCCTGCTCCTCGAGCTCATGGTCTGCATCAGAAATCACCAATACTGGGTGAGTTGCATTGCCTGCTTCTTCGGTAGGGCCAGTTCCAGATGGAACTTCTACTGCAGCCCAGTCAATAAAAGGTAGCTCCTCTGCTACTTTTTCTTGGTTGCCTTCTGTCATGGCAAAGAATGCCCCTATGTCCTCAGAAAAATCCTGCTTTTGTTCGGCTTGTGGCCCAGGCCCACCAGATGCTTGTGGAGGTGGAGGTGGAACATATGGTTGTATTGTGGAGGGTTTGGGTTTCTGGAATGGGTTGACATTGTGGTATGGAGGTTTAGACTGATCCTCAGGAGGAGACAGCTGAATCAGGTGAGACAGCTTAGGAAAAGTTTCCCTGATGTGCGGGAATTTCATAGATTCTATCTGCCCCTGACTTTTCCATTTCCTTGGCTTGGACCCCAATCCTGCTCTGTGAACCATCTTCTTAACCTGTACTGGTTCTATCCTTCCTTGCAGGTTAACCCCCAGACCTTTTCCAGGGTGAAAATGGTATTTTTCTAGCACATTTTTGACCATTTTTTCAGCACAGGTCAATTTTCCTTCTTTTTCCTGATACCCCCCAGGTATATAATTCACAGCTTCAAATTGAAAAGAGTGAAATGCCATCTTATCTGCTGTCATTTCCGTGTTAATACAGGGTACATCAGGGGACCACATGGGGGGAACCAAATTCTCGGCCAGGACGGTAATCACCTTTTGCCCTCTAATATACTTGACTCTTTGGTGGAGGGTAGATGGTATGGCCCTAGCTGTATGAATCCACGGCCTTCCTAGGAGCAGGTTGAAGGCTGCAGGTATATCCATCACTTCAAATGTGATATTAAAAATATACGGTCCAATTGTGACCGGCAGTTCAACCTCCCCTAGGGAGTGTGTTTTAGAGCTGTCAAATGCTCTTATAATTCTTCCGTTTTGTTTTATTTTGTTTCGCTCCAGATTGAGCTTAACAAAGGTTACTAAAGGGCAGACATTGAGGGCTGACCCATTATCAATCAAGACCCGGGCTATCATGCAACCCTTACTGAGCACAGCAATATGCAATGGGTCAACATGATGGTACCCTGCTGGACTGATTTCAGTCTCAGAAAAGGTTATGACGTTATGGGATAAAATTTGACCAACCATCCGGCCTAGTTGGTCTGGTTCAATGTTTTTAGGCACATGGGCCCCCTGGAGTATCCTTAACAAGGAGTCCCTATGTTTTTCTGAATTTAACAATAGGCCCAGTATTGAGATCTGGGCAGGGACTTTGTTCAACTGTTCGATGACATTGAACTCACTCTTTTTTATTACCTTAATGAGGTCAGCAGCCTCACTGTCAACTACCTGAGGGGTATCTTCCCCTACCTTGGCCTTTCCTTTATTTTTTCCTTCTTCTTTATCCTTCTCTGTTTCTTTCTGTTTTTCTTCCACCCCTACACACTTTCCTGACCTCATCATAAGGTTTACTTCTTCCTTGCTTTCAACTGCAGGGCATGTAGTGGTAAATGCTTCACTGTAGTTCCATGGTACAGCCGATTCGATGTAGGAAGGCTTAGGGACATTCACCACCAATGGGGGAAGTTTGGCAATGGAAGTCTGAGTAATAGGAACATTAACAACCAATGGAGGAAGTTGTTTTGGTTGGGGGTTTGCAGAAGTGACTGACGCACTAAGGGGGTCACAATTTATGACCGATGGTGGCTTAAACTGAATGGGCGGAGTAAAAGTGGATGAATGGCAATTAATGACCAAAGGTGGCTTGGTGATGTTCATCTGGGCCATGAGGGATGAGACCCGGTCCAAAGATGAGCTAATGTTCTTTGCAGTACTATCATTCCCCTTTGAAATCATATTTATTACTTTGCCTTCACTTCTCCTGTCGAAATATACTTTGACTGTTGTTCCTATGGGAGCAATTAATTGAGATGGGTCAAAGGTTATTTTGTCAGAAGAGATGACTCCTATGACATTAGATGGGCCTGCCCCGTGATGTTGGGGCAGTGGGTTTTGTCCAATATCTGTTCTTGGAGGATTGGAAGCCCCTGTATTGAAAGACAGGGTATTCTGGTCTAGTAAATCCTGAATGGCATGTTTCAAAGGCCAGCACTTGTCTGTAGGGTGCCCAGGTGCACCCATATGGTAATCACAAGTGGTGGAGGGGTCAAAATTTCTCCCCTTAGATGCATTCGGATTAGGTTCTCTTAAGGTGATATACCCTCCTTGCAATAAAGTGGGCAGCAATTGAGAGTGAGTCATTGGAATAGGGGTAAAAACCCTATTTCTCCTTGCTGCAAAATAGGCATCCTTTTCTTCTTTGGTAAAAACCCTTTTTTGGTCTGAAGGTGCTGTTGGAACATTAACCCTCATAGGGGCCTGGGTAGGTGGAGATGGAGTAGGAAAATGAGCCGGTACATTGATTTGTATGGGCTTGTTAGGGCCAGATGATGGCTGTACCATGTTTACCTCACCCTCCTTCTTGTTCCCATTCTTTTTTGTCCCGCTTCCTTTCTTTAGGTTGGGGTCCTGCTGGCTAACCATGGCAGAGTGGTCAATTATCTTACCTGACCTTATTCCATCCTCAATTCGGTCAGCCACCTGAACCAAAGCTGCAAAATTAGTGGTGGTCTGACCCACCAAGTGGCTGTAGAATGGTTGACCCAAAGTGCTTATGAAGGTAGAAATCATTTCCTGTTCTAGCATGGGTGGCCTGACCTGGGAGGCCGTCTCCCTCCACCTCTTGGCATATTGCCTTACAGTCTCTTCTCTTCCTTTGCTCATTCTCATGACGTCATACCTATCTGGCATGATCTCAGAATTGAACCTGTATTGAATTAGGAATGCATCAGCTAGGTCCTTCCATCTTTTGATCTTTCCATGGTCTAGAGTAGCAAACCATCTTAATGCGGTTCCAGTCAGGCTCCTTTGGAAAAGTTGGATTAGAACTCCTTCATCTTGCCCAAACTGGCATAGGGCACCACAGTATAGCTTTAGGTGGCTCATAGGGCAACCAGTGCCATCATACTTGTCCAAGTCTGGGCACTTAAACTTAGCCGGCAGGTTCACATTGGGGTATAGGCACAGGTCTTCAAAATTGGTGCCTCCAAAATTGTTTACCCCTTTGACTTCCCTAAGTTCATCTTGGATCATTTCTAACTTATGCATGAACTTTCTTTCAACCTCTTCCCTTATCCTTTCCTTTTCCTTAGCCTTGTTTGATTCAATTGTCTCATCCCTGGTCAGTATAGGTTCAGGGGTGGGTTCATAGACGGGTTCAGGAGTTGGTTGCACTGGAGGTGGAACGTTGACTTGGTGTGGAGGTGCAGGGTTGGATGTGGATGCCTGGTTCTGGGCCTGCATTTGTTGGGCCTGCACTTGTTGGGCCTGTACTGACAGTATGTTCTCTAGCATTCGGGCTAGTCCTGCCACCTGTTCTTGGAGTAGAACGACATCTGGATGAGGAGCATCAACTTCATCTTCAATGGGATTCATGGCTCGAGCTCTTGATCTGGTTACAGGAGCTATGATTGCAAATGTATTAGTACCTGGATTGAAAAATAAAGGAAAAGATATCAGTGCCCATTTAATCTCATTCACATGTCTAGGTATGCCTATGTGCAAGCTGGGTGAACACGAGTTTGGATTTTTTTTTTTTGTTTTTTTTTTTTGTTTTTTTTTTTTTGTTTTTTTTTTTTTGTTTTTTTTTTTTTGAATTGTTGGAATATTCTAGGGCTTCCAACAGGTCCCACAAAAGAGAGAAAGGTCTGAAATTCAAAGGCTTTCAGAGGCCCGAGGATTTTTTTTTTTTTTGTGGAAAAGGTCTGAAATTCAGAGGCTTTCAGAGGCCCGGGATTTTTTATGAAAGTCTGAAATTCAAAGGCTTTCAGAGGCCCGGGATTTTTTATGAAAGTCTGAAATTCAAAGGCTTTCAGAGGCCCAAAAGGAAAAGGTCTGAAATTCAAAGGCTTTCAGGGGCCCAAAAGTTCTGAAATTCAAAGGCTTTCAGAGGCCCAAAAGAAAAAGGTCTGAAATTCAAAGGCTTTCAGAGGCCCAAAAGTTCTGAAATTCAAAGGCTTTCAGAGGCCCAAAAGAAAAAGGTCTGAAATTCAAAGGCTTTCAGAGGCCCAAAAGTTCTGAAATTCAAAGGCTTTCAGAGGCCCAAAAGAAAAAGGTCTGAAATTCAAAGGCTTTCAGAGGCCCAAAAGTTCTGAAATTCAAAGGCTTTCAGAGGCCCAAAAGAAAAAGGTCTGAAATTCAAAGGCTTTCAGAGGCCCAAAAGTTCTGAAATTCAAAGGCTTTCAGAGGCCCAAAAGGAAAAGGTCTGAAATTCAAGGGCTTTCAGAGGCCCAGGATTTTTTATGAAAAAGTCTGAAATTCAAAGGCTTTCAGAGGCCCAAAAGTTCTGAAATTCAAAGGCTTTCAGAGGCCCGGGGTTTTTTTTGAGAAAAAGTCTGAAATTCAAAGGCTTTCAGAGGCCCAAGGTTTTTTTTTTTTTTTTTTTTTTTGAAAAATCTGAAATTCAAAGGCTTTCAGAGGCCTAGGATTTTTTTGAAAAATCTGAAATTCAAAGGCTTTAAGAGGCCCAAGAGTTTTTAAAAAAGTCTGAAATTCAAAGGCTTTCAGAAGCCCAAGGAACCTTTCTCTCACATTTTTTTTCTTTTAATTATTTTGTTTGTTTTTTTTTTTTTTTGAAGCATTTTATTCAAACTTGTTTCCCTTTATCATTATTTAAAGGTTAAAAGAATATTTTAGTGGGAAAAACTGATTAAAGTTGAATATTCCGAGAAAACCGTATACACAGTACGGTCCAGCCCTGCCCGTATTCAAATTACGAGCCTGCCGTGACCGTATGCAATCCACGGGCGAGCCTAGCCCGTATGACCAATACGGGCACGCCCAGCCCGTGTACCAAATGCGGTTTTACAGAACTCTGTTATATTTTTCCAGTTTTTACATGGTTTGATCACTTTCATTGTTCATCCAAACGTACGGTTCACCCAATGCAGAGCTTCTAAACTGTCCCAAAGTGGACCTTGGCCTTTTTGCTAAAACACATGCTTAGGAAGGCACATGCACCCTCCAAATTGACACCATACTCAAGAATTTGGTACCCTTTTATTGCCTCTTGTATGAACATAGGGTATGATTGATTCTAAACAGAGTTAGAAACTCTTCCTATGGGCTGCACCAATTTCAGAAAATGTGTAAATTTTGGGACCAATTTTATCCCGAACCCATGAGTACCATGACACCCCTATGAAAATAATGCAAAACCAATAGGATTACCTTGTTACCTTGTTTACCTTCAATATAGCATCCGCATTATGCCCTGGTTTGTAAGCCATGCACACGGCCTTCCCACAATCATACAAACCCATATTCCCACGGAATTGTGTAATTTAGCCAAAAACGTGTAACTCCACCTCCAAGCGTAGGGGTTTTGGGTTTTGGCTTAATGGCAACTTAGCACTCAAGCCTAGTGATGACCAGAATCCCAAATCCACGTTATCATCACATCATTAGCTCAAAGTTCTAAGGTGAATGTTTTCACTTTCGCTTTCCGAAGTATCGACCTCGGTGCGCCAAGCTACACACATTCTTGTTCAACTTCCTATAGGTGATAGGTAGGCCGTGTAAAAAATAAAAGGTGCACAGTGCATTGTAAACATAGGTCACATTCACAACGTCCCAAACCCTTGCCACTCTTTTCGCAGCCATGCATAAACAAACCAAGGCATAATAGGAAAGCATATTTTAAATAAACAAGTAAATAAAGCAATCCTATAGCACCCAAAACATGCTCATAAAAAATCATCCAAATCATGTCAACATATGCTCATATTATATATCCAAAATACACCATAGAAAGCATGCTGAAAATTAGAACATGCATATTAAAATACAGCAAGAAATAAGCATGGTTTATCAAAATCAACCTCCCCTATGCATGTTTCTAGAAACAATCCTATGAATCAGAATTAAGCATGTTTCTACCCCCATGGATTCTTAAGCAATAATTCAGATTTAAAACATATTCAACATGCTTAAGAACACCAAACAGCAAGCAAAACAAAGACATGCTAAAAACACAAAATAGCAAGCAAATCAAAAAGTCAAAAACATGAACAAACACCAAAAAGGCTCAAATCCACAAGTCCCCAGCAGAGTCGCCAGTTGTGAGACATGGGAAAAAAAATCAATTTACATGATTTCCTCAATCATCACACGGGATTAAATTAAACAAAGAGTCGCCACCATTCAATTTAGGTGTGAATGGACACCAAAATATTAAATAAGCACAAAAGGCAATTTTAGGGCAAAATATCCCTCCTAAAAAAACCAACCAGAGATGGGTAAGGGGATTAGGTTATGAATAGGGGAAGGTGTTAGGCACCCCTATTCATCCACACAAGGTGGTTGCCAGGTATTTGTTCATGTTAAAATAAAGGAAAAAGCTTGCTATAGAAATCAGAAAAAATCAAAAAATGGCAAAAATATATGGTTTTTTCATATGAATAGTCTGATTGATCCAGAACTATCAAACATGATCATACCATTCCTAGGGTTTCATGATTAAAATAAAATTGAGATAAAATCCAATAAAATCAATTTAAAGTGAAAAATCCAAAAATCTGGCTTCAAGTCAAAATTCTAGAAATCTAGAAAAATATGATTTTTATAAAATATTTCAAAATTGAACTTGAACAGTCCAGGACATAGATAAAGCTCAAATTTCACATTAAATCTGAAAATCAAAACCAAAAAGACCCACGTTGATGAAAAACACCAAAAAGGGAAAATTTAGACCGTAGGGTCTTCTCTCAATAATGAAAAACAATTTAAAAGACATCTCATGAAACCCTAGACTTTATTTTCAGGCTTCTGGATTCAGATCTACCATATTGATCATGATAAATCCAAGATCCTAGCCTAAAATCACAAAAATCACGAAAACAGTGCTGTAGGTGCAAAAGTGGCAAAATTCCAAATTTTATCAAAAAGTTGATCTCATGCTATAAACATCATAGATTCATGTTATTCATTCAGATATATCATAAAAAGCATTAAAACATGATCAGGATATTTAAAACAGCCACATCTCACAGATTAGAGCACATGGGGGTCTACCCTACGGATCCACCTGTTCTCTTTTCCCCTAGTTCTCTCTTCACGTTTTACGGCTAGAGAGACTCTTGAGATACTTAGAGATAGGTTTGGTTACACAAACACAATCAGAGGCTTTATTCTAAAAGAAAAAGAAAAAAACAGATATGGGGTTCTATTCTAGGGATCCACCTGTTCCCCTTTCCCCTAGTTCTCTCTTCACGTTTTACGGCTAGAGAGACCCTTGAGGTACTTAGAGACAAGTTTAGGAATACAAAAACAGATATGGCCTTATTCTACAGTAATAGAGATGATCCTATTACATCTAGAATTGAAGACAGAAAATAAAAAGGGATAGGGGACTTACCTGGATTGAGCAGGCAGAGCAGCAGGGATTCCTTTCCTTCTTTTGGAGCTTCTTAGAATTCCTTGACTTCAAAATTTCGTGGCCCTTAGCTAGAGGAATGAGCCTCTATTTATAGACACACCCAGGGGCATGGTTGGTCCAGAAGGATATATCCTGATTCTCAGGATAGAGTGAAATATAGAGATAATGCCCATCCATAGTGGCTTCAGCAAATAAAATACTTAATTCGCTCGTTTAAAGATATATTGGACTTCAAATAAAGCTCGGAAATCGAGAGGATGACAAAACTTGCACGTGTCTTTAATGCCCGTAAATGATTTACGGTCCAATGGTGACCGTATAGATACTACGGGCGCGCCTGCCCGTAGATATTTTGCGGGCGAGATAGGCCCGTGAATCCAATACGGGCAAAGCCTGTTCTTTCTATTTTTAGGCTCTTTTGACCTGTTTTAGGCTCTAATTATATGTTTTTATTATTTTCTCATTTGGTAGTGCAATTTGGGGTGTCTACAAAATCAGGTCAATATTGAACCATGAATTGGATTGGGGAAATTCTACAATCAAGAACAGAGAATCAAGGTTAGACAGGAAATCGAATAGCATTCAATGGCTTATGGACGAATTGTTCACAAAAAATAAAAAATCCTAAAAGAGAGCATACCTGTCTCGGTCGAAATGAAGAAATTTTTTGAAAGATAAAACCAAAGCTTCCAAATGTGCACCTGAGAAGAGAGGTAATCAGATGGCAATCTCACAGTAGAACCTGACTATTGCAACAATAGAAGAGGGTGTCTAGACTCACGGCCGCCAAAGGGTTTGAGTTGTGGTCGCCGGAGAATAAGGACGTCGCCGGAGAGAGAGAAGGTCGCCAGAGAAGACTTGAGTCGTAGTTGAAAGAAGAGTGAAGACCGGAAAGAAGTGTGTGGTCGCCAAGAAATCGAAGAGGAAATGCAAACAGATAGAGTGAAGAAGCTTGTTCGCGCTCCCGACTATTAAAGCCCTTGAAATCCGTAGAAGAAACGCGGACCACCCAAGTCCGCATTCAAAATGCAGACATGGGCAAATGCGGACAGCAGCCAAAAAATGTTTTTTCGTGATTTTCCCCACATTTTTCAAAGAATTAATGCCCATTTTGATTGTAAGTTGCAAGGATTGCCCTTTATCCACTTTCGTTTTAAAGATTTTCTCGAATCTCACTTCATAGCCACGAGTGCTCAGTGAGACTAGAGAGGAGGATTTTCCCCTTAAAGTTAGGGACTTTTCAGCAAATCCTCCACACAAATGCTTTTTCCAAAATTGCCTTTTTATTCCTTGCAAGTTGCTATCATCTGGACAAATTTCAGGAAAAGTGCAATTTTTGGGTCTTCTTGCTCTCTGTTGATAATTGGTTTCAATTCCAGTAGAGAGGGGGCAGTTGTAGAAACCCCAAATTGCACTGCCAAAATGAGAAAATAAAGAAAAATATTTAATTGGATTTGAAACAGGTCAAAAAAGATGAAAATTTGGTCAACCTGCTTTGTCCGCATAAGGTATGCGGACACGGGTATTTTGGGCGTTTTTGTAAAATCTCCATTTTTGAGCCTTGTTACTATTTTGATCTTCTCTCTAGGGTTTCGTGCGGCCGTTTTTGCCCTAATTCATGTTCCTAAGCAGATTCTTCGCACCAAGGTAATTGCCTTGGTGAAAGTTCTATTGCAGGATCATTCCACTGAAGAAGCCACATGGGAAAGTGAAGAAGAGATGAGGAAAAAGTATCCAGAGTTGTTCCTTCCATCTTAAGGTAAATTTCGAGGACGAAATTTCTTTGTGGGGGGGGGGAGGGGGAGAATGTAAAACCCCAAATTTTTTAGTGATTATTGTTTATGAGAAATTAACAAGTCTGTATGGGTGAAACTTTCAGAGATCTGTAAAGCAGGGGATTGGGGATTTGAGACATTAAGCGTGGAAACAAGATAATTAAGGCTAGTAATGTACTAATAATAATTAGAGTGATTTTTCTGTTTGAATTCAGTTGTTTTAAAATAGAATATATATTAATATGGGCGATCAGGTGGAGAAGAAATTCAGTAGATCAAATGGCTGGGAAGGCTGCACATGTAGGGAGATGCGTTGGCGAGCATGCAGCGAAACATGAATTTAGTTGGTTGAGTGCAAAAGTAGGGCGAGTATAAATACTTAGCGTATTTTCAGAGCGTAGGTTTCGCACCACTGAGCTTGAGGAAAAAAATTGCGGCTGGATTGCTAGGGCTTCTGGAGAAGAATAGTAGGTGGATTTTGCTGCCGATCGGAGTGTGAAGTGAAGGAAGAACCGAAACCAAGGCGAAGTGAAGCTGCTCGATCGAGCGACTTCCATGGTTTTCGTCTAAGCTTCCTGCCGATCAGCGAGTGTTCAGGTTAGTACGAGTGGAGCTAATTTTTCGTAAAGGAATCATAGGAGGATTGTCCTACAAATCAGATCTAATCGGAGTGATATTTTTCTATAGAAAACATCTTCCGATCAGAGAAGAATTTTGGGTGGAAATCGATATCTGAGATTTCGGTTCCAGGAGTTGTAGTTGCAGGATTTTAAGCATTTATCTGTGAGTAGCATCGTTTTACTCTGTGTATTGGTTCCTGATTTCTGAGATTAGCCGTAATGCATGTTTATGGAAAATGTTAGTTTCAGACTTGGGTTTTTCGAATAGATATTGAGGTGTGATATGAAACATATTAGATTAATTTTGATCTTAGTTGAATCGTCTATTGAAGGTGGTAGAAGCATAGAAAAATTGTTGTAGAGGTTTGAAACTAGGACAGTCATGGCTAGATTGTGTTAACAGTGAGTTAAAACAACACCGAGAAAACAGGAGAGCATCCGCCAAGCTGCCGCCTACTAATTCTCCTCAGCGGCAGCTTAGCACATAGAAATCTTTGGGTCTGCAGACCTGGCGCCAAGGGGCCCGAGCTCAGTGCAATCGAATCTTTGGGTCCACCGACCTGGCGCCAAGGGGCTCAAGGTCAGCGCACCCACCAATTTTCCAGGTGAAGTGCGGCTGACCATTTTGAGCCCATTTTTGGTACTTTAATGCTTAAACCTCTTAGCCAAAGGCTAGATTAGGATGCTAGAAGTATTTCAAATTGATCAAAACCTACGGAGATCATTGGGTCAATTATTGGTATGTTTTATGAGTTCCACAAGTCAAGATTTGAGAACTGTTGGTAGTTTAAATTGCTGTTCTTGATACTAGGAGCTAGTGACTTATGTTATATCTATGTTTTACAATTGTTTTCCAATTTGTGAACTTGTCTAACCTGAGTTTAGTTGATTGTAAGGTGTTGAGCCGGATTTATGAATTTTGTCTTTGTGTGGGTAAAAGGATTTTTCTACCGGTTGAATTTGTGTTTTTGGGTTAGAATGTCTACTGAAGTTCCATGAGTTACTATTCTGGTCCGGAGTGACTTGTGATGAGTTTATAGTGTATTATACATGATGATGACATGGTTGGTTTATTATGTTGCAAGAGGTGAGTTTATGCATTTGTTATTCTGTTTTGGTTTAGCTTCACCTGGATCCATGTCTAAGCTTAGTATTGAAATGTTATTGTTTATTGGTGTAATCACATGGCCTCGTGTGTTGCCACGACTAGTGTAGAGCAGCCAGAAACCTTTAGTAGGCCTGGTTGTCAATGCCGAAACCCGATGAGTAGGCCAGCATTGGATGACGAAACCCTGAGTAGGCCGTCATTTCAGAGTTCCGAAACCCTGAGTAGGCCGGAATTGTGTACATTGAGGTGTGGATGTCTCCTTGGCATGTGGATTAACCAATTTAAGCAATAGGCATGTCAATGACCATTTGATGTTTATGTGTTATTGCTGTTAGTCTTTTGTTTCAAACTCGATATTGGAATCATGAGGACTTTGGTTTCTTGATTACATTTATATGGATTGTTGGTGCTTGTTTATTTATCGTGGCATATTTTAGAAACTGAAATAACTGTTTTGCATGCATGTGCTACTCGCTGAGATATTCGTATCTCACCCTGTTTGTTTTTGTTTTGTTTTCAGATACTCGTGGTGAGGCACCTACTGGGGTAGATCCGACTAACACTTCTAGGGAGGAGGACTATTACTACGTTCCATAGACTAGTAGGTTTTCTGGATTGGAACTTTGACTCATTTGATTTGGAAATGTAATAAATTGGATTGATGGTGATTCGTTTGACTATAATCAAATACTTTCTTTGGGCTTCCTAGTTGATAATTGTTTATGCACTCTGATATGGTAGAACTTAGGTGTTTATCCAGCGATCACATGAGTTGTGGGCCCTTAACTAACACTCCGTGAGACGTGTTATATCTTTAATGAACGACACGGATCCTGGGCGTTACAAAAGGAGGACAGGAATGGACCCGTATGGCAGACCCCCATATGCTGTAATCTTAAAAATATGTAGATATAATATTTTGTTTAGGTTGTGTGATGATTTGGTGATGAAATATGAAGGAATACTACAGATCAATGCTATTCATAGCATTAGATCTCATTTTCTTCATATATTCTGATTTTTTACATGGTTTTCACCCTTTTTATGTTTTTTTTATGTTTTTAGTCGTTTAAGCAAAGATCTTGGATCTGCCATTGTCAATATGGTATATTTGGATTCAGAAGCCTTCAAGTAATCTCTAGGGTTTCATGAGGTGGTTTTTGAGTCATTTTTCATTCTTGAGAGAAGACCCTACGGTCTAAGTTCTCCCCTTTTGATGTTTTTTCATCAACATGGGTATTTTTGGTTTTGATTTTTTTTTATCTAAGGAGAAATATGGGCTATAGCTATGTCCTAGATTGTTCAGATTCAATTCTTCAATATTTTGTAAAAATAATGTTTTTCTATTTATTCCTAGATTTCAAGGATTTAACTTAAAGCCAGATTTTTTTTTAAGTTTTTATTTTAGGGTTGTTTTCTTTATCTTGATTTCAGTCAATCATGAAGCCCAAGAAATGGCTCTTGTTTTCATAAGAAGGATCCAGAATTAATTGGATCATTCACATGGAAAAAAGCCATACATTCTTTTATTTTTTTTACTTTTGTTTTGATTTATATTTTGCAAGCCTTTTCCAAAACATGAGCAATACTTGGCAACCACCTTGTGTGGATGAACAGGGGTGCCTAACACCTTCCCCTGTTCATAAGCTAATCTCCTTACCCATCTCTGGTTTACTTTTTTTACTCTAATTTGTTTTCTTTTATTATTTGTGTTATTTGATTATTTTGGGTGTCCATTCACACCTTAAAAAGGAATGGTGGCGACTCCATGTTATTTTTAAAGAGCCCATGTGATAGGAAGTCACTAGATTGATTTTCCATGTCTCACACATGGAGACTGCCAAAAATCCCGCTTGGAATTGCTTGACCACTTCATCTTTGACCTTCAGTGTCCATTCTGGTTTCAATCTTCTCAACTTTTGCTTGCCTGTCTTAACCCCTGGCAGAATTGGTAACCTGTGCACAACTATGTCAGTACCCAATCCCGGCATATCCCGATACGATCATGCAAATACATCCTCATAATCTGCCAAGAATCGTGATATTTCATCATGTTGCACATCAGATAGGCATGCCCCAACCTTCACTATTTTTGGGTCATCTTTGGTCCCTAGATTTATTGAAACGGTCTCCTCAATATTAGGTTGAACACCATTTTCATGACGCTCTAATTGATATGCAATTTCTTTAGGAGGGTCGTCTTCTTCGACCTCAGTCTCTTCTTCGATCCCCATTAGGTCAAAGTCTAGCTCAAGGTCAAAGTCATATTCAACCTGATCTAATTCCGTTTGCTTATATGGTTCATAAATGGTTTAGACCTTTTTGAAAAACTTAAATTTTCTGGAAAAAATGGAAAAATATTTTTTTGTTTTTTGAGAACCTTCAGAAAAAACTTTTCCTGAAGATGAAGGCTCATTAAAATCTTCAGGAAAAGGGCAATCCACTAATGGAGTTTTTTTTTTGGAAGCCGCGTCTATTTGCCAATCAAATGCCGCTTCAAAGGTAAGGGGAGTTTCCTCCCAATTGTTCATAATAAATTCTTTTGGAGCAGGTGAAATGGTGCAAGTCTGCTCTTCAAGCTCAGAATCTGATGCCATCATCACCGGATGAATTGTATTGCCCTTTTCTACTGTGGGGCCCAATCCAGATATGACCTCATCTGGAATTCTTTCTAATGCCCCAGTTTCGGGTCCAATTCCCAAAACCTAAGGTGTTATAGTAAGTAACAAAAGCAACTAAAATATAGGATAATTTAAAACTTTTTCTAACTTTATAATCAAAGTAAATGCGGAAATTTCAAATTCTCTTTATTAATAACCAATTATGATATACAAGGATTTCAATTACATGAGCAATCCTACATCTATATAGACTACCCAGCTACAACTAACCCACAACTTGACGTCCTCACCAAGAGTACTTGAAAAAAGGGAGAAACCGTAGTGAGAATAAATCTCAACAAGTAGCAAGGTGCATGCATGAAATCAGTCTATGTTTATATAAAATAAGTCATGAAGTGTACGATTAAACCAATAACAACATCAACAAGAAAAACGATAATATAGAGAAATCACAGCACACATAATACCACGTCTGTGACATCACAGAACTAATGGAATCGTAAAAAGAGTCCTAAAGACATGTGCCACTATGCTACCTTCCGAATTACAAATGGACTAGCCGCCCTGCAGTCTGGCTATTCAACACCGACAGAAGAACCCTGTAGACACCTGATTTTTGCACCCCTGAAATGAAGAAAATAAAAAGTCAAATTAAAAGTCAAAGCTCAAGGGCTCAAAATTTTGACTTTTTGATCAGGTGCAAATTGACTACCAAACATCATACCATTGGAAAGAGGATTCCGATACGGTTCTAACACCACTGAGTTTGCTCAAATCGGAGTCCGGATAAAGAAGTTATGGGCTGGTCAAATCTGGAAATAGTAGAAATCGGCTTTCTGCAAAACTCCAAATTAGCTGCTCAATTGGACATCAGCAGAAAGAGCGCATCGACACGACTCCAACGCAATTGAGTTTGCTGGAATCGAAGTCCCGGATAAGGAGATATGAGGCTGGAATCGAAGTCCCGGATAAGGAGATATGAGCAAAACTGGCTCTGGGACGCGAATTTGCACTTCTGCTAAAAATCCTAAATTTGCTGCCAAACTCTTGCTTAGTGGATAGGGAATCTCAACCTGATTCCAACGCCACTAAGTTTGCTGAAATCGAATATCAAATGAGAAAGTTATGAGCAGTCAAAAATCTTGGAAATCTACACATGTGGCGAGATTGAAGAAAGGACAAAAAAATAAAAATCTAAGAATAAAACAATAATATTTTGTAAATATCTAACAATTAAACTAAATCAAAAATAAAATGGAAAATAGAAAACACATGTGTCTTTAACAAAAAAAAAATCTTAAGAATAAAATAATAATAAAACTTAAAGAATCTTAAAATTAAAATAAATAAAAATAAGCAAAAAATAACAACCACATTACAATGATATGAACAAATCTAATGAGTTGGATGGATGATAATGAAAATATTTAAGTTTTAGTTACGTCAAACATAAAATTAAAATTCAGTTAAAAAAGATGATTAAAATTCAATTTTAGGTCATATTTTCAACTATAAAAGGGGGGGCCACCCCCCCCCCCCCCCCCCCCCCAATTCCAAAGACAAGCAACAAACCCCTCTTCTCCCCTTTTGCTCTCTCCCATTTCACTCACCCCTCCCTTCTCTCTTCCTCCTTGATCTCCAGTCAAGAGAAGCTGGTCCCCCACAGCCCTTTCTCTCTTTTTCTTGGCTTCTTCCCACGTCGAAGCCCTGCCCAAACTCTGTTAACCCACATCCTCATTTTGTCCTTAAACCCTGCCTAATCCCATCCTTTTCACCTTCATCAACACATAGGCTAGTGAGCCCTTTTCAAGTTCATTTCAAAGGATCAAGGGCAGTGCGGAAGCGCTGCCAAAATTCTCGGAAAACTACAACACACCAAAACAAGAAGGTAGTATTGTGGTAACACTCCTGGTAACTTTCTGTTTAACATGTATAAGAATCTCCTTGCTTGAACAATTTTTGAAACTCTTCTCATTCTACTACATTGTTGCTAATCTGTTTGTTTTTTTTTACACGCCTCGAGAGACCTCATGAAAGTAGGGATCTCTACATGAAAGGAGAGAAGGGTGATTTCATGAGATCGAAATATTTCTAAACCCCATTTTGGTTTAACTAGTTTCTGATGCAGGACCATTACGAAGGGGTTTGTCCTCCTAATAATCCGTTGTACCCCTAAAGATCATCTTCCCCTCTCTCCCTTCATAAAAGGAAATGATCATCTTCCATTTTTAGACACATTAAGCATGTTAAACACCCATCGTTGGAAGAAGAAAGGGAAACACCAAGGAGAAAGATTAGCTTGAAGCCACAAAAAAGGCATTTTGGCTGTTCTAAAGAAGGGGAAAACACCTATAGCAGTCGACGGACGGTGAAAAGAAGCTGGCAAACCAGTTCCAGAGAAAATCGGCACAAAAACGCAAATTCGGCCGAAAACCGCACTTGTAGTGCGGTTTAGTGTCAACTGCATTTAATATGCAGTCTAGCCTGAACCGCATTACATCTGCGATTCAGACCAAACTGCATAGTAAATGCGGTCAAATTGAAAAGTGACTTAAAAATTAATTTTTTCAGCCCGAATGGGCTTGAACTGACCCAAACCGATCTAATCCAACCATTTTGGAAATTGGGGCTATTCCAAGCCCACTTGTAGACCATGGGCCTTGCTGGGCCCATCAATACCTCCTGGGCCCACCTAATGGGCCCACATTTTGACTGGCCCAGACTAAGCCCGTTTTCAACAAACGAGCCTAAGGCCACTTTTTTAATGGTTCATAGGCCAAAACCAATCCCCGTGGACCCATTAAAATGCTTAATTAATTCAATAAACAAAAAAAAAGGGTTACCCAATAACCCTACTGGGCCCAAGCCCAGATTTGGCACTTTACAGGCCTTTCAATAGGGCCTGTACCAGACCCGTCTCACTTAAATAAAAAGATAAAAAGTGAAATAGAAAGGTACCCACACCTTCAGAGGGCCCCGCCAGACCCAAAAAGGATCAATGCTAGTCTAGGAAGGGTGAATTTGACTCAAAAACCAGGGAGACCCGAGGGACCCGTCAGATTGACAGGGCGGGCCGGGGTGTCTTCGGACTTCCCCGGACGTAACCGAGGACTTAGCTAGATCTCTAAAAATGCCGCAGACCAAAATTAGACCCAGATAGGCAAAACTCGTGTCTACCTGCACATCTCAGGCAGTGGCGACTCTGAAAGTCCCGAGGCACGCACGAATCTCTACGTGCGCCTCGTGTGCGATCTAGGCAGATTTAGGTGCGCACAAACCCACCAACAACCAAAAATCCAACCAAATGGGTTATCATGTACGGCCCAACCAATCCAGGAGTGGGTAACATAGCGACCAACCAATCCAGGAACAGTACCATCCTCGAGATGATGGAATGCCTATGACAAAAAATAAGAAACTCCAGAAAACAATTTCATTTACTAGCTACTCTAATGGATCCATGTAAGAGCTAAGCCTGCTAGACCAACTCACAACCAAAAACTCATAATAACTTAATAACATATCAATGAATAATGTAATTGCGAAACCCACACGATGTGGAAAACCAAACCAGGGAATGGACATATTTCTCAATAACACCCACAATACAGAACCTTATTCGTATAACCAAATCCGCCCTGCAAAAATAATAAATCAGGCACCTACCTTGTCACACCAGTGACCCAAAAAAAACAACACAAGATGTACCAAGTCATATGTCCAAACTCCAGGTTTCAACGGCAAAATAATCCAAGTATATACATAAATTATTCGGAGCTCAAAGCATGCTCAGATAGTTCAAATACAAGTGTAGGAACTCCCAAAATTAAGTTTTGTTTAAAAAGAAATAAATCAAGACATTAACAATGTTCCTAACTCTTGATTAAAACTTCTCTATTTGTATTATCTATTAACATCCAACTTTCCCTCATTTAGAACCCAAGGTGTCAAAACTTATTAACCCTATTATTTAGTACTTTTAGAAGGTAACTTAGGTCTATATTGAAGTTTAAGAATATGTTAGGTTACCCAAAATCAGATCTAAATAGGTTGTGACCTCTTTCGACTTAAAATATCTCCACAAGTTTCATATTTACAATCATCGTCCCAAATTACTATTTTTTAATTCAAATTTAATTCCGCCACTTCCTACATCTCAAATTAACCTAGTTACAGGTGTTACTACTTTAGAATTTATAAAAAAAATCATTAAAAAATTAAATCTAGGCATGTATCCCAAAATTTGGAATTTCTGGCATGGGTCGCTCGAAGAGGCGCTCGAGCGACTGTTCTAGCGGCTATAATTTCAGGTTCTGTTTTAGATACACAGGCAGGTCGCCCGTGGTTGCGCTCAAACGGTGTATCAAGAGACTTGTTTTCATGTTCTGGTTTAAGGTATACAGATAGGGCGCTCGAGCGACTGTTCTAGCGCTCTGCTCAAAACTCAATTTTTCTGGGTTTTTTCATAATTTCCGAAACTTCTCAAATTCCTATGGTTTTAAATTGTTTCTAAATATCTAAATTTTATTCCAAATTACTTCTAAGACAATCCTAATCAAATCTAGGTGATTAAAATTTATCTAAGATTTCTTTCTAAATTAAACAACCCATGAGCAACACTTTTCTTGATTCTTAAAAAGAGATTTAAATCACCAAATCAAAACTTTATAATCATCCGAATTTTCCAATGAAATCCGACTTAAAACCAATACGATCAAACATCAAAATCACAAGAAAACATGCAGTTCCTCCAGTTTCAAGTGTTTGCTACTTGCCTTTTTTATGAACCCAGATTTTTCAAAACTTCTTCTGTGCCCGCTTTTGGAGCTCGACCGCACCCCTTTAAACTTCTCCAATTTAGATCTCCACCGTTCCGTTTGAAGTCCTCTATGAGTAGAACAAAACCCTAAAATGGCAGCCCATTCCAACTATTAGATCTTCCTATCTCTTCGTTCAAAGTTGGCTAGTCGGCCATCTGTGCAACTCCTTTTTCTTTCTAAATATAATTTTCCACCAACTTCTGGGTTAGTTCGCACCACTTTAAACTACTCTAAATCCAATCGCCACCGTTCAGATTAAAGTATCTCATGTATAGATCATAACCTCCAAATTTCATGATGATCCAACGATTGGATCTCTGGGGATCGTTGTTCAAAGTATGTTGGTCGGACCTCTGCAGCACCTCCCTTTTCTTTTCTTCCCTCTCTTTTCTCTCATTCTCTTCTTCCCTTTATTTTTCTCCCAAGACCAAGCACGAATTTCCCTCTCTTTCCTCCTTATGTTTGACTTGCTAAAAACTCTAAACCTTTCCTAGACCTCCCCTTTTATAAGCTCTCTTAATTAGAAATCCTAATAGGTTTAGGAGTCCTTCTAAGTTCTAAATACGATTCCCACTCTCAATTGGAAACCTTCCTATCTTAGCCCTCCTTCTAATTCCTCTTTTAAGTATCTCATATAAAAGAAGGTCTTAATTTAATTTATTTTCGTGCTAATTTAATTTCTTATTTTAAAATATTACTAAAACACCCCAAAACTCCTCTTATCCTCAAATTTAAGGCTCCTTATCAACCATAATCACCAATATACCTTTTTTCCTACTTTTAAGCCATAATTTACTATTTAAATTCAAACCTAACCCAAATTAAGTCTAGTTAAATATTTCAAGTCTAATAATTATTTACTTACTCAATATATTAATTTGGCTAATTGGAAAATGACTAAAATACTCTTTCCTTAAAATTCCATATTTAACCTTTGGATATTTTTCCAAAAATTCTCCTCTTTATTCCTCACATCAATCTTAACCATATAATGCACTTGGATTAATACCTATCGTCTCCAACATTCATATTTAAGTCACTCTCCCAATTTATCTAAATCAACCTTGCTCTTTCCTATTTAAATGAAGCCACTATTTAAATTCCTAATTACTCAAAATTATTGTTTATTTATTTAGTTACTAATATCTCTTTGGATCATAATATTATTCCTCCAATACCTAAATTAAATCTTAACTTCTCAATATTTAGGCTTATTTAATTTACTTTATTTTCTGAAAATCCAGGGTTTTACATTCTCACTGCTGCCCAATCAATGAAAGGCAGCTCCTTTTTTTCCACAGTTTTTTTGCCTTCAGTCATGGCGAAGAAAGCCCCAATGTTTTCAGAGAAATCCTGCTGCTTTTCTGGCTGTGGCCCAGGCTCGTCCACTGTCTCAAGTGTAGAAGGTGGGTTGTAGAGTTGCAGGGTTGGGACATATAGCTTTTGAAAGGGATTGGTGTTATGGTATGGAGGCCTGGACTGATCTGTGGGAGGAGACAACTGGATCTTGCAAGAGGGTTTAGGAAAAGTTTCCCTTACATGAAGGAATTTTCTTTCTGCGTTTCCTTATTTTGTTTGCTTCTGCCTTCTCCATTTCCCTGGCTTCATTCCCAGTCCTGCCTTAGGGACTAGTTTCTTCACCCTTATCGGCTCCAATCTCCCTTGAAAATTAACTCCCAGACCTTTCCCTGGATGGAAGTGATATTTTTTTAACACTTTCTCCACCATTCTTTTCAGCGCTGATCATCTTACCCTTCTTATCCTCACATCCCCTAGGTATGAAATTGACAGTTTCGAATTGGAAAGAATGAAATGTTAATATATGGTACGTCAGGGGACACCATGGGAGGAACCAAATTCTCGGCTAGGACCGTTATCACCTTTTGCCCTCGGATGTATTTAATCTCTGATGGAGGGTAGATGGTATGACCCTAGCCGTATGAATCCACGGCCTTCCTAGGAGTAGGTTGAAGGCCGCCGGTATATCCATCACTTCGAATGTGATACAAAATATATACGGTTCAATAGTGACCGGCAGTTCAACCTCCCCAAGGGAGTGTGTTTTGGAGCTATCAAAAGCTCTTATAATTCTCTCATTCTGCTTGATTTTATTTTGCTCCAAACCGAGTTTTACAAATGTTATCAACGGGCAGACATTCAGAGCCGACCCATTATCTATTAAAACTTGAGCCACCATGCAACCCTTGCAAAGCACAGTTATGTGCAAAGGATCAACATGGTGGAATCCTGCCGGGCTAATCTCGGTTTCTGAAAAAGATATGACATATGAGATAGAATTTGCCCAACCATCCTACCAAGTTGGTCTGGTTCAATATTTTTAGGCACATGTGCCCCATGAAGTACCCTTAACAGAGAATTCCTATGCTTTTTCGAATTCAACAGTAATCCCAGTATTGAAATCTGGGTTGGGACCTTGTTTAACTGCTCAACAACGTTGAATTCACTCTTTCTAATTATCTTGATGAGGTTAGAAGCCTCACAGTCAATTACCTAAGGGGTATTTTCTCCTACCTTCGCCTTTCCCTTTACTTTCCTCTCCTCTTCAGCTTCTTTACTTTCCTTCTCAATTTCCTTTTGTTTCTCTCCCTCTCCTACACATTTCCCTGACCTCATCATGAGGTTCACTTCTTTCTTGTTTTCTTCTTCAACCGCCGGAATTGTGGTTGTGAAGCCTTCACTGTAGTTCCATGATACAGCTGATTCAGAGTAAGAAGGCTTCGGGACATTTATCACAAGGGGAGGAAGCTTGGACCTAGTAGAAGGAACATCTATAACCAAAGGTGGAAGTTGCTTGAAAGCTTGTGGTTGAGATGCCTTTGAAGCTAAAGGGGGTAAGGATGTAACTGAAGTGGTAACATGGTCACAATTGATGACCAAGGATCGTTTTGATGGAATGGGTGAAGAAACAGTGGGTGGATTGCAATTGATAATCAAGGGAGGTTTTGCAATATTTATCTGGGCCATGAAGGAGGAGACCCGGTCTAGAGAGGAGTTAATATCCTTAGCAGCACGATCATTCCTTTTGGAAATCATGTTTATTTCTTCATCCCTACTTTCTTTAGTAAAATAAACCTTGACCGAAGTCCCTATAAGAGCAATTAACTGAGATGGGCCAAAGGTTATTTCATCAGAGAAAGTGGCCCCTATAACATTAGATGGGCTTGCCCCATGATGCCGGGGCAAAGGGTTTTTGCTAATGTCAGTTCTAGGAGGAGCGGGAGCCCCCGTATTGAAAGACAGGGTATTCTGGTCTATCAAATCCTGAATGGCATGTTTCAATGGCCAACACTTGTCAATAGGGTGCCCAGGTGCACCCAAGTGGAAATCACAAGTGGTGGAGGGGCCAAAATTTCTCCCGTACATGCATTCGGATTTGGCTCTTTTAAGGTAACATACCCTGCTTGCAATAGAGTGGGTAGCAATTGGGATAGAGACATTGGGATAGGGGTAAAAACTCTATTCCTCCTCGACGCCATCCAGGCATCCCTTTCCTCTCTAGTACAAACTCTTTTCTGGTTTGACTGTGCTGCTGGAATATTAACTCTTATGGGTGCTTGTTGGGTGGACTGGGCTGATGACATCGAAGTGTGAAAAGGGTTAGAAACATTGATCTGGGTAGGATTCTTGGGGACGGATGGTTGCTGTACCTTGTTCACTTCTCCCTCTTTTTTCTTCCCATTTTTCTTGACCCCGTTTCCTTTCTTCACGTTGGGGTCCTGTAAAACCCCGATTTTTGCTAAGCTTTTATTTATTTATTATTTATTAAAATTCATTATGTGTACATATTAACTTAAGTAGATACGGGTATATGTAGGGATTTCGGTGGACGAGCGTACACGGAATCAATGATTTTCAAAGGTTGTCGAGCGGCAATATGTATGGAAGGTATTTATACTAAAGGGGAAATTAGGTTTTGAGTAGAAAAAAATAATAATAAACAATATAAAATAGTAGATAAAATAAAATATATGCAAAAGTATGAACACAAGGATTTATGGACAGGTTTAATCAAAATTTATTTATTGCTAGAGATTTGTGGTCATTAGTTGTCAAAGAGAATGAGGTGGAATATTAATACGTAATTAATTATCGAACTTAAAAATATGGTAGTGAATAGGAAATTAGCCAATAAGTAAATACGGGAAAGCCAAGTTGAATGAGGGGCAGAAAGGGGATTCCGAGGGTTAATAAAACCTCGAGGGTGAATTAGGTTAAACTTTTGCGATGTTTTATAAATAGGTAACTCATATAAATTTTCGAGGATTTGGGGGAAGGTTGCTGCTCTGAAATTAGGGCGGCTACTGTGGCGATTAGGGTTTCGCTGGGAAGAGATGAGAACCGCGAGAGCTACGACCGGATTAGTGGAGTCGGATTTCAGTGGGTTATTCCTCTCGCAAACAGGGGATCAGTTCGGCGACCTTCGCATCCACGCGCGCAGTCGGAGTCAGTGATCGGCCGTGGTTGTGGAACAACCAGATAAGCGTATAAGAGTGAGTATCATTGATTTACAACTGAGGTTTTAGTTTATTCGTGATAGTATTCTAATTGCATGGTTGTATTCTGAGTTTTCTGGTTTTCTGGAATATCATGAGTTCGAGCATGAGAAGGAATTACAACTTGAAATAAAATGTGTTTAGATTAAATCCAAAACTGGTTGGGAAGTATTCTGGGAATATTAGGAGTGTATTGGAACAAGTACAGACTGAAAAAGATCGGCCAGAGATGGAGATATCGAAATAACAGAGAGTCACAAATCGTAGTGAGTATCCGCCGACTTGGCGCTCACTTAGGAAGTAGGCGCCCGTTAAAATCACACTATCCGCCGAGCTGGCACCCACTCGGCGCTCAGCTCGCGCTCACTTAAAAGGCATGCGCAAATCTCGCACGAAGCTGGTGCCGAGCTCGCGCCCACTTCCCGCCCATCTCGCGCTCACTTAGTATTGAGTGAGCGCATAGTCATATTGTTACGAAACTCCTATCCGCCGATTGGCGCTCACTTGGTGCTCACTTCAGGAGGTGAGCACATAGTCCAATACACTTACCGGATTGTAGAATTTGTTGAAAATAGCCCCCTTAATTACATGAAAGACATTTAAGTAAATGTCCTGTGTATTTATTGCTCCATTTAATTAAGTCTTTACATGTAAATAAGGTTTTACCCCCCATTTGGAACCAATAAAAATATTTCCAAGGTCTAATTCCCAGCCAATAAAAAGTCAACTTTCCAGTTCATGACTAAATCCCGGTTTTTATCAAAAAGCCCGGTTTGGGTTTAATACCCAGATGAGTGATTCAGGAGCCCATAAAATTCTAGGAGATGTGTTTACCCTTCAATAGACTACAACCAAAATTTGAGCCCGAAACTCCTTGTAGATTTGTATAGAAAAATTATATACCAAAAGTCAACGTTTTTAACCAGACTTAGAATATTTTGAGGTCCAAAACTTTTTGTCTCAGAATTGATTGCTTTTTGGTATGGTGACCTTATAGGGGATCTTAAGACTATTCCACTTATCCACAATGTGTTTACAGGGTTTTATGACATTCATTTGATTGATTTGGATTATGAAAGTGAAATTTAGAATCTAGGAGCTGTTTTGCTGGATTATGTTTAATCGAAGTTTGGATGCTGAAATCATTTCTGTATAATGTGCTTTATTTTGAAAAGTCAGTTTTGAAACCATATTGTTTTGCTGAAATACCTCTACACTATTATGCTAGTTCACCTTTAAATGCACGGTGCACTTCAGGAATGATTTACTTGAATATTGTTTTATATCGGTGGACAGTTTAGAATCATATCTTATTCTGTTCTGGTAAATTATTTGAGAATTTCTTTGAGGACTCCATGAGCGAGTAAGCTGGTCCTGAGTGACATATGGTATGCACTTGAACTTGTTGATCTATATATATCAGTTTTACATGATGGAAAATACATTGGGTTGATTTGCTAGTTTTATACTTACTACTGGTTTAGCTTGTCCTGGATCCAGAGTCTAAGCTTAGTAATGTGATGCTTTTGTTTTATTGGAGTAATGGCATGGCCATGGAGTGTTGCCACGACCGGTGTAGAGCAGCCAGAAACCCTGAGTAGGCCTGGTTGTCAATGTCGAAACCCTGAGTAGGCCGGCATTGGATGACGAAACCCTGAGTAGGCCGTCATTTCAGAGTATCCGAAACCCTGAGTAGGCCGGAACTGTGTACATGGAGGTGTGGAAGTTGCTCTGGCATGTTGATTAACCAATGTAAACAACTACATGACATTGACCACTGTGGGGATTTGTTTTTGTTTGATGTGATATGTTTTATTTGCTGGTCTATTGGTGCGGAGTAGCTCGTGATAAAATACTCTATTGGTGCGGAGTAGCCCATGATAAAATACTCTATTGGTGCGGAGTGGCCCATGATAAACACTCTAGTATTTCAAAAACCTGAGTTGTTGAACTATGTTTTCTTCGATATGTTGCTACCTGGTTATACGTGACTTTACGGCTATATGCATGATTGATATCGTCTTTACTGCTTGGTTTATATGATGGTTTTCCTCACGAATGTAAATTGGATCGTTGAAGTTTTGTTGGGTTATACGTGTTATCATCGTTGTATATGGTTTGAAATCGTGGCATGTTTTAGAACTGAACTAGATGTATTTGTGCATGCATTGCATGCATGTGCTACTCACTGGGATATTCGTATCTCACCCCGTTGCTTTCGTTTTGTTTTCAGATACTCTTGGAGAGCTCGATACTTGCGGGTAGTTACTTGGACATGTGAGTTTTATTTTAGTTTGGGAATATTTTAGCGCACTCTGTTACATAGTACTATTGAATTCATGTTTCCCTTACTCTGGTAGTGCGATCCTGTTATTTATAATAACCTCTGGAGACGAGTTACGGGTTTTTCATGTGACTCGGATCCGGGGCGTTACAAGTCCTATTGACCGACCATGGCCGAATGATCAATTATCTTGCCGGATCTGATCCTATCTTCAATCCAGTCAGCCACTTGTACTAGGGCAGCAAAGTTGGTGGTAGTCTAACCCACCAAGTGACTGTAAAATGGTTGCCCCAATGTGCTAATGAATGTTGAAATCATTTCTGGCTCCAACATAGGTGGCCTGAGCTGAGAAGCAATCTCCCTCCATGTTCCAACATGGAACATGTTCCACTGAATATAAAATATCCAAAATAAAAGCTTTTAGATAAATCACAGGGTGTCTTGAAATTACTCAAGCTTCCAAGGGCTTATGAATTGGTTGGTACGAAAAAGACCATCCAGAGAGGTGTTGGAATATTTTAGGGCTTCCAACATGTCCTACAAGATATGAAATGCCTAAAATAAAAGCTTTTAGACAAATCACAAAGTTTCTTGGAATTACTCAAGCTTCCAAGGGCTTATGAATTGGTTTGTACGAAAAAGACCATACAAATAATTTGTTGGAATATTTTAGGGCTTCTAGCATGTCCCACAAGATGTGAATTGGAATCAAGGCTTCCAAAGCCTCCTAAAATTACACAGGCTTTCAGGGGCCTATGAGGGGTTCTAGAATCACACAAGCTTCTAGAGGCTTATGAAGAAACAGTTCTGAAATTTCAGGCTTTCAGAGATCCTATGAGTTTCTAAATTAAGGCTTTAGAAGGCCTATGAGGTTAGGGAATTGCTTAAGCTTCCCTAAGGCTTATGAGAATTTGAAATTCAAAGGCAACTGGTGGCCTATAAAATCTGAAGTTTTTGAAGGCCTTTAGTCGTCCTATGAATTGATTTTCTGAAATTCCAAGGCTTTCAGATGCCTATGAAGGGTTCAAAAAAAATCTGAAATTCAAAGGCTTTCAGAGGCCCATGGAAATTTTTAATTTCCTTTAAAGCTTTTGAGTTGAAAAGAAACTCAATTTGCTTCCAAGAACTTTGATTTTAAATCATTTTCCCTTTTTATGATGTTTTTTTGAATTTTTATTTGCTTGGAATTAAATGGTTTCCAAGTGACCCATAAAGAGATTGTTTTTTTAGAAATTTGGGGATTCCTAGGTTCCCAAGCAACCTATGCATTCATTTGACCCTTTTATTTATTCTCTTGGGGTATGACTTAAAGAATCTCTTTAAAAGTTTGAATTTTAATGAGTTTCACTCGAGGATTTGTTTGAAGAATTGGCTTTGAAAATAAGTCAATTGTAATACTAACCTCTAACTTATCATAAGGACAAGTTATGAAAGATATAGTCAAACTTTGACTTATTACCCCACATTTTGCAAATACCCCAAAGTTAGAAGCTTAAGCACATTTGGAAGTTTTTTCTCTGTTTTCAAGTTCAAAAGTTTGATTGAAACATGTTTGAGATGGATTGGTATCAAGAAATATGACATTTTAATCCCTTTTTGATGTATCTTCTTTAAGCTCGGAGGAAATGATGGATTTGTGTTCCAAGATTAGGTTGAATCTTTTGTTAAATCATTTGAACACTTAAATTATCCTTCCATACTCCCATTGAGGCGCCCACAGGTTATTTACAATGTTTTTGGCATTTTATATTCAAAAGCATTGGGATAGAAATCAATCTGTAAGTTTCTGGGTTGTATCCGACATATCAATTCGGCTAAAGGCATGCTTTATTATATCCGAAATAAGTGTTCGAATACACACATAAAACCCTTTTACCGAAAATAAATTTCGGATATAAAGACTATACAGTTTTTCCAACCCGAGTTTTCGGTTAATGCCAAAATGGCCCTTTTTTGATTCAGTTGGTCCCCAGATTTTTACATATTATGTTATCTTTATTCCTACTTAATTTACACCTTGATTTGGCTTCTAAATACAGTCCCAAATTGGATTTTGACACTATATTTTCAAAAATGCATGAATGCTCATGAGGGTACATGTTCCCTCCAAAGTTAGACACCATGTTCATGGATTTTGTACTTTTGGTTGCCTCTTACATGGATTTTGGGTAGAATGACTTCTGAGAAGAGTAAAAAAAAACTCTTCCTATTGGATACACCAATCTTAAGATACAGACCTTATTGGGAAACATTTCATCCCAAACATATGGACACCATGGCACTTACTTTACATGATATGAAGGTAACTAAAAAATAAATTATATTACCTTGTTACCTTGTGTTTACCTTCAATATGGTATCCATATCATACCTTGGCTAGTGAAATATGCAAACGGCCTTCCCTCAATTACAAACCCATTTCCCCAACGTAATTGTTTAATTTAGCTGAAAAAGTGTTTCTCCACCTTCAAGCGTAGGGGTTTTGGGTTTTGGTTTATTGGCAACTTAGATCCCAAGCCTAGTGATGACCAGAATCAAAGATCCACAATGTCATCATATCATTAGCTCAAAGTTCTAAAGTGAATGTTTTCACTTTCGCTTTCTGAAATAACGACCTCATTGCACCAAACTACACACATTCGGGCTCAACTTCCTATAGGTAATGGGTAGGCTGTGCAAAAGATTTAAAGTACTCAAGTGCATTTGAAATTAAAGGTGCATTCACAATGTCCCAGCCCCTTGCCACTCTTTTTTCATAGCCATGCACATATACATTCTCAAACCAAGGCAGATATGACATCATATTGGAAAATAATAAACACAAGCAAACAAGATAATGAAAACACCTAAATATGCGCATGACTATTATATACCAAAAAAATATCACGCAAGCATGTTATCATATTGTACAAGCAACAATTAATCATGAGAAGCATGCTTGAAAAACTCAAAAACATCCACTAAACACTCAGATTTCATGCTGATAATTTTCATGTTCAAAACATACCATCAATACCCAAATCAAAGCATGCCATTATAAAAAGTACAGCAACTAACCATATTGTACAAGAAGCAATTAATCATGATAAACATGCTTGAAAACCCCAAAAATACCAACTAAAGTCCATGATTTCATGCTCATAATTTTCATCATCAAGACATAGCATTAAACCCCCAAAACAGAGTATGTTATCATAGAAAATACAACAAGTAAGCATGTGTGACAAGATAAAGCCCCTAACATGATTCTAGACATAACCAAGCAATACATACATGCCTTTAACCTTATGAATTTTTAATCATACCAATAATATCTAAAATACATCAAACATGCTCAAATAAAATAAACAAAACAGCAAGCATTCAAAAAATAAAGAAAAGCATGAACAAATACACCAATCATGGCTTAAATCCACCAGTCCCCAGTGGAGTCGCCAGTTGTGAGACATGGAAAATCAATCTAATGACTTCCTATCATCACACGAGATTCATAAAAAGGAGGAGTCGCCACCATTCAATTTTAGGTGTGAATGGACACCAAAATAATCAAATAAAATAAATAATAAAAAACAAAATTAGAGTAAAAATAACTCTAATAAAAAATAAACCAAAGATGGATAAGGAGGTTAGGTTATGAATAGGGGAAGGTCTTAGGCACCCCTATTCATCCACATAAGGTGGTTGCTAAATATTTGCTCATGCTAAAAAAATTGCTTGATAATAAAAACCAAATTAAAAGTATGAAAAAGAACAAAAAGATGTATGGCCTTTTTTTTATATGAATGGCCCAATTAATTCTGGGCCCTCCATATGAATATACCATTTTGAGGGTTTCATGATTGAGTAAAAAAAAACAAGATAAAAATCAAAGAAAGCAAACCTAAAGTAAAACACCAAAAAGGCTAGATTTAAGTTAAATCCTTGAAATAAAAATTAAAATCAGAATATTGAAGAATTAAACCTGAACAATCTAGGGTACAAATCTGGTCCAAATCTCTCATTAATTAAGGGATCTAAACAGAATACACCCATGTTGATGAAAAAACATCAAAAGGGAGAGTTTAAAACATAGGATCTTCTCTCAAAAATTAAAATAACTCAAAAATAATCTTCTAATATTGAAGAATCAATTGAAACAGTTCTAGGGTACAGATTTGGTATAGATTTCCCATTGGTTGAGAGATCTAAACCAGATTCACCCGAAAAACATTAAAAGGGAGAGTTTAGACCATAGGGTCTTCTCTCAAAAATGAAAATAACACAAAAAATCATCTCATAATATTGGAAAATAAATCCAAATCATCTGGGGTACAAATCTAATCCAGATTTCCCATTGGTTGAGAGACCTAAACCATATTCACCCAAAAAAAATCAAAATGGAGAGTTTGGACCATAGGGTCTTCTCTCAAAAAATTAAAATAAAGCAAAAATCATCTCATAATATTGGAAAATAAATCTGAATCATCTAGGGTACAGATCTAGTCCAGATTTCCCATTGGTTGAGAGACCTAAACCAGATACACCCAAAAAACATCAAAAGGGAGAATTTAAACCATAGGGTCTTCTCTCAAAAATGAAAATAACACAAAAAATCATCTCATAATATTGGAAAATAAATCCAAATCATCTGGGGTATAGATCTAGTCCAGATTTCCCATTGGTTCAGAGACCTAAACCAAATTCACCCAAAAAACATCAAAAGGGAGAGTTTAGACCATAGGGTCTTCTCTCAAAAAATTAAAATAACACAAAAATCATCTCATAATATTGGAAAATAAATCTGAATCATCTAGGGTATAGATCTAGTCTAGATTTCTCATTGGTTGAGAGACCTAAACCAGATACACCCACAAAAATCAAAAGGGAGAGTTTAGACCATAGGGTCTTCTTTCAAAAATTAAAATAACATAAAAATCACCTAGTGAAACCCTAGAGGTTATTTTAAGGCTTCTGATTTCAGATCTACCATATTGATCATGATAGATCCAAAATCGTAGCCTAGTAATAACCAAAAGAAAGAAAATCATATAAAAAACAAAAAAACTAGACTCTAGGAGGAAAATAAGATCTAATGCTATGAACAGCATAGATCCATGGTATTCCTCCATATTTCAGAAATATACCATCACATATACACACAAAGTATCCTAAAGACTCATATCAACAGATTACAACAAAAGGGGTCTATCTTACGGATCCACCTGTCCCCCTTTCCCCTAGCTCTCTCTTCACGTTTTACGGCTAGAGAGTAGTCTTGAGGTACTTGGAAGTAGGTTTGGGTAACAACCACACATAGGCCTTATTCTACAGAAGAAAGTAGAAGACAGAATAATCCTAGAATTAAAAAAAAGAAAAGAAAAGAAGAGGAGACATACCTGGATTTCTGAAAGTAGAGAGGCAGGGGTTCCCTTCTTCACTTGGAGCTCTTCAATCTCCACTTTCTGGCCATTTGCTTGCGGAGAGGCCCTCTATTTATAGGCAAACTCAAGGGTAATGAAGCCCTAATGGTAGACACAAAAATGTGTCCAGAACCCTCCAACTTAACCCTAATGCATGGACTTGGAAGAATATGGTTAATCTCGGAGGCTAAATTCGGGAATCCCCACTTCTCAGACAAAGGTATAACAGTAAATAAGTGAAAACTCTTGGGATTTTCCAATTTGCAACAAAACATTAGTATTCGACAAAACAGGTTGGATACAAACAACACTCTTTGTATCCGAAATTAAATTTCAGATACATTGAAAATTGTTTGTATCCGAAAATAGTTTTTGGATACAGAGAACTGCACTTTTATCCGAATTTTAATTTCGACTACAAAAGAAAAACTGCTTTTAATGCTTTTGGCCAATTATTCCTCATTTTTCACAGTGCAATTTGAGGTGTCTACAGATAGTGCACATGCACTCACATATAGATACATGCCCTCACATGCACGCGCACACACACACACACATAGACAAGGCATGATGGTTCTACCCATGTCAATACTCTCACAATGATGATGTAGGATACTAGTGTAGGGCACGTGGTAGTTAAGGTGCGATGTGTAATGGATTGTTTGTCATGTCTTGTGACTATTGATACGTGATGGATGCACTATTTAGAAATGATTATGATGATGAATATGAGATGATATGTTAATTATTATCACTATATGAATTTAATCTTAATTGATTAATCTACATCATAATGGAACTAGTGGTTTCCCTTACTGAGTCTTCATACTAACCTTTATTTACTATTTTAGGCCAGTTGCCACAACAACGGAACCAAAGACAAAGCGGTCGAGGATTTTGAGTTATAGCTTTAAAAGATGTAAGGTTTTCTTGGAATTTACTTTCTTTCATTTTAGAGTGTGGATTATAATATGTAGCGCCCCTAACACGGGTCAATGCAAAACCGGCATCCGAACCCGAATCCAAGTGCTACTGGGCCCATAATAACACTATTAATAATACCAGACCAAAATTTAATGATTCAATTGAGATTATCATAGTGCGGAAGTGTAATCTATAACATCACCATAAATAGAATAAAGAATCAGTGACCCTCAAAACAACTAGTCATGTCTGGTATAATCAAAAAGGGTCTAAAACTCTCACACTCTCTCTCAATAACATCCAAAACCATAAATAAATAAAATAATCCATCAATATCAAAGTTCCATTCCCCAATAACAACCTCGACTCAATCGGGGTAGTAATAATCCTCTGGCAAGAAATCAGCAAAATCTCTCTGAATATCACCACTAGGATCCCCCTCTCTTGTATCAGCTGAAAACCAAAGAGTGAGATGCAAATATCTCAGTAGTAAACACGATGTATGCTAGAAATAGTTTATATATCTAAAAGTAATCATTTCATGCTCGAATAAGACTAACACGGATAAGCAGGCATCGTTTAATCATATCAGAGCATACGAAAAGAACAAACCAGCAATAAATCATTTCTAAGGTCATGTATCAGTCATAATTATGATAAGAGACTAAGTCTAGAATAATGCAGCATAAGTCTAAATCAGCTCAAGTCAAATCAATTTCCTTTATAATTGTGGTAAGCCAAGTAACCACATCCCACCATAAAATAGAACATGTATGAACTCACATGTGTCAATATAACAATAACCGGTGTATAACAATACTATACTAGTGTCATTGTAGGACTCACAAAGAAAATAAGACTTTGAGAAGACACTCGTTAGATGCTATGCCACCATGCGTCTTATTGGCCAAGCTACTATGACACTCAAACCCGAATACCATTCTTAAGATAAAAGCAGTAGTCATTGACATATTGCGCACATAATCAAAGAGTTGGCATGAACCACCAGCATGCAGCACCTGAATCAATTCATAGAGATGGTCGCTGATCCACATGTACAGGAATCACCAGTGAGGCTCGAAATGACCCTACAAACACGGGACCTTCCAGAGCAAACTAACTTGCGAAGGAAACGCGTTCGCAGATGGAAGTAAATCAATTCAAAAGAAATACCCCTTAGCGAACCAGTTTATTCTATGGATCCATATTCAGCTATGCCCACTAGACACCAACATCCCTAAGGACTCATCTATAGGTAAGTAATAGTGCCTAGTGGCATATAAAAGTCTGATTTATAAGCTTTTATCAAAATTTGGTTATCTGGGTTGAATCTCTGATAGGAAGTTTCTATCTGCAGAAGTTTGATTCATGATGTGTAAACTAAATATTTTGGTTAAATAAGTTTTAAAGTATAAAATCTCAAAATCTCATATTATTTTCCAATTTAGGCAACTATAAACCTAAAATAAATCCCTACATATTTTTTTGAGGAAAACAGGTTATTTGGGTAGTTAATTCTATCTCAAATCATCTAATTTAGTTTATAAAATCTAATTTAAATCATTTTATTTTGAATTAAAAATCAAATTGTGAAAATTTGCAATTTTCTGTTGAGATCACCCAGTACCGGTCGCCTAGGCGGCCTGGCTAAGCGGTAGTTCAAAATTGGAAAATTCTATGTGTAAACGGGTGCTCAGGGATGGCCTAGGTGGTCCCTCTAAGCGCCTATTATATTTTTGGTCGCCTACCCATCGCCTAGGCGATGGGTGAGTGGCTTAACAACGTTATCAATTTCCATACACGAGTGCCCACGATCGCCTAGGCTGTCATGCTAGGCGCCCATTCAACTGCGGCAAACCGAGTTTCGAAATCTGTAATTTCTCTGTTCTGTGAAATTCTTACATATATATTCAACTATAATCAAACTAAATATACATATATACATTGAAAAATCATGCATTAGGATCAAACAACAAGAACCCAAAATCAAACGACAAAACGGGTGTGTCACCTACCTTTTTCACTTGTTTCCTCTCCTTCTTCCTCTAAACAGCAATAGGTACACTCTTCTCTGACACAGGATAGTCTTAGGACAAAGAGAAACTTGAAAACCACGATCTCTCACTCCCTCCTTCTTCTTCTTCTTCTTCTCTTCTTCTTCAGTTTTTCTCCTTCGGTCACTCTCAGCCGCAATACAAACAGGTGAATACGATGAGAATACAAAACGTATTCTCTAGGTATAAACCGTATTTATTTTATACTCCATGATCCTACGCAACGCACAAACATCACCTATTACATAACCAACCAATTAGAACACGGCAGCATTAAATTTTAAATTCTTACCTCGATATCTCACAATCCAAGGGTCTAATCTGCGCCAAACTCATGATCTCCGCTATCAATGATACCACCTACGATTATAAATCAACTTCGTCAATAAAATCCTCAATAAATATTTATTATTAATTAATCTTATTATTTAAGAAATTTTCGGGGTCTTACATCCTCCCTTCCTAAAAGAAAATTTTCGTCCTCGAAATTTACCTTGCAATTCTGGAAATAAGTGAGGATACTTTTTCTGCATCTCTGACTCCAATTCCCATGTGGCCTTCTCTACTGTGTGGCTCTGTCATAATACCTTCACTAATGGGATTACTTTAGTACATAGGACTTGCTTTCGCCTGTCTAAGATCTGGACTGGATGCTCCTCGTACGACAAGTCCTCTCGCACTACCAATGACTCATGCTGGATGATATGAGTGGGATCATGCACATACTTCCTCAACATTAATACATGGAATATTTCATGAACTTCCTCTAGCTGTGCAGGCAATGCCATTCTGTATGCCACTGGTCCCACTTTATCCACAATCTCAAAGGGACCTATGTATCTCAGATGCAACTTACCTTTCTTGCCAAACCTCTTAATCCCTCGGGATGGAGATACCTTCAAAAATACTTGATCGTCAATCTCAAACGGCAAATCTCTCCTCCTGGTATTAGCATAACTTTTCTGATGACTTTGGGCCGTACGCAATCTCTACTAGATCAAATTTACCTTTTCCACACTGTCCTGAACAATCTGTGGCCCAATAAGCTGCCTCTCCCCAACTTCCACCCAGCACACTGGGGATCTACAAGCTCTGCCATATAGTGCCTCAAAAGGTGCCATCTGAATACTCACCTGATAGCTGTTATTATAAGCAAACTCTACCAATGGCAAGTGCTGACTCCAACTGCCTCCCCAATCCATGACACAACACCTCAGCATATCCTCCAATGTCTGTATGGTACGCTCAGACTGACCATCTGTCTGAGGATGATAACTAGTGCTGAAGTTAAGCTTCGTACCCATGGCTCCCTAAAATACTATCCAAAAGTGAGATGTGAATAGAGCATCTCGATTTGATACTATGGAAACCGGCACTCCATGAAGTCTCACAATCTCCCTAACATACAACTTAGCAAGAGACTTCAACTGTTGTGTGGTGCTGATGGGTAAGAAATGCGCTGACTTTGTCAATTTGTCCACAATAACCCATATGGCATCCTCCTTCTTCACTGTCATAGGCAATCCGGAAACAAAATCCATGGTGACATGTTCCCACTTCCATTCTGGAATGGGAAGTAACTGAAGTAGCCCTGGTGGCTTCCGGTGTTCAGCCTTCACTTGTTGACATATCAAACATTTAGCTACAAATTCAGCAATCTCCCTCTTCATCCCTGACCACCAATTGATCTCCTTAAGATTTTTGTACATTTTTGTACTCCCTCGGTGCACTGCATACTTAGAACTATGTCCCTCTGTCAAAATCTTCTCCTTAATCTCCTCATCATGTGCGACACATATACGGCCTCGAAACCTCAATAGCCCATCTCTCTCTGAAAAATTAACAGCAACCTCAGATCCTCTTCTCATCAACTCTCTAGTCTGAATCGGCTGTAGGTTAGTCAACTGTCTTTCCCGAATCCTCTAAATCAAATCCGGATCTATCTTAATATGGGCAACTCTAATCACCCCATCCTGTGGCAAGATAAACTCTCCTTGCCAATCCCTGACTGAATCCACCAATCTGCACTGACTCATCATAAAAGCTGCTAGAGTGGCTGCTTGATCGTCCACTACACTCTTTTGGCTCAAGGCATCTGCTACCACATTCGCCTTACCTGGGTGGTACTGCAATGTGAATCTAAAATCCTTAAGCAGATCCATCCACCTACGCTGCCTCATGTTCAGATCTCTCTGAGAAAACAAGTATCTCAGGCTCTTATGGTTAGAGAAAATCTCGAACTCTACCCCATATAGGTAATGCCTCCATAGCTTAAGAGCAAAGACTATGACTGCTAATTCCATATCATGAGTAGGGTAGTTCTTCTCGTGTGGTCTCAACAATCTAGAGGCATACGCAACAACTCTGCCATGCTGCATCAATACACATTCCAAACCGATCCTAGAAGCATTGCAATACACTGCAAATGCCTCATCCATGGATGGCACTACCAAAACCGGGGCGGTAGTCAACCTCTTCTTCAACTCATGGATACTCTCCTCACATCTATCATCCCACTTATATTTCATTGCCTTCTTGGTTAGGTTAGACATGGGTGCTGCTATACGGGAAAAGCCCTCTATGAATTGTCTGTAATACCCTGCCATACCAAGGAAACTCCTGACCTCTATCACTGTAGTGGGTCTAGGCCATTCTCTACTGCCTTAACCTTCTCAAGGTCCACAGATATACCCTCACCTGAGATAATGTGAGTCAAAAATGAAATCTGCCTCTGCCAAAACTAACATTTGCTGAACTTCCCAAACAACCTATGGTCTCTCAGAATCTGCAAAACCACCTTCAAATGCCCAACATGCTCCTCTCTGGTCTTAGAGTACACCAAAATATCATCAATGAATACCACCACGAAGCTATCCAGATAGGCATGAAAGACTCTGTTCATGAGATCCATGAAGACAGTTGGGGCATTGGTCAGCCCACAAGGCATAACCAAGAAGTCCTAATGCCCATAGCGAGTACGGAAAGCCATTTTCTCTATATCCTCCTCTGCTACTCTTAACTGATGGTAATCCGACCTCAGATCAATCTCGGAAAACCAAAATGCGCCTCCCAACTAATCAAACAAATCATCAATTCTAGGCAACGGATACTTATTCTTCATAGTAACCTGATTCAGTTGCCTATAGTCGATGCACATACGCATGCTACCATCCTTCTTCTGCATAAACAGAACTGGTGCCCCCATGGAGACACGCTCAGCTTGATAAATCTCTTCTCTAGGAGCTCATCTATCTGCTTCTTCAACTCCTCCTGTTCTGGTTTCGAAAGCCTATAGGGTGGCTTCGAAACATAAGCTATACTGGGAAACAGTTGAATCCTGAACTCGACATCCCAAGCATGTGGTAGTCCAGGTAGATCATCTGGAAAGACGTCTACATAATCATGGACTATTGGCACATCAGAGATGACAAGTCAGTCACCCCTCGACTCCTCTGCCACTATAGACGCTACCAGGCCAATGCGAGATCTCAACCCCTCACATCTAAAACAATGAATGGTCTGATCTGGCCCACTTACTGTCACAGTCCCACTGTAGCAGTCCAAAGTGACATGATGCCTAAATAACCAATCTATCCCCAAAATCAAGTCAAATCCTCCAATCTCCAGTGCTATCAGATCTCCAAGCAACTCTACTCTACCCAGTCTGATCATACAGTTTCTATACACTGACTTAACTCTAGTCGACTCCTCAAACAGTGTGTGCATGGACATAGCAGTATCCAAATCAATAGGTGACAATCCAATCCGTCGTGCACATGTAGGTGTAATAAATGAATGCGAGGCACCAAAATTAAAAAAAAACAGCAAACTGATCTACCACAGATGAAGAGAATACCTCCAATCAGCTTAGTGCCTCCGGATCAGCCTCAATCTCAGTCACAGGCTCGGGCTCGTGCTCCTCCTCGTGTGCCTCTACTGCATACACTCACATCTGCTGCGGCTGTGGAGCAGGAACTGTCTGTCTCTGTCCTCCCCTCTGCGCTACTCCTTTGCCCTGGGGTCTCTGTCCCATAGGTGCTCTCTGGGCTGGCTGCTAGAACGGAGGTCTCTGCGTAGCTACAGGTGCAGGTGCTGGCGCATCGGGTCGTCTCACTGCCAAAGACTGATAAGTGGGTGGATAGAGACACACATGAATCCGGTGGCCTGCCCAACCACATCGGTAACATGTACTCGGTTTTGTAAAACATGGTTCCGAAACATGGTTCCTACCACAACTGGCACAACTGCTCTAAGCTGGTCTGTATATCTGTCTGCCAGATGACTCTCTTCCATACCACTCTCGCGGCCTCTTGCTCCCACTAAGGAAGCCTCTCTGCTCTACCGGCCTCACCAGCTATCTTGCTCTGCTCTGACTGGTCTAAGTCTCAATATCTCTCTCAGCCCTGGTGGCCCGACGCACTATGTCCTTAAGCTCAGTGCACAGGAAAACTGTCAGCATACTCCATATCTCTGGCCTCAAACCTCACTCGAAATGTGCAGTCATCCTCCTCTCATCCTGCACCATGTGGGGTGCAAATCGGGACAAGGTAGAAAATTTGGACTTGTACTATGTCACTGTCTGGCTCCCCTGGGTAATATCCATAAACTCCCGCTCCTTCTGAAGCCGGACCTCATCAAAGAAATACTGTCCGTAAAAGACCTCTGTGAATTTGTCCCACGACATGTACGTGGCCTGGGGGTCTTGCCTCCTCACAACTCTCCACCAGTGAGCTGCCTCCCCCTCAAATATAAAAGCTGCCAATCTGACTCCCTTATCCTCTGGGTAGTCCATGTCATCAAAAATCCACTCGACCCACATAAGCCACCTCCCTACCTCCATCGGGTCTGGTCGTCCACTGAAAATAGGTGGATTCATCTTACGGAACTGCTCCAAGTCCCGCATTGTCTGTCTTTTACCAGCATGTCTATGCGCATCTCTGTGCCCATTACCTCCATTATCATTCCCATTCTGACTTAATCTCTCTTCCCACTCCTTGGGAAGGAGCTCTGCCAAGGTGCCTACCATGGCCCAAACATCTCCTCCAGGTGGTGGTGGTGGTGGTGGAGCATCATACTGCTGCTCTCTAACATCAACTCTCTCCTCAATAACATCTACTCGTGCACGTCTCCCTCTACCAGCCATCTGCAAAATCCAAATTCCATTTGTTAGAATCAAATAATTCTAGGGGTTCTATCTAGCGTTCTCAAAATCCCATCCCACTATGGCTGGCTACCTAAGGTTAGGACCATTTTGCTTTGATACCATCTCCGTAGCGCCCTAAACCCAGGTAAATGCAAAACCGGCATCCGAACCCGAATCCAAGTGCTACTGGGCCCATAATAACACTATCAATAAATACCATACCAAAATTTAATGATTCAATTGAGATTATCATAGTGCGGAAGTGTAATCTATAACATCACCATAAATAGAATAAAGAATCAGTGACCCTCAAAACAACTAGTCATGTCTGGTATAATCAAAAAGGGTCTAAAACTCTCACACTTTCTCTCAATAACATCCAAAACCATAAATAAATAAAATAATCCATCAATATCAAAGTTCCATTCCCCAATAACAACCTTGACTCAATCGGGGTAGTAATAATCCTCTGGCAAGAAATCAGCAAAATCTCTCTGAATATCACCACTAGGATCCCCCTCTCTCGTATCAGCTGAAAACCAAAACAAAACAAAAAGAGTGAGATACGAATATCTCAGTTGGAAACACAATGCATTCTAGAAACAATTTATATATCTAAAAGTAATCATTTCATGCTCGAATAAGACTAACACGGATAAGCAGGCATCATTTAATCAGAGCATAGCATACGAAAAGAACAAACCAGCAATAAATCATTTCTAAGGTCATGTATTAGTCATAATTATGATAAGAGACTAAGTCCAAAATAATGCAGCATAAATCCAAATCAGCTCTAGTCAAATCAATTTCCTTTATAACTGTGGTAAGCCAAGTAACCACATCCCACCATAAAATAGAACATGTATGAACTCACATGTGTCAATATAACAATAACCGATGTATAACAATACTATACTACTGTCATTGTAGGACTTACAAAGAAAATAAGACTTTGAGAAGACACTCGTCAGATGCTATGCCACCATGCGTCTTATTGGCCAAGCTACTATGACACTCAAACCCGAATACCATTCTTAAGATAAAAGCCGTAGTCATTGACATATTGCGCACATAATCAAAGAGTTGGCATGAACCACCAGCATGCAACACCTGAATCAATTCATGGAGATGGTCGCTTATCCACATGTACAGGAATCACCAGTGATGCTCGAAATGACCCTACAAAAACGGGACCTTCCAGAGCAAACTAACTTGCGAAGGAAACGCGTTCGCAGATGGAAGTAAATCAATTCAAAAGAAATACCCCTTAGCAAACCAGTTTATTCTATGGATCCATATTCAGCTATGCCCACTAGACACCAACATCCCTAAGGACTCATCTATAGGTAAGTAATAGTGCCTAGTGGCATATAAAAGTCTGATTTATAAGCTTTTATCAAAATTTGGTTATCTGGGTTGAATCTCTGATAGGAAGTTTCTATCTGCAGAAGTTTGATTCATGATGTGTAAACTAAATATTTCTTAATTAAATATTTTGGTTAAATAATTTTTAAAGTATAAAATCTCAAAATCTCATATTATTTTCCAATTTAGGCAACTATAAACCTAAAATAAATCCCTACATATGTTTTGAGGAAAACAGGTTATATGGGTAGTTAATTCTGTCTCAAATCATCTAATTTAGTTTATAAAATCTAATTTAAATCATTTTATTTTGAATTAAAAACCAAATTATGAAAATTTGCAATTTTCTGTTGAGATCGCCCAGCACCGGTAGCCTAGGCGGCCTGGCTAAGCGGTAGTTCAAAATCGGCAAATTCTATGTGTAAACGAGCACTCAAGGATCGCCTAGGCAATCCCTCTAGGCACCTATTATATTTTTGGTCGCCTACCCATCGCCTAGTGAGCAGCTTAACAACGTGATCAATTTCTATACACGAGCGCCTACGATCGCCTAGGCGGTCATGCTAGGCGCCCATTCAACTAATGCAAACCAAGTTTTGAAATCTGTAATTTCTCTGTTCTGTGAAATTATTACATATATATTCAATTATAATCAAACTAAATATGCATATATACATCGAAAAATCATGCATTAGGATCAAATAACAAGAACACAAAATCAAACGACAAAACGGGTATGTCACCTACCTATTTCGCTCGTTTCCTCTAAACAGCAACAGGTACACTCTTCTCTGACACAAGATAGTCTTAGGATGAAGAGAAACTCGAAAACCATGATCTCTCTCTCCTTCTTTCTTCTTATTCTCTTCTTCTTCTCTTCTTCTTCAGTTTTTCTCCTTCGGTCACTCTCAACCACAATACGAATAGGTGAATATGATGAGAATACAAAACGTATTCTCATAGGTATAAACGCTATTTCTTTTATATCCCATGATCCTAAGCAACACACAAACATCACCTATTACATAGCTGACCAATTAGAACACGGAAGCATTAAATTTTAAATTTTTACCTCGATATCTCACGATCCAACGGTCTGATCTGTGCCAAACTCATGATCTCCGCTATGAATGATACCACCTACGATTATAAATCAACTTCATCAATAAAATCCTCAATAAATATTTATTATTAATTAATTTTATTATTTAAGAAATTTTCAGGGTCTTACATAATAGCAGTATTATGGATATTTAATGCTTTTTTTATCAGTTTCATAGGGTATTGTTTAGCTATTTATTTTACTAACTTGAATAGTTGGGTTTAATTGTTGCATATTGTGTTCACATATGGGCATAGTCACAATCTAGTATTTTGTTATGTATTAATTTATGTGTTCGGAAGCTTGTGATAGGGTATGCAACCATGAATTCCATGGATGGTATAATGGAATGCACTAGATGAGCCCCTCTTGACCAAAAGGCACCTGAGATGTAATCCCATCGCTATATTGTCACGCTCATTTCGTTTAGCATAAATATGCGCGTGGCCAATGACCCGTGACTTGTGTTTCTATGTAAATATGTTGTAAAGAGTCTAATAAAGTCGTTTACGTGTTCTATGCTTGTAATGGCGGGTTTTCTATAGCCTTGTAACAGAGTGTTTTATTGTGTGGGGCCCACAAGGAGAGTTGTGTACATACTGTGGGTACTTGAGAGTCAAGTAGGAGCCAAAAGGAGTCTAATGCATTTGACGGTTCATCAAAATTACAAGTATAAGTGCAAAAACACCTAGATGATTGTAGCGGCAGATGCGATGTTTCCTTCTGGAAGATTGTCAAAGTCTTAGCATCTTCTTTGAGGGGAAGTAGGTAGTGCAAGGCTGCCAAAAGCATAGTGGTGTGCTAAAGCCCCAAACACTTTGTATCCCCTATAATTTACATTCAATGCAGTACATTCTTTCATTGGCTTACATTTAACTCCCCTCATTGTTGCCACAAATGCTAACTTTGGTTCCCTAACGTGTGCCACAGTTGGTTGCCTCGATAACTAACTTTGCCTCGATTGTTACTTGTTTAGCTGACTCGCGGTTACTTGGGCGAGTGCCACACGGTTCTAAGGAGTTACTAAGCTTCTAGACCGTGACATTTGGTATCAGAGCAGACAATCCAAGGAACGCAAGATGATGGGTGATATCTCACAACACACCAACAAAGAGTGGCTTGATGACTTAGAGTCGCAGACGACGCATATATTGGACATTGTGGAAGGTGTGAGACAAATAGCCGGGCATGTTGCGGTGCTCGAGGTGGTACATTGAGACATGAGTGGCACAGTGACGAACCTTGCGGAGGATTTTAGGGTCACGGTGGAGGCCCTACACAATGAAATTGTCAAATTGACAACCAAAGTGAACCTTGTAGTGCCGATTGTTGGGAATACACCAGCTAGGGCACCTAATATAGCTAAGGTACGTCCCAGAACCTCGTGCTTATGGAGGAGCACGAGATGCCAAGGAACTCGAGAACTTCTTGTTCGATATGGAGCAATACTTCAAGGCCATTAGGCCAGACACTGAAGAGACAAAGGTCTCTATGGCCACAATGTACCTCACAGGTGATGCCAAACTCTGGTGGCATACAAAGTATGCGGAGATTGTCTATCGACAATGCATCATTGACACATGGGAGGATCTTAAGCCAGAATTAAAGTCCCAATCCTTACCAGAAAATGTTGAGTACATGGCCCGACGCAAGTTGAGACAATTAAGACACACCAGCACGTTGCGGGAGTATGTTAAGCAATTCTTAGCCCTGATGTTGGATATGTCTGAGAAAGACAAACTCTTCTATTTTATGGAGGACTTAAAGCCTTGGGCTCATGTTGAGCTCCAAAGGCAACGAGTACAAGACTTGGCTTTGGCCTTGGCTGCAGTGGAGCACTTGACTGATTATGCTGCGGAAGATACCACTAAGAAGAAGGGCAACCCCCATCCTAGCTCGAGTAGCAAGTCGTCAAAGCCAACCTATAAGGCTAAAAGTGGGGGAGAAAGGGTGGAGAAGACCTATGTGAGCTTAAGCTCTTCTCAATCTTGAGGACCAAGTCAAGCAAGCTCCTCTGGCAACACAAACAAGTCCCTCAAGTGTTTCCTGTGCAATGGACCTCATCGGGTTGCCAATTGTCCACACAGGAAAGCACTTAGTGCGCTACAAGCAACATTACCTCAGGAGAGTCCTGAGGAGCAAATTGAAGAAGAAAGCGCTCCAAGGATGGAAGCCCTCAGGCTAGTGAATTGTAAAATCCCAGATTTTAGTAATAAATAAATCAATAGACTAATTGGTTAATAATATGCAGGAGATGAGATTTTGGTTCAACCCGGAGGAGTTCAAGATGAACCGGAGATGATAGGAGAGCCTTAAGGTGAGTTCATGATTATGGACTAGGTATTATTTTATTATAATAATTATTTGTGCTATGGTTTATATTAGTAAGAATTAATTGAGAAATAAACAAGAAGAATAAAAAGAGTTGGTCGAACCCAAAGAGAGTGGGTTGACCCAAGGGTTTAGTTGGGTTGAGACTTTATGGTTTGATTTGGGTTGGTTTGAGTTGTTTGGCTTAAGGAAAGAGGGTATTATAGTAAAATACCTTAAATAATAAACAAACCTAGTAGTGCATGGATTGATTCACGTTGAGTTAAAAACTCAAAGAAAAATAGAAGGAGCCGCACGTTTCTCTTGCTTCCTCTATTCTTCTTCTTTGATTCCTTGTGACTAAACCTAACCCTAAAGCACCTGTTGGAGCCGTCTTAGTGTGCGCACCCCAATTTCGGGCCGCACGACGAGGTGCATGCAAAGTGATGCTCGCCTCGGGACTGTTTTGGAGTCGCCACTGCCTGAGAGATGCAGGCAGACACAAAAGGGCACCTATCCGGGCCTAATTTTCTGGTCTGCGGCTTTAATAGAGATCTGAGTAAGTTCTCGGTTACGTCTAAGGAAGCCTGAAGACACCCTAGCCCGCCCCGTCGATTGACAGGTCCCGTGGGTCTCCTGGGTCTTGAGTCAACTTAATTCTCACCCTTCCTAGACCAGAATGCACACTTATTTAGTCTGAGTGGGGACCATTGATGGTGTAGGTTCCCCTTTTATTTGATTTTATCTTTTTATTATTTTAGTGAAGTGGGTCTGGTATGGGCCCTGTTGGAAGGCCCAGTGGATTCCAAATTGAGCTTAAGTCAAGCCCAAGGCCCAATTCGGGTTATTGGGTAACCCTTATTGGATTATGGCTATTTGGTTTAAGGGTTTATTGCATATTCACAAAGTTAGTGGGTTGAAGTTTTTTAGGGCCCATTGGGCTTGGATTTGGCCCAAGGGCAATTAACCAAGTGGCCTTTAGCCCATTTATCGAAATGGGCCTTGGTTGGGCCAGACGGGATGTGGGCCCCATTGGAGGGCCCACGAAGCCTTGGTGGGCCCGTAGTCACAAAATGGGCCTGGAAAATTCCAAGAAGCTCTATTTGTTCAGATTATACAAAAATGGGTCGGATTAGGTCCAACCGGATACAAAAAGATGATTTTTAAATTATTTCTTTAATTTGCCCGTATTTATTATGCGGACTGGGCCGAACCGTAAATGTACTACGGTTCAGGTCTGCCCGTATATTAAATACGGGCAAGCCTGGACCGTACTTCAAATACGGTTTTCACCCGAATTTCCAGGAAACGCTGCAATAGCCTCGGGATTTGGTTCGTTTGCCCCTTTTTGGCATCCGCCGACTTCGGTTGGTGATTCCACCAGCTTCCACGGTGATGGAATCACCTTTTGCTTAGTTATAACGTCTTCCTTTCGTGTATCTCGCCAAAAGGAAAGATCTTATCATATGCCTGGACAGTCCAAAAACCTGCACGCATGGGAAATCGAGAAGGGAGAGAGGGGAAGGATTACGGGGTACATTAAGAATCAAAGAGGACAGGACCCCTCTTTACAAATATGAACAAATTAACATAACACCATTTAGTTCAAGATAGCTTATTGGAACTCTCTCTTCTTCCGTTATTTTGCATGGGAGAACTCCCCTTTCAGGGAGTCCCATTTGTATGCACGGGATAAACAAACTAGTCAGAAAAACAATTGGCTTTAAAAGTAACCAAAATATCACTTGATCTGAAAACTCTGATAACAAAGTATATTGAATACAAAGCTAATGGAAATCTTACCGTACTCCTATTACCTTGTTCTGAGGTGTAGAAGTTCTCCGGGTGATTTCGGCAGCGCTTCCGCACTCTCTTGGATTTCCCCAAATTTAGCTTGAAAAGGGCCTCCTTATCTTAGGTTTGGAGAGAAGGAAAGGAGGAGAAATTTGGGCAGCGCTTCCGCACTCCTCTAGATTCAAAAAATGGGTTTGAAAAAAAGGGGTTCACTGGCTTTCAAGATTGAACGGGTGAAAAGGAAAGGATTAAGCAGGGTCTAAGGGTATTTTGGGAATAAAATTTGGGTTGAAAAAGGTCAGAGCATTTTGACAGAGTCTGGACGTGGCAAAACTCAAGGAGTGAGAGGGGAGAGGCTAAGGGGGGGCCAGCTTAAATGAGGGGGGTGGCCTCTCTATTTATAGGCAAAATTTTCGTGCCCGTATTTGAAGTACGGGCATGCCTTACCCGTACTTCAAGTACAGGCGTGCCTTGCCCATAATTCAAATACGGGCGAAAAACCCACATTTTCAAATCTCGCAAAATCGGCCGTACGGGACGCGTGTCCCGCCGTACAGCGACACGCTTCCCTTTCTAGAAACTTGCCCGTATTTGAAATACGGGCATGCCTCGCCCGTACTTCAAGTATGGTCTAGCACGTTTTTAAAATGCTGGATTTCAAATGCTTTATTAAATTTGACTTATTTAAAGATTTTTATCCGATTTTTTGATTATTTTATTATAAAAACGAGATTCTTTTATTAAAATATTATTTAAAAAATAAAAATATTTTTTATTAAATTATTATTTTATTTATTTAACTCATTTATTCTGCTTTTAGCTGCTGTTTTGCCACATGGGCAGTTTTCTTGAAACTTCAACTGCTCATAACTTTTTCGTCCGATCTCAGCAAATTTGGTGTTGTTGGAATCAGCTCGGAACACACTATCCACTGGGATCAAATTTGGCAGTTGAATTGGGGTTGAGCAAAAAGTCAACTTTCGCTTCCCCAAAAGTTTGACCGGCCCATAACTTCCTCATCCGGACCCCGATTCTGGCAAACTCAGTTGCGTTAGAACCGTGTCAAAATTTTGCGTTAGAACCGTGTCGAAATGCTCTTTTCAATGAGAGGAAGTTTGATGCCAATTCTCTTTGAGTTAAAAAGTCAATTTGCAGGCCCCTCAGGGTTTGACTTTTTAATTGAAAATTTTCATTTTCTTCATTTTTGGGGGTGCAAAAATCAGGTGCTAACACTTAGAGAAGGAAAAGAGAGGATTTTCGTGCATAGAAAAACCCAGGTAAGAACAAACTATAATAAGGTTTCTGTTTTGGAAGTTTAGATGTTTTTTGGTTCCTAAATACGTGATTTTGATCCAAAAGTGAGAGAGGCTTGACGTGATCGAATAGGCATTCGTTGGAGTGATTTTGGAGAGCTTTTAGAGAAGATTTTAGTTCCCAAAACCAGGTAAGTAGTCCCTTGATGCTTGCATAAAATACAAATTCGCATTTAGACGATATACATGGTTAATCGATGATTTGATGCGTTGCTTTTGTTATTTATGATGTTTTAATTGTTGGGAATTGTTCTAGAATGTTTATAAAGTGTTTTAGAATGATTTAGAATGGTTTTTATGCATTGAATATTGAGTTGTGGAATTTTTGTTGAATTTCACAAAGTTACAGATTTTTCACATATCGGGCGGCCTGAGCAGTCGCTCGAGCGCCCTATGTATTTATTCCAAAACCCAAGAGCAATTTTACCCATATTGAACTGTCGCTAGAATAGTCGCTCGAGCGACCTCCCCTGAAACAACCTATTGTGGAAGGCCGATCGAGCGCCCCTGGCCGCTCGAGTGACCAGTCTATCTGATTTTTGGAAATTGACTTTTCAACCTAGTTTTCACTACGGAAGTGTTTTTACCTAATTTTAACCTATGTACCATCAAGATTGGGGTATTTGGGAATTGTTTGCACTGGCGGATGTTTAAAATTCAATTTTATAAAGATTTTGGGTAGATGTTTCTAAAAAGGCACTTTTACTTGATTCCATTGTTCCAAAAGATTTTACTTTTAACCAAGGTTGGTTTTATGAGTTCATACACCTGTATTTGGGTGATATGAAGGTATTTTGTGCATCGATGGAGTCGATACACATTCGGGACATATTGGCTCGTTGAAACCTAGAGTTTTGGACATTTGACTTGGTGCATTCTATTTTGGTTTTGGGTCACTGGTGTGACAAGGCTGGTGCCTTATTTATTGTTTTCCCGCATGGGCGGATTTGGTTATACAGATAAGGTTTTGTATTTGGTGGGTGTTATTGAGAAATATGTCCATTACCCTGGTTGGTTTTTCTCACTGTTGAGTGGGCTTATCAATTATATGAATCCATAGAATAGCTAGTAAGTGAAATGTATATTAGAGGGGTTTGAATTCTGTGTCTGAGGCATTCCATCACCTCGAGGAAGGTACCGCTCCTGGATTGGTCAGTCGCTACATTACCCACTCCTGGATTGGTTGGGCCGTACATGCTAACTCATGGTTGGGTTCTTCCGTTGGTGTTGAATAGCCAGACTGTAGGGCGGCTGGTCCATTGTAATTCGGTTAGGTAGCATATCGGCACATGTCTACTCTCTTTTTCTGGTATACTATTTCATGAGTCCCATGAGGTGGACAAATTGTATTTCATTGTTGTCTTGAATCTTATTGTGATTATTCTGATTAAGCGTTGCATATTTTATTGTCGTCGCATATTTTATTGTTGTCAACTATTTACATGACTGCTTACTGAGATGTTATTTCTCACATTATTGTTTTATCGGTTTTGTTTTCAGATATTCCTGGAGAGGACGTTGCTGGGGTAGAGACTCCGGGGGATTACTGTGATTACCAGGAAGAAGACTATTTCATTCCTGTGTAGGTCCAGGAGGACATGGAGAGATATTTAGATTTATTTTCTTACGAATTAACTTTAGTATTTTATTTGAGGATTTTGATGTCACTTGAAGGATTATTAATATCTTTATTCCACACCATTGGTGGATGTTATTTATTTTATTTAGTTGAACCTTTCCAGACTTTATAGATGAAATACTAATGGATTATTTTGGTGGTTTAATACCGCGCTTTCTGAAAGATGTTTTTATTTCCGCACTTTGATATAATAAATGAAATTGTTTAAGTCTGGAATAGTTGTTTTGGGTCATTTTCCCTAATGAACCAGATTTGGGTTTATGTGTTTAAATAAACCTGGATCTAAGGCGTTACTGCTATTAAGAAACAGCCCAGTGAAGCTAAGAAGCCCCCTACCAAGGGCTTGATGTATGTTGATGTACTTATCAATGGAAAGGCCACCTGTGCCATGGTGGACACGAGAGCTACTCACAACTTTATAGCAGGACCTGAAGCACAACGACTGGGCTTGGTGCTAGAAAAAGACACTAGTCGATTGAAGGCGGTGAACTCGTAAGCCCAACCAATACACGGCATTGCTAAAGCAGTGCCCATGAAGCTGGGAGAGTGGCAAGGTAACATGAACTTGACCGCTGCTCCCTTAGATGGCTTCCAAGTTATTCTTGGAATGGAGTTTTTGCGTGATGCTAAGGCGATGCCAATGCCCTTCTTGGGCTCATTGTGTCTGATGGGTGATACCCCATACTTGGTGATGGCTGGAACAAAAAGAAGCGAGCAGAAGTTCCTATCAACTCTCCAGCTAAAGAAGGGCCTTAAAAGAGGAGAACCTACTTACATGGCTACCTTTAAAAAAGTTAATGAGTTGCCACAAGCTTCAGTCCCGTTAAGGTACTATCTAGCGTATCACACATCCCCAATTCCTTGCCTAAAGGTTGGCTACCTAGGGTTAGGATCATATTTCTCTGATACCATCTTTGTAACGCCCTAGATCCAAGTTTATTTAAAAAACATAAACCAAAATCTGGTTCGTTAGTATAATGGCCCAAACAACTAATCCAGACTTGAACAATTCCATTAAATATATCAGAGTGCGGAAATAAAAGACAATTCTTCAAGAAGCATGGAATTAAACCACCAATCATAATCCAATATTAGTTTATTCATAAAGTCTGGAAAGGGTTCAACTAAATAAATAAATAACATCCATTGTAGTTGTGTAAATAAAATTTCCAAATAATCCCTTTAATAACATCAAAATCCTCAAATAAAATAACTAATGTCAATCCCTAAACAAAAACTAAGTCAAATCCATATCCTCCTGAACCTACACAGGAATGAAATAATCCTCTTCCTGGTAATCACAGTAATCCCCCGGAGTCTCTATCCCTAACAACGTCCTCTCCAAGAATATCTGAAAACAAAACTAATAAATAATAATGTGAGAAACAACATCTCAGTAGGTAGTCATGCAAATAGTTGACAACAATAAAATATGCAATGACTAATCAGATTAACCATAGTACAATACAAACAGTAATATAATAAAAACAGATCAAATCCAATTGTTCACCTCATGGGACTCATGAAATAGTAAACCAGAGAATGAAAGTAGACATGCGCCAATATTCTACCTAACCGAATTACAGTGGACTAGCCGCCTTGCAGTCTGGCTATACAACACCAACGGAAGAACTCAACCATGAGTTATCATGTACGACCCAACCTATCCAGGAGTGGGTAACATAGCAACCGACCTATCCAGGAGCGGTACCACCCTTGAGATGATGGAATGCCTATGACACAGAATTCAAACCCCTCTAATAAACATTTCACTTACTAGCTATTCTATGGATCCATATAACTGCTAAGCCCACTCAACAGTGGAAAACCAAACCAGGGAATGGACATACTTCTCAATAACACTCACAAATACAGAACCTTATCTGTATACCAATAACCAAATCCGCCCTGTGGAAAATAAAAAACCAAGCACCTGCCTTGTCATAACTGTAGCCCAAAAACCAAAACAAAATGTACCAAGTCATATGTCCAAACTCCAGGTTTCAACAGGCAAATATGTTCCGGATGTGTATTGACTCCATCGATGCACCAAATACCTTCATATCACCCTAATACAGGTGTATGAACTCACAAAAACAACTTTGGTTTGAAATAGAATCATTTGGAACAACGGTATCAATTAAAAGTGCTTCTTTGGAAACATCTACCCAAAATCTTTATAAAATTGAATTTTAAACATCCGTCAATGCAAACAATCCCCAAGTACCCTAAAATTGATGGTACATAGGTTAAAGTTGGATAAAAACACTTCTGTAGTGAAAAAACTAGATTGAAAGATAACTTTTCAAAAATCTGACAGACAGGGCGCTCGAGCGGCAGTTGGGCACTCGAATGGCCAAACAATTTGGTCGTTTCAGGGTTGGTCGCTCGATGGATCGCTCGAGCAACTGTTCGGGCGTCAATTCAATCTGGAAAAATTGCTCTCGGGTTCTAAAAAATATAAAGGGCGCTCGAGAGACTACTCGAGCGGCCCGATACAAAGAAAATCCGAACTTTTGCAAAATTCCATTAAAATTCCACAACTTAATATCCAATGCATCAAATCCATTCTAAATCATTCTAAAACACTTTAAAAACATGTTAGAACAATTTCCAACAAATAAATCATCATAAATCACATAAACAACTCATCAAACTTCTGGATAATCATGGATATCGAAGAAACACGAAAATATTTTTGTGCAAGTTTAAAGGGACTACTTACCTGTTTCTAAGAACTTAAACCTTCTCTAAAAGCACTAATATTTCACCTAAAAGATGCTCCAATCACTCACAGAAAGTCTTGATCTCATCTGGTTCAAAAATCACACTTTTAAGACTCTTAAACATGCTTAAATCTCCAAAACATAAACTTATTTCTATTTAGCTCTTACCTGGGTTTTTGTGCACTAAAATTCTCCTTCTTCCTTCTCTAAGACGGCTCTAACAAGTTGTTTAGGGTTTGGTTTAGGTCACAAGGAAGCAATGAGAAGAAACAAGAGAATACCAAGGGACATGCGGCAGTTTCTCTATGTGTTGGTCGTGTATAACTCATGCATATTTAGGTTTAGTTTATTACTGTTTTAGTTCTTTTAGAAATCTGCCCTCCTCTTTAAACCAATTAGAGGCAAGCCATTAACCCTCAATCAAACCAACATTGGGTCAACCCACACTTTTTGGGTTCGACCAACTCCCTTATTGCTTTGATTTTATTTAACTCTTCACTATAATAATCTGAATAATTACAGTTAAACTTCTCCCTAGTTTAAACCAAAAATTCTCACCTTAAATTAGCTTTCCATGTTCTCCTCCGGTTCACCTTGAACTCCTCCGGTTTGAACCCATATCTCATCTCTTGCATATTATTAACCCAATTAGTCTATTTAATAATTAGTTTTATTTATCACTAAAATCTAGGATTTTACATGGTTTACTTGAATGACACTGTGGTATATAGTTCAACATTGGAGGAGAATGTTGGACACTTGAAGCTTCTATTCCAAAAGCTGCAGGAAAACCACCTATATGTCAAGATGGAGAAATGTGCCTTTGCCCAAGAAGAGATCAAATTCCTCAAACACATTGTGGGAAGCGGCCACATTTGCATGGATATGGAAAAGGTTCGTGCTATCCAAAGTGGAAGGCACCAACTTGTGTTAGTGAATTGCGATCCTTCCTTGGCCTTGCGAACTACTATAAGCGCTTCGTCAAAGGATATTCGAGAAGAGCCTCCCCACTCACTGACCTTTTGAAGAAAGAGCTATCTTTGGTCTTGGACAAGAGTTTGTCAAGAGGCATTCGATAATTTGAAGTAAGCAGTCATTCAAGACCCGGTCTTGGCCCTACCAGACATAAGTAAACCTTTTGAAGTGCGAGTGGATAAGTCAGACTTTGCTCTTGGCAGATTTCTGATTCAAGACCATCATCCTGTTGCCTATGAGAGCCATAAATTCAACGATGTTGAAAGGTGCTACACGGCTCAAGAAAAAGTACTTGATGTAGTACATTGCCTTCGAGTTTGGAGTCATTACTTATTGGGCTCTTAGTTCGTGGTGAAGATGGACAATGTGGATGTAAGCCACTTCCTAACTCAAAAAAAGTTGACTCCCAAGCAGGCAAGATGGTAGCAATTTCTAGCGGAGTTCAACTTTGTATTGGAATATTGAGCTGGCCGCACAAATCAAGTTGCTGATGCACTCAACCGAAAGATGGAGTTGGCAGCATTAGCACAAGTAGCTAATTTGAGTATGAGTCAGATTACCACCAACATGCGCGATAGCATACACGAGCACCTCGCAAATGATCCGTTAGCCAAGACTTATGCTGTTGGCTGCGTGTAGACACCTGATTTTTGCACCCATGAAATGAAGAAAATAAAAAGTCAAATTAAAAGTCAAACCTGAAGGGGTCAAAAATTTGACTTTTTATCAGGTGCAAATTGACTACCAAATTTCATACCATTGGAAAGAGAATTCCGATACGGTTCTAACACCACTGAGTTTGCTCAAATCGGAGTTCGGATAAAGAAGTTATGGGCTGGTCAAATCTGGAAATAGCAGAAATCGGCTTTCTGCAAAACTCCAAGTTAGCTGCTCAATTGGATATCAGTAGAAAGAGCGCATCAACACGACTCCAACGCAACTGAGTTTGCTGGAATCGAAGTCCCGGATAAGGAGATATGAGCAAAACTTACTCCGGGACGTGACTTTGCACTTCTGCTAAAAAGCCCGAATTTGCTACCAAACTCTAGCTCAATAGATAGAAGATTTCAATTTGATTCCAACGCCACTAAGTTTGTTGAAATCGGATATCAAATGAAAAAGTTATGAGCTGTCAAAAATCTCGAAATATCTGCACATGTGGCAAGATTGAAGAAAGGACAAAAAATAAAAATCTAAGAATAAAATAATAATATTTTGTAAATATCTAACAATTAAATTAAATCAAAAATAAAATGGAAAATAGAAAACACATATGAGTTTTTGACAAAAAAATCTTAAGAATAAAATAATAATAAAACCTAAAGAATCTAAAAATTAAAATAAATGAAAATAAAACAAAAATAACAACCACACATGGAAGGTGTGGATAAGGATGATGTGTTGGAAGGATAAGAATGAGAAAATTAAATTTTAGTTACCTTGGTTATAAAATTAAAATTTAGACACAAAATATGATTAAAATTCATTTTTAGGCCATTTTTTCAACTATAAAAGTTTGAACCCCCTCTCTTCTTCCCCTTTTGCTCCCTCCACTTCCCTCTAGCACTCTCCTCTCCTTTGCTTCACTTTATTCATCCCTTACTCCCTCCATCTCTCCCACTTCTCCCACCCCCTTCACCTATCTCAAGGTGGTCTCCCTTGGTCCCCACTCTCTTCCTTTGCCCTCTCCCACATCCAGCACCCTGCCAAAACTCCCTTTCACTCTCAAGAACAATTTCTTTCCCAATTTACCCCTCAAATCATCCATTTCATCTCACTTTTCCCCTTTTTGATCACCCAAAGGCAAAAGGGGAGATCCTTTTCAAGGCTATTTTGAAAATTCCAAAGGAGTGCGGAAGCGCTGTCCGTATCAACCGGAGAACCTCAACACCTCAAAACAAAAAGGTAATAGCAAAGTGAGCCTTCTCATTACTTTGTATCTAACATATATAAAAATCAAGTTATTTTGACAAATCTCTCCTCAAGTTCCTTTTAGATTTTACTTTTGCAATATTTTTTCTAACCTATGTGATCCTCTTTGTACATGATGGGAGAATCCCCTTGGTAAGAAGGGGATCTCCATATGAAAGGATGGGAGGATAAGGGCTCTTATCCAATAAAGAAGGTCTATTGTGGATCACTCTAGATCATTTTTCCTTTATTTTTACCATTGATCTATCTTTCATTTCAAGAGGGTTTGTCCTCTTCGTGATCTGTTTTGTACCCTTAACTCTCTCCCCTCTTTCCATTCTCACATAGCATAACATGTGCATGTTGGTGAATGACATAAACGGATGCAGAAGAGTTGGAAGCTTTTCCCTTCGCGGAACACCAAGGAAGGAAGACATTCGGACCAAAAGAAAGACGTTTTCTCCACTTTGAAGTGTGGGAAAGTCTCAACAGAAGTCGCCGAAGGTGCATAAGGAGCCAACAAACTGGTCCCCGCCAATTTCGCTGCAAAAATCCAAAATCGGGCCAGAACCGCATTGAATCTGCAGTTCAACCTGAACTGCATAGTAAATGCGGTCAAGTTCCGAATAATTTAAAAAATCAAACTTTATTTACCTCGGTTGGACCCAATCTGACCTGAATTGACTTGACCCGACCCACTGGGCTTCTTGGACCATTCTAAGCCCATTTTTGAGACTTTGGGCCTATTAGGGCCCACCAAGGCTTTGTGGGCCCTCCAATGGGAGTCCACACCCAGTCCGGCCCAGCCAAGGCCCGTTTCTAACAAACGGGCCCAAGGCCACTTGGTTAATCCCCCACGGGCCAAAATCCAAGCCCATTGGGCCCTAAAAGCTTAAACCCACCTAATTTTGTAAATATTTAATTAACCTAAAATCAAACAGCCAAATCCAAAAAGGGTTACCCAATAACCTTAAAGGGCCTTGGGCTTGACTTAAGCCCATCATAGAATCCAATGGGCCTTCCAACGGGGCTCATATCCAACCCATTTCACTAAAAGGTTAAAAAGACAAAAATAAAATAAAAGGGACCTACACCTTTGATGGTCCCCACTAGACCAAATAAGTTACATGTCAGAATAGGAAAAATTGGGTGAGATTAAGTTGACTTAAAACTAGGGAGACGCGAGGGACCTGTCAAATCGATGGGGCGGGCCAGGGTGTCTTCGAACTTCCTTGGACGTAACCGAGAACTTACCCCGAATCTCTAAAAAGCCGCAGACCAGTAAAAATAGACCTGTATAGGCACCCCTTGTGTCTGCCTGCACCTCTCAGGCAGTGGCGACTCTGAAAAGTCCCGAGGCACGCACATCGTCATGTGCACCTCGTCGTGCCGATTTCAGGTGCGCACACTGCGGAAGGCAAAACTCGGCGATTTTGGTTAGAAGATGGCCTTATCTAAACTAAGCGTAGGTGCCTATATGTCCCAAGATCCGGTAATCTGTGATAGAAGTTGCTGGAGGAATGCCACGATTCCTTATTGGCTAGCCACCCAGGTAGCAATGAATCCTTGCCTTGTTGAAACAAGGCTATAATTGGCCGTATATAAAAGAAGATGCAATTGACTACACTAAGACCTCTCTAATCTGCTAGCAAGACAAAGTCGAGTGGAAGAAGCCAGCAGGTCAGTTGGAGCCACTACCAATTCCAAAGCGACCATGGAATAGCGTAAGTCTCAACTTCATTAGTAGCTTGCCGAAAGTTGGGGACTACGGGAGCATTTTGGTTGTTGTTGCTCGATTCTCCAAATATGCTAACTTCATTGCAGCCCTAAATATGCTAACTTCATTGCAGCCCCAAAACATTGCTCGGCAGAAGAGGCAGCATACTTATTTTTCAAAAATGTAGTGAAGTATTGGGGGATACCTCAAAATCTTGTCAGAGACCAAGACGCAAGATTCACCGGGAAGTTCTAGTCAGAACTGTTCAATTTACTTTGATTGCAACTCAACTTCTCTTCAAGCGGGTTGCTGTAGCTCATTATATCTTGGAATATCCTCTCCTTCCTGGAGGAAACGTATAAATGGAATTAAACTTAATCCAAAAAAAGATAGACAAACCTCGCTATCTAGCTCAACTATGGATCCATATTGAGCTAAGCCCACTAGACACAAGTCAACCAAAAACAGTTATATAGTTTGAATATACATGTCAATAATTGCCATCATAACATAATTCATTGCTTCATAGATTTAAACCAACACCCATTGCCCTCTTAGCAGAAATACTCCCTCATGGAGATAACAAATAAATGCTACTTATATTGAAGAGCCCATTATATTTCATAAGTCCACAAGATTCAATAAACCATAAATATCCAATCAAATACCCAAAATTATTTTATTTGAATTTGAATAATTCCATATATCAAAACATGTTTAAAACCATCTTAGAAAGCTGTAGGAAACAAAAAGAAACAATAAAAACCCATTTGAATCCACCAAGTCCACTATTCTAGTCCTATTCCACCAAAATGTACCCAAAATCTTCAATAAATCCAATAAAATTATTTGGCCAATTCAAATACTCTCAAAATACCCTACTCTAATTGGTACATGAGTTGGAACTCGATAAAAATAATTTTTAAATCAAAATTAGGTCAAAATACACAAATCTGGGTTTAGGCGCTCGACATGGCACTCGAGCCATATTCCAAGCGTCTTGGGTTTTCTAGGTTCCTAATCACAACGCTCAGGGTGGCACTCAAACGATATTCTGGGCATTCGACTTAAATAAAAATTCTGAGTTTTGGGTTCTGATTTCTTAAAAAAACACAGGCGGAATGCCTGCAATGACGCTCGAGCGGCAGTTGTTTTAAGCTTGGAGCTCAGGAGGTATTCCAGGCACCCTTTAAATTCTGGAAAATTATGGGTTTTCTGAACTTTTGCGAATTCTTTGTTTTAAATCCAAATCTCACCAAACCAACTTCCCAAATCACTCCTAAATCATGTAGTATCATCCTCAAAAAATCTTAGATTATTTCAAATACATCTAAACACGATCAAAAACAAATCCTTACAATCTAATCATGTTTTCCATCTAAAAATCAAAGTAAACAAAATTCTAACGAGAAGAACATATAATTTTTCCATGCTTTAAACCTCAACCAAATCCTTCTAAGTCAACATAAACATGTTTTTAAATCATCACAAATCCGAAGAACATGATGTTTATCATCTAAACAATAAACCATGCAAGTTTTATCAAGAGAAGGGTTACTACTTGCCTTAAAATCGCAAAATCCTTCTTTCCCAATGAACTACAAAGTAAAGCCGACTTTCTGAAATTTTCGCACAACTCTAGGAATCTCCAAACACAATCTACACCGTTCAGATTGTATAACCACTAGTCTAGAACAAAATCACCAAATTTGAGGCCGATCCAATGGTTGGTCGTCTCTTGATCCTAGTTTGATGATTGCTAGTTGGAATTTTCTGTAACTTCTCTTTTTTTCTAAAGTCTCTTATTATCTCTCTATTTTTCCAGTCATATGCACGAATTTTATTTCGTCTTTTCTCCACACAATTGAATTAATGGAAACCCTAAATCTTCCTTAATGCTTTCCTTTTATAGACTCACCCAAATACAAATCCTAATTGGATTTGGAAACTTTATAACTAGGATTCCTAATGAAAAACTTTCCTATCTTATCTCTCCTTCTAATTATTTTCTCTTAAATCTAATTTGTAAGACACTTCTATTTTTCTTTATTTTCGTGCTAATTTAATTCCTTATTTTAAAATATTACTAAAACACCCCAAAACTCCTCTTATCCTCAAATTTAAGACCCCTAATTAAGTATAATTACAATTAGGTCATTTTCTTATCTTTTAAACTATAAATTAGGCTTATTTAAATCCAAATTTAATCCAATTTAAATCTAATTCATTATTCCAATTCTATTAATTATTTATTTAATTAATTTAATAATTAGCCATTGGGAAAAGACTAAAATACCCTGTTCATTATTATATATATTTGACCATTAGATTTTTTTTCTAAATTTCCAGATTTAATCTCCTCATTATTTCTCTTCATAATATAAGTATGGATTATAGTTTCAATTTTCCAGATACTTAGATTAAATATTTTAAATTTATTTATTTTGTTTCTTCTAATATTTAGATTTACAATTATATTATTATTTCCTAAAATTCGGGATTCTACATTTGATATGATACTTTTGTTTGGATTTTAATTGCTATTTTGAGTGATTTTTCTTTTCAAATTGAGAGAAATTTCGTGGATTTAAGTAAATCATGGCCTTTGGATTTGAAATTCCTCTATGTCCATGAGTTTTATATACACTTTATACATAGACACACTTGTGTTTTTCTTCAAGTTTAGGCATGAATCCTTGATCTAGCATGCTCAATATGGTAGATCTAAAGGTTTAGCCTTAAATCAACAAATCGGGACTTTTGATAAGTTTTTCTAAGTGGTTTTGATCTCTTAGAGAAGACCTTATGACTAGATCTCTTTAAATCTAATGAATTCCTGGTGAATTTGGGCTATGTTTGGCACTCACTCTCCAAATCATGAGAGATCTAAGCTAACCTTTGCCCTAAATATTCCTAGAGTTTTCTTATTTCATTTTAGATGTTTTTTATTTGATTTGGAGAGCTTTGTGCACAGATCATATGTACATGTTGTTTGATTTTACTAAACTTTTCAAATCTGGACTAAATCTAAGTATCAATTTGTTTCATTCATAATTTCATCCTCCAGATAAATTTTTGAGTGATTCTAGTTGCATGTAAAAGGTATAAGACTCCATTTTAATCCTATAAATTTTCAAGAATTTTATGGAGCTATTTATTCTCCATATTTGATTGAAGTTCGACAGGTCTGGAACACTTTGATTGCAGAACATGTCACTTTAATTGAGCATCATTGACTCATTCGAACTCCGATTTATGTGATTCTTCTTTCTGAATCTTCTTTAATAAGTCATATAAAAAAAACTGGTTTCATGATTTTTAAATCAATATTGAGTTCTATGTGCTTGATTGACCTTGTACTGCTCAATAGCAGATTATAGGGTCAATCTGTGAGGATTTTGAGGTATTTGTGGGAGCATACAAACTTCATATGGATGAATCCTTGAGTGAATCTTATGCCATTTAATAGAAGGCACTTCCTAATTCATCCACACTTTTCTCATGAATTTATATAGAGTAGGCTTTCATGAATAGTGTTGAGAAGATGTGCTGGTCATCATTGTTACTGTGATAGAATAGCAACTTCAACTAAAGACAACTTTCCTAATATTGATTTGTTTTGAATGTAATTTTATATTATTTCATACATCAAATAAGCTTTCAAATGGCTCTGGTTTCTCATTTTTTGGATTTCATTTGAGTAAGTTATGGTTAATTAAATTTGCATAGCTCAAATGCCTTTTAATGTTCTAATTTTCAGAATTGATTGGATCTACTTTTCTTTGATTTTTGCCTTGATTTTTGATTTGATCATAGAGTCCTGAGAGCGATAAATCCATAGAGAGTATCCAAATTAATTGGATAACTCTCATAGAGAATCACACATATTTGTGCGTTCTTTTGCTTTATTTTGAATTATATATGTGTATGCAAGCAATTATAGACATATTGAAATCTATGGCAACCATTTTAAGTGGATGAGTAGAGGTGCCTAACACCTTCTGCTACTCATAATCTAACCCCCTTATCTTAAATCTAATGTAGACCACAATTTGAGCCTACTTTGGCTCATTTTTTACTACTTTTGCACACTTTGGTGACCATCTACACCAAGACCCTTTGGATGGTGGTGACTCCTATTCTAATTCAAGTCCCTTGTAGGATGTGTGGAATCTTTTTGATTCCCATGGTACTACAATTAGTGGATTGATTTTCAAGGCTTGATCACCTTAAGAGAATTCCGGTTTTATTTAGATGGATTTCTAGGGTTTCCTCGTCAGATCTGGTGTTTTGTGGTTGCTTTTATTGCCTTAGTTGTTCAGATACATAGAGATCGGGCCTTAATCCATAGGGAATTTCGAGTTCTGATCATCTGCAATGAAGATTTTGTGTATAGCATTTACATCTAGAGACAGTGATGTAGGGTCAATAGAATATTCACTTGGGGGACCCCACATCACTGTCTTCTTGGTGTAAAGGCTGTACATGGAATCTTCACTGTAGATGATTTGCAATTAGAATTTTAAGATTATCAAGATGTGTGCACGTCCCTCCGGGTCGCGGACAGTTGGACTTGTTTGTTTTGGTTTTTCGGGATGTGGGGTCCACTTAGTCAATTTTGGAGTTGCCACTACCTAAATTCCCAAAAAATTGGAGGTGTAGGTGGACACGGGGTTTACTGGTTTGCTTTCAGAGGATCTGGCTAAGTGACTCGGTTATGACCCGGGGAAGTCCAAAAACATATCGGGTCACCCTGCATTGCAGGTTCCCATCTATGGATTTGGTAGGAACTTTTTACTCACTTCATGTGGTGTTTGGTGCACATGCCTGTTAAAATGTTTTTGGATTTATGCAAATAAAAAATTTTGGGCCTGTTTTGGACACTTTATTGAGTCAAGTCTAAACTGGGCCCCTCAGTAGGCCAGACCAGTGCTTACTTGATCATTGGGGTTATTAGGAAGCCCTATTGAGATTTAATTTAATCCAGGCCCGTCAGAAGGTCCAATTTCACTCAAAGGGCAAAGTGATCATTTTGCTGGTAATATTTCCTAGAAATTACAGATTCATTATGCAGAGCGCAAAAAATGAGAGACACTGCAAAAAACCATACTTGAGAAGAATCTAAAATGTGGAAGTAAAGTGAAAATTAGAAAAGGATAAATTTTGAAATGAAAGCTTAGAAAGTAAGGAAAGAAAAAGAAAAATCTAAATCTTTTATGCACTAAACTACTAAAAATACCAAAAACGATATAAACTTTCTAAATTTACAAATTTACTCCCCTGACTTCAACGATCTAAACTTCTTAAAATGTGTTAGGTCGGTTCTTATTTAATGCATAAAAATTCCATAAAAGGCATCAAAACTGATCCTAATGATATTTTAGGACTCCTATCATACTCACAATGTAACTTTCTTGGAGACTTTGGAAACTACCCTTCGTTGTGTTTAGTCGAACGTGGAGACCTAAGACATCCGAATTCGATAGAATTTCAACATAAAATTTCCCTACCAAATGATCCCAAACAAGTTTTCATTCAACTCGTAAGCATTATCAGATATGAGGAGCCCCTTTAAGAGAACAAAGATTGGATTAATGGTTGCTGTGTTCAGCTGCGTTAACAGTCGATCCAGTAACAACCTCTGTTCATTTTTTATTAGCATTGTCTCTATCAGGTAACTGGAATCTTTCCCCTTAGTTTCTGAACAGATGGGGAGGCTTCAATGGATCTTGAATGTTTATTGCAACAGATGTAGAAAGGTACAAAAATGCAGAGCAGTCAAATCCTCTTTTATGTTCCATTTATTCCAAACCTGTCTGATCACTTGTTTCGGGTGTAAGTGCACGCTTTTCTTCCCATGGTTTTACATTCGTAATGCATTAGAAACGAAGCAAAGCCAACAAATGAGAAATGAGACAAGAGGATTCAAGATAAAATCAGAAATTTAGAAATATACAATTAAGTTCGGTAATGGGTGACCGAACCGGTCTCTCTTCTTTTCTTTTTTGTTTATATGAGAATGAAAATGGTTGTTCATACTTATTTCATTTCAAACCATAATAATCAATCAAATTACATTAGAAATTGATGAAGCAATACCTGACTCTGTTACCCGAGTTGAGTTTGGGACTCCTGCAAGTGAGAACAACAGCGTCCTCTTCTATTAGCTCACTTGATTCCCTATCAGCTCTCCCTATTCCCTCACGAATCTCTCTTTTGTGGTTTTTTTAAAACTATCTCCAAGCTCCCCTTTCCTTGAGAAACTCTCCTCTTCTTACAGAGGGAGTTGCTCACGAAATCATGGCACCTTCCGGTGCCATGAATGAGCGGTCTCCCTCGTTAAATGAAACCTTTTTTTTAAATCTTTTTATTTCCCTCGTTAAATTTTATTATTTTTTTGTATTTTTCTCATGTTTGATTTGACTTTTAATTTTTTTGGGCAACAACTTTTAATTTGACACACGGCGAATCAAGATTGCCACGTAGCAAAGCAAAGCGTGAAAATTTTACAAAAGTGCCCTTTCTTACTATTTGGGCCATAGTGTCATTGTTCGGACTTGGATTTACACATACCGGAGTTTTGTGTAATTCCATCCAACATTAGATATGTTGGAATACGTACACTGCCAACTCAAGATGACGCATGGAGCCAGATTTAAATCGTACCTGCCCCTATAAAATGCATAATGCCAAACCAATATTTAAAGCACAACTGCCTCTATTAAAGATAATGCCAAATCCTTTTGACACAAAGTTAAAAATGAAAAATTAATGCCAACCATATTTCAAGCTCGCACACCCCTATCATATGTATCATATCTTCTTCTATATATTAAGCGAAAGGGGGGTGGCGCTTGACGTGTCACCCCCCGGTTGCCTTGGAGGCTCGAGACTGCCTCGCGTGCTTTGGCATGCACGAGCTTCGCAAAAAAACAGAAAAAAAAAATGGAATCCGTTGTGATTGCAACACGTGGAGGGGCAGATGGGAGAAGGGGTTCCTTCTCCAGCAAGCTTCTCTCTCTCTTAGTTGCAGCCTTCGGTCTCTTCTCGACTATTCAGAGCCCTTCTCTTGAAAGCTCTTTCGAATGTCCATCCCCATTTTTAATATTTTTTTTCTCGATTCTTCTATCCTGTCCCTCCTTTCCTCTTCTCGCTTATCCCTCTCCATCCCCATTTTCTAGGGCATTCTCGAATGCTCGGTGAGGTCTACGTTCGACATCTTCGAGCCCTTAGCAATGGTTTCAATGACTCTCGCTCCTCTCCCTCCTCTCCTCTTCTCCCTTCTCTCTCCATCCCGATTCCTGACACCTTCTCTACACCTTCTGGAATGCTCGGTGAGATGACGCCTTCTCCAATGCTCGGTGAGATGACGACTATCGAGGAGACAAAGCTTGAGTCTACGCTTGGAGTGAAACAGGTGAAGAACAATGTTACTCCGTCGCCGGCAACACCCAAAACCGCTTCTCCACGCGAACCCAAAGGTAGCTTTCAAACCCTAATTATCTATTTCTCTGCTCTTCTCTTCCATGAGATGGTTACTTCTTCTCCATCACATTAAATTTAAAAATTTCTTTGTTGGTTATTATTATTTATCTATCTTATGGTAGAAGAAGAAGCCCTAACTATTCAAAGGAAGACACTCTCGGTCACAAAAACGTAGGAAAGAAGATTCCAGGGAAATCAAAAACTTTCTTCGCTGTTTGATCTCAAACACCCCACCCAAATCGGTTGAAGACTTTGCAAAGAACGAAGATATGGGTCTTCAAAAGGTTGGAGAATCTGCAAATAAGGATGCCGCCTGTGGTGTTTTCTGTATTTGCAAATTCAACGATGAACCCTACAAGAGTATCCCCGCCCCATCTTTCTCCTCTAATCTATCTCTTTTATTTTAAATATTGATCTGATTTTTTTCTCTAATCTCTCTCTCTTTTATTTTTTCTCTAAATGAGATTTTTTTCTTCTCTGATCTCTTTTATTTTTTTTCTAATCTCTCCATCTCTTTTATTCTCTAAATCTGAATTTTTTCTTTGCTTGATTACGAGAGAAGTTTTTGAATTGGTAATTGCTAAAGTTTGAGTTCCAAGAGATTGATCAAGAGGGAAAGAGATTATTTAGAATTGTGTGAAGTTGCCTACTTATTGAGGATCTAAATTCCGTATTTGCATTCGCAAATATTTGTTCCTGTGTTTTTTATTTCTTGCAATTTTTGAGGTTTGGACCTGTATGATACTATAGTGATGTGCGGATCGCACTGTTTTTAATTTCCAGAATCTGATTCCCAGGAGACGAGGCCACTTACAAGAACCGAATTAAAAAATACATATTCATCAAAAAGAAGAAAGACGCCTAATATTCTGTTTAACATAAGCTTCAATTTTTTTCTCCTTATGACGAGCTTGGGATTTCAGATGAAGTGAAAGAACAAGTAGCTGTTATTGTGGTTTTTTTGTATTGGAGCCTTTAAAGTGATGCACAGTCTTTTTTGCTCTCAAATTATTTCTATTGATGAGTGATGATTGTTTTGGCTGTATAATTAGTTATATTATCTATAAATTTCATTCCGTTTGTTTCTTTTGATTTATCATGAAATAATTTGTAGCTACTTTTTGTAGACTCATGAATTTATCAAATTATACTTACCAGGTTGACTCCTGTTTGAGATTGGAGAAATGTTAAGTCATTTTGAATATTCAGGTTAGATTAAATGCCTTCTTCTTGCATATGTAAAAACTTCTGATATGGTGAGTCTTTTTCAACTAATGCACTTCATATTTGAATCATTAGCATACGATGGGAACTTGGCTTTAATGTCTGTAACTTTTCTTGCAGTTTTTGTAGATGGCATCGACTTCTTTTTTATCCATTAGAGCACCTAAACTTTCCTTGGAATGCTTATCGGGTTTTGGATTTATCCCATTCTGTCAGCTCCCATGCAAGTACACACTTAGCAATGGCAGTCTTAGGCTCACATAGTTCTTAATTTTTACTTTTGTCTTCGAGTCATTTATCTCCAGAAGAAGTTAGGAACTTTAAGATATTGCATTTCATGGAGTCTTGAATTGCAATTCTTTATGGAGTCTGCTTTACTTGATTGCATTGTCTTTGTAAAATCTCAACGAATTTCTCAGCTTATTAACTATTATTTTCTTTTATCCAAATGATCCAAATGATTTAGGTGATGCAAGGGTTCTCAGTGCCTTAAATAGAGGAAGATCACTCACTTTGCAAAGTATCATTTTCTTTTTGTTTTTAAATGTCAAAATTTCATCGTTAATTATGAATTGATGAACGTCTTATCTTTAAATTTCTTTCTATTATGATGCTTTGGATTTTCTAATTTATCATTATTTCTTTCCATATATATGTTATGTTATTTCCATGTTTACTCTTACTGTTGCTATTCCTCATGCTCTCTTGGTGGCTTATTTCTCCTTAGTTTTCCCATTGAATTATTGATTATGTGCAAGCACTTCTTGGCATATTATGTTCATAGTGATGTTTGCAACATATTCTTTCCTGATTTTTTTTTTTGTTCCATTAAGGAAATTGAGTTTGTTTTAGTTTGTGCCGGTTTATCTGATAGCTCTTATACTTTCCCTCCTTCAAATATGTGTCTAAATTTAGAAATGTTTATGTACAGAATTTAGATTAAGATTTGATAGAGGATCTCCTTCAAGATAAGTTCTCGGAATTTGGGGAATCTTCAGTGTTGGCATATTATTTGTTTTGATTTATCAAGTAATAATTTGTAGCTACTTTTTCTAGACTCATGAATTTATCAATATACTTACCAGGTTGACTCCTGTTTAAGGTTGGAGAAATGTTAGTCATTTTTGAATATTCAGGTTAGATAAAAATGCCCTCTTCTTGCATATGTGAAAACTTCTAATATGGTGAGCCTTTTTCAACGAATGCACTTGATATGTGAATCATTAGCATATGAGGGAACTTAGCTTTAATGTCTGTAATGAGGTAAGCCAGACTGATGCAATTGTATTATATATTGTTGATTAAAATATATAAAATAATTGATTGATACATTTACTTATAAAACATATATACTTTTATGTTATACAATTAAATGGTAGAATGTGGATTAGGATTAGGTTTAAAACAAGTGCGAGAAATAGGCTGTGTTTTCACAAAGCCTAACAAACCCTATAAGATTGAGTCTTAACTATATTAAACCTGTGACTAATCCTATTGGGTTGGCATTGAAGTGGGACGAATTGATTGGATTGTATAATATGTTGTTGATCTATTAATATTTTTAAAGAAAATATATAAAATAATTTGACATATTTACTTATAAAATAAAAACTAACCATAATTAAAAAAAAAAATTTCTAATGCTCTTTTTTGCATTTGTCATGTCATCCAATCGAGTTACAGTACTTTGGAGCCATGCAGCTACTACGTTACCAAAGAACTTTTAATCAACAATTTCATTGCATTTGCTATTAGTCATATCTTCATCCATTCTACAGAAATTCAAAAGTAAGAAACATTAATCTTCAAATTAAAAAAATAAATACAAATAACTGTATGGAAAAAGCTTAATATCCAATTTTTATTTGATGCAACAAATGAATTCTACTTATCTCCATCATTTGCGACTAATTTCTATATGAACTTTGCTCTTATGCCTTACACTTCCATATATAGGTTGAATTAATGCATGTTCTATTCCCATGCTTCAGATACTTGAAACCGGAGATCTTCTGTGGAGTGGACATGTACAATTCTTTTCTTATATGCTTCATCAAGGCATCTGGGGCATACTTAGGTCAATCTGAAGACTCGATAGTTGTTGATTTCAACTATTATGGGCTGATGATCCTTCAACCCCGAAGGCTGAATCAAGATACATGGGAAGAGGTGGAGTACATGGCATTTTTCAAGCATGGAGCTGAGCCATACTGGGCCTAGAATAGGAACCTTGCTTTCATGGCCGTGCAGCTTAAGTATCCTAACTTTAACAAATTTATTGCACCAAAGGAGAAATTACACCCTCTCGGGATGATCTCAAGCAGATGGTCAGATGAGATACTTTCGGATAAGAAACAGAAGGTGATGGTTGTGCCTTGGAGGGGCAATGCATATGTCCTCAAGACACACAAATATTGGAGGAAGTTGCTACTGGTGAGACAGTTTTACGTTCTTTGAGGACCTTTAGTTGCTACTGTTGTTTGTCTGTTTTACTCTGTAATTTTAATAGAAGTAACGTTACTAGAAAGTGTTACTTCTGATAACACACTTTTGTATGTCTTATGCACGTTTCTAGAGTATAGTTCTATTTTGTAACCTTCCAGACTTGCTAAAACAAACAAATCTTCAAAAATCGGTAATACCATCTGTGTTTTCAGGAAGGGACAATATATGACCCCGTTATGATTATTTCAAATTTTATAAACACTTATCTTTCAATATGTAAATTTCGGAATTTCTATATAAAATTGAAACATCTAAGATTTATATTGGATATCAATGCCTTACAGTTAAAATGTCTAATATTTTTAAGGAACGAACAAACTCTTAATTTCAAAATCTTCAAACTAAGAAATATAAACGTTAAATTAGTTTTGCCAAGTATTGATTTTACATGCAGTGCCCGTGCATCGCACGGGCTATCTGCTAGTATATATAAATATAGTAAAGCAGTGTACATAGACACCACCTTCTCTCTCCTCCATGTGGACATCCTCTTCTTTCTCCAATGGCACTTTTGGGCCCCACATCAAAATAATTTATTTAAAATCAACACTTTTTTAACATAGATAATATTTAATTTTTTTCCTTATCTTTAACTTAATTAATATTATCTTTAACTAAATTAAAATTATCTCATTAATTGTTATCTTTTCTAAATCTAATTAATATATATATAAACTCCACGTGGGCATGCCCTTTTGGTTCTCACATAGGATATTAAGATACATGTTATGATAAGGATATGATATAGAAATCGTATTTTTTAAACATTAGAAATATATCTCATATTAGAGATATTTTAATCGTACTCTTATTAATAAGATATATTTTAATGAAACTTAAAAATCATAAATAAGCAATATTTTTAATATTTAATTAATATGAGAATATTTTTGTTTAATAATTATCTCAATATCAAATATTAGTTAGGTAATACGAGATTTTTTTTTATATGACATATTTCTGTTTAAAAATTTTTTGAACATCTAATCTTAGTTACTTAATAAGAAACTATGTAATATTAGTTTCTTATTATTATTATTATTATTAGTTTCTTAATATGTAACTAAGTAATATTAATTAATATTATATTAGTTTCTTTTGTAAATCTAATATATATCTAGCCTAAAACCCCAGCTTCTCCCCTTCACGTGGACACTCCCTATCCACTTATAGCACCCATGAGTTTCTTGAAATCAAACTCAACATGTGTGACTCCACTTTCTCAATCATCCGTCACTTTAATCGTTCCATCTTTATCATATCTATATAATATATAGCAATAGGTTTTTTCTGAGAGAGCTCCAAACTTGAGATTCTCAAACGTGGTAGCTCCACCTCACTGCTGATGTGGCAGCTGATTTGTCACAGATTAAAGAAAGGAGTTAAGCCCAGAACGTCTCTTGCACATTAATGTTCCTATCTCTTCACTCATTAAACTTTTAAAACTTCCTTCAACGCCACGTCTCTTCTTTCATTGAACCGAAATCTCTTCACTGGAATTAAAAAACGCTTGGTAAATAAAGAAATCATTCAACCGAAATCTCTTCATCTACTTCTCATCGGTTACTTGATATGCCTCTAATGTGATAGCGAGCGTATCTCCTCAGTCTCCTAAACCCATTGATTACCGGGCCCTTCGTTACCTGCTCAGAGAAGAAAAATATGTGAGAAATGGCGTTTCAAAATCTACAGTTTCTCCGTCTGAAACCTTGACATTGTCCATGGTTTCTTTGAATAGCAATTTTTATTCTGTATCGGTTGATATAGACCTACTATTTCAACTGAATCCGTTGGTAAATAAGATGCCTTCAAAAGATGGTGGCTTTTATTATAGAGAGGAGTAGAAGCAGAGGTTCATGCTTCATCAGATTTGGACTTGCAGTTGCGATCAAGAGGAATTGTGCTCCAGAGTCATTGTTAGGCACAGCTTTGCAAAAGTAAGTACTTCTCCATTTTGCAGTTGCAATCAATAGGGAAACAGATAGGCATATAAGCGTCAATGTGCCTATAGCACCAGAGAAGTGTTTTGGATAGATGCAGGCCATACCCATTTCGATTGAAAAGGGGACGGAGGGTGGCAGAGAGCAAAGCGACGAAACTCTTTTTCTCGCAATGAAGCAACTTGGTTCATGGGCAAACGAGACATGGAGAAACAACCATCAAATGTATTGTCAATGAAGCAACTTGGTTCTCAGGTAATACAATTAACTTGCCTGTGTTTAGCTCAAAAAGTATCAAATTAACAATTAATTCTCTCCAACACTTAACTGGGGAAACAATGAAATCTAATCTTCTGAATGCATGAATCTATGTGTGTAGGTTAAAGTTGTCGATGGAAGCTTCAAGGATGCAAACTCAGAGGCTATCCGAGGATGGGTTGGCAACTTAGAGACCAGTTATTGCTTGACAGAAACCGTGGTTGGACCTCATCCATCTCCAAACATAGTAAGAGAGTTTCAGTCAGTGATTGGAAAGGAAACAAGAAGACAAGCAATGGAAAAAAGGGTGGCCAACGAGATGTGTTAGTTGCTTGCATCGGGACCCGATTGAATGCGATGGGGTTATTTCATGAATTCATCGGCGACGCCGATGTCAGGCTTATCGGCGTCAAGGCTGCCGGGTCTGTCCTGGACAATGGGAGACATTCTGCAACTTTAGCTAGAGGAGAAGTAGGTGTCTATCTGTTGCAAGATGAAGAGGGACAGATAGTTGGGCCACACTCCATTGGCATTGGGTATGCACAAAGCTTAATTATGATCAGTCTGTTCACAGCTTGAAAATAGAAGAATCAATGTAATATATATAATCAAACTATTTGTAGACTGGAGTACCCAGGAGTTGGACCAGAGCTAAGCTTTCTTAAGGATACAGGGTGTGCAGAGTTTTACACAGTAACAGACCAAGAAGCAGTAGATGGTAATTAATTAGAAGGGAGAAAGAACAAGTTCATCTTTTAGAAAGATTTCAATTTTTGAGAGATGAGAGAGAAAATAAACTCTTGTAACATTTTATTTTGTTGCAGCATTCCGAAGACTCTGCAGATTAGAGGGCATATTTCCAGCTTTGGAAGCCTCTCATGCACTGGCATTTCTGGAGAAGCTTTGCCCTACTCTGCTTGATGGTGCAAAGGTGGTGATTAATAGTAGTGGCCGCAAAATTTGATTCAAATGCACATCTGAGATTTGAATATCTAGACTTAATGAATTTGGCACATAAAAATTTTACAAAATGAAAGATCCAGATTGATGCATTAAAAGCTGCCTAATGGAGAAAGGAGGCCTTGCAAAATAATAGAAGTTTCCTCTAAAGAAACAGCAAATACAAGTTGGACATCCAATTTCTTTTACTCAATGGGTGGTTTGATGCTTGGGTAGAGTTCAGGCCCCATAAAAATTTTTATACTTTTAGGACCAGCAACTTATAATTCTTATTGTTTAATCACTGTCTTGCACGGTTTAGATTATATAGATATCGTTATTCCCAAATCCTACTGATTCCAGCGCCATGGTAATACTTTTCGGTGATGTTATTACTTTCATTAATATTTGTGTCCTTGCTTATGCTACAACTTCAATTAAAAAAATTTCCAATGAGAAGCCATGATAGTAGTCATGTGAGTAGAATTGATACTTGGTTCTTGAACCATTTATTTCCGTGCTTTTGTTAGGACTTCAAGTTGAATTTAGAGGCGTGTAGTAAATTTGTTAAAGAACATGAGTTTAAATATATTGAAATAATGTTGTTATTGTTGTTTTTTCATTTTCCCTTTTTTTAACAATAACACCAACTTTACCTTACTCCAGCTGGGAGCTTAATTTGGATTTTTAGCTGATTTGATTTTTTGTGTTTTACATAACATAGTTTGAATTAACTTTCAATTTTGAAAGTAAGAAAGGAAACAAAATAAATAAAGGACCATTAAAACTCAATAATGAATTTATTTTGCTTAAAAAAAAGAATAAAATCAAAAAAATCATTTCAATAAACCATAGATATTGTTTAAATTGCAATTATTTATATAAATATATGTATGTATTATTTTTTATCCCTCCCTGTGCATCGCACGGGGTGTATGCTAGTATATATATATACTAAAGCATAATACAAAAACACCACATTCTCTCTCCTCCATGTGCACATATTATTTCTTCTCTCATAACTCTTTTGGGTCCACACAAATAAGATAAATTTTATTTAAAAAAATCATATTTTCTCTATTTCACCTATACAAATATTCTCTATTCTCTCATAGCTCTTTTGAGTCCCACACAAACAAGATAAATTTTATTTAAAAAATATCTTATTAAAAAAAATGGAAGGGACGTCCCAAAGAAATAAAGATATATGAGCAAAATATTTTAATAAGAAGGGACCTCAATGTGGAGATGGCCCTTTCTCCAATATTATCTTTAACTAAATTTAAAATATAAGATTAATGCTTATCTTTTGAGAGTCCTAGAATCCCATATTTTCTCTATTTCACATATACAAATATTCTCTCTTCTCTCATAGCTCTTTTGGGTCCCACACAAGCAAGATAAATTTTCTTTAACTAAATTTAAATTATAAGATTAATCCTTATCTTTTCAAAGCCCTAGAATCCCATATTTTCTCTATTTCACGTATACAAATATTCTCTATTCTCTCATAGCTATTTTAGATATTTAAATTCACAATTATTTAATATTACCCAAGACGACCAAACGCCCAAAGCGTCCCACTATTATTAAATATACTCATTGTAGCAGTTATTTTAAATTACTTAAAAATAACACATTTTAATATATATATATATATTCTTGTGCTTAGCACAGGTAAAACAACTAATATATATATATATATATATATAAAAGCAGAGTGCTCAAACCACATACTCTCTCTCATCCACGTGGACATCCCCTTCTTTCTCCAATGGCCCTTTTGGGTCCCTCTGAAACCCCAAACTCTCTTTCTTCCCACATGTACATATTCTCTCTTCTCTCATAGCTCTTTTGCGTCCCACACAAACAAGACATTATCTTTTAATAAATATATAGGAACAAAATATTTTAATAAGAAAGGACCTCAACGTGGAGATGGCCCTTTCTTCAATATTATCTTTAACTAAATTTAAATTATAAGATTAATTCTTATCTTTTCAGAGTCCTAGAAATCCACCTTAAAATAATTTATTTATAATCTACATTACTTCCACGTGGCCTCTTTTCTCCAATGGCCCTTTTGGGTCATTGGATTACAAATATTTGCCGTCAAAATCTTGGATTACAAATAAATTACTACGATGCTTACACATGGTAACAAAACATCTACTATTACATTTACTCATTGTAGTAGTTATTTTAAATTATTTAAAAATAACATATTTTAAAAAATATATATGTTCCTGTGCTTAGCACAAGTAAAACAACTAGTTAATGATAATGGCAACTGATGCATATTTAAAGCATAGCTGCCCCTATCCGAGTATTAACTAATTGGTACCATAGATTATGATTGAATAAATGTTCTTCTTATTCTTGCAAATGATGTAACTTGATATAAAAAAATGATTTAACTTGTTACTAATTTTAAATGTCCATTAATTATAATCTATTACTATTAAAAAGCCAATCCATTATTTTCTAGCTGACATTCCCTTCCGAAAAAGCCCTTCAATTCTTTTCAATTGTACTCTAATCTTGGTGTGTGGCTGCCACGTATCATAACTAACTGCTCTAATACTTGGTTTGTTACTGCCACGTGTCATAACTAACTGCACTAATTCTTTTGCTATGTGCTATAGTGTACATTCCCTAGTACATATTAATTAGACTAAACAAGACTACATAAACACATGTTAACTTAGCGTAGTTTTCCAAGTGCATTTTTGTAATACGAAATATTAAGCAAATAATCTAGGTTTTGAACAGTTGCATTTAATAGATTCAATCTTCCCTGGTTGGACACATTCCAATCCCAAACCCCATTACCATCCGGGATGACAATAGTTGTTGCTTCCTCCATGGTACAAACAATGATGCTTCAGTGAGATGTTGCACATGTAGTTGATGCTTCCTCTTGGTATAAACGATGATGCTTCAATGAGATATTGCCATGTGCAACATCCATAAGAAAGGTCTCTTTTCACATTTTTCAAGTTGAAAAACAGGGGCCGTGAATAGCATCGTTTGCTATAGGAGTAAGCACAAGATGATGTCATCCCACCATCCTTGTATAGTTCTATAATTCACTAGGTTACAAGAAAAGGAATCATATCTATATCTATACTATATATAATGGGAACATTCCTTGGGAAGCGTGCCAACAACTATGCACGACTTCCCCAAAAGGTCCTTACCGTTCATTGTTAAGGCATAATTAATATAGGTGTAAGCACCTCATTTTTGCGCTCCCGAAAGAGCCGGAAATGCAAACCCTGGCAAAAATTCAAACCCTGAGGGGACAAAAAGTTGACTTTTTGATCAGGTGTTAGTGGACCACCTTGCTTTATCTCAATGGATAGAGAATCCCGACACGAGTCCAACGCAACTGAGTTTGCTGGAATCGGAGTCCGGATGAGGGTTCTATGGGCTGGTCAAACTTGAGGGAAAGCCGAAAGTTGACTTTTCCTCGAAATCCGTGCCAGGTGCTTAGCCCCATGTCATTAAATAGAGGGCTCCGATACGAGTTCAACGCAATTGAGTTTGCTCAAATCGGAGTTCAGATGAGTGAGATATGAGCTGTCAAAGTTCCCGTGCGGTAAAGCCAGAAACTGCACACGTGGCACAAGAACTGCGCACGTGACGACCAACGCAGCAAAATATCTCAGGGACTAAATCTTAAATATAAAAAATTCGTACGGGTGATCCGTAGATATCCAAAAGTGTCAAATCGGTCAAATCGGTCGAATCGGTCAAGTCGAAGGGCAAATTCGTAATTTTTTGATTTGTATCCGGTCAAATATACCGGATATACGTACCCTTGTGAATATCCGGACTTGAAGGCCGGATACGGAGATTTTCTCGCGCAAGATCGCCCGACAGATTCGCGGCGGCATTAAATTTTGAAATGATTGTGTTTGTATCCGGCATTAAGTACCGGATATAAAGAAAGCTCTGTGTATCCGGTCATGAAGACCGGATATGAATAAGCCTCAGTGTATCCGGCCTGAGTTGCCAGATACATTAATGTGTCTATAAATAGCAAACCAGCAGCTCATATCCGGGGTTGGCTCCTTTTGGGTTGGTTCCATCCTTTCTCCCTCAGACCCCCTGCTCCGAAACCCCTTCCTTTTGGCCTCCTTTGGCTCCCCAAACCCTCCAAGCCTTACTCCAAGGCTCTCCTACTCCCTCCTCTCTTCTTCTTCTCCATCTTTACCCAATCAAGAGGAGGATAAGCTGCTGTTGGGTGACATTCGGAGGAGTCCTAGCACCTGTGTTGCCTCAATGGAGTGCCTACACTCCACAAAAAGGCTGTAAAACCATCAGGTATCATTCCTCGCCATTTCCTATTGCGCATATGTGAGATTGGAGCTATTTCATGAGGTTTAAGATTACTTTGCCTATAACTGTTCAGATTTGCATTCTACCATGATCTTCACATGTTTTGCTTACCATTTATGTCACCTAGACACTCTCAAAAGGTAGTAAGAGATGTACGTCTAGTCTTAGGGATAGAATGGGAGACTTTTCTATGCATTTTGAGTCACTCATGTCACTATTTTGGGGATTGTGTTCATCGTTTGTGGGGGAGCATGTTCCTCCTAGCATGATTCTTCTAGTGTATCCTTAACTCAACCCCCTCCTCCCTTCTCGCGTATTTTGCTGTTTTCACGTCATTTTTGTGCCTTTTTCGCCCTCCTTTTTATGTGTGATCCATGCTAAGGTTGCATTTTTTGGTTTTCTCTTTGAATATGCATGTTTATCTGTGATCCATGTCACTATCTTTAAGCATGTAAATGAACCAACCTTCTTCGTCGATTTGGATCAACTCTAGCATGTTTACTCCCTTCCCCCTTTATTCCATTGCTGTTTTGAAGTTAAGGGACAAGCCCCCTTCCTAGTAGCCCACTGTTGTGGCCCACAAGAGCTGCCGCTGGCAGCAGCAGCACCACCATCTCCTCCCTTTTATTTTCAAAACATCAAGAAGAGAGCCAAGCGGCCCTCATCGGAACCAACGTGGGCTCACACAGGAGCCCACACAACCCCTGGAACACCCTGAGAGGCTTAAAAACCCAACCCCCTTGCAGAAATCCGAAAATTTGGTTTCTGCAGGTTGATCCGGCAACTCAGGCCGGATCAACTGAAGCTCCTGTGTAGCCGGTAATATATGCCGGATACACAGAGACCTGTGTGTAACCGGCATCTCAGGCCGGCTACACTGCCAGAATTCTTTTTTGCTATTTTTGTGATTTTGTGCAATATTTTGAATTGTTTGATCAAATCCGGGCGAACCAGTAGGGTTTCCGGGTCACCTGGAAACCCAAGATGGGCCATGGACTGACCCGGTCCAAATTGATTCCCGGTGGGCCTTCCAACGGGGCCCACCAAGCCCGACCAACTCATTCATGCTTAACTAAGATAAATGAGAGATTTGAGTGGGCCAGACCATTTGAGGCCCACCCAAGCCCTATTTGGGGCCATGCACGATTAAAGTAGGATGTGGTTTGGCCGAGACCACGGGTAGAGCCTATCGGGCCCACTAAGCCCATGAACCCAACCAACTTAGGGTGTCAAAACCCTAATTCAAGAAGTCTTGGGCTTTCAAGCCCAAGCCTAGGTAAAGGGCCCCAAGCCCAATGCTTGGCCCATTTTGGCACAAATGAAAAAGACAATCAAAACCACTTGGCAATCAATTATGTGGCCCACTCAAGGGCCCACAAACTATCCCGGCCCACTTGTGCATAGAAATCACTCAAATAATCAAACTGGAATTTAAATAAAATCAATTCACTTAAACCAAAGCCCAAAGGGCCTCTCAGGGTTAGACTGAGGCCCAACAAGGGACATGTGGGCTCAACCAAGCCCACCAAGGAATCCGCGGGCCTCCCAACGGGGCCCGCCCAATCAGACTCACACCACTTTAAGCCAAGAAAGATAAAACCAAGTAAAGGGACCCACACCACTTTGGCGGTCCCGCCAGACTTAATCAAATCACATGCTGGAATAGGAATCGGGTGAGTGAGAAGACCAAAGTTGACTCAAACCAAGGAAACTTATGGGACCCGTCACTTGACGGGGTGGACTGGGGTGTCTACGGACTTCCCCAGACCACAACCAAGCCCCTACTTAGAATCTCAAAGCCGCAGACCAAAAGCCTTAGTAGAAGAACTTAGGCACCTAGGTGTCTGCCTTCACCCCATCAGGCAGTGGTGACTCCAAACAAATCCCGAGGCACGCATCGTTTTTCGTGCGCCTCGTCGTGCGACCGAAATCGGGTGCGCACAATAGGGTTAAAATATATAGTCAAAACTCTGCCTTTTTAGTTAAAATCTGGACAGTTGCAAAACTGTTCCCTCTTTGTCTACATGCACGTGCACCCTACTAGTACTAGCTGAGAAAATTATAACACAAATCCCTAATAATGTGATGATTTAAATGTTTTGAACAAAGGATGTAGTCATCCACATTTGGGAATGCATGTAATCTATACTATAATGTGGAAAGCTCCTATTCCTTTGAAGGTTAAAGTTTTTGCCTGGACGGTATTTCACTATAAGATCGACACACTCGATATATTGCAACATCGGCAGCCTTACTTGGTTTTGTCTCCTCAGGTTTGTTTGATGTGCATGAAGGATGCTGAGTCTGTGGACCACCTATTGCTTAGATGCCCAGTGGCGGATTATGTTTGGAGGCATTTTTTGATATTAGGAAACATCACATGAGTGTTTCTAGCTACCATTTCTGATTTGGCTTTTCAGTGGAGGTTTCGAGGTTTAAGCAAGATGGGGAGGAAGCTATACAAGATATGTTTTTTTTCCACTTTATGGACATTATGGCGAGTACGCAATCAGATCATTTTTTAGGGCATGACGTTTGGCAAATCCTATGTGGTCGATCAGGCCATGTCTTTGGTAGCTTCATGGGCGTCGGTGCAAAAAAATTTTACATCTTATTCTTCTTCAGACATTATTAGGGACTGGTTGACTATGATCCACCTTCAGTGCTTCTAGTTTTGTTTCGCCTGTCTTGCTGTTTTTTTGGGTGGTGACTGTTGCTAATAGATTGTTACACTGTTTTATTTTTTCGTGGTCCACGATGTCCTTTTTATTTTTTTTGTTTTTGCTGAATCATGCCAACAAAAATTGTGTGATAATCTAAAACAACCCTTAAATATTATTGCAAAGATTCATTAAGGTACAACAATCAAAACTGTCTCAATTTCTTAAAAACTTAATAATAAGTTTCAAAACCATTCTCTCCCGTCTAGTTCTTTCTTCATATTACAGTATTGCACATGCATTTATTAGTCGATACTATATATAATGAGAAGAGGCCCCATGGGAATCGTGCCAAATAAATACGCAGCTTTCCAAAACAGCCTTTACACACTATTGAAAAGATTTATTAATAAAAGGATAGTAACGGTCAAAATTCTCTTAATTTTTCCAAAAACTAACTAGCAATCAGTTTCGCAACTATTCCCTCTAACATTGTATCCCATCATCCCTTCTTACACACGTGTAGTACTGCACGTGCACCCCTTCTAATAATTAAGATAAAAAAATGCACCAATTACAGTTATTATTTCACGTGGGGTGCCATTAGGTCGATTATGATAACATAATTTTATCCCCAGTTTCTAATTACATGATTTGACAATCGAATTGATTCAATGAATCATGCCATTATCACACATGGGATTCACCTACCAGATTTTGTTACTATAAGATTGCTGACATCTAAATGATGTCCCTTGTCATTTCATCTCCGAATTGATCATTTGGGCACATATTATCTTGGAGTAGGGCATTAAGATAAAAAAAAAATGCCATTAATTTTGAAATTCAGGCAAATAAGGGATACTTAGCAATCTTTTGTTGTTATTGTTTGGTGCCATTGAAGAGGGTGAGGGAACCTATGGAACATATTTCTTTTGGTACCAAAATCCGTTGGTTCACTGAAACCAAAGGTTGGGATGTGTTTTGGGGTGTGGGGCCCCTGTTGAAATGTGGCATTTATCCATCCGTTCCACGCTAGTATCACTAAATAGCATCAGAGGAAACGATCTCAAAACTGTGACCCATGTATTCAATCACTGGTCTCTCACATGCTCACTCACTAAATAGTGGTGAATGAAAAATGCATTTCCTCTAGTGCTAAAAGCCTGTGTATATAATGGTACGGTGGTACCATTGACTGGGATTTTGTTTGGGGTACGGAGGATCCTCTAGTGAAATGGGAGACCGTTTCATCTGGAGCCACTCAGTGGTTCCAACATGAAACTTGCGTATGGATGACACTTTTAAATAGTGGGGCCCACACCCCAAAATGCATCTCAGCCGGTGGTTTCACTGAACCACTGGATTTTGGCTCTAGAAGAAATGTTCACGTGAAACAGAGTAAGCAACCATGCATTTTATATGTGGTACCATGGAATGTACTAGGTGAATCCCTCAAGTGAAAGGAGGATAGTGGGTCACGGGTTCGGGGAATCTGACAAGTGGAGTTTTAAAGTCAACAGCAAAAACGATAAGGACAATTACGGGCGGGATTACACCCCAATCAAAAACCCAGCCGATGATACCATTAATGAGATAAATCACCTCACCAGAGTGGTACCAGCGTGTGGATGGATGCCCTGTTTCAATAGGGCCCACATCCCAAAACATGTCCCATCCGGTGGTTTCCGGAATATACCTCCAGAGGAAATGCATTCAGCCGCATTGGATCATTTGTGAAAACGGGGATGCATGCGACTTCGAGAAGACGGCAGACATGATGTTAAGTCATCCTACAAGACTACCAAAAGAGATTCCTTTTTTTTTTCTTTTTGGCCTTTTTCATAACTTTTCTTTTTCTGCTTTTACTTTATACCTTCACAAGATATTACATAACTTTAACCCAATCACATGGGAGCAGTGGTTTTACATCCAAAAAGGGTTCTAATGAGATGATCGATGATAATAAGTGGAAAATTTTCGCTTTCATTTTCGATCCTGCCAAAAGAGATTCCTTTTTTTTATTTTTCCCTTCTGTTTTTTTTTGGGCCCTTTTCTTAACTCTTCCTTTTCTGCTTTTACTCTATATCTTCACAAGAAATTATATAACTTTAAAGCAATCACATGATAGCTGTAGTTTCACATCCAAAAAGGTTTCCAATAAGATAACGATGAGAATAAGTGGCAATTTTTGCTTTCATTTTCCCTTTTTATTTTTTCCCCCAAGGTTTCCCTATTTTATTTAGGTAAACAATTATGAAACAGAAAGTTAGAAAAAAAAAAGATAAATAAGAAAAATATATTAGACACCCAATTTGGCTAAACCTTAATTTATCATATCAGCTCTCAAGTTATGTGTCTAAAAATTAAATAATATATAAGGGGAAATTTAATTTTTAGTGGTACTTTATCAAACTATTTAAGATTTAGTCGGCAAAGTTTTGAGTTTTAGCTTTTAATACACCTTTGTCAAAATAATTAATTTTTAGTGTAAATAAATTATTCCGAAAATACCCTTATACAATTTACTTTCAAGACTTGTACAAGCAATAAATTGACTTGTACAAGTCATTTTAGACTTGTACAAGTAATAAAATAACTTGTACAAGTCAAAAATTAACTTGTACAAGTCATTTGGATAAGTGACATAAGGGCATTTTTGGAATAGTTGATTTGTAATAGTGAAATGGCACTAAAAATTAATTATTTTGATAAAGGTGTATTAAAAGTTAAAACTCAAAACTTTGGTGACTAAATCTTAAATAGTTTGATAAAGTACTACTAAAAATTAAATTTCCCCTTATTGTTTTAGGCCAAATTCGACAACTTTGAAGCTCAAGTTGCAAAATTAAAACCATAATTGAATTTAAGGCTAAAATTATTCTCCAATGAATATAAAATTTTCCCAACTCCAATTACCTTATAAAGAAAATTTTTTGTCCTTGGGGCTTATTTATGACCAAATCAATGACAAACTAGTGAATCGTAGAGATATATATTATTATCATTTGGTCCAATTAAATCAAGGATTTATGCAAAAATTACTATTTTACCATTGGCTATCTACTAAATTTGAATGAGGTTGAGTCTAGAACTCGACTCCTTGTTCAAAGCACTCACTAAAAATGGTCTTCATTGAAGGTTGCTTCTAGGGTTCTGTGTGATAAGCGTGCTCCACTTAAATTAAATGGTAAGTTTTATACGACAGCATTTAGACCAGCGATGTTATATGGTGAAAAATATTGTGCAGGAAAGAATCAACATATTCAAAAGATGGGTATTACTCAGATGAGGGTCCTAAGATGGACTTATGGCAAGAATAAGAAAGACCCCAAATAAGAAAGGAAGACATTCAAAAGTGGTTAGGTATAGTAGCAATAGAGATAAATTGGAGAAAAATAGGTTAAGGAGGTTCGGTCATGCAAAGTGGAGAGCTAGAGGTGCAACTATTAGAAGGTGTGAGAGTGTGCATATTTAAAAGCCTAAGTGAGCCATATTGCACAAAAAAATAACTTTCAAGGACAAAAAAAGGAATGAGAGTCTTTTTTTTATAATTAAAAGCAACTTTTTTTTGGGTAATTTTATTCAAAAAAAGGGAAAAGCATTTTTTTCAAAGTAGCATAAGCTTTCCTTAATGAGAGGAAGTGACTCTCCCTTCTAAAAGGGAGAATCTTGGTTGAACAACATCTCAAAGAAAAAGAAGAAAAAAAAAGGAAATTAAAAGGTGATGAAGAAGTTGAGTTTAAAGAAGGAAAAAAAAAAAAAAAAAAGGAGGAAACAAGCTATTTAAATGTGGGAAAAAAAATGAAAAATAAGTGGTTGAAGCATCCAAGTATTTCTTTTTTTAAGATTTGTCCTTCGTTATTTAACTTATTTTTACTTTCTAATAATATTTCTTAATGTCAATAAAGAAACTTGCCTATATATGTTCATTATTAACGTAGGCACCAAATGTTTTCACAAGCCAAAAAGGCGCACTAACCCTAAACCTGCTACAACACAATTCCCAAAAAATGACAACAAGATAAAAGATAATTTAACTATAAATTTTTACACCATGGGGAAGAGAACTTTGATATGGTTCTAAGGACGAGTCCAAACAAAATGAAATATGGTCAAAACAGTATACAGGGGCAAAACTATAAAATTATTGCAGATTCATTTGCCAACTGGCAAATGATTTTGCCGCGTAGCAAAATAATGATAAACACAAGCTAAAATTTTTATGAAGTTTCATGGATCTGGATGATTTATGAGAATGTTAATTTACTTCTGAACCTATTCGATGGAGTTTTATATTGCTATTTAATGGTTTTGGATGAAATAAATGTATGTTGATTTGATGTTTGGATGGTATAATCTATTCTAGAATAATTCAAAAGGTTTTGGGCAATGATATGAAAGGATTTAGAAGAGGTTTATAACCTGATTTTAGTTTTAAGTGCTTTGAAAATCATAAGCTACAAAAAACCTAGAAAAAGGATGATTTTTGCCTTGATGCCAGAGCTTAGCTCGAGCGCCAAGAGCAAAACTCCTATCAGCTGATCCGAGCTCGAGTTTGAGCTCGAGTGACTGTGTTTGAATTACAGAATCCGAGACTACTTTTGGTGCACACGACCCTCACCATAACGTCAAACTCGAGTGCCAACTGGTACTTTTTTAGCTTTTACACCTAACCTTGTGAGCCATGCTTGATCGCGGCCCTTCGCACTCGACTCCCATGCTCGAGCACCTATCATGCGCTAGATATCCGTTAATACTAGGCTCAAGCGGCAAACCCAAAAATTTCATAAATTGACAAATTTGACTTGTATTAAATTTTAAATAGATTTTTATGGAATTTCAAGTCAAATACCAATAAAATTAAGGTGTTTTGTAGTGGTTTTCATTGGCCAAATAATTTTATAAAATTTAGAGAAGATTTTGGGTATGTTTTGGTGTAATATATGGTTTTTAGTTTAGAATTGTGAAATTGGTTCTTCTAGAGAAATTTTATGATTTCTGTAGTTTAATGAGATGGTTTTAAATATGTTTTGATTTCTGGAAACCTTTAAATTGGTTTTCTACTAATTTTGAAATTTTATTGGAAATTCATGGTTTATAGATTTTTGAGGTATTGGTGGTTCTTCCATGATGGAATATAAAGAGTTATATGGTTTTCTCCATGATGGAGTATTTCTGCCATGAGATCAATTTCTACTTCTTTTCCTCCATGAGGGAGTGACTTAAGCCATGAGGGCACTATGATATTAGTTTTGAATATATGGTTTGGTTTTGGTTTAACTTGTGTCTAGCGAGCTTAGCTCATTATGGATCCATAGTTTAGCTAAATAGTGAAGTCTACCTCTCTTTGTTTGGTTCAAGCTTAGTTCCATTTATGTGTTTCCTCCATGATGGAGAGGATATTCTATGAGGGAATAAGATGTAGCAATCCGTTTCCACCATGATGGCGAGGTTTTGTTCTCAATATTTTGCTGTTTGGTTCTCTGACTATATTATACTTGCCACCCCTTCTACGATTAGTTGGGTGCTCCGCAGTAAGATAATGTCCGAAACCCTAGGTAAGCTGGCTTTGAATATAAGGTGTGAGGTAGCGATTGAATTAGGTTTAAGCTCTCAAAGTAGTCATATTTTACAAGTCCTGGGATGTCACATTGATTTGGTTTTGTTTAGAAACTATTTTGGAGAACACGGTTGGCTTTATATCGCAACCTTGTGGATTTGGTTTACATTACTTACATTCTTATTTATTGGTATTTGGATTATCATTTGAACCTCATGAAAAGGTGTTTGGAAAATATATTGGATTTTTTTGTTTCTTGCATGTTGCTACTTACTGGGATTTTATATCACATTTTGTTCTTTTCAAATGTTTTTGTTTTTAGATATTCCAGGAGAAGACGATCCAGCTGGAGTAGACTTTACTGAGGGTATTGAAAAACTAAGATTTAGACTCCAATACACCTAGAGGGGGTCAATAGGTTTATTTTTGCCAATAGATGTATTTTTTCAGAATTAAAAATTTCTACTAATCAAAGACAAGTCAAAGATTAATAAGCATGCAACAAGTCTTAACAAAACAAAGAATCCACAAGCCAAATCACACAAATTGCAATAATATGTAAACTAAATAAAGAATAGACAATGCACAAGCAATTTGGTGACTTAGGGAAAACTCTATGTGTGAGATCTCAAAATTTAAGTAAATAAATAAAAAGAAATTAAATAATGGCTAATTGGGGAGAAAATGATTTTATTTATAACAATTGGGGACTAAATATATATTATAATGATTTGGGCAATTTCTCATCAATTTGGGATGCATAATTGATCAAAAACACTAAAGAGATTAAATCTAGAAATTTTGGAAGAAAATTTATGGTTAAATATGACCAAATTAAAGAAAAGGGTATTTTGGTCAATTCCTAATTAGCTAAATTATTAAATAGATTAGTTAAATGATTATTAGACTTGAGAAATAGAATTAGATCTAAGTTGGATTTAAATTGATCATAGATAGTGAGATTTATAGTTTAATAAGTGAGAAAATGGCATATTGGTAATTATAGTTAATTAGGAGCCTTAAGTTGATGAATAAATAGATTTTTGGGGAGTTTTAGTAATATTTAAAAGTAGGAAAATTAAATAGCACGAAAATATATAAAAATAGAAGTTTCTTTTATAGGGAATTAGGAGAAAGGATTTAAAAGAAGAGTTGGAGCAAAGTAGGAAAGTGGGTTAATTAGGAAGTTTCCAAATACAATTAGGAGTTCAAGTTAGGTGTGTATAAAATGAAGAGGATAGAGAGAATTAGGGTTTTTTATTATTCTTGGTGGTTTCATATGGCTAGAGAGAGAGAGAGAAAGAGAGCGAGAGAGAGAGAGAGAGAGAGAGAGAATGAAGAAGGGATTCAAGACAATAGGAGAGGTTGTTGTGTTTCATGGGGATATCAAGAGGGTGATATCGGATTCATTGGAGAGGATTTGATCTAAGAAGTGTAGACACCCCAAATTGCACTACAAAATGAGAAAATAATGAAAACATGTAATTGGATTTAAAACAGGCCAAAAATGCATGAAATTCAATAATTTAAGCCTTGCCCGTATTGTATCTACGGGTTGAGCGCGCCCGAATTTTGTATACGGGCACGCAGCGCCCGTAATACAAATACGGACACCACTTTCCCGTAATACATTTACGGGCGCATTAGATTTGTGCGAATTTTATCCTTTCTCGATTTCTGAGCTTTATCTTCAGTCTAATATCTCTTTAAATGAGCGAATTATATTTTTTATTCGTTCGGATTATCCTTGTTGGCCATGGATGGGCATTATCCTTGTGTTTAATTCAATCTGAAACTCTATCTTGGCAAACCCTGGACCAACCATGCCCCTGAGTTTGTTTATAAATAGAGGGCCTCTCCTCAAGCAAAAGGCCACGAAATTTTGAAGTCCAAGGAGCTCCAAGAGAAGAGAGGAATCCCTGCTGCTCTGCTTGCTCAATCCAGGTAAGTCCCTTTTCCCTTTTATTTTCTGTCTTCAATTCTAGAAATAATAGGATCTTCTCCATTGTTGTAGAATAAGGCCATCTTTTATCTTGTATTCCTAAACTTGTCTCTAAGTACCTCAAGAGGCTCTCTAGCCGTAAAACATGAAGAGAGAGCTAAGGGGAAAGGGAAACAGGTGGATCCCTAGAATAGAACCCCATATCTGTTTTTCTCTTTGTTCTAGAATAAGGCCTTTGATTGTGTTTGTATACCAAACCTATCTCCAAGTACCTCAAGAATCCTCTCTAGCCGTAAAACGTGAAGAGAGAGCTAGGGGAAAAGAGAACAGATGGATCCGTAGGGTAGACCCCCATGTGCTCTAATTTGTGAGATGTGGCTGTTTTGAACATCATGTTCATGTTTTAATTGTTTTTATGTTGAATCTGAATGAATCCTATGAATCCTATAATGATTATAATGTTTATAGCATGAAATCCTCCTTTTTTTCTAAAATTTGGATTTTTCACCACTTTTGCACCTACAGCACTGTTTTCGTGATTTTTGTGATATTAGGCTAAGATCCTCGATCTATCATGATCTATATGATAGATTTGGATCCAGAAGCCTGAAAGTAACTTCTAGGGTTTCATGATGTGGTTTTTGAGTTGTTTTTCATTATTGAGAGAAGACCCTATGGTTTAAGTTCTCCCCTTTTGATGTTCTTCATCAACGTAGGTATTTTTGGTTTTGATTTCTTGATTTAATGTGAAATTTGGACTATAACTATGTCCTGGACTATTCAAGTTCAATTCTGAAATATTTTATAAAAATAATATTTTTCTAGATTTCTAGAATTTAACTTGAAGCCAGATTTTTTAAGTTTTCACTTTATTTTGGTTTTATTTGATTTTATCTCAATTTTATGAAACCCTAGGAATGGTATGATCATATTTGAAAGTTCTGGATCAATCAGGCTTTTCGTATGAAAAAACCATACACTTTTGTCTTTTTTGTGATTTTTCATGATTTTTATAGCAAGCATTTTTTCTTTGTAAAACATGAACAATACCTGGCAACCACTTTGTGTGGATGAATAGGGGTGCCTAGCACCTTCCCCTATTCATAACCTAATCCCCTTACTTATCTCTGGTTGTTTTTTTAATAGGGTTATTTTTACCCTAAATTTGCCTTTTTGTGCTTATTTGAGATTTTGGTGTCCATTCACACCTAAACAGAATGGTGGTGACTTTGTGTTTTTTACCAATCCCGTGTGATGATTAGGAAGTCATTGAATTGATTTTTCCCATGTCTCACAAGAAGCAAGGCAAGTAGTCCCTTCAAACTTGCATTAAAACCAGAATTTCGTATTTCTCAGGATATATGTTTATACACATGTTTTTATTGGGGTTTTGATGATCAAATTATTGTATGTTGTGATTTACTTGGCTTGGATTGAATTAGAATGTTTTATAAGTGGTATTAGATGTATTAGAATTGATTTGAAGTGATAAAAGCATGTTCTATAGTTTTAGTTTTGATTTTCAGAATATTTAGAAAAATCTGGAAAAGTAACGAATTTACACGAGCGCCTGAATCATCGTTCGAGCACCATATCGAGCACCCTTTAGTTCGTATTGTTTTTTCCAAGACGCCCACTTCATCGTTCGAATGCACAAGCAAGTGCTCTGCCTGTGCTTTATTTTGGAATTAGAAACCCGAGAGCATAATTTACAAGATTGAACGAATGTTCGAGTCGTCGCCCAAGCGTTATAGCGAGCATCCAAACCTAAGACCTAGATCATTCAATGCCCGATAGGACACCTGAGCTCTGTATTGAGCAATTAGATAAAATTTTCAATTAAACCGAAGACCCTATAGACACCCCAAATTGCACTACAAAATGAGAAAATAATTGAAAATATGTAATTGGAATTTGAACAGGTCAAAAAAGTGTAAAATCTGGTCAAACATGCAATGCCCGTATTTGATTTATGGAAGGTTCATGCCCGTAATCGATATACGGTCATGCCGTGCCCGTATTAATAATACGGGCAGGGTACGACCATAATATATATACGAGCACGGGGTTTTTTGAGCGAATTTATCTTTTCTCGATTTCTGAGCCTTATTTGCACTCAAATCTCTCTCTGGGAGATTCAAATCCTCTTGTTTATCCTCTATGGTTCAACGGATTGGCATTATCTCTGTTTCTGTTTTTAATTCAATCTGGAATCTTCTGGAACTCTATCTTGGCGTATCCCTTGGACCAACCATGCCCCTGGGTTTGTCTATAAATAGAGGGCCTCTCCTCAAGCAAATGGCCAAGAATCTGAAGCTTGAAGAGCTCCAAGTGAAAAAGGAAACCCTGCTTCTCTGCTTTCTCAATCCAGGTAAGTCTCTTTTCTCTTTTATTTTCTGTTTTTAATTCTAGAAATAGTCTAATTTTCTCCATTTCTGTAGAATAAAGCCTAGTTCTTATTTGTATTCCCAAACTTGCCTCCAAGTACTTCAAGACTCCTCTCTAGCCATAAAACGTGAAGAGAGAGCTAGGGGAAAGGGGAACAGGTGGATCCTTAGAATAGAATCTTATAGTCTGTTTTTTCCCTTTTTTAGAATAAGGCAATTGATTGTGTTTGTATCCCCAAACCTATCTCAAAGTACCTCAAGACTCCTCTTTAGCCGTAAAACGTGAAGAGAGAGCTAGGGGAAAAGAGAATAGGTGGATCCGTAGGATAGGCCCCTATGTGCTGTAATCGGTGATATGTGGTTGCTTTTACTATTCTGTTAATGTTTTTATTCTAAATCTGGAGGAATCCTATGGATCCATGTTGTTTATAGCATGAGATCCCCACTTCCTCTCACAGTTGGGATTTTTCACACCATTGCACCTACATCACTATTTTCTTGATTTTTGTGATATTAGGCTAAGATTCTGGATCTATCATGATCTATATGGTAGATCTGAAATCAAAAGCCTTAAAGTAACCTCTAGGGTTTCATGAGGTGTTTTTCTCAGTTATTGTAACCTTGGAGAGAGGATCCTATGGTCCAAACTCTTTTTTTTTATGTTTTTCATCAATCTGGGTGTATCTGATTGAGATCTGGTCCAGATCTATACCCTAAAAAATTCAGGTCTTTTCCTTCAAGGTTTTGTTTAAATAACCTTAATTTTTATCCTGAATTTTCAAGAGTTCATTGATTTAACCTAAAGTTGGTTTATTCAAGTTTTGACTTTTGAGTCACTTTCTTTGATGATTATTTTCAATCCTGAAACCCTAGAGATGGCACATTCATATGGAGGATCTAGAATTAATTAGGTCATTCATATAGAAAAAGCCATAAATGATTTTTATTACTTTTTCTTTACCTTTGATTTTATTTTTATTAGCAAGCTTTCTTTATTTTTAACATGAACAATACCTGGCAACCACCTTGTGTGGATGAATAGGGGTGCCTAACACCTTCCCCTATACATAACCTAATCCCCTTACTCATCTCTGGTTTATTTTAAAATAGAGTTATTTTTACTCTAATTTAACTTTTTTATTTGATTTGATGGTTTTGGTGTCCATTCACACCTAAACAGAATGGTGGCGACTCCTTGTTTTAATGAATCCTGTGTGATGATTAGGAAGTCATTAAATTGATTTTCTATGTCTCACAATTGGCTACTCAACTGGGGACTTGTGGATTTCAGCCTTTTGGTATATTTGTTCATGTTTTTGTGTTTTGATTTGCTTGCTATTTTGTGTTCTTAAGCATGTTTGATATGTTTAAATCTGATTTATTGTTTAAAAGCTCATGGGGGTAGAAACATGTTTAATTCTGATTTATAGGATTGTTTGTAGAAACATGTGTAGGGGGGGCTTGTTTTGCCAAACCATGCTTATTTTTTGTTGTATTTTCATGATAGCATGTTTTAATTTTCAACATGTTCTCCATAATGTATTATTTGGTTGTATAACATGATTACATGTTTTGCATGTTCGGGAGATTTTTGTGAGCATGCTTAGGTGCTATAGGATTGCTTTGTTTACTTGTGTTTGTTAACTTTAAATATGCTTCCTATTATGCCTTGGTTTGTATATATACATGGCTGCAAAAAAGAGTGGCAAGGGGTTGGGATGTTGTGAATGCACCTACTGTTTACAAATGCACTGTGCACATTTGATTTTTTTACACAGCCTACCCATAACTTATAGGAAGTTGAACCCGAATGTGTGTAGCTTGGCGTAACGAGGTCGTTACTTCGGAAAGCGAAAGTGAAAACATTCACCTTAGAACTTTGGGCTAATGATGTGATGACAATGTGAATCTGTGATTCGATTCTGGTCATCACTAGGCTTGAGTTCTAAGTTACCATTAAGCCAAAACCTGAAACCCCTACTCTTGAAGGTGGAGATACACGTTTTTAGCTAAAGTACACAATTACGTGGGAAATGGGTTTGTAATTGAGGGAAGGCCGTTTGCATGGTTCACAAGCCAAGGCATAATATGGATGCCATATTGAAGGTAAACAAGGTAACAAGGTAACCTTAAATTTAGCATTATTTTCATGTCATGTAAGTGTCATGGTGTCCATCTGTTTGGGATGAAATTGTTCCCAATAGGTAGGTATCTTAAAATTGGTGTAGCCCATAAGAAGAGTTTTCAACTCTTATCAAAATTGATCCTATCCAAAGTTCATATAAGAGGAACCCAAAGGTACAAAATCCCTGAATATGGTGTCTAATTTGGAGGGAACACGTGCCCTCTTGAACATGCATTTTTGAAAGTGGGGTTAAAGTCCACTTTAGGACAGTTTAGAAGCCTTGCAAGGGTAAACCATATGTTTGGATGAACATTCAAAGTGACCAAATCATGTAAAAAATGGAAAAAAAAATGAAAAAAGCTCCGTAAACCGCATTTACTATACGGACTAGACTTGACCGTATTTGTTATACGGTCAAGGCTTACCCGTAATTCAAGTACGGGCAAGGCTAGACTGTACTATATATACGGTTTTTACGGAAAATTCAATTTTAATAGTTTTTTCCACCAAACCTTGTTCCTTTAACCTTTAAGTGATGCAAACAATTAATAAACACTTCAATAAGGGTAAGGGGCATTCAAATTCTTCTAAACTCGTTCAAATCAAAAGGTTAAGCTCATTTTAGGAAATTTGACCTAATATGAACATGTAACTTAACCCAATAGATGATAATAGAAAATGGGTTTGAATAAAATGTTTCAAAAAAAAAATGAAAATGTAAAACAAAATTTCTTGAAGATTGAAAAAAAATCCTTGGGCCTCTGAAAGCCTTTGAATTTCAGACAATTTTTCAAAAATATTCTTGGGCCTCTGAAAGCCTTTGAATTTCAGATCTTTTTCAAAAAATATCCATGGGCCTCTGAAAGCCTTTGAATTTCAGATCTTTTTCAAAAAATATCCATGGGCCTCTGAAAGCCTTTGAATTTCAGACATTTTTCAAAAATATCCATGCTCTCTGAAAGCCTTTGAATTTCAGACATTTTCCAAAATATCCCTAGGCCTCTGAAAGCCTTTGAATTTCAGACATTTTTCAAAATATCCCTGGGCCTCTGAAAGCCTTTGAATTTCAAACATTTTTCAAAATATCCCTGGGCCTCTGAAAGCCTTTGAATTTCAGAAAATTTTCAAAATATCCGTGGTTCTCTGAAAGCCTTTGAATTTCAGATCTTTTTTTTCATTTTTGTGGGACCTGTTGGAAGCCCTAGAATATTCCAACAAATCTTTGGTTGGTCTTTTCCGTACCAATCAATTCTTCTTGTGGGACCATTGGAAGCTCTAAAATATTCCAATAACCCTTTGGTTGGTCTTTTTCGTACCAATCAATTCTTTTTGTGGGACCTGTTGGAAGCCCTAAAATATTCCAACAACTCTTTGGTTGGTCTTTTTCGTACCAATCAATTCATGCATTGTGGGACCTGTTGGAAGCCCTAAAATATTCCAACAACTCTCTGGATGGTTTTTTTTTGTACCAACCAATTCATAGGCCACTAGAAGCCTGGATAATTCTAGAAACTTTTGCTTGGGCCATCTAAAAGCCTCTGAATTTTAGACAAATCATTTCTATGGGCCGTCTAAAAGCCTCTGAATTTTAGACAAATCATTTCTTTGGGCTGTCTATAAGCCTCTGAATTATAGACACATATCTTTTGGGCCGTCTAAAAGCCTCTGAATTTTAGACACAACCTTTGCTTGGGCTGTCTAAAAGCCTCTGAATTTTAGACAAATCATTTTTTTGTGCAGTCTATAAGCTTTTGAATTTTAGACAAATCATTTCTTTGGGCCGTCTATAAGCCTCTGAATTATAGACACATATCCTTTTTGGGCCATCTAAAAGCCTCTGAATTTTAGACATTTCTCATTCTTTGTGGGACCTGTTGGGAAGCCCTAAAATATTCCAACAACTCTTTGGTTGGTCTTTTTCATACCAATCATTTTATACCTTGTGTAAAACCCCGAATTTTCACCTAATAAATAAATAAATAATAAATAAAAGAAAATATGAGTTAACTGAAGATTTAGAGGGTAGGTAATTCAAATAAGTCCTAAGTTGAAAATAAAGAAAGAATTTTAATGAAATTAGCCTAAAAGATTAAAAAGGGTATTTTGGTAATTTTTAGAAAAGGGTAATTAATAAATATATCATTAAATAATAACTAGAATTAGAAAATAGAAGAAAATAAATTATTTTGACAAGTTAGAAATAAAAAGGAATTAATAAAAGCCTAAAAGTGGGAAAAAGGGTAATTAGGAGATTTCACGTCTTAATTTGGAGAAAATAAAGTTTTAGGTGATATTAAAGTTTAATTAAATATTATGCACGAAAATAGGTTATGAATAAGAGTTTAGATGATAAGAGAATTGATTAGTATTGCTTTAGTAGAAAAATAGAAGGTGGAGAAAAAGTAGGAATTAAATTAGAAGGTGTTAGACATTAACTAGACCATGGTTGGGTTAGCCCAAATTAAAGTAACCAATTAGGGTTGGTTTAGGACTTCTAAAGCCTAATATAAATAGGAGACTAAGGTTAGACAAGAGGGAATTTTCGTGGGTTTATTATTGAGAGAAAAGAGAGAGAGAAAGGAAGAAGGTGGCTAATGGAGGTGTCTGACCATCCATCATCAAAACTTGATCGGGGAAAATCCGTGCGGTGGATTGCCGTCAAATTTGGGGGTTTTGGTCATCACTGATGGAACTACATTGTGTACGGTGGAGATTTGAATTGGGAGACTCTAGCTTGGTGTGTTTGGGAACAAAAGTAAGGTCCAGAATTAGAAGTTTCTATGAAAGAAGGATTTAGCGTATAAGGCAAGTAGTAACCCTTGGAAAACTGGAGGAACTGCATGATTTTGTTTTTTGTGATTTAATATGGTTTGAATGGATTAATCAGAATTGGATTTACATGGAATCAAAGGATTTATATTTTAGAGTTTGGTATTCTTGAATGATTTGTTAAAGTAAAGAAGAAAACTTGGTTTGATTATGCAAATAATTGTAGGATGGTATTTAATTAATAAGAATTGATTTAGAAGGCTTTAGGTATGTTTTATAATGTTAGTAGATTAATTTAGACCAAAGAAACATATAGCAAAAGCCTAAAAATCCGAACTTTGTAAATCTGGAATTTTCTGTTAAAATTTGCACGAGCGCCTAGGATCGCCCAGGACCGCCTAGCCCTGTAGAGGTAGGCGCTCTATGCAGAATTTGTAGATTTTGGGGATTTTGTAATACGAATAAATATCCAATAATTTTTATGATAAGTTAAGCATACTAGCATCTTTATCATAAGACCTAACTAAAGTATAAAAAGTTATAAAATTATATTTTGTAAATAAACAAGTAATTGGAGGTTTTAAGGATAGGTTAGAATATGAAAGGGGCTAAATGGAAGGTAAAACAATGGGAATAATAATAGCTTGTATTTATGGATTAAAATTACCTTCTAAACTATATTTTAGGTCTGTAAAATATGCTGGAAATTAAAAATACAGAAGAATTGAAATAAATACTATCTTAGGTATTAAGATGGGAAATTGGATTCTAATAAAGGGATTAATAAGGAAAACACTAAGCAAGATTTGATTTACTTGAGCTTTCAATATGAATGTGGGCTACTAGAATTGCATAAACTCTGAGTTTTATCGAACATATGATACATGAGCTTTATTTTGAATATAATTAAGAAATTGCATATGTTATTCTGAAAAAGGCTTTAATTGGATTTCTAAGGATTGAATCGTGGTTTTCTCTTGGAATTGAATATTTTGGTATGGATTGGTATGTGGTATGTTGTTATTCGCTTTTCTTTTACGGTTGGGTGATACGGCTTCTGTGGTTGAGTTGATATTAACTTTTACGGCAGAGATGGGTAATCCTCTGTGTAGAGATGTGTAATCCTTTACGGGTAAAAGTGTGTATGCCTCCTACAGTATCGTGTCCTCCCGTATGTGGTTTTTTCGTGGTTTGTGTCAGTGGGCTTAGCTGTATATGGATCCATAGTTTTGGCTGGTTAGCTAAGTGGTATTTGGTTTGGGTTGAGTTACTCTTATGTGCGAGCGCACTTCCCTTGCAAGTTAGTTTGTTCTGGGAAGGTCCTATGTCTGGAGGGACACCTCGGTGAGCCGCTGGTGATTCCCTGTACATGTGGATAAGCGGTCACCTCCATGTATTGATTCTGGTGCTGCATGCTGGTGGTACATGCCAACTCTGTTGAGTTCGTGCGCAATAAGTCGGTGACTACGGCTCTTGTCTAAGCTGCGCTGCATGGGGCTTGAGTATCATTAGTAGCACTGCCCCTAAGCCGTACGGTGGTATAGCATTTAGTCGAGTGTCATCTCAAATACTTATCATCTTTGTGAGTCCTGCAATGGCACGTGTTTTATCGCTTTTGTCGGTTTTACCTCGTTAACATCAAATTACTGGTATTTATACATGATCATCAGTTTTATCGCTTTATTTGTAATTGCCATGGATAACTTGGATTTCTCATCTTATCGTTGATTAATCGAATACCTCATGATTTTTTGCTTATATTGGACTGTTTCTAATTGCATGCACCTGCTACTTGCTGAGATGTAAATCTCACTCCGTTTTTCCCTATTTTTCAGGTTGCTTGGAGAGATCGCGAAGATGGGGTTTATCTGATGGGTAGAATTGAAATCGATATAAATGTTCACATGTTAATTGATAAAAGTGATTGTAAATGAATTGAATATATTGATTAAAGAATTGTTTTTATTGGCCACCAGAACTCTGATATAATTCATTAAAGTTTTAAATTTATTGTGAATCTTGGTTTGTATCTGACCCCAGCTTCGTGGTAACATCTCGAGTTTGGTTGTTGAATTGGACTTGGGTTGTTATAGTAGCGAACCGGGTTCGGGTTGGGTGCCGGTTTGCACTGACCCGGGTTCGGGGCGTTACAACCTTGTGGGATATGTTGGAAGCCCTAGAATATTCCAACAACTCAAAAAAAAAAAAATAATCATAAGATAAAAAAAAGGGAAAAAAATCCAAACTCGTGTTCACCTAACCTGCGTACATGCATGTATAGGTATGTGACTGAGATTAAAGTGGTACTGATATTTCTATTTATTTTTCTAGGTACCAATATATTTGCAACCATAGCTCCTGTGACTAGATCAAGAGCTCCACCATGAATCCCACTGAGAATGAAGCTGATGTTCCTAGTCAAGACTTTGCCCTGCTGCAAGAGCAAGTGGCAGGACTTGCCCGAATGCTAGAAAACTTACTAGTGGTGCAGGCCCAACAAGTCCAAGCCCAAAACCAAGCCTTCACTTCCGACCAAGCACCTCCACATCAAACTAATATTCCACCTCCGGTTCAACCTATTCCTGAATCCATTTCTGAACCCACCGCAAAAACTATACTGATCAGGGAGGGGACGGTTGAATCAGAAAAAGAAAAAGAAAAAGAAAAGGAGAGGAGAAGGGATGATATGGAAAGGAAATTCATGCACAGGTTGGAGATGATCCAAGATGAACTGAGGGAGGTGAAAGGGGTAAATAACTTTGGGGGCACCAACTTTGAAGACTTATGCCTATACCCAGATGTTAATCTACCGGCCAAATTTAAATGTCCGGACTTTGAAAAGTATGATGGCACGGGCTGCCTCATGAGCAATTTGAAGTTGTACTGTGGGACCCTATGCCAATTCGGTCGAGATGATGGCATAATGATCCAGCTCTTCCAAAGGAGCTTGACTGGAACTGCTTTGAGGTGGTTTGCCACCTTAGACCATGGAAGGATCAGAAGATGGAAAGACCCAGCAGATGCCTTTTTAGCTCAATACAAGTTCAATTCAGAGATCATGCCAGATAGGTACGATGTGATGAGGATGAACAAAAGTAAGGACGAATCTGTAAGGCAATATGCCAAAAGATGGAGGGAGACTGCCTCTCAGGTCAGGCCACCTATGCTGGAGCCAGAAATGATCTCCACTTTCATCAGCACACTGGGGCAACCGTTTTACAGTCACTTGGTGGGTCAAACTACCACCAACTTTGTTGCCCTAGTGTAAGTGGCATGTGCGCACCTGATTTTGGTTGCACGGGTAAAAATGAGAATATTGGAGTCGCCACCGCCTGATGGAGTGCAGGCGGACACCTGGGTGCCTAAGTTTGTCTATTAGGGCTTGGTCTGCGGCTTGAGATTCTAAGTAGGTTCTCGGTTGCGGTCTGGGGAAGTCCGTAGACACCCCAGTCCACCCCGTCGAATGACGGGTCCCATGGTTTCCTGGTTTTGAGTCAACTCAGTTGGTTTCACCCGATCCCTATTCCAACATACACAGTTTTGATTAAGTCTGGCGGGACCGCCAAAGTGGTGTGGGTCCCTTTACTTGATTTTATCTTCTTGGCTTAGAGTGATCTTGAGTCTGATCGGGCAGGCCCCATTGGAAGGCCTGCGGATCCCTTGGTGGGCTTGGTTAAGCCCACGTGTCCCTTGGTGGGCCTCAGTCTAGCCTGAGAGGCCTTTCGGGCTTTGGTTCAAGTGAATTTGATTTTCAAGTTTGATTATTTAAGTGGATTTTCATGCCAAAGTGGGCCGAGATTGCTTTGTGGGCCCTTGAGTGGGAGACACAGTTGGTTGCCAAATGATTTAATTTACCTTTGATTTATCTTCACCATAATGGGCCAGGCTTTGGGCTTGGGGCCCTTTACCTAGGCTTGGGCTTGAAAGCCCAAGACTTCCTGAGTTAGGGTTTGGAAACCCTAAGTAGGTTTGCTTCATTGGGCTTTAGCGGGCCCGATCGGCCCTACCTGCAGTCTCGGCCAAACCAAACCTAGATCTAAACATGCATGTTGCCCCAGTTGGGCTTTAGTGGGCCTCGAAGGGTCTGGCCCACTCAACTCTCTTAATCATCTTATTTAAGCACAATAGGTTTTTCGGGCTTGGTGGGTCCCGTTGAAAGGCCCACCGGGAATCAATTCGGACCGGGTCGGTCCATGGCCCATCTTGGGTTTCCGAGTGACCCGAAAACCCCTACTGGTTCACCCGGATTGATCAAACAAACCAAAAAATAGCACAAGATCAGAAAATGGCGAAAAATGGTATTCTGGCAGTGTAGCCGGCCTGAGATGCCAGTTACACACAGATCTCAGTGTATCCGGCATCTTTTGCCGGCTACAAATAGGTCTCTGTTGATCCGACTTGAGTTGTCGGATCAACCTACAGAAGCTAAATTTCCGGATTCTTGCATTGGGGTTGATTTCTTAGGCCTCTTGGGGTGTTCTAGGGTGCTTCAGTGATTGTGTGGGCCCCTGTGTGGGCCCACAGTGGGTAAAATAAAGAAAGACGGGCTCCTTTTCAAGGAAAACCAAAAGGATAGGAGAAGAAGGAGGGTTTGCCTTCTCCTTCTTTGAACTAAATTTTGTGAGAGAACAGGGACTTAAGTGCCCCTGTTTTAGTCTCCTCCATCCTAAAAAAAATAGCAACTAGCATGCTTTAATAAGAACCAACCAAGAGAATCCAATGATCAAGCTCCACACCGATATGCATGCATGAGAATTTCCTGTGCTTGCGAGCTAGAAACATGCTTGTGCACGTGTGGAAAACCAAACAAAGTGATGACCCAAATGTGTCTTAATCATGCCTCTAAGGAAAGAAAGTGCAAGCATGCATACGAAGTGCATAAAGAAGAAAGGTAAGACTGATTTTATATATGCAAAACAGCAGCGACAAATACAGAATAAATAAGAAAGAATGTGAGAAAAATACACAATCAAGGCCAAAAGGACGATATGTTCAGGTGGTTCCCATATATGGTTACGTATAAACAGGGGATTGTACTCGTACGCATGCTCTAAATGCTTGTGGAGGATGAAAAAAAATGCATGCACACCCAAAACAGTAGCTATGCCATAAAAAGACTAAAACCTACCGCATGCATGCCTTGCAATATAACTCCATAGACGTAAACCATTCAATCCACCTAATTACCAACTAAGGAAGGGATGAAGGGGGGTTACTCTGGGGTACATTAGATGATTAGACAAGGGGGAACAGACCTCCCCCATTCGCATGGAACAATCCATACCAAAACAGCATACCGAAGGCCATTTAAACCATGCCTAAGTAACGAAAACCTCCCTCCCTTGCACTCACACGTACACTCCCCCTACCATGGGAGTTTTCTCGCTTCAAAGAAGCGAGCATAAGTGAAGGAAACTGTGGGTAGCATGCTAGAGATAGAATACAAGTGTATGCTAAGGATGAGAGACGCCCCAACAAGGCTAGAACATACTTATATTCATGTATGTGAAATAAAAACTCATGACAAAACTCACCTTGGGGTTTTAAACCCTTCTTGTGGTGTGTAGACGTCCCTTGGCAGCAAGAACAGTGGCTAGAACCTCCTCCTTCAAGCTCAAACAGCAAGTTCCTCCTTCTCCTTCAAGTATCAAGAGGTGTGGATGAAGATGGGAAGAAGGATCCAAGGCTAGGATGGTCAAGGAAGAGGTATATTTGGTTTGGGGAAGCAAGGAGGGGTTAAAGTGGGAGGTTTTGGACCAGGTACAGTGGGGGAGAAGGGATGGAAACAGCCTAGGAGAAGCCAACCCCGGAAATGGGGCTGCTGTTGCCTTTCTATAGAAACATTTTTGTATCCGGCATTTAATGTCGGATACACTATACTTCCTTTGTATCCGGCATATTATGTCGGATACATTGCACTTTCTTTGTATCCGGCATATTATATCGGATACAAGACATAATAATTTCGAAAATTAAATGCCGCCGCGAATCTGTCGGCGAATCGGCGCGAATCTCGCCGAGCAAATCTTTGTATCCGACATTTGTTGTCGGTTATACACAAACCTATATGTATCCGATATATTTGACCAGATACAAATCAAAAAATTACGGATTTGCCCCTCGACTTGACCGATTTGACCGACTTGACACTTTTGGATATCTTCAGATTGCCCCCTGCGAATTTTGGTTTAGTCCCTGAGATATTTGGCAAGTTTTGGATATTTAAAGATTGGCCCTTGAGATATTTTGCTGTGTTTGCTGCCACGTGTGCAGTTCTTTTGCCACGTGTGCAGTTTCTGGTTTTGCTGCTCGGAAACTTCGACAGCTCATATCTCCTTCATCCGAACTCCGATTTGGGCAAACTCAATTGCGTTAGGATCGTATCAGAGTCATCTATCCAATGACATAGGGCTAAACACCTGGATCGGGGTTTAGCAGAAAGTAAACTTTTGGCTCCCCCTTAAGTTTGACCGCCCGCAGAACCTTCATCCGGACTCCGATTCCTGCAAACTCAGTTGCGTTGGAACCGTGTCGGGATTCTCTATCCAATGAGATAAAGCAAGGTGGTCAACTATCACCTGATCAAAAAGTCAACTTGTTGTCCCCTCAGGGTTTGACTTTCTGCCAGGGTTTTCATTTTCAGCACTTCCAGGGGTGCAAAAATGAGGTGCTTACATGGCAAACAAAATTGAAGATGGGATCAAGTCTGGGAAAATAGCTGATTACTCTGCAGTGTTGAACCAGGAAGCTTCCACCACTTTCTCTACACAGAAAAAGGAGAATGGTAATGGAAGAAGAAAGAATGAAGAAAGGAGAGAAGTAGAAGGGAATATGGTGCAACTTCCCAGGGAACCCTTTCAAATCAATGCCCATCCACCTCCTATCAAGTTCCTTTGCTGCCTATCCAAATTAATGTCCCTTCTGCACAGCCTGTGAAGGAGGAAACAGAAGTAAGGAAGAGAAGAGAATTTTCTAAACTGCCTATGAGACCATCTGAACTTTTGCCTACCTTACTTCAGAAGGGTTATGTGGCTTTGAGGTTGCCAAATCCTCATGCAAGCAATGGGAAGAATTATGATTCATCTGCAATCTGTGATTATCATATGAGCACTCCAGGGCATACCACAGATCGTTGCTTGGTCCTAAAGCATGCAATCCAGGATTTGTTGAATAATAATTCCTTATCATTCAATTCAGTCACACCCATCCCATCTACCAATAAGAATGGGGCAGGTAGCTCAAATGCAGTAGGGGCAATTTTTCCAAGGAAAAAAGGATTTGACCCTTCTCAACTTATTGGTCCAGTTGGTACCACAATCCGAGTTTACTTTGAAAAAGAAGATGAATGGGGCCATGTGGAGAAAGAGACTCACAAAGGGGCAGATTTTAAGCTGAAGTTGAAAGAAAATGAAATAACAGGTGAAAGGGCAGAGAAGGTGCAAAAAATTCCATTTGAGCAGTTTGAGCAGACAAATGGCCTAGCACTGGATGTTGAATAGGAATTCAATATGGACGATAATGATTGTCTGAGGGGTATGGAATCATTCTTCATACAAGAAGAAAATGAAGCAAAGGTAATTGAAAAAGGAAAATCTCAAGAAAAGAAAAAAGAAGATGCAAATGAAAATATTGAGGCCAGGTTTAAGCTTCCATTGATTGACTGGGCTGCAATCCAAATTCCATATCAAGGAATGTCACTTCTTTTAGAGACTGAGCATAACGCCTCAGGGAAGGAGATCATCCCAAATTATGAAGGTTTGCCTCATTCAGTAGAAGAAAGATATTTTCTAAAAAATAAAGAAAAGTCAGCTTCTGCCTTTAAGAACAGGGGCAGTTTTCGAACTCCCATGTTCTTTGAAAATAAACCCCCATAAGAAGAATGCACATTTCCTGAGGATCCTAAGGGGCCTTATTCTCAAGAAGTGATTTTAATAAAGGCTTTTCAAAAAAAAAAAAAAAAGATTTTCCCTTTAACATTTTTCTAGAAAAAAGAAAAAAAGTTTTCTACAAAGTCCTTTTTACTTATGAGTTATATCTCCCATTGAATTTCATTAAGTTGAATATGACTTCGACATTGGGCTCAATTTTGAGACCAAAATCGAAGAAAAAGATATTTTATATGAAAATTCAAATCTTTTTAAGTGTCATGAGAAGAATATTCTGCAAAATTATGAAATGACCAATTTTATGGCCTTTGGAATTAAAGATGACCCACAGTCTTCAACAAAAAAGATAGAAGAAGATTTGAAGTTCCTTCATTAGAATACAGAAAGGATCGCATCACTTGCTGATTCGTTCAAAGGGAAGTTTATAATATTGTTTAAAGAAATTTTGGGGCTTTGCTTTTGAAAATATGGGAGAAGATTTGACCTTGTCGTTGGAAATAGAATTGGGCATCATTTGATGGAACGAATCCAAATTCATAAGATTGATCAAAAGGTGAAGAACTTGTTCATAACAGAGGTTCTATTTAAAGAGGCTTTTATCTTGATAGAAGGTGATTAAAAAAAAAAAAAAGAGAAGAAAAAAAAAAAGAAAAGAAGAAAAATTTCCTAAACTAGTCATGTAGTACAACTTTACCAAGTCTGAAAATTCAATTTTTTCTTAAAATGATAAGAGGCATTTCTTTCTTATATCCCTAAAATTTTTTAAATCCCTAGTTAGACCCTTTGAGCTTGATACATTTTTCCAAGTAACCTAAACTAAGAATTGTAACCCCACACTGGGGCAAATTTATTAAGGCATTAAAAAAAAAGGAATGAATGGACAATTGTTGAAGTTCAAAAGGGATTTCAAAGATGTTTTCAGAAAATGGGGCAAAGAAATGAAAAAAAAAGAAGAAAAAGAAAGAAAAAAAAAGGAAGAAAAAGAGATAATCAAATGCTATTTGGAGAATGTCTTCAAAATTGTGAAGAAAAGAATGGAAAAAGAAGTTCAATACTGGGGAATAAGTTTCAAATGAAGAAATCAAAGTCGGGGAAGAATTCATTACTGGGGGCAATTTTGCATCCATTCCAAGGGAAGAAATGCCTTAAAAATTACAATTTCAGTTAACCCATTTGATCATATGGTATTTGAGCCTTTTATTCCTTTTCTTTCTAAACAAATACCAAGCCTTCGTTTCGTCCCATTCATAAGTCCTCTTTGATTAAGAAATTTTGAATTAAGGCAGCTTGGACTACATAGTTGCTGGTGATGAAGGATAAAAAAAAAAGAAGAAAAAAAAGGAAAAAATGAAGGAAATGTAGTGAAAACCCGCTACATGGCAAATAATTAGCTATCTACAAGAAGGAAATCATTAGAGAGGAAAGCCCAGAATTGGCATCGATCAAAGTGCAGTCCTCATGTTGGTGGTTATTTTGAGATACATCCACTCTTCAAGTGATTGAGGAAATTCTCTTTTCAAGATCGTAGCAACATAATCAGAACCATGGTATGAAGCATCTGTGAACAAGTTGATGGCCATCAAAATTGCCATTAGAAAATTGTTGCTGAAGTTGAAAATGGTCCTGGGAATGATTCTAAAGGTTCCGAAGGATTATTTTGGTCTTTCTTCATTTTCTGAAATAATCTTATCATTATTCAACTTTATTTTAATTCTTTTAGACTATATGCTAATAAGTGATTGGATCATTTTTCAAAAAAAAAATAAAAATAAAAACACAAAACAAAGGCAAAAACTATATTTCTGGCCCATGATGAGCATCTATATCTTTTCATAAAACATTGGTTTTGCAAGCATTAGAGAATTCTGAGGCCACTAGTATAAAACATATTTTCTTATTTTTTGCATTTGCATTCTTTTATTAGGGTTTCTTTTTGGCAAAGGTAAAAAAAAAAAAAAAAAAAAAGAGAGGAAAAAAAAAAGAAGAAAAAAAAAGAGAAAAAAAAGATGATCATCTCTGCTGAGGGGCAAATACTTCTTCAAGAAATCAAAACCAGGGCATGCTCAGCATTTTTCCCTCTGGGTTTTCATTGAAATGAATTACAACATCTGGAAGAAGCAGTCAAGCCTTAGTCCTTGGATTTGAAAAAAAAAAGGGGAAGGCTTCGAAGTAGTGGCATGTTTTCTCCGTTAAACAAGGGTTCCAAATTCTTCAATCATGAAGAAGGATTTTACTGGGGCAACAAGAAGGCATGAAGAAGAGATCATGGGTAGTGAAGGCATGAGGTTAGATCAACAGATCATGATTCTCAAATCCATCAATCAAGAAGATGGCATTCACTTGGGCAGCAGGTTATGGGCAGCAATACACATACATTGTTATGGGGAGAGTAAGAAGATGAAGAAGTAAAAGCAAGTTGCAGGATATTCAAGCACAGGTTTGGGCATCAAATGACACCCAGGTAAATCAAATAAGAAAATCAATCAGGAAAATTCAATAAAATATTTCCTTCCTTATTGTCGAGTTGTAAAGTGAAAAACATCAAAAGCAATTGAGTTTGCAGAGGTCAATTTTAAATCCACATTCTTTTCAAAATTTGCTTGTCTCAGATTTCTTTTCATAGCTACGAGAGCTCCAAGAAATTTGAAATAAGGAAGAGACGCCACCCCGTCAAACTTCAAGCAGGGGTTTCATTGGCTATCTTCAAATCCATGTTTTTTTATCACTCCTTTGTTTGACCAAAGCAAGTTCAATTAATGAGATTTCTTTCAAATGTGCAATTTTGAGTTGTGTTTGTTCTTTGCTGTTCATTGTGTTACAACTTCAGCAAAGAGGGGTAGTTGTAGATACCCCAAAATTGCACGATTTTTGATAAATATTGAAGGAGAGAAATATTTTATTGGAATTTTCAATTCATAGCATTGGGTTTGAGATCCTTAACCCATTTGAATCCAAAACCACAAAGGAAAAAGCCCGAATTCAATCTTTTGTGCAAATTCAAACTTTTTCCGGTTGAATTTTGTTAAATTTTGACCCCAGAAAATTTCATTTTTCATGATTTTCTCCATACTTTTCAGGAGATTAATGTCCATATTAATTGTAAATTGCAAGGATTGCCACTATTACCCACTTTTGTTTTAAAATTTGTCTTAAATTTCACTTCATAGCCACAAGTGCTCAGTGAGATAGGAGAGGAGGATTTGCCCCTTAAGGTTAGGGACTTTTCAACAAATCCTCTACACAAATATTTTTTCAAAATTACCCTTTTAATCCTTGCAAATTACAATTAGCTAGACAGATCTCAAAAAGTGCAATCTGTGGGTCTTTTTGCTCTCTGCTGGTAATTGGTTCCAATTACTAGCAAAGAGGAGGCAGTTGTAGACACCCCAAATTGCACTACAAAATGAGAAAATAATTGAAAATATGTAATTGGAATTTGAAACAGGTCAAAAAAGTGTAAAATCTGGTCAAACATGCAATGCCCGTACTTGATTTACAGACGGTTCATGCCCGTAATCGATATACGGTCATGCCGTGCCCGTATTAATAATACGGGCAGGGCACGACCGTAATATATATACAGGCACAGGTTTTTTTGAGCAAATTTATCTTTTCTCGATTTCTGAGCCTTATCTGCACCCAAATCTCTCTCTAGGAGATTCGAATCCTCTTGTTTATCCATTCGAATCCTCTTGTTTATCCTCTATGGTTCAATGGATTGGCATTATCTCTGTTTTTAACTCAATTCGGACTCTTCTGGAACTCTATTTTGGCATATCCCTTGGACCAACCATGCCCTTGGGTTTGCCTATAAATAGAGGGCCTCTCCTCAAGCAAATGGCCAAGAATCTGAAGCTTGAAAAGCTCCAAGTGAAGAAGGAAACCCTGCTTCTCTGCTTTCTCAATCCAGGTAAGTCTCTTTTCTCTTTTATTTTCTGTTTTTAATTCTAGAAATAGTCTAATTTTCTCCATTTCTGTAGAATAAAGCCTAGTTCTTATTTGTATTCCCAAACTTGCCTCCAAGTACCTCAAGACTTCTCTCTAGCCGTAAAACGTGAAGAGAGAGCTAGGGGAAAGGGGAACAGGTGGATCCTTAGAATAGAATCCTATAGTCTATTTTTTTCCCTTTTTTAGAATAAGGCCATTGATTGTGTTTGTATCCCCAAACCTATCTCGAAGTACCTCAAGACTCCTCTCTAGCCGTAAAACGTGAAAAGAGAGCTAGGGGAAAAGAGAATAGGCGGATCCGTAGGATAGGCCCCTATGTGCTGTAATCGGTGATATGTGGTTGCTTTTACTATTCTGTTAATGTTTTTATTCTAAATCTGGAGGAATCCTATGGATCCATGTTGTTTATAGCATGAGATCCCCACTTCCTCTCACAGTTGGGATTTTTCACACCATTGCACCTACATCACTGTTTTCTTGATTTTTGTGATATTAGGCTAAGATTCTGGATCTATCATGATCTATATGGTAGATCTGAAATCAAAAGCCTTAAAGTAACCTCTAGGTTTTCATGAGGTATTTTTCTCAGTTATTGTAACCTTGGAGAGAGGATCCTATGGTCCAAACTCTTTTTTTTTTTTTTATGTTTTTCATCAATCTAGGTGTATCTGGTCCAGATCTGTACCCTAAACAATTCAGGTCTTTTCCTTCAAGGTTTTGTTTAAATAAACTTAATTTTTATCCTGGATTTTCAAGAGTTCATTGATTTAACCTAAAGTTGGTTTATTCAAGTTTTGACTTTTGAGTCACTTTCTTTGATGATTATTTTCAATCCTGAAACCCTAGAGATGGCACATTCATATGGAGGATCTAGAATTAATTAGGTCATTCATATAGAAAAAGCCATACATGATTTAATTACTTTTTCCTTACTTTTGATTTTATTTTTATTAGCAAGCTTTCTTTATTTTTAACATGAACAATACCTGGCAACCACCTTGTGTGGATGAATAGGGGTGCCTAACACCTTCCCCTATGCATAACCTAATCCCATTACCCATCTCTGGTTTATTTTAAAATAGAGTTATTTTTACTCTAATTTAACTTTTTTATTTGATTTGATGGTTTTGGTGTCCATTCACACCTAAACAGAATGGTGGCGACTCCTTGTTTTAATGAATCCCGTGTGATGATTAGGAAGTCATTAAATTGATTTTCCATGTCTCACACACCCAAGACAACGTTCGAGCATTATAATGAGTGTTCACTATCATATTTTGTAATTAGAGGTTTTGACCAAGTTTTTGATTCTAAACTTATTTTTGAGTGATTTCAACTCATGTACCAATTAGATTAGGGTATTTGGAGAGCGTGTGCACTGGCCAAAGAATTAATTGAATTTTTATATGGATTTTGGGCACGTTATACTAAAGTGACTTATATTTTGGGGTTTTGGGAAAACATGTTGAATTATTTTTAACTTAAGAAGTATTTATTGGTTCCAACATTTGTACTAGGACTATTTGGGCATGTTATGATTTACAGAAAGGTTTAAATAAAATTTGACCCAAATTTGAGTATTTTGATCATGTTATAGCTTATGGCTTAAAGAGATGAAATTCATAGTTATCTAGTTCTTGACATGTATATGTCTCCATGTATGTTGGATTAATCTATCATGTATGTGATGTAACGCCCCAGATCCGGGTTAGTAGCGGAAATGTAACTCGTATCCGAAGGATACGAGTTACATTTATATTAACATCACCAGAGTGTAAGACGACATAAAGGAAACATTTATATTAACATCAACAAAATCTCGGAGTTCACTAATAATCCCAATCACCTATCCATCATGAAAAGAACAAATACTATTCAAAAGCTTACTCACAATATCAAAATGAAATCAACAACTAAAGTATATCTCAAAAGTCACTCTACAAAATAATCCTCTCCCCTATACTCGGGGTAATCCGCAACTGGCTCAACCCTGCCAATATCGTCCTCACCAGGATTTGAAAACAAAACAAAACGAAACGGAATGAGATATGAATATCCCAGCAAGTAGCACATGCATGCATAAAACATTTAATAACAGTTCTAAATCATGCTTCCGAAATAAACATGCATCAATAACGATAGCCAACTTTACCGGATAAACCGAATCTGTAAAACCCCGTCCCAGATTATATCTTAATTATTAAGCTTAATTATCTAAAGTGTGATTATTAGACTAATTAAGAAATTGTGTTATGAAGATGGGGTAAGTATGGATTATACCTAAAGAGTTAGGGGAATCGAATTGAATTTGTTAAAGAAAAGCTTAGTTAGTGTTAGGACTTAGTTACAATTGGCTGAGATATCTTTCAATTAGATCTAGTGAATTGGAAATCAAATTCGGAAAAATTGGAGTTAAGTGTACCACAAATCATCTCCCGAGTATACTTAAAGTACCTTCTGAGTGTACCCAAATCTTCATCTAAGTATACCCAAGGTACCTCTCACATGTACCTCAAGTAACTCCTAAGATTACCTAAAGAACCTCCTAAGGTTACCCAAGGTACCCTCCCAAATACCACTAAAGTACCTCATGTATTACCCGAAGTACCCCAATGTATTACTCAAAGTATATCCAAGTGTTACCCAAGGTACCACTCAAGTATACCTAAAGTATCCCCTAATTATCCCTAAGGTACCCTCTTATATTGTCCAAGGTACCTCACTCACATTGCCTAAGGTACCCCACTTATATCCCTAAGGTACCCCTATGTTTGCCTAAGGTATCCCTTTGATTTACCTAAGGTACCCCACTTGTATCCCTAAGGTACCCCCATTGTGTGCCCAAAGTACGCCCCATGTATTACTCAAGGTACCCCATTGTATACCTAAGGTACACCTAAGTATCACCCAAGGTACTCCCATGGTATGCCCAAAGTACACCCAAGGTATTCCACTGTTTCACCTAAGGTACCCTACTTTAATTACCTAAGGTACCCCTGTGTTTGCCTAAGGTATCCCCCTTGTGTTTGCCTAAGGTATCCCCTTGTATTACCCAAGGCACTTCACTCATATTGGTTAAGGTACTCCACTGTTTTGCCCAAGGTACCCCATTCGAATACCTAAAGTATCCCCTAACTATACCTAAGGTACCTCACTTCTATTGCCTAAGGTGTCCCTTTATTTTAACTAAGGTACCCTACTGTCTTACTTGAAGTATCCCCTTGTTTAGCTAAGGTACATTCCCTTATACAGCTAAGGTACCCCCTTTATATCCCTAAAGTACCTCCAACATACCTAAGGTACATCCCTTATATTACCTAGGGTACACCCCTTGTATTTCCTAGAGGTACTGCTCTCATATAAGTAAGGTACCCCCACTGTTTTACCTAGGGTACACCCCCTATATAGCCAAAGTACCCCCTTTTGTCTAACTAAAGTAACCCCTATATAAGTAAGGTAACCCCCTGTTTACCCTAAGGTATAGCCCCTTGTATAACTAAGGTACCTATCTCATACAACTAAGGTACATCCCTTCTATAGCTACGGTACCCCCCACTGTTTTAGCTAATGTACCCGTTGAATACCTAAGGTACACCCCCCTTATACAGCTAGGGGACCCCCCTTTGTATAATTAGAGTACCCTCTTATATTACTAAGTTACACCCATTCCATAACCTAGGGTATACCTCCTTGTATTACCTAAAGGTACACCCCTGTATAACTAAGGTACACCTTTCAATAACCAAGGTAACCCCCTCTTGTATAGCTATGGTACCCTTCAAGTTTACCTAAAGTATCACCTCTTGAGTAATTAAGGCAAATCCCCCTTGAAACACTAAGGTATTCCTCAAATAACACTAAGGTACCCTCAACTTAACACCAAGGTACTCCCTCGAATAACACTAAGGTACCCCCTGGTATGCCTTAAGTACACCCTAAGGGTTTTAGTTGAATAAAAGCCATGTTTAGGGGCAGATTTGAAAGATCCAAAACTTGGGCATATAAAAGGATGCCCTAATTTCAATTCTAAGTATTTTGGAGAACACTCCAACTTGTCTTGGACGTAGGGAACAAGAGAGAAAGTTGTGGGAGCTTGCTTGAAGGCTTGGAGAAGAAGAAGAAAGCTTGAAGGGAAGCTGTGCTTCTCCATTAAACAAGTAAGTAGCAAACCCTTTAAACAAAAATGAATTTAATGGATTTTCGTATCTCTCTTTCCTAGGGTTTTGATAAACTGGAAAATCACTTGCATGTAGGGTTTTGTTTCTAAAATTCGTAGGGTTTGGTTTATCTAAATATCTTGTTCAGTTTTCTATCGATTTGCCATGGATTTGCAACCTCATAATGATTATATTTCTGGTTAGGGTTTGAGATGGGTATATTGAATGATACTTTATATGTTGGATTCATGTTCATGAGGATTTGGTATGGATTCCTATGTTGGGAAGGGTTTTTGAGTATGTTGGGATGTGATATTGGTTCTAGTAACTGCTGACAAAGGTTTGTCCTACATCGTGAGCTCTACAGGTTTGACTTACATTATCAGTCCTACCAGGTTTGTTAGCTAATTTTTATGGGTTATATTATTTAGATGCTTGACTTGAGAATATGAATTGCATGAACTGCTTTTATTCATTTAATGTTATATGAATCGCATAAACTGCCTCTACTCATGACGTTATATAAATTTGCCTAAACTGTTCCAATCATGATATTATGTGAATTGTATCAACTGCTTCCATTCATGCATGTTTGCTACTTGCTGGGACTTTAAGTCTCACGCGTTTTGTTTTACTGGATTTGTTTTCAGATCCGCTTGGTGAGCCACGTACTGGGGCAGCTATTGAGGGTGAGTCTGAGCGCAAGCCCGAGGACTTTTACTATCCGTATTAGGGGTTCTCTTTATGTTATTGTATTTAGTTCCTAGAAACTATCAAGGGGAATGTAGTTATTCTTTTTGGGATTTGTAAACTTGGGAGTTATCTTTAGATTATTATTTTTATGTATGAATGCTCATGTGAGAGACAGTGATGGAGAGATCTTAGTTGCCCTTGTGTGTACCTAAGTGTTGTATTTTGGAGTTATTATACAGATGCCCTTTTATTATATGAAAATTTTTAAATTCCATGCTTCTTTATCTTATGCACTCTGATGATTACATTGTAATTGCCCACATCAATTATGCTTATCAGGTTCTTTTGGGCCCATAAGTAGGTCTCGGGTACGGGTTAGTGCCGTGATAGGGCAAACTCGGATCTGGGGCGCTACAGAATCATCCAAATCCATCATGTACATATCTATATATATATATATATATATATATATATATATATATATATATATATATATATATATATATATATATATATATATATATAAACTAATAAAGGAAATATAAACCAACACCATGTAATAGAAATTCAATCATACAATAATCCGAAATAAGTCCACGGTGGACTCATGAAATAAGATTGCCCTTAACTAGGTAATACCGAAGTCCACTATGCCACCTCCCGGCTTAGGTGCGAAGCCGAGTACACGATCATCGTCTTATTGCGGGAGAACCCATCCAGTACAGTGATGAGTTGGCATGTACTAATCCAGTTACAGTCCGAGTACACGATAAAATGAGGGATAGCCGCAGTCAGCCGAGTACACGATCAGGCCTCATTGAGTACAAGGTGGAAACGCGTACGTGATCGATGCATTACAACTAGCAAAGAAACAATCTATTCCACTACCTAGCTCTTTAACTTGACAAATGTGGATCCACACCGAGCTATGCCATCTAGATTCGAGCTAAAGCCCAAAACAGAAATCTCGACAATATCAACTTGTTCCAAACTCAAACACATCATCCCGAGTACACGGACATCTCTAAGTACACAGAGGAACCAACCCCAAGTACATGGGCATCCCCGAGTACACGGAGGTAAGAGGACCATCAATCCATCAACAAATCCCAAAACATCATTCAAGTGTATGGAGAAAACCAAATAATTGCATTTATCCAAAATAATTTGATTTCAAGTCCTTTTTCGAAGTATTGCATAGAATTTCGTTTTATAGTCAAAGTTTGGTGAAATTGCTCAATTTCGGTTAAACCGGCAAATCCGAGTATTGGAACCAAGATTTAACTATGCTACTTAAGTCCACCTTATATTGCTTGCTTAAATCCTAAATAGTAAGTTACAAGTAGAATTTATACTTATATCCCTCTAAATAGGTTTTAGGTTTCACTCCTTAATACTTTAGTGTTTCCCAAATTTCCAGCACCTATATGTCCTCCAAAACCCTTTTGATCATATGAATTTACGTTACCGAAGAGTAAATTCATTAGTTGAAACTAACGACAACCATATAATCCAGAATTAAGAGAGTTGGCGCCAACCTTTAAACCTCAACTCCCTTCCACTAATTGATGAACTGATCTCTATACATTTTGGAAATCTTATAATACTTCTAACACATCAATCCAACTTCTAGAAAAGTGCTTGAAGAGTTTGAGTGGAGAAAATAACCCAGATGGATCAGCCGCACATCGCCTGGAATTTAGGTGGGTGCGCTGACTTCAAATCAGTTGGCGACAAGTAGGCGCCAGGTCGGCGCACCAAAATAAAAGGTTCCACTGAGTAAATTCAGTCGGCGGTAGCTCAGCGCATACTCCAAAATTTTACGATGTCTCAGTTAGCTCTAGTTCAACACTATTGACCAGAAATGTAGCTTCTATGAGGACAAAATCAAACTCCTAACACCTCAAATAAACTTATACAATCAATTTGGAATTAATCTATTTAACTTCATATGCCGAGATGATCATATGCCCTTAAAACAGTTTCCTATGGATAATCGCAGCTTGCCTCTCATGGATTCAGGTTAAAGCATACAATCGGTTGCAAAACTACGATAAAACCAGTGCTACTTACATGATTATAGGCTAATCCACAATTTCCGAATCTCTGAATTCTCCCGAACTTGCTTCCCAAATTGAAGTCGCAACAAGCCACGAACAGGTCTCTGCAGAAATCCAAGCTCTGATCAGATTTACTTGGATCTGCATTTCATTTAAGAACTTCACTAAACCTCACCTAAATAACTAAACCTTACCTGAACTTTGGATTAGATCACCGAATTTCTTCCACTCCAGAACAGATCTGAACTGTCGCAAGAGTTCTCCGATCCTCCTTGATCTAGGATCAAGCAACCAGCAACAATTCTCGCTGATCTCTTGAAAGCCTCCACTTCGATTCCCTAAACCCTAGCTCTCACTCCTTCCTTCTCCTTCTGAGATTTAATCCAGTCGCTCAATTGCTCAAACAAACCAGCGAAATTCTCTTAACATGTATTTATAGTTGCCGCTCCCTTGCAACCTAAAAACACATTCTCCTGCTGTGCCACCCTACCGAGGATCCTACACCAACGACTTGTTTGGTTAATCAAGCCCTGCATTACCACCTCATTAACTCACTTAAATTTCCCACATATATAAATAATGTTTTCTCACCTTCATAACCAAAATTATCTGATTTGCTTAACCCATATCTTAAGTTAATCCCATACAATCTCCTGTTCTGCAACAATCACCATTTAACTTTATTTTAATCACTAAACTAAATAATAAAAAATTTTGGGATTTTACATGTGACTTGGCATTTGCCATATATTCTCGTGTATGCGGTTATTTCATGGCGTATGCCTTATTTCTAGTATTGGTATTTATAATCACCCAGGTACTTGGGATATGGTTATTGCATTATTATTCCCTATTCGTGTAATTGGCGGGACTTGCTATATTCTAAATTCGTGTATTCTATAGGTATGTGGTATTGGTAATTTGGTTTGGAATATTGTGTTATGTGGCGCATGCATTATTGTTTCCCATCTGTGTACTCGGTGAGACTTGTTAACATTCTAAATCCGTGTACTTGGTGGAATGTTGGATTGGTATTGGTAATTTGTATATTGTTTCCCCACCTGTGTATTCGGTGGGACTTGCTTACATTCTAGATCCGTGTACTCGATTGGAATGTTGGATTTGTATTTGGTTGTTCTTCCTAGCATGTGTACTTGAAGCGTTACACTATGAGAACTCTCATATAGAAGCTTTTCGAGGTATACAGGTGTTGTGAAATCCCAAATTTTTAGTAAATAAATAAAGAGGATGGATTTGAATATTTAGAGAATTAATAGAAATAATTTAAAGTAATTGAGGATTAGTTAATTAATTTGAAGATTTAGGGAAGTGAGCATTAATATGGGATGCAAGATTGATCTAAAATAATGAAGTGATTAAATCTAAAAATTTTGATAGAAATCCAATGGTTGGATATGATCTAATTAAAGAAAAGGGTATTTCAGTCTTTTCCCAATTAGCTTAATCATCATATATATTAATTAAATAATTATTAGATTAGAGAAATTAAATTAGACTTAAATTGGGATTAATTTCGGTTTAAATAGCATGATTTATGATCTAATAAGTGGAAAAGGGGCCTACTGGTAATTATACTTAATTAGAGCCTTAATTTGAGAAATAATAGAAGTCATAGGGTGATTTGGTAATATTTAAAAATAAGAAATGAAAATAGAACGAAAATTCATTAAATAGGAGTTTCTTTTGTATGGGGTTTAGGAGAGAGAAATAGAGATAAAACAGAAAAGTTCCAAGTAAGAATATAACTCTTAGTTGGGTGTGTAGAATTTAGGGTTTTTTATTCTCCTTGATTGATCCATATGGCTAAGAGAGAAGAGAGCTAGGTTGCTAGCATCTCACAGCTGGGCAAGGAAGAAGAAGAGGAAGATCAAAGAGAGAGAGAGAGAGAGAGAGAGAGAGAGAGAGAGAGAGAGAGAGAGAGAGAGAGAGAGAGAGAGAGGGGTCAAGGCTATTGAGATTATTATTATTACCTGCTGAGTGGTAGAGATTATTATTACCTGCTTGGTGGTAAAAATTATTATTACTTGCCTGGAGGAAGAGATTGGTGAACTCCTTGGTCAAAGAAATTGGTTAATCTCCTTGGGAAGAGAAGTTGTTGGTTACCTCTCTAAAGAGAGAGATGGATTGGTATACCATGTAATGACAAAAAAATTGATTTTGAAAAGGGATGGTGATGTTACGATATTTGTGTTATTGTATTGCAACTCAAGAAAGGTTTTAGAAAATTATATGTGGATTGTTTTCTTTCATATATGTTGCTACTTGTTGAGATTTTATATCTCATCCTTGTTTTCAATGTTTGGTTTTCAAGTTCGATTGGAGAGGAAGCCACAGGATAGAACACTAGTTGGCTTGAAGATCTAGAGTTGCTAAAGGTTAAGAGTAGTGATATGAATGTGGGAGTTTCATTTTCTTAGTGTAGTAGTGGACGATTTAGAAGTAATTTGAGATTTAATGAGTTGTAGTTGCCTTTCTTTTGAACAGTTGATGTAATTGCAGGTTTGAGGATTTTAATGAATAAATAAAGTTTTTCAGTGCACCCTTATTTACTTTTATCCTTTTATGCTTTTGTTCTTAATTGTTTTGTCATCATTAAAGTAATACTTTGATCAGTGAAAAAAAATAAAAGAAGAGAGAAGACCAGATCTGGGGTGTTATGGGTGCCACCTCAAATAATTTTGCTATGAGAAGAAGGCCTACAAAGTAGTTCAGACGACTTTACACTTACAAGACTCTGAAACTCACAACTTTGACAAGGAACTGAAGAACTCTTTAGATCTGCTCTCACTAGCACTTAGGAACTCCGAAAATCTTCTCTGTGAATGTCTCTAAATGAACACACTCAATAAACATAGGAACTCTCATGTACCATTTTCAAACAAACAGGAACTCCATGGTATATCGATTAGAAGATGAAGAAGAAAGGTTTTTGATGGCTCAAGACTTTGAGAGAATTCTCCAAGGTAGAACTATGGTTTTTGTCCCTCAAAGGAATGCTATAGGTCGTACATAAGGATACTTAAATAACCCTCAAAGGGTTTCCATTGTAGTAGAAATCGAATCTAGAAACAGAATCCTGAATAATTAGAAAATCTTCTTAATGCTTGAACTTTGATTCAAGCGTTGATCATGCATTCCTCAAAAACTCATATACATCGGTAGAAGGGGCATACAATCAACTTGCATTGACCATGTGTGCGTGCCTCAAGCCCACGCGATTGTGTGTGGTTTATGGAGTCGCCACTACCTGAAAGGGTGCAGGTAGACACTTGGTCCTAGAAGTCTATCTAGGGCTTGGTCTGCATTTAGAGTTCTAGGCAGGGGTTAGGTTATGGTTCGAGCAAGTCCATAGACACTCCAATCCACCCTGTCAAAATATGGGTCCTGTAAAATCCCAGATTTTATTAATAAAATAATTGTAATATTTAAATAGACTGATCAAGTTATTAATATTGCAGGAGATGAGGCATTGGTCCAACTCGGAGAAGTCCAAGGGACCTAGAGGGAATTGGGGAACCTATCTAAGGTAAGTTTATGAAATTAGGTTGAGTAAATTTTTAATATAATAATTTTGTGTTGCGGTGTTATATTTAAGTAAGTATTGATAAAAGAAAAAAAAATAAGAATAAAAAGAAGGTGGTCGAACCCAGAGAGTGGAGGGTTGACCCAGATCAGGGTTGGTTTGATGTTGTTTGGTTTAATGAAGGAAGGGGGCATTTTAGTAAAAAGAGGGGGAATAATAAAATAACCTAAATAATCAAGCGACTGTTCACGTTCAAAGTGAACAACCGCCAACTTCAACTTCTTCTTCTCTTCCTTGTGATCAAACCCTAACATTCAAGCAACCATTGGAGCAGACTTTAGAGAAGGAGGAATAGGATTTTCGTCTGAAAAATTTCAGGTAAGAAAAAAACTAGAAAAATCTGTTTTTGGGAGTCTATACGTGAATGAAAGTCTCTAAACGTATGATTTTTTAATCCAGAAGAGATAAATGCTTGCTGTGATTGATTGGAACATCTTTGGGGTGATAGTGTAGAGCTATTAAAGGAGTTGTTTGTCCCAAACGAGGTAAGTAGTCCCTTCAAAATCACATAAACAGAATTTCGTATTTATTCGATGATCATATTTATTCGCATGTTTGCTGATCCGTTTGCTTATTATATTGTGTATTAATTGTTAAAAATTGTTCTAACATGTTTTGGAAGTATTCTTGAATAGTTTAGTATGGATTTGATGCTGTAGAATTCAAGTTTTCGATTTTTGAATGATTTGCGCAACTTTTCGAAAGCTGCAGAGACTGTTTTCGCGACAAGCCACTCGAACTGCCGCTTGAGCGCCCATATGGGTCTTGTACACACCCCAAAATTGCATGATTTTTGATAAATCTTGAAGGAGAGAAATATTTTATTGGAATTTTCAATTCTTAGCATTGGGTTTGAGATCCTTAACCCATTTGAATCCAAAACATGTAAATAAGTATTGCTTGTGCTGGTAAAGGTCAAGGCTATGTAGAATCTATGTAGACATCCCATTTCTGACAAAACCGCATTTAGTATGTGGTTTGGTCTTGACTGCATTTTATATGCGGTCAAGGCATGACCGCAATATATATGCGGTCAAGGCATGACTGCAATATATATACGGTCACGCGAAGTTTGTGCATTTTTGCAGAAACTCGATTTCTGAGCCATATTTACTACTCCTACCTCTCTCTAGGAGTTTCGTCCTCCCCTTGTTACCCTCCCTTGGTTTTTAGATTTACCCCAACTCAAGTTTTAAAACTAAGTTGGAACATTCTAGAACCTTATTTTGGCATACCCTTGTGACCACCCATGCCCTTGAGTTCTCCTATAAATGGAGGGCTTCACCTCAAGCAAATGGGCGAGAATTGAAGCTAGAAGAGCTCCAAGTGAAGAAGAGAACCCCTACCTCTCAGCTTTCTCAAATCCAGGTAAGCCTTTCTCCCATTTTATTTTCTGTTTTAAATTCTAGGATTATTCAGTTCTTCTACTTTTTCTGTAGAATAAGGCTTGTGTATGGTTGTAACCCCAAACCTAAATCCAAGTACCTCAAGCATCTTTTCTAGCCGTAAAACGTGAAGAGAGATCTAGGGGAAAGGAGGACAGGAATGGATTCGTAGGATGGACCCCGATGTGTTGTAATCTTTGATATATGTATTTTTAATACTCTGTTTAGGTTATGTGATTGTTTATTGTTGAAATATGGAGGAATATCATGGATCTATGCTGTTCATAGCATTAGATTTTATTTTCCTCCTAGATATTGGTTTTCTACACAACTACACCCACCACATTGTTTTCTTTCTTTTGGTTATTATTAGGCTAGGACTTTGGATCTACCATGATCAATATGGTAGATCTGAAATCAAAATCCTTAAAGTAACCTCTAGGGTTTCATGAGTTGATTTTTGAGTTATTTAATTTTTGAGAGAGGATCCTATGGTCTAAACTCTCCCTTTTTTTTTTATGTTTTTCATTAACATGGGTATATCTGGTTTAGATCTCTCAACCAATGAGAAATCTGGACCAAATCTGTACCCTAGATGGTTCGGATTTATTCTTCAATGTTATGAGGTGATTTTTTAGTTGTTTTCAATTTTTTAGAGAAGATCCTATAGTCTAAACTCTCCCTTTTTGATGTTTTTCATCAACATGTGTGTATCTGGTTTAGATCTCTCAACCAATGAGAAATCTGGACCAAACTTGTACCCTAGATGGTTCGGATTTATTCTTCAATGTCATGAAGTGATTCTTGAGTTGTTTTAATTTTTGAGAGAGGATCTTATGGTCTAAACTCTCCCTTTTTGATGTTGTTCATCAACATGGGTGTATCTGATTTATATCTCTCAAATAATGAGAGATCTGGACCAGATTTGTACCCTAGATTGTTCAGGTTTATTCTTCAATATTTTGTCAAAAGATTTTTTAACTTTTATCATGTAGTTTCAAGATTTCAATGATTTAACTTAAAAGCTAGTTTTTCAAGTTTTTACTTTAGGTTTGTTTTCTTTATCTTGATTTTACTCGATCATGAAACCTTAGAGATGGCATATTCATATGAAGGGTCCAGAATTAATTAGGCCATTCATATAGAAAAGGCCATACATCTTTTTACTCTTTTTCCTTTACTTTTGATTTGATTTTTGTTGGCAAGCCTCTTTCAAAGCATGAACAATACTTGGCAACCACCTTGTGTGGATGAATAGGGGTGCCTAACACCTTCCCCTATTCATAACCTAATCTCCTTACCCATCTTTGGTTTTTTATTTTAAAGTAGAGTTATTTTTACTCTAGTTTTGCCTTTTGTATTTTATTTGATTATTTTGGGTGTCCATTCACACCTAAAAAGGAATGGTGGTGACTCCTTGATTTTATTAATCCGGTGTGATGATTAGGAAGTCATTGAATTGATTTTCCATGTCTCACAGGTCTCAAGAGTGTGGTCGCGGGTGCTCGATGCCACTCAAGCGGCATCGAGGGCGCCCCTGCCTATGCTTTTTATTTTTTAGAAAACCCGAAAGTGATCAAAACTCAGAACAACGAATGCCTGAAGCGTCGCTTGAATGACCTCTCGAGCGACCAACCCTGAAGTCACCTAGATTTCATGTCGCCGTTCGAGCGCTCGATGCCGCTCAAGCGCCCTTTGTCAGATTTTAGAATTTTTCCAACCTAGTTTTCCACTACAAAATTGTTTTTATTCAATTTCAACCAATGTACCATCAAGATTAGAGTGTTTAGAGATAGTTTGTACTAGCGGATCATTGAAATAAATTTTTATAAATATTTTGGGTACGTTTTGCTAAAGAGGCTTTTTAACTTAGTCCCATTGTTCCAAACAATTCCTTTTTGAACAAAACTTGATTTTAAGAGTTTCTACACCTGTATTTGAGTTACTTGAACATATTTTGTGCATCGAAGGATTCGATACACATTCGGGACATAGTTGCCCATTGAAACCTGGAGTTTGGACATATTACTTGGTTCCACTTGTGTGGGTTTTTGGGTCACAGTTGTGATAAGGCAGTTGCCTGGTTTGTTTATTCTGCAATTGCGGGTTTGTTATTTGACACAGTTGTGTCTCCGTGTATGTAGGTGCTATTGGGAGGTATGTCTATCACCTGGTTTAGTTTTCCACCGTTGAGTGGGCTTAGCAATTGCATGGATCTATAGATTAGCTAGCAAGTGAAATGTTTTCTAGAAGGGTTTGAATTCTCTGTCATAGGCATTCCATCATCTTGAGGATGGTACCACTCCTGGATAGGTCAGTCGCTACGTTACTGTAATGCCCCGGATCCGTGTTGTTCATTAAAGGTATAACACGTCTTACAGAGGGTTAGGTAAGGATCTCATTGACAGTGATTGCTGGATAATCACATAATTTATACCATATCAGAGTGCACAATTAAAATTCTCATCTAAGAAGTCTATAAAATCTTCAATTAACATCAAATGGTTCCCATTTTCTACCTTATTACATTTCCCACAAAATCAATTGAAACAGAGTTTAAAACTAAAATAACCTACTAGTCTAAGGATTGTAGTAATAATCCTCCTCCCTATATGTGTCAGTCGGATTTACCCCCGTAGGCGTCTCACCACGAAGATCTAAAAAACAAGCAACAACGAGGGATGAGATACGAATATCTCAGCGAGTGACACATGTATGCAGAAATAGTTAAACACAGTTATAAAACATGCTTCGATAAATAACCAACAATTTAAACAACAGATTTCCGATAACACCACAAAAAGGTCAATGTCATGCATATTGTTACATTGATTAATCTACATGCCAAGTAGACACTCCACACCTCCATGTACACAGTTCCGGCCTACTCAGGGTATCGGACACTCTGAAATGATGGCTTACTCAGGGTATCGTCATCCAATGCCGGCCTACTCCGGGTATCGGCACTGACAACCAGGCCTACTCAGGGTATCTGGTTGCTCTACACTGGTCATGGCAACACACAAGGCCATGCAATTATACCAATAAACAAATACCATCACATTACTAAGCTTAACAAGGATCCAAGGGAAGCTAAACGCAAAACCGATAAATAACCATATCAACTCCGCATTCAGTAAACCCACATTGATTTCAAACCTGTGTACTCCAATACACTCATCACAAGTTGTTCCAACCAGAACATCAACTCACACAATTCGAAGGTTCCCAACCTCATAACAACATTCTCATGCAATAAAATTATTCTTACCCACACAAAACCATTCAATACTTTTCATGCATTTGATAGTGAACAAAACCAATTTAAACAATTTCAAAAACAGAAAACAGATGAAGTATATATCAAATATGGCTCATTTAAGTATAGGATCATAAGTAGCAACATTCTGCCTAACTTCCTTAAACTCTCCTTTCGAATAGTTCATACTAATGTTCAGAAGGTGATTCAATAGTCTCAAATTTTGGTTTGACTAATATAGTATTTTCTAACATCCTAACTAGTCAACAAGTAAGTGCTTAAAAGCCTCAAAGTGTCATGTATCTTATTTTTCTATCAAATCTCATCTCACGGCAAAGAAATGGGCCTTACGCTGACCTCTCGCGCTAGGCACGAGGTTTGCGGTAAGAATTCGTTATCAAAACACTGTCGTGCCTATTTCAAAGTTACCACGCGCGAGTTGGGCGCGAGACTCGCGCGACATACGCGTGAAGAAAATGAAGACCGTGCGAGATACGCGCGCGATGGCGCGGGCTCGGCGGTACGTCGAATTTTCGTTTCGCCGATCATGGTGAGTTGGCGCTGGGTTGGCACCACTCGGCGAATACCCCCTGTTTCTTTAACTCTCTGTTAGTTCAAGATCTACACGACTGGCCGAACGTTTTCCCTCTGTAACAATTTTCCTAGTCTCCAAACATTCCCAGAACACGTTTAAATCACTTTTGAAATTAATCTAATCACATTTTTATTTATGTCATTCAATCCTAAAGAAACCACACTAGGACTATCTCCGTCCAGAAAACACATGACTATCTCCTACCAGAAAACATATGCATTCAGATTAAACCTACGAATAATACGAAAACCCAGTTTTAAAACGATGCCACTCACATTATACGCTTCCAAGTCTTGGCAACAGCAACCCCTCGTAGAGCAAACCCTAACCAACAGTCGTTCGTCTGGTTGCTATAGTCGCTCAGATGCTCTTTTGATCACAATAGGAAAACCCTTCTGAACTCCTTGATCACGAACACCAAACGGCAGGAACTTCCCCAGTTCTTCTTCTCTCCTAAAGAAACCTAGGACAAATCGCCGCAGCAGCAATCGCCAATCCTCTCAGTACGAGTATACGCGTATTAAGAAAAACCCAAACCTAATTTTCCTAAAGTATATATATATACCTTCCATAAGTAATTTGCCGCTCGACGAACTTTTGAAAACCTCTGATCTGGTGTGTGCTCGCCCACCAAAACTCCTACATATTTACACAAAACTCCTTAACTTTAATTCCCCACATCATTAATAACAAAAAAATAATTCTTAGAGAGAAAGAAAAATTATCGGGTTTCTACAGTTACCCACTCCTGGATAGGTTGGGCCATACATGCTAACTCATTCTAGTTGTCAGTTGGGTTCTTCCGTTGGTGTCGAATAGCTAGTCTGCAATTGCGTCTGATCCACTTGTAATTCAGTTAAGTAGCATATTGGCACATGTCTACGTTCTTTCTCTGGTTTTCTATTTCATGAGTCCCATGAGGTTGAATGGTTTGTGGTTATTGCTATTTTCATTTAATTATTGTTGTTCTGTATTATTGAGATTAGTCTGATTTATCGTTGCATATTTTATTGTTACAAACTATTTGCATGACTACTTACTGAGATGTTGTTTCTCACATATTTATTTTATCGGCTTTGTTTTCAGATATTCCTGGTGAGGACGTATAGACACTTCGAGGGATTATACTGAGTACCAGGAAGAAGATTATTTTATTCCTATGTAGGTTTAGGGATTTTTATTATCAAATTGACTTGGTATTTGGAGGGATTGTTTTAGATTATTTTTATTAGATGACTTTGGAGGATGATGATTCATTTTATTTTAGTTGACCTATCCAGACTGATTTTGATGCATTTGGTAATGGATGATTTATTTTTATATTCCTCGCTTCTTAGAAGAATTTATCTTTTATTTCCGCACTCTGATTATATTTATTGGAATTGTTTAAGTCTGGAATTAGTTGTTTTGGGCCATTATCCTAACGTACTAGGTTCGGGTTATTGTTTTTAAATAAACCTGGATCTGGGGCATTACAGGTCCCATAGGTTATCCTTGGTTGGATTTTATTGAGTCAACTCTTTTTCTTACCTCGTCCTATGCATGCATGCTAGTAGTTTAGGTCTGTGTTGTAAAATCCTGAATTTTTAATATTATTAAAAATTGTATTTTAGTAATAAAGCGGATTGGCCATACATTAATTGATAGAAGAACCTAAGACCCTGGATTTTTAAGAAATTTTAATTAAGAGTGAATATTGTAATTAAGGGTAAATACGGGATTAAAGGATTTAATTAGATTAATTAACTCAGAATTTAATAGAAACAGGTGGTTTGGTTTGTTTAAATTGGTTTAAGTGGTTTACTTAAAAAAGTTATATATATATGTTAATTGATAGAAGAACTTGAAGGTTCTTCTTTCTAGTCGTCAAGGGTGGAGAAAACGAATGAGAGAATAAGAAGGAGAAGAAAGGGGGATTTGACCTTGGGTTTGCACGTCTCCAAGTAAGTAGAACCTTTTCTACTTACTGTTTGCAAAGAACTTGTAGTTTCAGCGAGAAATATAGTTTCGTTTGGTTTCATGCGATTTTGGGGTTTTCGTCGTTTGATTTGTGTAAAGCAAGATGTAAATGGTTAGATTTTTATTATTAGTGTTCTTTGATGATTTTCGAGCTTTAAGTTGCTATGAATTCAAACTCTAGAGTGTAATTTCCAGATTTGGGCATTTTGGGGTTCATTTGAAGAACATCCACAATCTGTCGCGATTTATAGGTTAAATTGTTATAGAAACATTTAGAAAGTATTCCTTGGTGATTCAGAAGCTATTCCCAAAGTTTTAGAATAATCCAATTAAGTTTTGGTAGTAAAACTTTAGAGAAAAACTCCAAAAATCGCGGTTGTTTGTAACCTATGTTTTACCCTGAAATTTGGCCTAATGTCTGAAGCGCGGCTCGAGCGCCCCTTTGGGCGCCCAGCCAAATTTAAACCTGAAAATCCAACCTAGACTGGCGCCTGAAGTACGGCTCGAGCGCCCCTTTGAGCACCCAGCCTATGTTTCCTTAACCCAAGAGTCCAAATTCTAGGCAAAACGAGCGCCTGAAGGGCAGCTCGAGCACCCATTCGAGCGCCCAAGGTAGAAAACCATATTTTTCCCAATTTGAGGTGATTTCAACTATAGAATTGTTTTTAATCAAATCCAACTTATGTACAAATAAGATTTAAGTATTTAGGAAGCACTTGCACAGGAATTATATTAAAATTCAATATAACAAAGAATTTGTGCACATTCTACTAAACTAGGTTCTTAAGAGACCTTTGGTTCCATACTCTTACAGATTTAGTTTATTTTGATTCCGCCAATTGGAACATCTATCTGAGACCTTTCCTAAAGTGTTTTCAAATGCCAATTATAAATATGAGCTTATACCAATTATTTGGCCACCTATTCCACCAAATTGGCTTATTTTATTGTTAAAAGTGGATTTTATGGTTTCCCACTAACTTATAATGATTCCAAAGTTTTTTACTCATGTGATCCTCATCCTTGTTCATGTTTTAAGTATATAATCCCAGAGAATATCAATTCTGGTTAGATTTAAGAAAATAGTGAATTTGGGCTCTATTTTGTATTGCTTGGGTTTGATTTGGTTTTGATTTGAAAACTTGCATTGTTTTGAACTATTGTGAACTATTTCTAGAGTTTGAGATTATATGATATTTGAGATTGGAATTTGATTTCTGGTTTTGTTTTCCTCCATGTACTTGGAGAGATGGATTGAGATGCCCATGTACTTGGGTAGATGTTATACCTCCGTGTACTTGGGGATGCCCCATGTACTTGGGATGTTGATGCCTCTGTGTACTCATAGACGGCCCGTGTACTCGGGATGATATGATTGAGATTGAGATGAGTTGTACTTGCTAGATTTTCATGATTGGTTTGGTTTTAGAGTCTAGTGAGCATAGCTCTATATGGATCCATATTTAGGAGCTAGATAGTGGGAAGGATTGTTCTTTGCTAGTGGTAATTTTTTGTTCGCGCACGCGTTTCCATCGTGTACTTGATGAGGTCTTTTCTGTACTGGTGGGTTGCGGCTTTCCCTCATTTTATCGTGTACTCGGACTATGACTGGATAGTACATGCCAACCCTTCTCTGTATTAGTTGGGTTCTCCCGCAATAAGACGATGATCGTGTACTCGGCTTCGCTCATAAACCGGGAGGTGACATAGTGGACATTGATATCACCCTAGTTAAAGGCAGTCTTATTTCATGAGTCCTACTATGATTTATCGATTTCTGATTAGATACTGCAAATTTGTTTGACATGATCGATTATTCGAGTTTATCTCATATTGATTGATGATTATTGTTGAATAAATCTGATTATCCGTGTTACCATTACTAATATACGTTTTATAACTATTCATGTTTTAGAACTGTTAAAAATGTATTTGAGCATGCATGTGCTACTTACTGGGATATTCGTATCTCATACTGTTTTGTTTTGTTTTGTTTTCAGATCTTGAAGAGGACGATACTCTATGGGTAAATGTTTAGATTATGTTTATCAGAATATAGATATGGTATTTCATTTGAGATGGGTTTAGTTGACTCTGATTATATATCTTATTGTTTATTCATGTTTTCCTTCACTCTGATATATCGATCTTGTGTGAAATAAATCCGGGGCGTTACATGTGTGGGACCGCAAGTCTGGTTTGGTCCTTTTGATTTAATTATATCAAAGGAATCATGAATGTCTTTAGCTGCTTCAAGCAAAGCTTGAGTTGCTACATGAGCACGGATCTCATCAGTTTGAACATCTCCATCATGTGGTCTTCTTTCTTTCTATTGGAGGTACCAACTCACCAATTTATCCTACTGAGGATGGTTCCTAAGAAGTGTGCTCATCTCCACCAACCCTCGGTCTATCATCCATAACCTTGAAATCTTGTTCAAATAATTCCATGAATTTATCATAATCCTTTGCCATCTGCTCTTGGATGGCTAGGAATTTCTGTTGTTGCTCATCTACACTTTTCAATCCATTTCTCAAAACTACTAACCTTTGATCTAGTTATTGAAATCTCCTCTTGTCTATTTCAGATACAGTGACAGGAGTAGAAGTAAGATCATCCCTCAACTTCTTTTTCACTCTAGATATCTCAGCAAATTTCTGAACTATCTAAATCCTTTGAGCTACCTGGATTTCAGTAATGTCAAAGATCTGTTGTTGCCTCCTTAGTTGATTCTCATAAATCCTCTTATTCTCATCTTTCAAGTCCTATTGAGAAGTCAAGTTCTGAGAAAGGATAGAAGTGAGATAAGAAGGAAGAGCTGGAGATGGAGGTACAGGAGTAGAAGAAGGATCTAAAGGAGGTACAGAAGGCTCCTGTGAAGAGGAAGGAATATCAGAAGGAAAATCATGATAATGAGAATGAAAATATATAGAAGGCTGATCTTGACCATTATCTAGAGGAGTAGGAGGTGCACTAGAGGAAGGAGCTATGTAAAACCCCGAATTTTCCTTAAATAATAAAATAAATTAATAAATAATATTTATGAGAGTTATAATTGATGGAAATATTTTATTATTGTAGGGGATGATCTAATTAGTGGAGATCCAGAATTAGACGCAAATCTGACCGTCCGATCATGAGATATCGAGGTATGTGTTCTAATTGGGCAGAGTGTATAGGAGAGTTTGCATGTGAGATACATGGGATCAAGAAGTATATATAACAATTAAATAACCTAAATCATACACGTTTGTATTCTCGCTCGTATTGAATAGCCGCAAGAGACAAACATAAACCAAGCCGAAGGAGAAGAAGAAGAAAAGGAAGAAGGAAGGGTGCTGGGTTGTGTTCTTCATCGTCCAGGGATTACCTCGCGCCTGTGAGAACCCTTGTTTGGAGAAGAGGAAGAGAAACCACGCACGAAAGAGGTAGGTGACACCGTTTACACTCATTTTTGTATTTAACGTTCGTTTAATCTTCAAACCATGTTTTTATGATGTAGATATATGTATGATGCATGATATAATCATTACAAGTATTATGGGATTGCTTAGAATAGGAAAAATCACGTTTTGGAAGTGTTTTTGTTCGTTTTTGGACGACCGCCGACCTCGACTGTACTCGGTGATCATCGGCGCTAGTTAAAAATATTAGACCGCCAAAGACCGCTGGAAGACGTACCGTCGGCATCCTATTTTGCACTATCACCGACCACAGACCGCCGGGGCGATCCTGAGCGATCCTAGGCGCTCTGTTCAGATTTTGCAGATTTTTGAAATTTCAAACCCTGATTCAATTCCAAACTATTTTTAGACAATTTTAATGATTAAATAAGATGTTTTAAGACTAAAATAAATTATCTAATTCCCTGTTTTACAGAAAAATAAATTAGGAAGATATTTAAGACATTAGTTGCCAAACTTTGAAAGAAATGGAGAAACCTAGTTTTTGGAAAACCTAACTAGTATTTAATTACTAGAACATCTTCTAAATGACACTATAAACCAGAAAACTTTATAAAGAGAATTCAGAACTCAGATGACCGAATATTGAAGTAATTGACAGATTTAACCTTTATATGCGGCTAGACACCAATTCTTATAGAAATATTATATTTTAGGGAATTTTGGAGTCTAGTGGGCATAGCTGGTTATGGATCCATAGTTGTTGCTAGATAGCTGAGGGATATGTCATTTGGGTTAAGTTACTCCTATATGCGACGCGCTTCCTTTGCAAGTTAGTTTGTCTGGGAAGGTCCTATGTCTGGAGGGACACCCCGGTGAGCCGCTGGTGATTCCCTGTACATGTGGATAAGCGACCATCTCCATGTATTGATTCTGGTGCTGCATGCTGGTGGTACATGCCAACTCTGATGGGTACGTGTGCAATAAGTCAGTGACTACGGCTCTTGTCTAAGCTGCACTGCATGGGACTTGAGTATCATTAGTAGCATTGCTCCTAAGCCGCACGGTGGTATAGCAATTGGTTGAGAATCATCTCAAAAGGTTTATCTATCTTTTAAAACGATGCTACTCACCTCTTGCACGCTTATATCCCAGCAACAGTAAATACTCGAACCATGGCCGATCACGAACAGTCGTTCGTCTAATCAAAATCGACACCCGGATCTTCTGTTCACAAGAGTCTGCCTTGCCTTTCAGTCTGCCTTTCTTCTAAAACCATTGATTACGAACACACCACTTGGCAGGAACTTCCACAGTTATTCTTCCCTCCCAACGAAAACCTAGAACAAAATTGCCACAGCCGCAATCACCAATCGCCTTCAGTACGAGTATACGAGTATTCTCAAAACTAAAACCTAATTTTCCTTAAGTATTTATACCTTCCAAAATTACATTGCTGCTCGACTACTTTTGAAATTCCTTGATTCCGTGTGTGCTCGCCCACCAAAATCCCTACTGTGAGACATGGGAAAAAATCAATTTCCATTGACTTCCTCAATCATCACACGGGATTAAACAAAACAAAGAGTCGCCACCATTCAATTTAGGTGTGAATGGACACCAAAATATTTAATAAGCACAAAAGGCAATTTTAGGGTAAAAATAACCCTCCTAAAAAAAACAACCAGAGATGGGTAAGGGGATTAGGTTATGAACAAGGGAAGGTGTTAGGCACTCCTATTCATCCACACAAGGTGGTTGCCAGGTATTGTTCATGTTAAAAATAAAAGAAAAAGCTTGCTATAAAAATCATGAAAAATCATAAAAAAGACAAAATTGTATGGTTTTTTCATACGAATAGTCTGATTGATCCAGAACTTTCAAATATGATCATACCATTCCTAGGGTTTCATGATCAAAACAAAATTAAGATAAAATCAAATAAAATCGATTTAAAGTGAAAAATCCAAAAATCTGGCTTCAAGTCAAATTCTAGAAATCTAGAAAAATATGATTTTTATAAAATATTTCAAAATTGAACTTGAATAGTCCAGGACATAGATAAAGTCCAAATTTCACATTAAATCAAGAAATATAAACCAAAAATTCCCACGTTGATGAAGAACATCAAAAGGGGAGAATTTAGATCGTAGGGTCTTCTCTCAATAATGAAAAAGGACTCAAAAACCATCTCATGAAACCCTAGAATTTATTTTCAGGCTTCTGAATTCAGATCTACCATATTGATCATGATAAATCCAAGATCTTAGCCTAAAATCACAAAAATTACGAAAACAGTGCTGTAGGTGCAAATATGTGGAAAATCCAAATTTTATAAAAAAGTGGGGATCTCATGCTATAAACATCATGGATTCATGTTAGTCATTCAGATTCATCATAAAAAGCATTCAAACATGATCAAGATATTTAAAGCAGCCACATCTCACAGATTAGAGCACATGGAGGTCTACCCTACGAATCCTCCTGTTCTCTTTTCCCCTAGCTCTCTCTTCATGTTTTACGGCTAGAAAGGATTCTTGAGGTACTTGGAGATAGGTTTGGGTACACAAACACAATCAAAGGCTTTATTCTAGAAAAAAGGGAAAAACAGATATAGGGTTCTATTCTAGGGATCCACTTGTTCTCTTTTCCCCGAGCTCTCTCTTCACGTTTTATGGCTAGAGAGACTCTTAAGGTACTTGGAGGCAAGTTTAGGAATACAAGTACAAAAGATATGGCCTTATTCTACAGCAATAGAGAAGATCCTATTACATCTAGAATTGAAGACAGAAAATAAAAGGGAAAAGGGACTTACCTGGATTGAGCAAGCAAGACAGCAGGGGTTCCTCTTCTTCTCTTGGAGCTTCTTAGACTTCAAATTTTCGTGGCCTTTTGCTCGAGGAAAGGCTCTCTATTTATAGGCAAACCCAGGGGCAAGGCTGGTCCAGAAGGATATATCCTGATCCTCAGGATAGAGTGAAAAACAGAGATAATGCCCATCCATAGCCAACCAAGGTGGCTTCAGCGAATAAAAGACATAATTCGCTCGTTAAAAGGGATATTGGACTAAAGATAAAGCTCGGAAATCGAGAGAAGAATAAAACTCGCACGAGTCTTTAGTGATCGTAAATGAGTTACGGTCCACTGGTGCCCGTATTACCAATACGGGCGCGCCTAACCGTAGAGAGATTTCGGGCGCGACCGGCCCGTGAATAAAATACGGGCAAAGCATGCTTTGTCAGTTTTTATGCATTTTTGACCTGTTTTAAGCTCTAATTACATGTTTTTACTATTTTCTCATTCTGTAGTGCAATTTGGGATGTCTACACCTACATATACCCACAGCTCCTTAAGTTGATACGTCCACATAATTAATTTAAATAAAAATAATTCTTAGCAAAAATCGGGGTTTTATAGTTACACACACACTCACCTTCAAATCCCCCATTACATGCTTTGCCTTTATTCTAAATATGTTCTTTACCTCATTTGCATATTCAATGATGAACACAAAATACACTGATTCTTCTCAATATGATTGTATACTTGTTGCTTCATGTTAATGCGGGTTTTAAGGTGCTTATATAAGAATGCGTATGGTGTGGTCAAGTTGGGCTAAAGAGGAAGACCCTTAGGGTCCCTCACCTTCTTCTTCTCATGAGGAAGGTGAGCAACCTCTAGTACACAGTAATGAGACACTTTTGGTCTCTTTAAGTTGCAGGGATTTCATCCCAATGTGGAGGGGAAGGCCTCTAGCCTCATCCGCTCCCCTCTTTTTGGCTTAAAATCAAACTCAATTAGGTTAATTATGTCATAAACCCTAACTTTAGACCACTGTGGGCTTGCCTGAGGGCCCACAGTAACCCTGATCATCCCAAAGGCCTGTGGAACCCAACCCTCACCAAAAAATTGTAAAACTATAGTTTTCCATGCTTGACCGAAATCTCAGTTCGGTCAAGAATACAACTATTCATAGCTGAAATCCTATACAGGATTTCCAGCATGACTGAGAAAACCAAAAAAATAGCTATTGGGTTGACCGATCTGTCTTTTCGGTTCAACCCAAAGAAAACCAGAAAATTGCATTTTTTGGAATCTTTGTTGTTTTAATCCCTTTTTAATCATAAACTAATAAAATACAATAGGGTTCTAGGTTTCTCCCTAACCCAATGTGGGACTTGGGCCCCTTAATGGGCCCAAACTTGATACCGATGGGCCTTCCAACAGGGCCCACCCCATTTTGACCCATCTTAATGGAATTAAACAAACAAGATAAAACCTAATTAAGGGCCGTACTTCATGAGGCCCAATTAAAGCCCTATTGGACACATGCTTGATGGCCTATCAGGCCCCATCTCTTTATTTAAAGAGAGCCCGTTCATTAAACCAAAAGAAAATAGAAGGGATGCACATCCCTTATTCCTTAAAATCATGGGTATCCTAACCCAAACCTAGGAGATGGGCCCTGTGCGCACCTAAATCTGACCTAGATCGCACACGGGGCGCACGTGGTGTTCGTGCGTGCCTCGGGACTTTTGGAGTCGCCATTGCCTGAGAGGTGCAGGCAGACACGGTGTTTGCCCTACCCGAGTCTAAGTCTGGTCTGCGGCTTTTCAGAGTTCTAGCTAAGTCCTCGGTTACGTCCGGGGAAGCCCTAAGACACCCCGGCCCGCCCCGTCGGTTTGACAGGTCCCTCAGGTCTCCCTGGTTTTTGAGTCAAGCTCACCCTGCCTAGGCCAGCATGCTGCCTTATTTTGGTCTGGTGGGACCCTCTGAAGGTGTGGGTCCCTTTTATTTTGATTTTATCTTGATTTATCTAAGTGAAATGGGTCGGACCCGGGTCCCGTTGGAAGACCCGTGGGCTGCCATGGTTGGGCCTAGGGCCCAGTTGGGTTATTGGGTAACCCTTTTTTGGTTATTTAATTTATTTACAATTTATTTGGGCTTAATGGGCTTGGAATGGGCCCATTAGCCAAGGGTCAAGAGGCCTGGGCCTGTTTACTGAAAACAGGCTTGGTATAGGCCAATCAAAAGTGGGCCCAAGATGCCTTAGTGGGCCCTTCTAGGCCCACAGCCTACAAATGGGCTAAAAATAGCCCAAAGTGCCAATTTGGGTCGGATTAAACCGACTCGGGTCGGAACAAATCCAACCGGGTTGAAAAATTACATTTTTTTATGTTATTTTTAAATCTGCCCGTATTTGCTATATAGGCACACCTTGCCCGTGAATGTAAATCGGTTCGGGCTTGCTCGTGAAGCAAATACGGGCATGCCCGAACCGTTCTGAGTTTACGGGCACCACCAAATTTGTATTTTTGGTGCCGATTCTGCTTGGGATCAGTTCCGTGGCCTCTTTGGAACAATTTGCAACGTCGGTTGGAGTTTTCATCCTCTTCTGTAGCAGTATATTTGTTCTTTTGGGCTTGAAGTTCTTCTCTCCCTTTCTTTTGTGCTCTTTGAAGTGGTGGGTTCATCTTGTAATCACTCATGGCCATCATTAAGAATGGAAAGAGAGAGGGGGACATGGGATACAACAGTTTTTTAAGAAGGACATATCCTTCTATATTAAGTAAACAAAACGAATTAACTAGATTGGTTTAAAGTTTGTCCAAGTGTCCATCTTGATTTAGAATTGCTCTTTCCTCCCTTCAAGTAAGTTCTCTCCCATATTATGCGGAGAACAAATCCACACATAAACAAGGCAAATGAGGTGAGATCAAAACAAATAACGAAGTAGACAATGAATTAAATAGTAAAGATTTTAGAAAGAAACTCATTTAATATACATGTATTGAAGAAGATGTTACCAGAACCTTTGCTTTGCTATTACCTTCTTGAGGTGATGAGTTCTCCGGAGAATTCGGCAGCGCTTCCGCGTCTCCTTGAATTCTTAAATTGGGTTTTGATAGGTTGTTTTGTGCACACAGGGTGAAAGAGGGAGGTTGGGCAGTATTTCAGGGGTATTTTGGGTATTCTGGTGCTTGGGATTAGGGTGGCAGCACTTGGACAGGGGTTGGACGTGGTAACAGCAAGGAAGAGAAGGGGTGGAGGCCTTGGGGTTCAGGCTTGTTGAAATGAGGGGGGGGGGGGGGGTGGGGCCTCTCTATTTATAGGCAAAAAGGGGCGTGCCCGTATATGAAGTACGGGCATGCCTTGCCCGTACTTCAAGTACAGGCGTGTCTTGCCCGTAATTCAAATACGGGTGAAAAACACACATTTCCAAATCTCGCAAAATCGGCCGTACGGGACGCGTGTCCCGCCGTACAGCGACGCGTGTCTTCTTCTAGAAGCTTGCCCGTATTTGAAATACGGGCATGCCATGCCCGTAATTGAAATACGGTCCAGCACGTTTTTAAAATGTTTGGATTTCAAACTTTTATTCAATTTGGTTTTTTGCAAGATTTTCATTTGATTTTTCCGATTATTTTATTAAAAAGCGAGATTCTCTTTATTAAAATATTAATAAACACATTTATTTTACTTATTTAATTGGTTTATTCCATTTTTGGTTGCCTTTTTGCCACATTAGCAGTTTTTCTGAAACTTCAACTGCTCATAACTTCTTCTTCCGGTGTCCGATTTCAGCAAACTTAGTGTCGTTGGAACCGGCTCGGAACCACCTATCCAATGGGATCAAGTTTGGCAGTTGAATTAGGGTCGAGCAATTGCTCCCCAAAAGTTTGACCAGCTCATATCTTTTTCATCTAGACTCCGATTCCAGCAAATTCAGTTGCTTTGGAACCGTGTCGAAATGCTCTTTTCAATGAGATGAAGTTTAATGGCCAAATTTACTTGAATCAAAAAGTCAATTTTTGACCCCTTCAAGGTTTGACTTTTCATTTTTCTTTATTTCGGGGGTGCAAAAATCAGGTGTCTACAGGCCCCAAGCCCATTGCTAGTCCCCTTGGGATCAAGTTAACACAAAGATAAATAAAATTAGAGGGAACCACAGTGGGGCCCACCTAAAGGGCCCACGAATCATTCAGTCCCACCAAAGAGCATAAAGTTCTAATTCCTATTTCTTTCGACCTTAACATAATAATAAGTTAACTTAACCAAATATCCTAAAGGGTTGCTAGGCTTAGACTAAACCCAAAGCAGGACATATGGGCTATCCTTTAGCCCATCTTGGATCTCGTGGGCCTTCCAATGGGGTCTGCCTATTAGACTAAGATCACTTAATAAAGAAGATAAAATTGAAACAGGACCTACACCATTCAAGTAGCCCCACATAGACCTAATCAATGAGTACGTATTTGTTTACGACGGGTGAGATGTAGCGCCTCGAATCTAGGTCTACCCCATCACAGCACCAACCCGTCCCTGAGCGCTACTTGTGGGCTCAATTTGACCTCCTGATAAACAGATGCATGGCAATAAAAGACAATTCATCAGCGTGCACAAGATATGTTGTGTACAGGTATAGCTATCCAATCAAAATACTCACACCTGGATACAAGCTAGCACACCAAAAGCATATAGATCATCTAAAACAAGGGTCACTAGTAACTCTCACTCTCTCTCTCTCTCTAAGTATGATCAACCATGTACAAAAACTATGAATCCAAAAATGTACATAACATCTGTCCCAAAAAGTGATCAAAATGACATAAATAGAAACCCTACATAGGGTGGAAATAATCCTCTGGCCTATACTCCGGATCACCCTGAAAATCTACCCTGATACGCGGCTCACTAGCGGGATTTGTAAACAAAACCGATAAAACAAAACATGCGTGAGACTAACGTCCCAATAAGTAGCACAATGCATGATAAGAAACAGTTTATGCAACTTTTAGATAATAAAGTAACATGCTCATATACAATACGTTCAAACTCTATCAAAATCATGTTAAGAAGCAGTTTAACTATAAAGAAGCAGTTCAATTATAACAATACAATATTAGTATAAAGTGTCTGTAAATCGAGATAACCACCCTCTACCCTTTAACCAAGATTCAAGGCCTAGTGGAGTGCCCCTTAACACTGCTCGATGAATCAAGGTCAAACAGAGTGCCCCTCTACGCTGCCCGATGAAACAAGGCCAACGGGAGTGCCCCTTTACGCTGCTTATTCATAGCACATGCCAAGTGGAATTCCCTATCCACTACCAAATCATACGAAGAACCAAGTCATTATAACAATACAAATCTCACAATTCTAAGCTTCTGGGGTGAATTTAGGTTCACTACCCACAATGCCTCAAAGCTTGTGGTGAACTTGAGTTCACTGCCCCCAGAATCCATATTTGTGGTGGATGCAGGTTCACTATCCCCAGCTAGGGTGAACAATAGTCCACTACCCCCAGCTGAGGTGAACAGCAATCCACTACCCACAAATATCCACGTCTGTGGTAGATGCAGGTTCACTACTCCCAACTAGGGTGAACAACAGTCCACTACCCCCAACTGAGGTGAACGGCAATCCACTACCCACAGAATCAACATGCCATATAGTTCACTACCGTCAAAATCCATATTTGTGGTGGATGTAGGTTTACTACCCCTAATTAGGGTGAACAACAGTCCACTACCCCCAACTAAGGTGAACTGCATTCTACTACCCACAAATATCCACGTCTGTGGTGGATGTAGGGTCACTACCCCTAGCTAGGGTGAATAACGGCCCACTACCCCCAACTAAGGTGAACAGCAATCCACTACCCACAAAATCAACATATCGTAGGCCATATACCATATACCATATACCATATACCATATTCGTATAATTCACAAATGAAATCAATTCCAAATCCTTCAACTCCATTAAAATCAAAAGAAAGAAAATCGTTTCCTTAAAATACCAAATCAAAACCAATCGAAGTAAAAACGTAACCACAAATCTGATTATATTAAACTCAAAGATAAACTAAGTATAATAAGCCTCTAAACACCTAAAATTGTTCATACATGGATTAAAATCGATAAGAACACATCCTACACTGAAAATCTACTCAAAACACCCAAAAATAAATTATCTGTGTGATGGGCACTTAGCTTGGGCGCTTGGGCGACCTAGCTGGGTGCCCCTTTTATTTGACCTGTGGTGGGCACCTAGTAGGTCGCCTAGGCAACCTAGCTGGTTGCCTCCTTTAATTTCTAGCAAACTTTGGTCTCCTAAGCGACCAACATGGGCCACCGAAACCTAACGCTTCCGTAACTTCATTTTTCCCAAATCCACCTACAAAACTCGCTCTATTTCGTTTCAAACACATCAAAAACATCCTTAAACACTCTAGGATCAAAACCCAACAACATTTAGACCCTATACATTCCACAACCCAAATCGATCGTGTAAACCCCAAAAATATCACGTGAAACCAAACGAACGTGGGTTCTTTGTTTAAACAGAAATTTCTTTGCAAACAGTAAGTAGGAAGGGTGCTACTTACCTAGTGATTCGCAATCCGAAGCTAAAGCATTCCCCTTCTTCTTCCTCAACTCCTCTTCTCTCGGTTCTGCCTTTTTTTTTTCCTTCTCACCACCTTTGCTCGAACGATAAGAACCTTCGGGTTCTTCCTCAAGTAATTTATAACCCAATCTTAAACCAATTAAACCGGTCCACTTAAAATGAACCAACCCAAACCAAATCAAACCACCAAACCAAAGGGTTTCTTTTAAGTTTGATTTAATTATCAAATTAAATAATTTAACCTCTATTTTACTCTTAATTAAAATTACTGAAAATTTCAGGATCTTACAATGTACCCTCCTACAAAAGAATTTTATCCTCAAAATTCACATCACAACTGATCACAATAATTTGCTTCATTGTTCTCCTTCCCTACTCATACAATAATTATAGACGTGTCCGCCCATGCTAAGGTTGAGAGAAACATTAAGAGATCACAATAACTTCATTGTTCTCCTTCCCTACTCATAGACGTGTCCGCTCATGATAAGGTTGAGAGAAACATTAAGAAATTCTATCTTAGTTTAACTCATACAATAATTATACAGCACATACTTAGTTTAGTCTTATTATATCAATATTAATATCTCATTTGTATAAATTTAAATATTTAGGTATTTGTCCAGCATTGGCTGATGCTCTACAGTTCCCAAATACAACTAAACGCAATTGGCTCATCGTCCACTAACATGCAATATAATGTACAATAGACATGCAGTGTAATTAAACAATAAAAATTTCTTCATTCTGCATATCAACATCAATTGTTAAACAATTCTATTAATTGCATCGAAGTCAATTTTCATGAATTAAATCATAGTAACTAATTTCTATATTTCCTTTGGGTTATCTGAAAAGTTCTGGATATCACTTCATCATCTCATCCTCTCTTTCCCAAGTAATCACCTTAGTTGGCCAAGGTACTTTTATCAAAGAAATTGTTTTGTTACGCAAGACTTGCTCTCTTTGGCCCACAATTTGAATATTTCTTGATAAATCTGATGGGTTCTCAGGTATCCTAACGGGCATCATATGAGGATCTTCACATAAGTAACTTGAGTAGTAGCCCAGGGATATTAAAAGTAACGAACTTTTGACAACAATCCAGGACAATATGATACTTGGCCATCCAATCCATCCCAAAGATCACATAGAAGTCATCACACATCTGAACCTCCATTAAATCTATCGACATCTTCAAATTTCCCATCTAAACTATGCAATCATGATAAGTTCTTCGGACTGCATCAGATTGTCCTATAAGTGTACTTAGACATACCATACTCTCAGTGATTCTTGAATATGAACGTATGGTGTTTAGGAATGCAGGATCAGCCACAGACGTTTTGCTTCCCGAGTCAAACAAACAAACTACGGTATTACCCCCAATATTTAACATACATCCTATAAATCTTTCATCTACTAATCCTTCTTCGGTTGATTCCTCCTGAATTGGATTAGGATCTTCCTCAATTGATATCCTCTCAGTTATTTCTATTTCCTCTGATTCCTCATTACTAGAATCTTTTTATTCACTAGGATCCTCTTCTTCACTTAATAGCAGTTCTTTAGATGAATTTCCCTTTTGATCAACCATGTTGTTTTTAACTGTATAACAACACAATAAAGTGTATTGCTATACAACTCCATATATCCTAAAGCAAACTAAATAATACAACATAACAATTAACACAGTTACTCTTATAATAGTATCCAATAATTCTATTGGTATCACCATGATTATCTTGCCCTAATATGTTTAACAAAATCAATTGGTTTCAAATTATTAAATATGTACTTACTTAGATCTCAACAATTTATTTTACTAAGATTCAAACATTACAATAATTCCAAAATATAATCAAAATAATGCATACAATTGATACTACAATTAGAATAAAGAAAGAACACAAGTATAATAATTAAACAACAGATAAAGAATCTACTATAATAGAAATAATACCCTCGACTAGACTTGGAGTCTCAGACTCTGGCCTTTAGTAAACATCCTATATGGTTGCTTTGAGATAGGATGTGTGCCAGGTAAAAGTTGAATCTTAGATTCAATCTCTCTTGAAGGTGGTAAACCTGGTAACTCATCAGGAAACACATCCGCAAACTCACAAACAACTGGCATTCTACCCGCATCAGAATCTTTGTCTTTTCCTGCCTCTACCTCTATTGGAGCCACTAAGCTGACTCGGTATACGACCCTTCACTTTTGAAGCAATGAATAGGCTAATCCATACTACTAACTGTGATTGTCTTATGAAAACAGTCAATAGTCACGAAATATAGCAACCCAATTCATTCCCCAAATCACGTCAAATTCCCCAAAATTCAGGCCTATCAAGTCATTGGGTAACTCCAACTGGCCTAGTCTGATCATGGCATCTCTATAGATTGTCTCAACCCTACTGGTTTCTACAAATGGTGTGCATACAGTTAAAACAGTGTTCAAGGATGCAGACATCAATCAAATACGATTTGCACACAAGGGAGTAATGAATGAACAAGATGCGCTGGAATCAAATAAGTATATAACAGAACGGCCACATATAAAGATAATACCTCCAAAAAGTGCTGGGGCATCCAACTCAGGCTCTGGCTCCGGCTCTGGCTCCTCGTGAGCAGCGATAGCATAGGATCTAGCCTGAGGCCCTGGTCGTGGAGCTGCGGGCTGTGACCTCTGATCATATCTCTGTGGTCCTCCTAAGCCTGCTGGCCTACTCTGCTACTTTGGGCCTACCAGTGCTCTCTGATCCAGCCGTGGACTCTGGAAATGAGGTGGTGCTACAATAGGTTGTACCAGTCAGGTCTGTAACCGCTGGTAAGTGGCAGGATGCAGGCACTCTGCAATGTACTGTCTGTGAAACCCCATTCCAATATCCCTAGCATACCATAACCATTGAGCTTGATGTGTAGGTGAAGCTGGAGCAGCTCAAGCCTAAAGCCAGTCAAAGTGGCTAAGCCCGGGCTGTCGGCAGCCTGTGAAGGTGAGCAACTTCTATTTGGTTAAATGAAATCCCCTAAGTGAGAAAATTTGCTAAGTGTTAATTGGATTTGTGCAATGTAGGATAGGGGGAGCATGGCAAACTTGTAAATAGGGAGCCTTGTTAGAAAGCCACTTAAGAGAAAAACCAAAGCAAAGAGCCCCATACAACTAAACCCTTTTTCCTCTCTTCCTCCTCTCCCACTCATCTTCTTCACCTCCTTCTCATCACTTTTCTTCCCATTTTCGTCCTCCATCCCTTTCCAACTCATTGGAGGTGTTGTTGGTAAGCAAAAAGAAAAGAACCCAAGAAAACCCATTTTCGTTTGAGGTTTGGAGTGTTGAGATTTGTGGAATCAAGCAAAAGAGGAGCAAGGAGCTGTTCGTGAGTTGCAATAGAGGTTATACAACTTGCTCAAGTGATTGCAAGAGGTAAGCAACACCACCCCAACCCTTATTTCATGATTTCGGCCATTTTCGTATGTGGAATGTGAATGTTAGGGTTGAGATGTGAAAACAAGTTATAGGGCCAATAGGTGAGTTTTCTTTGAGGGGTTTTGTAAGTAGAAAGTTTCTACACATGCTAGGAGTAATTTCAAGCCCAAAAACACTTAGAACAAGTGAGATTTGAGAAAAACCCTAAATCCCCAAAAATCGGATTTCGCGAGCTGCTGAGAAAACACAGCCGATCGAGCAGTCGCTCGAGCGGTCATTAGGTGGTAGTGTTGAGTAGCCTTAGATAGAGTTTTAAGTCATGGCCGCTCGAGTATCGCTTGAGCGACTGTTCTAGCACCCTGTTTTAACAGAGAACCCAAGAGAAAATTTTCTAGCTGCTCGAAGTCGGTTCGAGTGCCCCTACCAGAATTTCCAAAATTTACACTTTTAGCCCAGATTGAACCACCCTTTGTTTTTGTCCAAATCCAACTTATGGATAAGTGAGAGTTAGGTGTTTAGAAGGTGTTCCAACTAGAAGTAACTCAAAATTCCAAATACTATAGATTTTGGGTACGTTTTCCCAAAGAGGGTCTTACCGAGAGTTTCTATCCCAGAATAATATAGAAATAGGATAACTTGATTTACCACCTCAAACACTTTACAATTAACCATTAGAAGTAGAAATCAAGAACCGAGACCGAGATATACAAGTATCAAAAGAATTGAGGCATAGGTTGCCCAAAATGAGCCAAGAAGAGTAGAAAACTCTGGAAACCAAACTTTACCCTTGAATACCAAGTTGAGTACACCACACCTGGAATTATTGGCTTCGGCCTAATATTTGACCCACGATATGAAGGGCATAGGCCTATGTTACAATTTCCCCACCCAGGGCTTTGGCCTTTACTTGCACCATGAAATGAAAAGGGCAGTCGCCCATGATCATTGATTATAAAAGAGAAGGGCAGTGGCCCATTGTCATTGACACTAGGAATGAAAGGGCAGTGGCCCCACTAACATTGATTATTGAACAAAGGGCTTCAGCTCTACACCTTTGACCTGAGTTGTATAAGAGGCAGTAGCCTAGAAGTTCACGGGATTTAATTTGGGCATTGGCCCATGTGTTGGCATTCTACATGGGCAGTTCACCTCAATTGGGGGTAGTGAACTATTGTTCACCTCAATTTGGGGGTAGTGAACTGGCCCCATCACCACAGTGAATATTGGTAAGCAATATATGCCATTCACCTCAATTGGGGGTAGTAAACCATTGTTCACCTCAATTTGGAGATAGTGAACTGGCTTCATCATGACAGAGAATATTGATTGGTAATGCATGCTGTTCACCTCAATTGCGGGTAGTGAACCAAGGTTCACCTCAATTTGGGGGTAGTGAACAAGCTCTTCCACAGCAGTAAGTCTTGGTGGGTAGATGGATCGGTTCATCTCGGTTAGGGGTAGTGGACCTTTGTTCACCTTAGCCTGGAGATAGAGAACTCATATCCTCCACGCAAGCTTGGGATCCGTTACATGTATTATGATGTTTATTGATTGCATATGATTTAAATTGCTGAACTGTACACTGAAGCACATGCATGCACTATTGTATGACACATGAGATGCCGTGGATTTTATCGTATTAAAAACTACCCGCATGTCATGGTTTCATCAAGATATAATTGCATGAACTGGGTTTTATCGAATCATGCATGTGTTGCTTACTGAGACATTCGTCTCACAGTTGTTATCTATCTTATTTTTCAGATCCATCGACATCCAGTGTGAAGGACCGGGCTGGGGATAAAGGAAAGGAAAAGGCCATTGGGTATAGAGAGGAAGACTATTATAGGCCTTAGGATTTTTATCTTGTAATACATGTTAGTTTTGAAATGTAAAACCTTTACCTTGAGAGGAGTGACTAGTCACCCAAATGTTTTGTAACTAAACTCTCATGTCTTATTTCATCTCAAAGGTATATATATATATACGATCACACTTTTGATATGCACATGTATGAACTGTTGCACTTGCACTTGTAGTGAAAAGTTTTAAATTATTCTGTGTTTTGTTAAGAGTAATGGCCCACTTGCCGCGGTCTGGGACGGGTTGTGCCTTGGAGGGGCAGGCTTGGTTCCGGGGCATGACAGTGTCCATGATGTCCACATCGGTAACAGGCTCCAGGTGTAGCAAAACATGGACCAGGGATGTGATTTTGTCGGCATTTAAGACAGCCACCATCAATGGGGCTACCACTCTGCCCTCCAGAAGACCCTGCTCCCCACGATTACCTCCTCTGGTCTGGGTACCCTATTCTCTGCCTCTTATCTCCAAAGTACCTCTGCTCCATAGCTGGTCGAGGTGGCACTCTCCTCCCTGCCATCTCTCTCCCATCCTCTGACTGGTAGATCTCTCTGCCATTGATGCTCTGCGGACAGTCTCATAGAAGCTGCTGCTCAGAAACATCTCCACTCGGTCCTTAATGTCGGGCCTAAGACCTCTCTTAAAGTGCCTAGTCTTTTTGGCCTCTGTGTCTACCAAGTGTGGGGCAAATCGAGACAACTCTGAGAACTGTGCCTCATACTGAGCTACACTCAAATCTCCCTAAGCAATGGTAAAAAATTCAGCCTCCTTTTGGATTCTCACCTCCTCCAAAAAATAATGAAGGTAAAAGCGGTCCTTTAACTCCTCCCAAGTCAAATGAATCCCTGCCTCAGTCACCTACTTCGTATAGACCTCCACCAGTGCTATGCCTCCCCTTTCAATCACATAGCTTGCCAATCTAACCTTGCAATCTTCTCTGCATTCAATTGCCTCGAAGATTTTCTCGATGCGCATTAGCCATCTTTCCGCTTCCATAGGGTCGGCATGACCATGGAAGGGAGGTGGGGACATCTTCCTAAATTCCCCCATAGCATTTGGTGCATGCACATCTCCTTCTTGCCCTTGCTCCCCAGGATTTCTGGGCTGATAATGCCCATGCTGCTGATTTACAGCAGCTTGCTACTAGAACAGGGCCAAGACTTGTCCAAAAGCGCTCCATACAGCATCCATCTGAACTACAGGAGCTGGGGCATTAGGTGGAGCATCCACCGGGGCATCAGCTGGAGCCTCAACTAGTACAAAGTCGGCTGCCGCTGCTGGTCTACGGGATCTACCCCGTCTCACCATGTTCAACTGCATTACAAAGAAACTTAAATACACACAGGAACTCTCATCCTAATAACAATGACTTAGAGGGGTCTATCTAGCGTACACTCATTCCCATAAACCATCCTAAGGCTTTTAATTCATATGTTGGATCAATTTTTCTCTGATACCATAACTGTAGTGCCCCGAATCTGGGTCTGACCTATCACGGCACCAACCCGTCCCTGAGCGCTACTTGTGGCCCAATTCGATCTCCTGATAAACAAATGTATGGCAATAAAAGACAATTCATCAGAGTGCACAAGATATGTTGTGTACAGGTATAGCTATCCAATCAAAATACTCACACCTGGATACAAGCTAGTACACCAAAAGCATATAGATCATCTAAAACAAGGGTGACTAATAACTCTCACTCTCTTTTTCTCTTTCTCTCTCTCTCTCTCTCTAAGTATGATCAATCATGTACAAAAGCTATGAATCCAAAAATGTACATCACATCTATAATGCCCCGAACCCAGGTCAGTGCAAAACCGGCACCCAACCCGAACCCTGTTCGCTACTGTAACAACCCAAGTCTGGTTCAACAACCAAACCCGAGGTGTTACCACGAAGCTGGGGTCAGATACAAACTAAGATTCACAATAAATTTTAAAGTTAGTTAATTACATCAGAGTTCTAGTGGGAAATAAAACAATTCTTTATTCAATTTAATCGAATCAGTTTACAATAAAAATTTTCTAATCAAAATGTGGACAATAATATCAATTACAATTCTACCCATCAAATAAACCCCATCTTCACGATCTCTCTAAGCAAACCTGAAAAATAGGTGAAAACGGAGTGAGATTTACACCTCAGCAAGTAGTAGGTGCATGCAATTAGAACAGTCTAATTTTAAACAAACAGTCATGAGGTATGCGATTAATCAACGATAAAGCGATGAATTCAGGTTATCAATGGCAATTCCAAATAAAGCGTTAGAATATGCAATCAGACGTAAAATACCAACAAAGTATGTTATCGATAAATAAATTGACGAATAGAGATAAAACACGTGTCACTGCAGGACTCACAAAGATGATAAGTTTTTGAGATGACACTCGACCAAATGCTATACCATCGTACAACTGAGAGCAATGCTACTAAGACACTCAAACCCGTCAACATCACCTTAGATAGGAGCTGTAGTCATCGACTTATTGCGCACGAACTCAGCAAAGTTGGTATGTACCACTAGCATGCAGCACCAAAATCAATACATGGAGATGGCCGCTGATCCACATGTACAGAAATCACCAGCGAGGCTCGAAATAACCCTACAGACATTGGACCCCCCATTGCAAACTAACTTGCAAAGGAAGCGCACTCGCACAAGGAGTAACTCAACCCAAACAAAATACCACTTAGCTAACCAGCCAAAACTATGGATCCATAACCAGCTAAGCCCATTGACACAAAACACGATAAAACAACATACGGGAGGACATGCTACTGTAGGAGGCATACACACCTTTACCTGTAAAGGATTACACATCTCTACAACAGAGGATTACCCATCTCTGCTGTAAAAGCTAGTATCAACTCAATCACAGGAGCTGTATCACCCAACCGTAAAAGAAAAGTGAATAACATCATACCACATACCAATCCATACCAAAATATTCAATTCCAAGAGAAAACCATGATTCAATCCTTAAAAACCCAAAATAAAGCCTTTTCAGAATAACATATGCAATTTCCCAATTATATTCAAAATAAAACTCATGGATCATTAGTTCGATGAAAATCAGAGTTTATACAATCCCAGAACCCAATATTCATATTTAAAGCACAAACAAAAGTAATTCAAGTCTTGCTTAGAGTTTTCCTTATTAATCCCCTTATTATAATCCAAGTTTCCTTATTAATACCTAAGATAGCATCTATTTCAATTTTCTGTATTTTTAAGTTCCAGCATATTCTACAGACCTAAAATATAGTTTAGAAGGTAATTTTAATCCATAAATACAAGCTAGTATTATTCCTATTGTTGTTACCTTCAATTTAGTCCTTTTCATACTCTAACCTATCCTTAGAACTTCCAATTACTTGGTTATTTACAAAATATAATTTTATAAATTTCTATACCTCAATTAGGTCATTATAAAGTTGATAGAATGATTATCTTACTAGAAAAATTACTAGGTATTTAATCGTATTACAAAAATCCCCAAAACCTGAATTTTTTGCAAAGAGCGCCTACCTCCGCTGTCTAGGTGATCCTGGGCAGTCCTAGGCGCTAATTCAAATTTCAGTTAAAATTTCCAGATTTTCCAATTTCGGATTTTTAGGCTTTTGCTATAAGTTTAATCAATCTAAATTAATCTACTAACATTCTAAATCATACCTAAATCCCTCTAGATTAATTAGTGTCAATGAAACACCATCCTACGATTGTTTACATAATCAAACCAAGATTTCTTCATTACTTTAGCAAATCCTTCAAGTACACAAAACTCTAAAATATAAACCATTCGATTCCATGTAAAATCCTTTCCGGCTAATCAAACTAAACCATAATAAATCACAGAAATCAAAACCATGTAGTTCCTCCAGTTTTCAAGGGTTGCTACTTGCCTCATACGCTAAAATCCATCTTCCTTTGAAGTTTCTAATTCTGGACCCAACTTCTGCTCCCAATCGCACTAACCTAGAGTTCTCCAATTCCAATCTCCACCGTTCATATTGTAGATCCATCAGTCGTGACCAAACCCTCTAAATTTGAAGTTGATCCACTGTCCGGATTTTCCCCAATCGCGATTTGATAGAGACTGGTCGGACATCTCCAGCAACCTTCTTCTTCCTTTCTCTCGGTCTTTTCTCTCAATATTTAACCCACGAAAATTCTCTCTTGTCTCACCTTACTCTCATATTTATACTTGGCTTTAGAAGTGCTAAACCAACCCTAATAGGCTCCTTTAATTGGGCTAGCCCAAGAGTGGTCTAGTTAAAGTTTAACTCCTTTTAATTAATTCCTACTTTTTCTCCACCTTCTATTTTTCTACCAATATTACTATACTAATTAAATTTTCTTATTATCTAAACCCTCCTTAAAACCTAATTTCGTGCCTAACACTCTCTTAAATCCTAAATATCACCTAAAACCCAAGTTAGTTAATTTTCCTCCCAATTAAGACCCAAATTTACCTAATTACCCTTTTCCTCTTTTAGGCTTTTATTACTTCTTTTTAATTTCTAACTTGACTAAATAAATTATTTTATTCTATTTTCTAATCCTAATTATTGTTTAATGATTTATTTCATAATTACCCTCTTCTGAAAATCACCAAAATACCCTTTTTACCCTTCTAGGCTAATTTCCTTAAAAGTTTTTCTTTATTTACCAATGATTAATTGATTGAATTATTAATCTTCTAAATTCTCACTTCTTATCTTATTTATAACTTAAACTTATTTACTTATTTATTTATGCCCTAATTATTATGTTAAAATCCGGGGTCTTACAACATCTATCCCAAAACGTGATCAAAATGACAAAAATAGAAACCCTACATAGGGTGGAAATAATCCTCCGGCCTATACTCCGGATCACCCTGAAAATCTGCCCCGATACTTGACTCACCAGCAGGATCTGAAAACAAAACACGCGTGAGACTAACGTCCCAGTAAGTAGCACAATGCATGATAAGAAACAGTTTATGCAACTTTCAGATAATAAAGTAACATGCTCATATACAATATGTTCAAACTCTATCAAAACCATGTTAAGAAGCAGTTCAATTATAACAATACAATATCAGTATAAAGTGTCTGTAAATCGAGATAACCACCCTCTACCCTTTAACCAAGATTCAAGGCCTAGTGGAGTGCCCCTCCACGCTGTTTGATGAATCATGTAAAATCCCAGATTTTAGCAATAAATAAAAATTAATTATTAAATAGGCTAATCAGGCTAATAATATGCAGGAGATGAGATATTGGTTCAAACCGGAGGAGTTCAAATTGAACCGGAGAAAATTGAGGAACCTATCTAAGGTAAGAGCTTGATTTTGGATTAAGTATAAATTCTAATTTGATGATTGGTTAATACTGTAGGATATAATTGATAAAAATAAAATATAAAGAGTGAGGGAGTGGTCGAACCCATAAAGTGAGGGTTGACCCAGATCTGCTTGGGGTGAGTTTTAAATTGGGTTGGGTTGGTGTTGGTTGTTTTGATAAGTGAAGGGGGTATTTTAGTAAATAAATAAGAAGCCTTTAAATAACCTACTACTGCATGCGACCAATTCATGTTTGGAAAAGAAAACCAGCCGCACGTCCAACCTCTCTCTTCTATTCTTCAACTCTCCCATAGGAAGATCAAGCCCTAATCCTAAGCAACCTTTTGGAGCAGGCTTTTCAGAAGAAGGAGAGGATTTTCATTCAAAGTTTCAGGAAAGTAATAAGTTATAAAAAGTTTTTTGTTTTGGGAGTATAATTCGTGGAAGAGAGTTCTTAAAGATGTGTGGTTTGATTCAGAGGAGATAGGGGATTGCTGAGTTCGTTTAGATCTTCTTGAGGATGATTCACAGTGCTATTAGAGAAGGATTTAAATCTTAGAAGAAGTAAGTAGTCCCTTTAGCTCTAGCACAAAAGAAATTCGTTTTTTTAATCGATATTCATGTTTATTCAGAGATTTGATGAGTTGTTTTTGTTATTTATGATGTTTTATTTGTTAGCAATTGTTCTAGCATGTTTATAAAGTGTTTTAGCATGATTTAGAATGGATTTTATGCACTGGATATTGAGTTTTGCGAATTTTTAACGTAACGGGCCGCTTAAGCAGTAGCTCGAGCGCCCTTTGTTTGCCTTTGGAACCCGAGAGCTATTTTTCCTGGTTAATTTATCGCCTGAATAGTCGCTCAAGCGACCAACCCTAAAAAGACCAAACTGTTAGCCATTTGAGCGCCCGACTGCCGCTCGAGCGCCCTGTCTGTCAGAATTTTGGAAATTTGCCTTTCAACCTAGTTTTCACTACGGAGGTATTTTTATCCAAATTTAACCTATGTACCATCAAGATTGGGGTATTTGGGAAGTGTTTGCACAGGCGGATGTTTAAAATTCAATTTTATAAAGATTTTGGGTAGATGTTTCGAAAGAGGCACTTTTACTTAATACCATTGTTCTAAATGTTTCTATTTTTAAACAAAGATGATTTTAAGGGTTCCTACACCTGTATTTGGTCTATCTGGACATGTTTTGAGTTCCGAATGATTTTACGTATACCTGGATTATTTTACCCATTGAAACCGTGATCTTGAAGCATGTATTTGACTCCACTGGTGTAGGGTTTTGGAGTCACATTTGTGACAAGGCAGGTGCCTGGCTTATAGCTTCCGCAAGGTGGATTTGGTTATTGGTATTTATATCTTCGGTCCGTGTACTCGGCGGGATACTTACTCGATTCGTGTACTCAGTGGGAAGATGGTTACTTTTCGTTATCCTCAGTCCGTGTACTCGGCAGGATACTTCCTCGATCCATGTACTCGATGGGAAAATGGTTACTTTTGGTTATCCTCGGTCCGTGTACTCGGCGGGATTGTAACGCCCCGGATCCGTGTTGTTCAATAAAGATATAACACGTCTCACAGAGTGTTAAGGATCTTAATCACCTAAACTAAACCATATCAGAGTGAACAATCATACTTTATCTAAGAATTCAATATTCAACTTAACTAAGATTAAATGGTTCAACCTCAAACTACTTTATTACACCTCAAAAATGTAATTAATTCAAAAATTCAATTCAAGAAATATAACCTACAGATCTAAGGAATGTAATAGTAATCTTCCTCCCTATATGTCTCAGTCGGATCTACCCCAGTAGTCGCCTCACCTCGAGTATCTGAAAATCAAAACAAAAACAAAAGAGTGAGATACGAATATCTCAGCGAGTAGCATATGCATGCATAAATAGTTAACCACAGTTCAAATTTATGCATCGATAAATAACCAGTACGATTAAGTAACCAAAAAAATCTCCAAGTTTAAATCCAAAACCAATAATCGTTTCCAATCACATTTCAATTCAATACTGACAACACATCTATTGGTCAATGTCATGACTATTGTTAAGTTGATAAATTAATATGCCAAGTAGACACTCCACACCTCCATGTACACAGTTCCGGCCTACTCAGGGTTTCGGAAACTTTGAAATGACGGCCTACTCCCCGGGTTTCAGCATTGACAACCAGGCCTACTCAGGGTTTCTGGCTGCTCTACACCGGTCGTGGCAACACACAAGGCCATGCAATTACAACAACCAACAAAATCATTACATTACTAAGCTTAAGCATGGATCCAGGACAAGCTAAACGAAAACAGCAAACCAACGTATAAACTCAACTCTGACATCATATTAAATCAACAATACTCATCATCATGCACAACACAACATAGCTCAACACATGTCCCTCTGGACCAGAACAGTACCTCATGTACCTTCAGTATTTACTCAAATCTCATAACACAAGACCATTGGTAATAAAACCCATTTACTCACACCAACATAAACTTTACAAATGTAGTTTGGCACTTTTAATCAAGTAAAAGCCAGATTAAACAATTCTCATTCAAGGAACAAGTGTATAACAAAAAGAGAAATAATCATGAACTCCTAGTGTTTTGGAAATATAACATCACCTACCGATAACCCTAAAAATTCACTTCACAAACTCTTAAGGATTTCCAATAATAGCACTTAATAATCTCAGAGTGTTTGAACAGGTAATAATATTTCTAAGGTCCTAAACAAGTCAATAGCTAAGTGATTGAACCCTCAAAATATCAACTCTAGCTTGATTTGGTCAAATTTCACATTTCGGCAAAGTATTGGGGGTTTGCGCTGACCTCTAGCGCTTGGCGCGAGGTCGGCGATAACTCAGTAAAACAAAACACTTCGCGCTAACTCCCAAAAAACCAGGCGTGAGATAGGCGCGAGATAGGTGCGAGATAGGCGTTAAGGAAATTAGGTCTCGCGCTTAACGAAAACGGTCGGCGCGAGCTCGGCGATAAGGAAGTTTAGTTCTCTCGCTGACTAAAACTAGTTGGCGCTAGGTAGGCGCAAACCCGGCGGATACCCCCTACGATTTTCAACTCTCTGTTAACTCTAGATCGCCATGACTGACCCAATTTTTAATGTCTGTAACAATTTTCCTAACCTCCTACTATCCCCAGAAGACGTTTAAACAAGTTTTAAAATTATTCTAAACACATTATAGTTTATCTCTAGAAATCGTCCCAAAACCTCACGTTCGACACTGTATTTCCAGAACTTATGCAATACGACTAAACTCAATGATCAAAACCAAAAACCCAGATTAAAACGATGCTACTCACCTCTTGCACGCTTAAATCCCTACAACAGCAAGTACTCGAACCCGAAAAACCCTCAGTCGATCGCCAACAGTCGCTCGTCTGCTTGCTATCGTCGCCCACTTGCTCCTCTGTTCGCAAGAGGAAAACTCTTCTGAAAACCTTGATTCGAACACACAGATTGGCAGGAAAAACTAACAGTCTTCTTCTCTCCCAAAAACCTAGATCAATAGCCGCAATCGCCTTCAACACAAGTATACGAGTATTGTGAACCCTACGAATCTAATTCCTTAAGTATTTATACTTACCATACTTATATTGCCACTCGACGAGTTTTGAAAATCCTTGATTCCGTACATGCTCTCCCATCGAAATTTCCTACATACACACAGGCTATTAAGTTTATTCTTCCAAATAAATAATAAAAACATGTAGAAAATATCGGGGTTTTACATTCTCCCCCTACAAAAATTTCGTCCTCGAAATTTACCTCAAGAGGAATCGAATAACTCCGGATACTTCTTCTTCATCTCTTCTTCACCTTCCCAAGTGCATTCTTATGTGGTATGATTCTGCCATAGCACTTTCACCAAGGGAACAACTTTGGTGCGAAGAATCTGCTCACGACGATCTAGGATTTGAACTGGTCTCTCCTCGTATGTCAGATCCTCCCGAATCACTAAAGGCTCGGGATCTATCACATGGCTAGGATCCGCTATGTACTGTCGTAACATGGATATATGGAATACATCATGTACTCCTGACAAAGCTAGCTTATAAGCCACCGGGTTAATCTCCTTCACAATCTCAAATGGGCCAATAAAATGTGGAGACAACTTCCCTTTCTTCCAAAATCTCAAAATACCTTTGGAAGGTGATATCTTCAAAAACACTCGGTCTCCCACTTCAAATTTCAGCTCACGTCGTCGGGTATTTGAATAACTTTTCTGACGACTCTGCGCAGTCAACAACCACTGTCTAATCAACTTCACCTTCTCCATGCTGTCTTGTATAATCTCAGGCCCAAAGTACTGCTTCTCACCTACCTCCACCCAACATACTGGAGATCTACAAATCCTGCCATAAAGTACCTCATAGGGTGCCATCTGTATGCTAGCTTGATAGCTATTGTTGTAGGCAAATTCTGCTAAGTGTAAATACTTACTCCAGTTGCCACCCCAATCCATGACACAACACCTCAACATATCTTCCAAGGTCTAAATAGTTCTCTCGGACTGACCATCAGTCTGTGGATGGAAACTAGTGTTAAAACTCAACTTAGTTCCCATGGCCTCCTGGAAACACTGCCAAAAATGAGATGTGAAACAGGAATCCCTATCTGATACAATCGATACTGGGACTCCATGCAATCTGACTATCTCCCGTGTATATAGCTCAACCAATGATGCTAAATTCTGGGTGATCTGATAAGGCAAAAATTGAGCTGATTTTGTCAGCCTATCCACAATTACCCATACGCCATTGTGGTTCTTAGCTGTAGGCGGTAGCCCATTCACAAAATCCATCGATATATGCTCTCATTTCCACTCGGGAACCGGCAAAGGTCGCATCAAACCTGGAGGTCTCCTGTGCTCTGCTTTCACTTGCTGGTATGTAAGGCATTTGGCTACATATTCTGTAATGTACTTCTTCATGCCCGACCACCAATACACTGACTTCAGATTCTTGTACATCTTGGTACTACCCAGGTGAACTGCATATTTAGACCTGTGACTCTCGTCTAATATCAATCCTTTGACTTCCACATTATTTGGAACACAAGTCTGCCCTCGGAATCTCAACAATCCATCTTGAATCTCAAAATCCTTTGCAGCCTCATCACCCTTCTCCACTAACCCCTTGATGCGTATCAAATCGGAATCTGCCAATTGACCTTCACGTATACGCTGAATCAACTCTGGCTCAGCCTGAACCCTTGCCATAATCAATCCATGCTCATGAGTGCTGAACTCCCCTGGCCAATCTACAACAGTATCTACTAAACTGCACTGGCTAGCCATGAAAGTAGCTAGTGTGGCCACCTCCTCCTGATAAACACCCCTATGGCTCAATGCATCTGCCACCACGTTTGCCTTGTCAGGGTGGTAATGAAGAGTGAAATCATAATCCTTTAGGAGGTCCATCCATCTCCTTTGTCTCATATTCAGCTCTCTCAGGGAAAATATATATCTCAAGCTCTTGTGATCTGAGAATATCTCGAATTGGGCTCCTATCAAATAGTGCCTCCATAGCTTGAGTGCAAACACAATCGCTGCTAACTCCAGATCGTGTGTAGGATAATTCTTCTCATGAGGACGTAGCAACCTTGAAGCATATGCTACAACATGCCTCTGCTGCATCAAAACACAGCCCAACCCTACTCGAGAAGCATCACAATAAATCGAAAATCGCTCACTCACTGATGGTACAATCAGAACTGGAGCTGAAGACAGTTTACCCTTCAACTCTTGGAAGCTAGTCTCACACTTGTCATCCCATTCAAACTTCACTGCCTTCTTAGTGAGATTGGATAAAGGTGCTGCCACTCTGGAAAAGTTCTCTATGAACCTTCTATAAGAACCAGCCATCCCTAAGAAACTCCAAATCTCTGTCACAGATGAAGGTCTAGGCCAATCTGCAACAGCCTGAACTTAGCTGGATCCACTGCTATCCCATCTCCAGAAATCACATGCCCCAAGAAGCTCACCTCTCTCAACCAAAACTGGAACTTACTGAACTTTGCATACAATCTGTGCTCTCTCAATGTCTGCAATACAATCCTGAGGTGCTGAACATGATCCTCTCTACTCCGAGAGTACACCAGAATATCGTCAATGAAAACAACCACAAAGCTGTCCAAGTATGTGTGGAATACCCGATTCATCAGGTTCATGAAGACAGCTGGGGCATTAGTCAGCCCAAATGGCATAACTAGAAACTCATAGTGCCCATATCGAGAGCGGAAAGCCGTCTTCTCTATATCCTCAGGTGCTACTCTCAATTGGTGGTATCCAGATCTCAAGTCGATCTTAGAAAACCAAGACGCTCCCCTCAACTAGTCGAACAAGTCGTCAATCCGAGGTAACGGATATTTGTTCTTAATGGTGACTTGGTTCAACTGGCGGTAGTCTATACACATCTGCATCGACCCGCCCTTCTTCTGGACAAACAGGACTGGTGCACCCCATGGTGACACACTGGGTCTAATGAAGCCCTTTGCTTCTAGCTCATCCAACTGCTTTTTCATCTCTTGATTCTCAGGTTGTGACATTCTGTAGGGAAGTTTGGACACAGGTGCTGTACCAGGTAAGAGTCATATGCTGAACTCGACCTCTCTAGATGGTGGTAATCCTGGCAAATCCTCGGGAAATATGTCCTCAAACTCCGATGCCACAGGCACACTAGAGAGACTAGGTGCCTCAGACTTTACCTCCTCAACCTCAATGGACTCCACCAAACTGATCCTTGTACTCAACCCCTCACAAAGGAAACAGTGCACAAGCTTATCTGGCTGACACACCATAATGGTACCCCTATAGCAGTCTATGTTCGCATGATGTCTAAACAGCCAATCAATGCCTAAGATTACATCAAACTCCCCAAATTTCAGCTCTACTAAGTCTCCTGGCAACTCCAAAGAACCCAACCTGATCATGCAATCTCTAAATACGATCTGTACTCTAGTGGCCTCCCCCAATAGTGTGTGTACAAGTAACTCAGACTCAAGTGTGGCAGGGATCAGACCAATACGACATGCACAATGAGGAGTAATAAAAGATCTAGAAGCACCCGAATCAAACAAGCATATAGCTGATCTACCATGTATGAAAAGAATACCTCCTGTAAAACCCCAATTTTTTTTTTGCTAAGTTTTTTTTATTTAAAGTTAATTACGTGTGCATATTAAATTAAGTAGATGAGGGTATATGTAGGGTTCTCGGTGGGCGAGCATACACGGAATCAATGAAGTTCAAAGGTTGTCGAGCGGCAATTCTTCTTATGGAAGGTATATATATTTAAGGGAAATTAGGTTTTTGTTTGGAATACTCGTTTTACTCTTGCTCGTAACCGAAGAGATTGGCGATTGCAGCTCTCAGTTGGCGATCTAGGGTTTCGTTGGGAAGAGAAGGGAACAGCTACTGGATTTGTGGTGTTGGTGATCAAGGATCCAGAGGGTTTTTCCTCTTGCGAACAGAGTATCATCTGGGTGGCGTAAGCAAGCACGCAGACGGACTGTTGGTGATCGGCCGTGGTTTGGAATATATTTGTGCTGGGATATAAGCGTGCAAGAGGTGAGTAGCATCGTTTTAAAACTGAGGTTTTGTGTTTATTCGTGAGTTTATTCTGATGCATCAGTGATTTCTGAGTTTTCTGGAAGAAGCATGAGTGAATTCTGAGTTTCTGGAAAAACTTCGTCCGAGCATGAGTTTATTATAACTGAATGATGATAAATAGAAAATATGTTTAGATTAATTTCAAAACTAGTTTGAATGTGTTTTGGGGAGATTAGGAGACTAAATAACTAGTTACAGACCGAAAAAGATCGGCCAGAGTTGGAGATCTGAAAATAACAGAGAGTCAAAAAATACAGTGAGTATCCGCTCACTTGGCGCTCACTTGCGCCCACTTCGGGTAGTGAGCGCGAGAGATATTCTCTCTATCCGCCGAGCTCACGCTCACTTCGCGTCGAGCTCGCGCTCACTTGATTTCGAGTGGGCGCATACCCCAAATTTGACCCTCGACCTATCCGCCGACCTCGCGCTCAGCTCAGGAGGTCAGCGCATGGTTTAATAAGCTTTCCGAATTGTATTTTTGACTAAACCAAGTGGTTTTTGATGATTTGAGGGTTCAACCACTTAACCAATCACTTGTTTGGGACTTTAGAACCAATATTACCTATTCAATTAATAGGAGAAAATTAAGTGGAAATTCTTAGAGGCTTCCAAGGCAAATTTTAGGTTATTTGTAAGTGTTGTATTGGGTACCAAACACTAGGAGTTACTAGTTAGTTCCTCTTTATTTTATACACTGTACTTGGTAGAATTTATTAAATCCTGGTTTTACTTGTTGGAAAATTCTGAATGTATTGTAAGGATTTTATTGGTGTGAGTAACTGAGTTTTATTTCAAAATTGGCATGTGTTATGAATTTGGGAAAATACTGAAAGTACTTGAGGTACCGTCTGTTCCAGAGGGACATGTGGTGAACTGTGTGGAGTTATACATGATGTGACATGTAGTGTTCTATTTTGATGTTGGAATTGAGATTATACGATGATTTATTGTTTTGGTTTATCTTGTCCTGGATCCATGCTTAAGCTTAGTAATGTAATGTTATTGTTGGTTGTTGAAATTGCATGGTCTTGTGTGTTGCCACGACCGGTGTAGAGCAGCCAGAAACCCTGAGTAGGCCTGGTTGTCAATGCCGAAACCCGGGGAGTAGGCCGGCATTGGATGACGATACCCTGAGTAGGCCGTCATTTCAGAGTTTCCGAAACCCTGAGTAGGCCGGAACTGTGTACATGGAGGTGTGGAGTGTCTACTTGGCATGTTTAATTTATCAACTTAACAATAGTCATGACATTGACCAATCGATGTGTTGCCGCATTGAATTGAAATGTGATTAGGACTGATTAATTGGTTTTGATTTTAAATGTGGACATTGCATTAGTTGCTTATTCGTACGGGATGTTTATCGATGCATAATTTGAACTGCGGTTAACTATTTTTGCATACATATGCTACTCGCTGAGATATTCGTATCTCACTCTGTTGTTTTTGTTTTGTTTTCAGATACTCGAGGTGAGGCGACTATTGGGGTAGATCCGACTGAGACTTATAGGGAGGAAGACTACTATTACATTCCTTAGTCTTGTAGGTCATTTTGAATTGAATCTTGAATAAATTGAATGATTGAGGTGTAATAAAGTCATTTGGGATTGTACCATTTGAATCCTAGTTAAGTTTTAAATATTGAATTCTTAGATAAAATATAATTGTGCACTCTGATATGTTTTTGGTTAGATGATTATCCAGTGATCATAAATGATTAAAGATCCTTACCTAACCTCCGTGAGACGTGTTATATCTTTATTGAACAACACGAATCCGGGGAGTTACACCTCCAACCAGCTATGGTGCATCCGGCTCCTCCTCATAAGCCTCCTCAATATGTCCCTCCTCTGGCTCATCCTCCTGAGCTGCTACTGCATACACCCTAGTCTGTTGAGGGCATGGGGGCGGTGTCTGCTGCCTCTGCGGTGCCTGTTGTCTCTGTGGTGCCTGTCTACCCTGATATCCACCACTGCCCTGACCCTGAAATCTCGGTGGTGCTGGTAGCGCTGGCACGGGTCTAGGATACTGAAATCTAGAAGCCTCGGCTGATCGGGTATCTGTGGGTGCAGTAAGGGTTGGCTTGAGTAACTGATAAGTATTTGGGTGTGGGCAATCAGCAACCCGATGTCTATGCTGGCCACATCTAAAACATGCACCTGGCGGTGACACACAAGGACCTGGGATGTGAAATCGGCCGCAACTAAAGCAACCTCCAGAGCCTCTCCTGTCCCTTTGTCCATAATCGATCCTCGGCCTCTTGTCCCTATCCGGGACCCTCCGTGGCTCTGCAACACTCGGCTGCGCCCTGACTCTGCTCTGCTCAGTCCCCGAGTCTCGAATCTCCCTCTCAACACGTAATGCTCTCCCCACTAGATCAGAATACTTGGTGCACATCAACACTGAGACCATGCGCCTAATATCTACCCTCAACCCTTTCTTGAAATGCTGAGTGCATCTCTGCTCATCGTGTACGATATGGTGAGAAAATCGAGAAATAACGGCGAACCGGGCCTCGTACTGTGCCACGGTCAGTGACCCCTGAGAGATGTCCATGAACTCTCTCTCCTTCTGCAACCTCACCTCTGCAGAGAAGTACTGCTCGTAGAAGACTTTCCTGAATTGGTCCCAAGTCATCTGCATCCCCTCTACAGCTTGCCTCCGCAATGACTGCCACTAGTGCTGAGCCTCGCCCTCTAAGGTAAAGGTAGCCAACCTCACCTTCCGGTCCTCCGGACAGTCCATAGTATCAAACATGTGCTCCACTCTGGCCACCCAGCTCTTTGCCTCCAACGGATCTAGAACTCCATGAAAAGGCGGGGCAGTCAACTTCCTGAGCTGATCGATGTCCCTCAAGGACAACTCCTCTCTCATCTGCTGTTGATCCACTGCAGCTCCATGACCATTCTGATGGCTATTTCCATTCCCAGTTTGACTCATCCTCTCCTCCCTTTCCATCGCAAGGAGGTCTGTAAGTGAGCCAACAGCAGCCCAAATATCCTCCACTGGCGATGGAGCCCCTCGTGGTGGTGCAGGTGGCTACTCCTGCGGTATATCCTCCTCTGGATATTCCACAGCCCTCGTTCGTCTGCCTCTACCAGCCATGTAGACCTGTAAACATAAAACACCACATTAGTTAGGAACTCTCTTCTAATCCTCATGGTTCTATCTAACTTACACACAAAATTTCTCCAGGGTTTTCTAAGGTCATACTACCTAGGAACTTCTAATTCCAGCTTTAGTTCTCTGATACCATCTCTGTAACGCCCCGGATCCGTGTTGTTCAATAAAGATATAACACGTCTTACGGAGTGTTAGGTAAGGATATTAATTATTTGTGATCGTTGGATAATCACCTAAACTAAACCATATCAGAGTGCAAATTCATACTTTATCTAAGAATTCAATATTCAACTTAACTAAGATCAAATGGTTCAACCTCAAACTACTTTATTACACCTCAAAAATTTAATTAATTCAAAAGTTCAATTCAATAAATATAACCTACAGGTCTAAGGAATGTAATAGTAACCTTCCTCCCTATATGTCTCAGTCGGATCTACCCCAGTAGTCGCCTCACCTCGAGTATCTGAAAATCAAAATAAAAACAAAAGATTGAGATACAAATATCTCAGTGAGTAGCATATGCATGCAGAATAGTTAACCACAGTTCAAATTTATGCATCGATAAATAACCAGTACGATTAAGCAACCAATACAATCTCCAAGTTTAAATCCAAAACCAATAATCGTTTCCAATCACATTTCAATTCAATACTGACAACACATCAATTGGTCAATGTCATGACTATTGTTAAGTTGATAAATTAACATGCCAAGTAGCCACTCCATACCTCCATGTACACAGTTCCGGCCTACTCAGGGTTTCGGAAACTCTGAAATGACAGCCTACTCAGGGTTTCGTCATCCAATGCCGGCCTACTCCCCGGGTTTCAACATTGACAACCAGGCCTACTCAGGGTTTCTGGCTGCTCTACACCGGTCATGGCAACACACAAGGCCATGCAATTACAGCAACCAATAATACCATTACATTACTAAGCTTAAGCATGGATCTAGGACAAGCTAAACCAAAACAACAAACCAACGTATAAACTCAACTCTGACATCATATTAAATCAACAATACTCATCATCATGCACAACACAACATAGCTCAACACATGTCCCTCTGGACCAGAACAGTACCTCATGTACCTTCAGTATTTACTCAAATCTCATAACACAAGACCATTGGTAATAAAACCCATTTACTCACACCAAGATAAACTTTACAAATGTAGTTCGGCACTTTAAATCAAGTAAAAGCCAGATTAAACAATTCTCATTCAAGGAACAAGTGTATAACAAAAAGAGAAATAATCATGAACTCCTAGTGTTTTGGAAATATAACATCACCTACCGATAACCCTAAAAATTCACTTCACAAACTCTTAAGGATTTCCAATAATAGCACTTAATAATCTCAGAGTGTTTGAACAGGTAATAATATTTCTAAGGTCCTAAACAAGTCAATAGCTAAGTGATTGAACCTCAAAATATCAACTCTAGCTTGATTTGGTCAAATTTCACATTTCGGCAAAGTATTGGGGGTTTGCGCTGACCTCTAGCGCTTGGCGCGAGGTCGGCGATAACTCAGTAAAACAAAACACTTCGCGCTAACTCCCAAATAACCAGGCGCGAGATAGGCACGAGATAGGTGCGTGATAGGCGTTAAGGAAATTAGGTCTCGCGCTTAATGAAAAAGCTCGGCGCGAGCTCGGCGATAAGGAAGTTTAGTTCTCTCGCCGACTAAAACTAGTTGACGCTAGGTAGGCGCCAACCCGGCGGATACCCCCTACGATTTTCAACTCTCTGTTAACTCTAGATCGCCATGACTGACCCAATTTTTAAAGTCTGTAACAATTTTCCTAACCTCCTACTATCCCCAGAAGATGTTTAAACAAGTTTTAAAATTATTCTAAACACATTATAGTTTATCTCTAGAAATCCTCCCAAAACCTCACATTCGACACTGTATTTCCAGAACTTATGCAATACGACTAAACTCAATGATCAAAACCAAAAACCCAGATTAAAACGATGCTACTCACCTCTTGCACGCTTAAATCCCTACAACAGCAAGTACTCGAACCCGAAAAACCCTCAGTCGATCGCCAACAGTCGCTCGTCTGCTTGCTATCGTCGCCCACTTGCTCCTCTGTACGCAAGAGGAAAACTCTTCTGAAAACCTTGATTCGAACACACAGATCGGCAGGAAAAACTAACAGTCTTCTTCTCTCCCAAAAACCGAGATCAATAGCCGCAATCGCCTTCAACACAAGTATACGAGTATTGCGAACCCTACGAATCTAATTCCTTAAGTATTTATACTTACCATACTTATATTGCCACTCAACGAGTTTTGAAAATCCTTGATTCCGTACATGCTCTCCCACCGAAATTTCCTACATACACACAGGCTATTAAGTTTATTCTTCCAAATAAATAATAAAAACATGTAGAAAATATCGGGGTTTTACAGGGATACTTCCTCGATCCGTGTACTCGGTGGGAAGCTTGTTACTGGTTATTATTGTATACTTCCTCGATCTGTGTACTCGGTGGGAAGATGGTTATGTTGTTTACTTCCTCGATCCGTGTACTCAGTGGGAAGCTGGTTACTTGTTATTGTTGTTTACTTCCTCGATCCGTGTACTCAGTGGGAAGCTAGTTGGATACTTTACTATGGTTGTGTTTATATTTCACAGTGTTTGAGCTTATCGTGATTAGTCTGATTAAACGCTGCATATATTTTATTGTTGTCAACTATTTGCATGACTACTTACTGAGATGTTGTTTCTTACTTATCGTTTTATCGGTTTTGTTTTCAGATATTCCTGGTGAGGACGTTGCGGGGATAAACACTTCTGAGGATTATACTGATTACCAGGATGAAGATTACTTTATTCCTGTATAGGTTTAGGGATTTACATTAATAAAGTTGACTTGGTATTGGAAGAATTGTTTTAGATTACTTTATTTAGATGACATGGGTGATGTTCATTTTATTCTAGTTAACCCTTTTCAGACTTAGTTGAGGAATTGGTGTTGGAGGTTTCCCTTTGTATCCCGCGTTTCTTGAAAGAAGAATCAATTTTCTGTTATTTCCACACTCTGATTATATTAAATGAAATTGTGTAAGTCTGGATTAGTCATTTTGGGCCATTACCCTAACGTTCTAGGGTCGGGTTTATGTTCTTAAATAAACCTGGATCCGGGGCATTACAAGATGGTATCAGGGCAATAGGATCCTAGCCCTACGTAGTAAGCCTTAGGTGTTGCTATGGGGATGTGTGATGTGCTAGATAGCACCATTTACATAGGTAATCTAGGTTGAGAGTGTTCCTTCTAAGACTTGCCTACAGTTATTACTGTTACAGGTATGCTTTTCTTCCTCTATTCTATAATTAGTTGTTAATATATGGTTTGTTAATTTTGATGTAAAGCTGTCTTGTTAATATTGCATGATTTGAGTAGAATTATTAAATCTTGATTGAGAAAGTAAATGAGGATTTTGTAAAACAGTGATACTGAGATAAATGGTAGGATGAATGTTTGAGGTTGGTAATATGATTGTTGATTGTCTATCTAAAGTGGGCAAATGGAGATGATCGATTAAGCAGGCATGCTATTGTGTGCTTAATTGGATGATGAGCCAGATGTGTATAGCCGTATTTGGGTAGTGTAAGGCATCGGCCAAGGCTGAACACATACTTGAATATTAAGCTTTATACATATGGGGTATGTAATGTAATACTTATATATATTGTAATATATTTGTGGTATAATTGTGTATGTGATATATATATTTAAATTGAGCTAGAAAAGAATCTGCATGATTTTCTCCCCATCCTTCATATAGGTGCACATATATTGAAAGGATTAGTGGCAGCAAGTCATCTATCCTTTTCTGAGTTATTTTTGTACCTTATTAGTGAGTATGGATATCAAGAATAAGAAATTATAATTGATTAAATTTATTAGGGATGAATTAGTGGTTTGGATATTAATGAATACGCAGTTGAAGCATAGTGGAATGAGAAGATAAGGGATGAGGGATTATTTTGTTTTGATTAAACTTTGTCTTCAATGCAGTTGATCATCATGGATGCAATGGCAAGGGATGGAGGTATACCACGCAATGATCCTAGAAAGGTGCCACAGGCTACTCCGCAGGATGATGTTTGGAGAGCCATAGGGGCAGTGACTGAGTTAGTTGGGGAGATTTATTCGAAAGGTAGAAGAGAGGATGATAGAGACCATAGTGAGGATCAAGCTGCCTGAGACTTAGAGCGGTTCCGTAAGATGGGACCCCCAACTTTTGGAGGTTTACCGGATCCTATGCGGGCTGAGCGATGGATTCTGAGGATTGAATGGATATTTGAGGGCATGGGTTGTCCTTAGGATCGGAAGGTGCGACTGGCCACCTTTATGTTTGAGGGAGAGGCAGTCCATTGGTGGTGTTCGATGAAGAGGAGGTTTGAGCCAGACGAGGAAATTATGTGGGAGAGATTCAAGGAGTTCTTCTATGAGCGTTACTTCACTGCCCATTTTCGCCGTCAGAAGGCGAGGGAGTTCATGCACATCTCCCAGGAAGGCCAGTCAATCTTGCAATACGAGGCCCGATTCGATGAGCTGTCTCGGTTTGCCCCTCATATGGTATCTAGTGAGATTGACAGACGGGAGCATTTTGAGTAGGGACTAAGGTCTGAAATTAGAGACCGGGTGTCAGTTGTAGAGTGCACCAGCTATTCAGAGTTGGTACGTAGGGCCGAGAAAGAAGAGAGGCTGATCAAGGAGAGTCGACCCGATCAGAGCAAATTTGGGGTCTCCTCGAGGCAGTGTCCAGAACCGAATAATATATCCAATAGAAATAAAAGGCATAAAAATTCTGATGGAAACCAAATGATAAGGCCGGTTAGTAACTATGTTCGTTATAGAAGATTTCATGTTCCAGGGGCGCCATGTGTTGTACCTATGGGGCTTGTTTCCGTTGTGGGAAACCTGACCATCATATTAAGGAGTGTCCACATCCATCTTACTATCAGGCACTCAGTCGTCCTTTGAGAAATTCTGGTGATCCACAAGTAATGGATTCCTATCAATCCCAAGAACATGAAGCCCCGATTAGGCAAGGACCACAAGGGAAAGAAATGAATAATGAAATGAATGTAAATAAAGGAGAAGGACAGCAGACAGTACTACGTAATCAAAGAAGATTGAATGCTTTGGTGGTAGGAAGAGAATAATTAGATTCAGAAATTCCTCGAGGTGTTTTTTCTCTAGTCTTCTCTTTTATTATTGCATCACTATGTATGACCTTTATAGTAATCCTGACTCATAGATTAAGAAATTCATTGGCCTTATAATAATTAGGTGATCCTATGCTAAGTTGCTGAATAGTGGTTTGTTCGATTCTAAATTGGGGTTTGGAATGTTGGGAAATTATAGGTTTGATTGTGATTGTATATTCTTTTTAGAAACCTAGGAAAGTATTGACTTTAGAGATTCAATTAGATGAAAAAAAAAAAAACTTAAGATCAACCTAAAATTGAAGGAAGTAGTTTAGATTTGGTTATAGAAGTGATTTAGAATGAAATTGAAGTAGTTAGATACAATTTAAAACCTTGGAGATACATAGAGTCTCGGAAATTTGGAAAACCCCAGAAAACAGAGGAACTGGTCAAGCGCTCGAGTCACCGCTCGAGCGACCACTGTCAGAACTTCCAGAATTTTGATATTTGAGCCCAAATCAATTTTGAATGATTTCTCTGGTAATATTAAAGTTGAAATATCTGTAAATAGGTTAATTTGAGATGTAGAAAGTGACGGAATTAAATTTAGATTGATGGATAGAAATTTGGAACGATGACTGTAAATGTGGATCTTATGGGGATGTCTTGAGGAAATAGAAGACCCAACTTCCTTAGATTGATTTTGAACATCATACCTATTTTTTTTAAAACATCAACACAGACCAAAGAAACCTTTTGGATGTACTAAATAACAGAATTAATAAGTGTTGACACCCTAGGTTCTAAATGAGGAAACTTTTGGGATCTACTAGCACCCATTATAGATACTTGATAGATGTGAGTAGGTCATTAGTACGAAGGTGATCCAATTTGTTAGAGTGTTATGATCTAGCTCTACTGTAGAAAGAAGTACCCGTCATTATTCGAAGAATCACAAGACAAAAAAAATTTTGAGGAAGAAATTTATTTGTAGGAGGGGAGAATGTAAAATCCCAGATTTTAGCAATAAATAAAAATTAATTATTAAATAGGCTAATCGGGTTAATAATATGCGGGAGATGAGATATTGGTTCAAACTGGAGGAGTTCAAATTGAACCGGAGGAAATTGAGGAACCTATCTAAGGTAAGAGCATGATTTTGGATTAAGTATAAATTCTAATTTGATGATTGGTTAATACTGTAGGATAATTGATAAAAATAAAATATAAAGAGTGAGGAAGTGGTCGAACCCATAAAGAGAGGGTTGACCCAGATCTGCTTGGGGTGAGTTTTAAATTGGGTTGGGTTGGTGTTGGTTGTTTTGATAAGTTAAGGGGGTATTTTAGTAAATAAATAAGAAGCCTTTAAATAACCTACTACTGCATGCGACCAATTCATGTTTGGAAAAGAAAACCAGCCGCATGTCCAACCTTTCTCTTCTATTCTCCAACTCTCCCATAGGAAGATCAAGCCCTGATCCTAAGCAACCTTTTGGAGTAGGCTTTTCAGAAGGAGAAGGAGAGGATTTTCATTCAAAGTTTCAGGTAAGCAATAAGTTATAAAAAGTTTTCTGTTTTGGGAGTATAAATAGTAGAAGAGAGTTCTTAAAGATTTGTGGTTTGATTCAGAGGAGATATGGGATTGCTGAGTTCGTTTAGATCTTCTTGAGGATGATTCACAGTGCTATTAGAGAAGGATTTAAATCTTAGAAGAAGTAAGTAGTCCCTTTAACACTTGCACAAAAGAAATTTGTTTTTTTAATCGATATTCATGTTTATTCGGAGATTTGATGAGTTGTTTTTTGTTATTTATGATGTTTTATTTGTTAGAAATTGTTCTAGCATGTTTATAAAGTGTTTTAAAATGATTTAGAATGGATTTTATGCACTGGATATTGAGTTTTGGAATTTCTATTGACTTTCGTAAAGTTGCGAATTTTTAACGTATCGGGTCGCCTGAGCAGTCGCTCAAGTGCCCTTTGTTTGTCTTTAGAACCCGAGAGCTATTTTTTCAAGTTAAACTGTCGCTTGAACAGTCGCTCGAGCGACCTATCGAGCGACCAAACTGTTAGCCGTTCAAGCGCCCGACTGCCGCTCGAGCGCCCTGTCTGTCAGAATTTTGGAAATTTGCCTTTCAACCTAGTTTTTCACTACGGACGTGTTTTTATCCAAATTTAACCTATGTACCATCAAGATTGGGGTATTTGGGAAGTGTTTGCACTTGCAGAGTTTTATAATTCAATTTTATAAAGATTTTGGGTAACTGTTTCGAAAGAGGCACTTTTACTTAATACCAGTTTCTAAATGTTTCTATTTTTAAACAAAGATTATTTTAAGGGTTCCTACACCTGTATTCGATCTATTTAGACATGTTTTGGGCATGTATTTGACTCTACTAGTGTAGGGTTTTGGGGTCACAGTTGTGACAAGGCAGGTGCCTGGCTTATTACTTCCGTAGGGCGGATTTGGTTATTGGTATTTATATCCTCGGTCCGTATACTCGGCGGGATACGTCCTCGATCCGTGTACTCGGTGGGAAGATGGTTACTTTTGATTATTCTCGGTTCGTGTACTCGGCGGGATACGTCATCGATCCGTGTACTTGGTGGGAAGATGGTTACTTTTCGTTATCCTCGGTCTGTCTGCTCGGCGGGATACGTCCTCGATCCGTGTACTCGGTGGGAAGATGGTTACTTTTGGTTATCCTCGGTCCGTGTACTCGGCGGGATACGTCCTCGATCCGTGTACTTGGTGGGAAGATGGTTACTTTTCGTTATCCTCGGTCCATGTACTCGGCATGATACTTCCTCGATCCATGTACTCAGTGGGAAGATGGTTACTTTTGGTTATCCTCGGTCCGTCTACTCGGCGGGATACTTCCTCGATCCGTGTACTCGGTGGGAAGATTGTTATGTTGTTTACTTCCTCAATCCGTGCACTCGGAGGGAAACTGGTTACTGGTTATTATTATATACTTCCTCAATCCGTGTACTCGGTGGGAAGCTGGTTACTGGTTATTGTTGTTTACTTCCTCAATCCGTGTACTCGGTGGAAAGCTGGTTGGATACTTTACTATGGTTGTGTTTATATTTCACAGTGTTTGAGCTTATCGTGATTATTCTGATTAAACTCTGCATATATTTTATTGTTGTCAACTATTTGCATGACTACTTACTGAGATGTTGTTTCTCACATTATTGTTTTATCGGTTTTGTTTTCAGATATTCCTGGTGAGGACGTTGCGGGGAAAAACACTTCTGGGGATTATACTGAGTACCAGGATGAAGATTACTTTATTCCTGTATAGGTTTAGGGATTTACATTAATAAAGTTGACTTGGTATTGGAAGAATTGTTTTAGATTACTTTATTTAGATGACATGGGTGATGTTCATTTTATTCTAGTTAACCCTTTTCAGACTTAGTTGAGGAATTGGTGTTGGAGGTTTCCCTTTGTATCCCGCGTTTCTTGAAAGAAGAATCAATTTTCTGTTATTTCCACGCTCTGATTATATTAAATGAAATTGTGTAAGTCTAGTGTGCGCGCGTTGGAAATGCCGCACGGGAAAATTTGGAGTTGCCATCACCTGATAGGGTGCAGGCTGACACCTGGGTGCCTAATCTTGTCTATAAAGGCTATGATCTGTGGCTTGAGATTTTAAGTAGGGTCTCGGTTGTGGTCCGGGGAAGTCCGTAGACACCTCGGTCCACCCCGTCGGGTGACGGGTCCCTTAGGTTTATCCTGGTTTGAGTCAGCTCACTTATTTTCTCACCCGTTTCCTAATTCAGCATGCAAACTGGTTAAGCCTGGTGAGACCACTTGAGTGGTGTGGGTCCCTTTAATTGCTTTTATCTTGATTAATTAGGTGATCTGGGCCTGATTGGGTGGGCCTTGTTGGGAGGCCCACGGTGTCCTTGGTGGGCTTAGTCGAGCCCATGTACCCTTGGTGGGCCTCTGCCTAGTCTAGGAGGCCCTTTGGGCTTCAATTAAGTGAATTGATTTTATATTAGGGTTCAAATTTGAAGCTTAAGTGATTTTCATGCAAAAGGTAGGCCTGTATCGGTTTGCGGGCCCTTGGATGGGCCCCCATGATGGTTGCCAAAAGTGCTTTAGATTTATCTTGTTAAGTTTTGCCAGAAAATGGGTTGATCATTGGGCTTGGGGCCCGTTGTCCTGATTCGGGCTTGAAAGCCCAAGTTATGTGAAGTTAGGGTTTTGAACCCTTGCTTGGTTGGTTCGTGGGCTTTGGCGGGCCCTATAGGCCCTTGCCTTTGGTCTCGGCCAAACCACGCATTTCAAACATCATTTTGCACAAAACAAGCTCGGGTGGGCTGCTTTGGGTTTGGCCCGCCCAGATTAATTAGTTAATTTTGATTAGGTTACATGCATACATTCCATTGTGTTTATTGGGCTTGGTGGGCCCCGTTGGAAGGCCCATTGGAAATCAAGTTGGATCGGGGGTCCAAGTCCCATGTTGGGTTTCCGGGTGACCCGGAAACCCTATTGGTTCATTCGGTTCAGTTTGAAAATGCCACCCATATCCATCAAAAATCACAGAGTATATGTCACAAAGAAAATACAAAACTGACACTTATCAGGGGAGATTGGCTCAATAATCTGGGTCCAAGGGGAGGGACCTGGGGCCCCTGTGGGCGGAGCGTAGCGGAGCCCACAGGGCGAGGTCCCTCCCCGTGCTGAGGAACGAGTTGGGCGCGCGGAGAACAACAGGGTTGGGGGTGCAAGGGGGGGGGTACGGTAAAGGGCATTTTTGGGTTTTCAAAAAAAAAAACAAGTAATTCGGCATTTTAAGAGGGTGCGCTGACCTCAGGTGCTAGGTGCGAGGTCAGCGCGAGCTAGGCGGAAGCGAAAATCGACAAAAAGAACACCCGTGCGTGCGCTCGGCGTGAGCTCGGCGCACACCCCTGACGAAACCCGATTCTCTGTTTTTTGCTCAAACTCCATGACTGCCTGGTTTTTTACCTCTGTAACACCTCCCCATGCTTCTACCACTCCCCAGGAGACCTTTAAACATGCATCAAATTTAATCTAAGCTACTTCGAATCATGATTCAAAAAAAAGAAAACCAACAAACGCCCATGCAAATCAGGAGACATAAGCATGCAGAACTAACACCGGAATGGTCTTGCACGCACCCTCTGTGACCTCCGGCAGGGTCCGAACTTGGGCCCCATGCTCAAGACAAGAGCCTTTAAAGAAGGGAAGGAGAAGGGGGGTTTATACAGGGTTCATGAGACTTAATAAGGAACACACTCCCTTGAAAATGAACACAGAATATGAGTAGGGGAGAAACTTAACTTCCTAAATATGGCAACATGTATCTGTCTTTATATATATGAAAAAAAGAAAGTGTCGACGGGTGATACCTGAGAGTGCTTGAGCACCGGTGCAGGGTGGAGACACCTCCTAAGCCGGACAGCAGCTGGAAGGTCCTCCTCCAGTAGCAAGAGCAGCCGGCCTTCACTTGCTTGGTGGAAAATGAAGAAGACGGAGTAAAGGGAGAATGGAAAGCTCAAGGTGGGGTGTTTGTGGAGTTGTGGAGGCCACGAGGTGGCCAAGGAAGCCGGGAGAGTGTGCTTCGAACTAGGAGGAGTGAAGAGGAATAGGAAGTGGAGAAGAACCCAGCGCAGAAACCAACCAAGAAAAGCTCTCCCCCAAAACAAAATCCCCAACCCAAGAGAAGTTCTTGACCGAAAAATTTCCCAACCGAAAAAGAGCCAACCCTTCGCACTGAAGCGGGGTGCGGCTTTTATAGTAGGGAAAACGGGGTATCCGCCGGGTTTGGCACCGAGCTCACGCTAAGTAGCTGTCGCTCGGCGCAAGCGACACAATGATCAAAACATTTAATTCGGCCGTTAAATGGTCGGAAAATCCGAAATTTACAGATTTAGTCCCTGGAGATTTTCGATTTAATCCGATACTCCTGGATTTTTACAGATTTAATCCCTGGGATATTTTGCAGGTTTGGATATTTACTGGTTTGATCCCCGAGATATTTTCCTGTGCAACTTGCCACGTGTGCAGCTCTCTGCCAAGTGTGCAGTTTGCTGGTTTTGCCGCTCGGAAACTTCGTCAGCTCATATCTTCTCCATCTGGACTCCGATTTGGGCAAACTCAGTTGCGTTAGAATCATATCGGAGTCCTCTATCCATTGGCATAGGGTTAAGCACCTGGATCGGGGTTTAGCAAAAAGTCAACTTTTGGCTCCCCTCAAGTTTGACCGGCCTACAGAACCCTTATCTAGACTCCGATTCCTGCAAACTTAGTTGCGTTGGACTCGTGTCGGGATTCTCTATCCAATGACATAAGGGTAAGCATCTGGATTGGGGTTTAGAAGAAAGTCAACTTTCGGCTCCCCTCCAGTTTGACCGGCTTGCAGAACCCTCATACGGACTCCGATTCCTGCAAACTCAGTTGCGTTGGAACCGTGTCGAGATTATCTATCCATTGAGATAAAGCAAGGTGGCCAATTATCACTTGATTAAAAAGTCAACTTTTGACCCCTCAGGGTTTGACTTTTTGTCCAGGGTTTGCATTTCTGGCTTTTTCGGGAGCGCAAAAATGAGGTGCTTACATCTGGATTAGTCATTTTGGGCAATTACCCTAACGTTCTAGGGTCGGGTTTATGTTCTTAAATAAACCTGGATCTGGGGCATTACAAATCAAGGTCAAGCGGAGTGCCCCTCTACACTACCTGATGGATCAAGGTCAAGCAGAGTGCCCTTCTATGCTGCCCGATGAATCAAGGCCAACGGAGTGCCCCTATACGTTGCCTATTCATAGCACATGCCAAGTGGAATTCCCCATCTACTACGAAATCATACGAAGAAACAATTCATTATAACAATACAAATCTCACAATTCTAAGCTTCTGGGGTGAATTTAGGTTCACTACCCACAATGCCTCAAAGCATGTGGTGAACTTGAGTTCACTGCCCCCAGAATCCATATTTGTGGTGGATGCAGATTCACTACCCCCAACTAGGGTGAACAATAGTCCACTACCCCAACTGAGGTGAACGGCAATCTGCTACCCACAAATATCCACGTTTGTGGTGGATGCAGGTTCACTACTCCCAGCTAGGGTGAACAACAGTCCACTACCCCCAACTGAGGTGAACGGCAATCCACTACCCACAGAATCAACATGCCATATAGTTAACTATCCTTAGAATCCATATTTGTGGTGGATGCAGGTTCACTACCCCCAGTTAGGATGAACAACAGTCCACTACCCCCAACTAAGGTGAACGACAATCCACTACCCACAAATATCCACGTCTGTGGTGGATGAAGGTTCACTACCCCTAGCTAGGGTGAACAACAGTCCACTACCCCCAACTAAGGTGAATGGCAATCCACTACCCATAGAATCAACATACCGTAGGCCACCGGCCTTTCAATGTTCTAGTTTACCATGATAAAATACCATATACCGTATTCGTATAATTCAAAGATGAAATCAATTCCAAATCCTTCAACTCCATTAAAATCAAAAGAAAGAACATCATTTCCTTAAAATACCAAATCAAAACCAATCGAAGTAAAAACGTAACCACAAATCCGATTATATTAAACTCTAAGATAAACTAAGTAGAAGAAGCCTCTAAACATCTAAAATTGTTCATACATGGATTAAAATCGATAAGAACACATCCCACACTGAAAATCTACTCAAAACACCCAAAAATACATTTTCTGTTTATGGGCCCTTTTATTTGACCTGCGGCAGGCGCCTAGTACGTCGCCTAGGTGACCTAGCTAGGCGCCTCCATTAATTTCTGGTAAACTTTGGTCGCCTAAGTGACCAACATGGGCAACCGAAACCTAACGCTTCCGTAACTTCATTTTTCCCAAATCCAACTACAAAACTTGTTTTATTTCGTCTCAAACACATCAACAAACATCCTTAAACACTCTAGGATCAAAACCCAACAACATTTACACCCTATACATTCCCCAACCCAAATCGATCGTGTAAACCCCAAAAATATCGCATGAAACCAAACGGACATGGGTTCTTTGTTTAAACCTAAATTTCTTTGCAAACAGTAAGTAGGAAGGATGCTACTTACCTAGTGATTTGCAATCCGAAGCTAAAGCCTTCCCCTTCTTCTTCCTCAGCTCCGCTTCTCTCGGTTCTGCGCTTTTTTTTCCTTCTCACCGCCTTTGCTCAAACGATAAGAACCTTTGGGTTCTTAATCCTCAAGTAATTTATAACCCAATCTTAAACCAATTAAACCGATCCACTTAAAATGAACCAACCCAAACCAAAACAAACCACCAAACCAAGGGTTTCTTCTAAGTTTGATTTAATTACTCAAATTGAATAATTTAACCTCTATTTTACTCTTAATTAAAATTACTTAAAATTTCAGGATCTTACATGAGATAAAACAAGTTGACTCATAAACAGGATGACCCGTGGGACCCGTCACCCAACGGGGCAGACTAAGGTGTCTATGGACTTCCCTAGACTGTAACCGAGTACTTAACCGAAATCTCAACCCGCAGACCACCTAATTAGACAACCTTTTAGGCATCCAGGTGTCCACCTACACCTCGTCAGGCAGTGGTGAATCCCAATACCCCTTTTTACCATTAATTTCCCAAAAATCCGGAAAAAGTGTGGGATCCTTTCGCGCTTTCACCAGAAAGAGCACAACAGGCACATTTCCCTCATCCGACATGGAACGACATGTGCACAATGGTCATTTTTGGTTATTAGTCATGTATCACAGCATTGGTTTCGTTTTGATTTCCCACCATGTATCTTGATCTAGTATATCCCCCATTGTGTATCTCAACGTGGTATTATTGGGTTATCACCATGTGCTTTAATGGATCATTGGCATATATGTGAGCTAAATATTTGTCGTGCTTGTAGTCCACTTGTAACTTGCACATGTGAGCTAAATATTGGCCGTGCTTGAAGTTCACTTGTGCCTCGCACATGTGCTGGTATCAGCCGTGTTTTGTCTAGTGTATTTTTTGATCGGTCTGGTATTCTCACATTGTTATTATCTGGATATTGTTGCAGTTGATTGGATTGTACATGTCTGCCCATCGTGTATCTTGGTTGGGTCATGCACAATAAGTCGATGACTGTGTATCTCACGAGGGATTTCTCGCATTCAGAAAGATATAAATGAAAGATCCTTTTAAAACCCAAGTCACATCAACGATCAAATCACCACCCAAGCATTGATCATAGAAGTTCAATCCAAACCACATGTATCTATCTTTATTTATAAAATAAAGTAGTATGGGGAAGATAAATCTATATGGATGCGCCAAAATTGAGTGTATATCAGTCAATTTGGTCAGTTTTTTTATTATCATAATCAATCATTTAACTAGTTAAAACTCACTTTATCCTATTGTTACTAGTGCAATTGCAGCAATTATATCCTATGCCACCTAATGAGAGGTAGTTAGTATGTAGTTACCTCCCATCAAAAATAAAATTACCTATTTGACCAAAAAAAAATGAAATTACCTAGAGTAACTTTATTTTTATTTAACCAAAAAGCAACCAAAAAAAAAAACCGGGAAATTACATTAAAAGCATTAATACGTATTTTTTTCTTAACTGAAACAATAGATCACCTTCTTATGAAATCTAAAAATTATCAATAATCTAAGCTATAGACATGGCCTAGCTAGATACTATGGCTCATAAATTGTGCAATTTACATTTAAAAATTAAATGGCCATTACAATTTCATGTTACAAGCACAAGATTAAATCATACATATTTATAGCGCATCAATAGCGTTAACATCTAATGGTTATTGATATACTTGAAAAACCTAGTAATTTAGATCCTAATGACTAGCTGGCAAAATAGAATTAGAAATTTATTTTTTAAAATTTTTCCTAAAATATTTGTTTGTTGTTCTTTTCCTTACAGCTCAATCCAAATAAAAAGTAGAGATCGAACAAAGTCATCTTCCATTGTTTGTGTCCTCTTGGTCAGATGTAGTAATGGAATCCCGTTGGTTTGTACATAAATCGTTTTTTAAAAGCAAATTCAAATGCCCGGCCATCACAATTACATGCATTTTAGGAACACACGGGATAAAATCATGCATAACCATAATGAATCAACAATCACAGTAAAAAAAAAAAAATGCACCTCTAATGCTGATTCTTCATGTGCTAGTGGGTGGCACGTACATATTGGGTGGGTGTAAGCTAGTAGTTGGGACAAAGAAGTTAATATGGGGCCGGTTACATTTTTGATTGGTTCATAGTTTAATATTGTTGAATGATTAATTTTTTTGCTTAGAAATGATTTATGCCTTGCTCTTTTTGTGTGATCTGATTGTTTGAGTTAGAAAAAAAATTGAAAGAACAATATAAATTACAAAGATGACAGTGTGACATGGTTTTAAAGATAAAATTTGGTTGTTGTTATACTTGACAAACCTAGCTAGAATTGAGATCCTAATGCCAGCTGGCAAAAAAGAATTAGAATTTTATTTATTTTAAATTTTCCCTAAAGTAATCGTTCCTTGTTCTTTTCCTTACGGCTCAATTAATCCAAAAACAGGTATTTATTGACAACAAAGTCATTTTCCTTTGTTTGTTTCCCCTTGGTTAGACTTAGTATTGGAACCCCGTTGGTTTGTACATAAATCCATTTCCAAATGCAAGTTCAAATTGCCGGCCATCACAATTGCTTGCATTTTAGGAACGTACATGATAAAATCATATAGAACCATAGTGCATCAATAACCACGGTTAAAAAAGACCATTTTATGCTGATTTTCATGTACTGTGCACATTATAGGTGGGTGTAAGTTTGTAGTTAGGATATAGAAGTTAATATGGAAAAACAGAAGGTAGCAAACTCAGACGAGAATCTCTACCCTAGTTAGTTATTAATCTAGATATAGAAGTCGATGCCTGAAGAGGAGAGTTCTTTGGGCAGCAAATCTCAGTCGTGAATCTACCAGGCCGTGCGTTCAACTTATAATAATATAGATAATTTCACTCCGCGCGTACAATACTGGCAACCTGCACTTTTATTAGCTTCTGCGAAGACCAGCCTTCACATTTAAGAAGCTGTCATAATGTAAACCTACTGTAACAAATGAGGGTAAATCATATATACTCGTGATACACAGGTACCCACTAATGTGGACCGACTTATTAAAGAGAAATAAAGAGCACATGGGCATGGATAAAAAGATTCCAATTAAAATGGAAGATAATGGAGTAATGGGGTAGACATGGTAGTTGACAGAGAGGGGCAAGCTTGTCCAAAGATGGTAAGGTTGCTGTACTCGTTTATTTCATGCCAAATCTTAGCCTATATAAGAGGCCTCGGAGTAGAGCCTTGAAAATCATCTTTTAGCTAGTTTTGCCTAGTGGGTATAGGATTTCCTTCCAAGAGAATTCTCTTCTTTGCTCATGGCTTCCCTTAGCTCTTCAGAATATGTGATCTATCACCCTGGGAAACTGCGACTATATGATATATTTTGTATGCTAGTTCTTGGGAGAGTACCTGTGGGTTCTGAATTCATAGAAAGTAGCTCCCAGGACGTAAAGTTCCAGAGTACTGTGGGAGCTAACTTGATAATAACTATCACCTTACTACTCCAGAAACTGTTGGCTTTGATTAATGGACCTTTACGTTTTCTGGGTCGCATAGTAGAGTTCACCCTGAATTTATTTTCGCTTAATGGTGGAATCATAGGGTTGATTATTCGCACAGTCACAGGTTTTCACTCAACTGCACATTTATGTACAATATATATGGCCTAGTGTGCTTCTGCTCTCTCTCTCTCTTACTGACGTTGTGTATGTGCCTTGTACCCAGTTTATATATGTTTTTTTAGTATCTTGGGTATTTATTGTTATCTTCTCGAATCCGGTTTTCTAGACGAAGAGTGAGGAATACTGTATTTTCGACCTGAAGAGGTTTTATATACTATAAACCTATTTTTCACAAATCTCGTGAAGAAATTCTTGGACATAGGCATCTTTGCCAAACAACGTAAATTCATGTGTCTTTTGTTTATTTTTCTTGCCTTGGTTTGCTGATTATTCAACATATTGCGAGATTTAAGTTTGTTTAGGGCCGGTTTTGGTTGCAAGGTGACTTAAGATGAAGGAGATTTTATATTGATAATTAGAAAGCTGCTGGAACAATATTTGTGTTATGAACACATTAATATTTCACCTTCTTAAGGATTTTTAGTGGTTTCATGACATGCATGCATGAGGTAAAATCTGTAAAAACTCATTACCAACTAAGAAAACAAGTTGATACCTTGCTCTATTGACTTTGTTAAATCAGTTTTGACTCGATTTCATGAAGAGAACAACTGCTTTAGCCATTAATTTCTTGTGAGTTACACAAAGCTTTCATTTATAATATTGGGATAATATTGTGATCAATCAATCTGTCTCTTTTTTTTTTCTTTTTCCTTCCTTTTTATGAAGGTTCACTGGTCATTCCAAAACGGGAATCCGCAAATTTCAGATCTATTATTGGCTTTATTGATGGAAGGATGGATCTCTACAAGAAACCATCTCGTACGAGTACTCTACCAGCCAGCATGGTGCCATTAAACAACACACTTGGAGAGATTAATGTATTGGATCTTTGTGCGATGGCTGCAACAGTATCTTATGAGAACGAAGGTTATGTGAACAAGGTCGTCACCAACCACTGGAAGGTCCTCACCCTATCTCTCTCTCTCTCTCTCTCTCTCTCTCTATCTCTCTCTCTCTCTCTAGAAGAAGTTAAGCAGGCAATTAGAAATCATTCTTCCCACATATCTAATACAAGATTATTTCATGTGACGCAGATGCATTTTGTTGGATTGTACCACTTCTGGAATGGTAAGCCTCTCAAAACTCTAACCCACTTGTCATCATCGACCTCGATCTGCATGATAAAATCCAGAAAGGATCGTAGAGATTCTGGTGGATTGATCTCCTCACTGCAAGAACCGTAATTGGATTTTGATCTCCTCATGTAAAACATGATTCTGCCGCAAAGGACCCTATATTAAAATTCAATGATGCCCAGAAATGATCTGCAGATCCTATATTAAAATATACTGATGACAACAAAAGGACACCATATATATATCCTAGTGATCTTGATGAATGAACAGGCGAGTACGAATTGTTATATTTGATAAGGGCCCTTTCATTAACCACATATGCAATATCTTAATAGATACGAAACTGACAAATTCATGTGCATTATATAGGTTTTGTCGTGCATTCAATTTCCACCTAATTGATTTTTATTGTTTTTTAAGTTTTGTAAGGATAAAAAAGGGAAAAGAAAATAAAAAAATTAATGTTGGCTTAGATGAACCTCTTATGCTATGCATCTGTAATTTATTTCAATTTTTTATGTCAGTTTGTGCATGGTTTGTTTTGTAAGTGAGAAAGTGAGGCTATGAGACAAGCTTTCACGTATCGAAGATGAAAAATAAGTTCTTAAATAAACTTTTTTATTTACTTTTGAAGGGTTCCTTTTCTATACCTGTGTCTGAAAATCATACCCGAGTTTCTGCTTCCCCAATTCATGTTATCATGTCGATTAGGGTTTGGTTGTGGCAAAAGCTACCAGAAAATTGCACCCTTTCTTGCACCGGCACCAAACGTCTTGATTAGTATTTCACTTTAAAAAAAAGCAGCCTTTTTCACGTAAAGTTACTTTTTTTAATTTTTAATTTTTATAAAGAGGATGTTCCAATCGTGTCATGCCCAACAGGAACAATAGAATGATTAGCGCCGAGTGATGCAACTACCTAAACCCTAATTTATCTTTAACATTAAATCACCTCGAATTATTCAAAACCCTAAATCCCATTAAACCTTACATCACCTTACACCAAATATTAGAACCCTAATCTCCTTATAATAAAATTATAAACAGTAGATTACCTATCTGAGAAGTAACCAATGACTATTTGTATTAAAGTCACCGCCGCAGATAATCATACTTACTATTTAATCCTGTGGTCAACTCTGATAAACAAATTAACTATACTAACTGTAATTTTCTAAGTATTTTGCAGTATTTCTTGAGGAGAAAGCAACCCAAGCTTTCATCTTCACTGACAGAAAGGAAGATGCCAGACTTATAGTGGTGGCGTTCCGTGGTACAGAACCTTTCAATGCTGCGGATTGGTCATCTGATATCAATCTTTCTTGGCTCTCAATGGGCGAAATGGGAAGTGTCCATTTAGGGTTTATGAAAGCCTTGGGACTTCAAGATGAGACCAATTATCAAAAGGGTTGGCCCAAGGATTACACGGGACAGAAAGAGTTGGCTTATTACACCATCAGAGAGAAACTCAAGACACTGCTAAAGAAAAACCCGGATGCAAGGATAATTGTCACAGGACACAGCCTGGGTGGTGCACTCGCTGCAGTCTTCCCTGCAATACTTTTCTTGCACAAGGAGGCTACAATCTTGAGGAGCTTGTTGGGTGTTTACACTTTTGGACAGCCTAGAGTTGGTAACAAGGACTTTGGGAGTTACATGGAGTCACAATTAAACGCAGTTTATAGGAGATATCACAGGGTGGTCTATAGATATGACATAGTTCCAAGGGTACCCTTCGACGATCTCGTCTTTGGGTTCGCCCACTTCGGAGGCTGCATCTACTACAAGAGTTGGTACAAAGCAGAGGTAGGTTAAAGAGTAGCATGCAGTCTATAAGTTAAGCAGCACCTGTAGTCCTAAATTCAAAAGACAAATCCTTAATTCTTTGACTGAATTCCGGGAATTCCCTGTGGAAAAAGAACATTTGAGATTAATTGTTTTCTTTTTTTTTTTTGGAGATCTTGATGATATACTCTTCTTAGCCTGCCAGTTCTCGTTCTATTTCTTATTCACATTTAATTTTCTATTTTTATTATTAAATTCCATTTCTTGTTCTTTTACTTTTTTTTTTCATTTGGTAATACAATTCTTGTTCATATGTATGTAAAACAGGTGTTGAAGGAAGAACCAGATGGAAACTACTTCAACATCTTCTATATTCCTTCAAAGTACTTCAATGCTTGGCTTGATCTCTTCAGAGGTCTCTTCGTAGGCATTACACACGGGAAAGATTTTAGAGAGGGATTGGTGTCCATTGGCTTCAGATTATTAGGACTTTTGGTTCCTGGATTAGCTTCTCACAGCCCAAGGGACTATATTAACGGTGTAAGGCTTGGCAAAATTATCATCGTCAAGGAAGAGGAAACAATTATGCTGTAAGCATGAAGGGCATGAGCAGAATGCCTCAATAAGTCACTATTGAATCTTCTTCAGTAGTTGTCTCCTTTGTTCTACAAATAAATGTTTTAGCCTCTCTAAAGTTTTCATAAAGTTTGTAAGATACGATGGAGGGTTTTGCTTCGGTGATGGAATTAGTCGCATAAATAGCCACAAATCCTCCTTCATTTCTGAAAATAACATCAGCTTTGTATTTCCTGTACTTTTCGTGTGGGATCGATGATCAATCCATATATATATAAACTTGACTAGTCTCTTTTTAAAGTTCCATCTTAGCCAAACAAGTTATCTATTGAAAATATTTCACCAATCAAATATTTCAGTACTGAAATTAATGCCTTCTGGTTTTCCGAAGGCATCCTGTGATAACTATGGGTAACTTGGGGTTATAAGACTTTGAATTACGTCCATCATTTTTTCTTTAATCCTTGGCAATCAAAAACCAAAACATCTAGATGCAAGTTTCTCTTTTGTCCCAGATACGCCTTCTGGTGTTCCGAAGCATCCTGTGATAAGTATGGGTAACTTGGGTTATAAGACTTTGAATTTCGTCCATCATTTTTTTTTTAATCCTTGGCAATCAAAAACCAAAACATCTAGATGCGAGTTTCTCTTAAAAGCAGCATGCCTCCTAGCAGCTGTGAAACATAGGCGATGGCCAACACCAAACACAGTGTGCAGTATTGAGGATTGAACTCTCCACTTGTGCACCATAGGCCGGGTACACAAACCACAGCATGTTTTTGGGAGGACTTGAACCCAAGACTTGGGCTATGATACCAATTTGTTAGGATCAAACTCTCACAACTGTTAGAGTGCAACTTTATTTTCTTATACCATTAACAAGATGTTGGACTTGGGCCCAACACCCCCAATAGGTGCAAAGGTTGTTGCAGTTGAAGCTCTCTCACTTCAAAAAATACGGCATTTAGGGGTAGACAACGCATGACCTTTAGTAGCGGTCTTTATTGACCGCCGCTAAAACACTCTTTATTCCGCACCCAACTAGTTTTATACTCCACTGACCTACTCTCTCTAGTCTCTCCATCTCTTAATCTCTCTCCTTCATCTCTCCTCTCCCTGCCGAACATGCTATCTCATCTGTACCTACCGTCTCTAGTCTCTTCATCTCTTAATCTTTCTCCTGCATCTAGCCTCTCCCAGCCAAACATATTATTTCATATGTCTCGCCTCTCTCATCGAAACATGCTCTCTCTGTTAGTTCGGTCACCACGAGCAATGGTGATTTGCTCCACGATCAATGGCGGCTTGCGTTAACGGTACTGGTTTTACTATATTATAAATCAAAATTGAATTTCTTCACTCATTCAAGAAGATCATTGAATCGATTAACTATCAAATGTTATGGTTTTGCTACATCGAAGATTGCTACTTGTAAATCTAACTCAGTTTTTTTGCTTCTGAAGATCTAGAAATTTGCTTCTTGAATTCACTGTGGTAATCTAATGTCACTACAAGGAAAAAAAATGGCAATTAGATAGAGGTGGTAATTAGGAGATTTGTATCGGAAATTTGGAGATCTTAAGAAATGCTTGAGTTTTGAAATAGATGTTTTGACTGATTCCTATTTTTATTGTTTGCTTGATGATGACAGTCATTTTCAGCACATGATCAAGGATTAATGCTGCATATGTAATCTTTGAAATTCCAATCATTTTGTTTTTAGCTTTGTTTTTAATATGTTCTACAAGAACAATTTCTTGCCTCTTTTTTTTTTTTCTTATTATTACTATTATTTCAACAAGACATTGGAACACTGTCAACAAATCAGATCTTTAGCTTTGTGTGGTATATTGGCGTTTTTTATCATCTCGTGAAAGAGTGGAGTGGGACTCGGGGGAATTCACTTCTATATACTCTTTTTCTTTTATCTATGTTTATAATCCTCAGAGAATTTGATTTGAAATTATTGTGTTATCTCCTTCTACACTCTCTAGAACTGCTTGTGTAAGAGGCTTGGTTCCAGCTATTGCTATTTCTGAGATTGTGAAGCATTAATTCTCCTTTATTGAAGGGTTTCCAATGCTATTCTATGAGGATCGGATCTGAAGATGGAGTTGCCTTAGCTCAAGCACTTGGAACTTGCACTCATTTGAAGAAGCTCAATCTGCTGTACAACATGTTTGGTGTAGATCTTGAGGTCAATATGAGTAAATCTATATTTGTACAAACGGATCTCACTGACAGGAATCCGAGTACTTTGAACATGGAAGATGGTTATGGTTATGGTGAGCAGAAGGAAGTTGACATGAACACCAACTCTTTAAGTTATTGAATATTGATGGCAATTTCATTTCCTGTTTAGAGCTCCTGTAGATTGCTCATTCTAATTTTAAGCTATTTACTTTGCTACAAAAGTAGGACAAGGGCGACTGGAAACGGATCCTCTGTGGAGCGGATCCTCTGCTCACAGAGGATCCTCTGTGAAGCGCAATCCATCGGACCAAATTAATTGGGTCCGATCCTCTATAGGGAGGTACTTTTAGTTTGTAGGGAGGTACCTTTGGTTTATATTGGGGTACCTTAGGCTTAGAAGGAGGTACCTTAGACTATTTTTGGTAATTGCATATGGCTTACCATTGGGGGTACCTTAGGCTTATATGGGAGTACCTTAGACTTACAAGAGGGCACCTTGGGCTTACTGTTGGGTACCTTAAACTTATTTTGGAAGGTACCAACCACGATTTAGGGAGGTAGCTTCGGGTTATAGTGGGGTATTTGAGGTACCCCGTATTTGACGGAGGTACTCCATTGTTAGGCCGAAGGTACTTCCATGAACATTATCAGGTACCCCCATGTTTGAACGGTATTTGACAGAGGTACCATATTGTTTGCCTAAGGTACCCCCATATTTGATATCCTTCCTTTAACTTGATCAAACGTTTGGACCGTTGGATTGTGCTTCACAGACAATCCTCCGCTTCACAAAGGATCCGCTTCACAGAGAATCCTAAACCAGGACGACTATACTTATCTCTCTTCTATATATATGCTCCCAATCTGGAATAGAGAAGAAATTTCACAAATAAAAAAAAAAAGTTGAAAGCGTTCTAGTTTTTATGAGCCAGAGAGGGATTTACCGGGAAACAGAGTCCACCAAATATGGGAGGATCACAGCCGGACCCGGTTTCACAACTATCACTGCCTGCCGAGATTTCGAATCTATCCCACCGATGAAGACCTTTTAGTTCATTACTTGTGCCAAAAAGGTACAGGACAGTAAATAGGGTTGCAAATTATCCGCGAAATTGATCTCTACAAATTCAATCCTTGGGTTCTACCAGGCAATCTTTTTATTTTTTATTTTTTATAAGACTGGTTTCTCTCAGTTTTCATCTTCAATTATAGAAAGATCTGTTTAAAGTTTAAACTGATGGCTGATTTTGTTTTACAAGTAAAACAAAATCATGTTTTCTTGGCCATGTAGTTTGCTCATTCTAATTTTAAGCTATTTACTTGCCTGCATTGAGAGTGAGTTATTGCTTAGGAAAGTTATCTCCTGTCTATGGTGTATCTGGATTGTTGATCTCATATTGTGGTAGACTAGAAAAGGCTGATATCAGTGCATCGATCTACTTGCAAAATTGTTGAAATCTTACGTTATTGTTTCATCTGGATAAAATGGAAAAACACTCTTTACTTGGGCTGATTTACTCGCTTTTAGAAGTAGCAGTGTTGTCTTGCCCTGTTTATTGCAGTAAATGGGGCACGGCAAGGGAAACGGGGTAAGCTGGGACAGGGGCAGGCGTAGGTGGGGCAGAGGACCAGGCATAGGCAGGGGGTAGGTTGGGCAGAGGGGCAAGCTAGCGTTTTTTGTTGTGAGATCTCATATAACATGGCGACTAGATGCAAACATTATCTTTATTACATCAAATCAACTGATGAGAAAATGAGCTTAAACAAATGTCATGGTTATTTCCACTATATATGAACTCAAGATCCTCTACTCGATCATTGGCAAATATAATATCTCGCATCCATGCACCCTATGACGCACAAACACATGCACATGCAATGAATATGCTTGTCTTCAAAGGAGCTAGCCCTGCAGTTTGTTACAAATTAATAGGGATGGCACCATAAATACGAACATATGACGAAACATAACTGTCGGTTTTGTTGGGTGTTGGAGCGATTTTCTTTAGAAGAAAAAGCAAAAAGGCCTAAAGAGCTGCTCAGAACCTAGGTGACAACATTATTATCTGTGGACATAACGATGAACATTTAAAACGGGATAGAATTCTGTTTCTTACAACTAGTCTTGTGTCATTCTTCCCACGAATATGTCTAAATAAATGTCATAATGAGATGGATTAAATTAGAGACGACAATAATCTGCTATAAGTCTAGAATCTAAAGAAATAATCATAACAGTCAGGTGCATAGAATTATGAATAGTGTAATGAGTATAAAATAGCGTCAAAGTTAAAGTCTACACATAAAGCTCATTACAGGAGAACGGAGATACATAACACATAAAATAGCTATTCTCGTTTACTCAAAATGGGTGCATTTTACCCGAAGAAACACAGCTCTAAACATGTAAGTATGGTGGACTATACCTAGTCAGTTTGCACACCAGATCAAGAACAGGTAGATGCTAATCATTTCTAGAAAAGGGTATTGTTCCTCCGAAATTGAGCCGGTATGGACACGTGGCGATGTTGATGATGCGTCTCTGCGCGGGTGTGCCAGTATCAATTGATACAAAGATTTCGGGTCAGGTCCTGACCCCGGGCACCTGTTCCGAATCTAAACCGGAGTCGGTTTAGCCGTACTGCAAGTCACCTGTAATAAAACCGATCAGGCGATAGAATGAAGACTAGGGGTTCAGTCTTCGTTTGGGTTTTTATATGTATTTGAAAATCAAAGCAGCCGACGGCATGTCACTTTATTATAAAATCGGCCGATGGCCGTAAGTTACAACAGATAATCTGCAAAAGGAAATAAAAACAAGAAGAAAACTGACAAGGCTTGCAGGACCGGCCCATCCTGGTCTTATAGCCGTAATTGGAGTATAAGAACAGGAGGAAGGGGGCGGCTACTAACACAGCCAATTCGGGGGTTCACCTAGGATTGCTATTTAACTGAAAGTACGTAAGTCACTTGGCTTGATCAAAGTCAGTTTCGGGACCGGCTGCTCAAGATTCTGTAGTCGTAATCGAGGTACAGAACTACGAGTCAGGAGCGGCCTCAACTTACTTGCCGGTGGCAGGGTTCTGACGTCAATCGAAGTAAACAGCGGTTCTAAGGTGTCACTACGACTGGAAGCAGTGAGAGAAGTCCTAATTTATCCTTCTGGCTACAGTTTGTGGTGTAGGTGTAAAACCCTGAATTTTCACATAATAAATAAAAGAAAATATGAGTTTAAATCCTAGTTAAAATAAAAAGTAAAGATTTAGAAGATAAGTAATTCGAATAAGTCATAAGTTGTAAATAAAGAAAGAATTTTAAGGAAATTAGCCTAAGGGTATTTTGGTAATTTTCAGAAAAGGGTAATTAATAAATAGATCATTAAATAATAACTAGGACTAGAAAATAGAAGAAAATAATTTATTTAGACAGATTAGAAATTAAAAGGAATTAATAAAAGCCCAACTGTGGAAAAAGGGTAATTAGAAGATTTCAAGTCTTAATTGGGAGAAAAAATAATTAATTTGGGTTTTAGGTGATATTTAGTGTTTAAGTAATTATTATGCACGAAAATAGGTTGTAAAGAGTATTTAGATAATAAGAGAATTGATTAGCATTGTTTTAGTAGAAAAATAGAAGGTGGAGAAAAAGTAGGAATTAATTAGAAGGAGTTAGACTTTAATTAGACCTTGGTTGGTTAGCCCAAATTAAAAGAGCCTATTAGGGTTGGTTTAGGACGTCTAAAGCCAAGTATAAATAGGAGAGTAAGGTGATACAAGAGAGAATTTTCGTGGGTTTTATAATGAGAGAAAAGAGGGGGAGAAAGGAAGAAAGCTGTTAATGAAGTTGTTCAACCAGTCTCCATAAAATCGCGATCTAGGAAAATCCGTATGGTGGATCAATTTCAAATTTGGAGGCTTTCATCTTCACTGATGGAACTACAATGTGAACGGTGCAGATTTGAATTGGAGAACTCTAGATTGGTGCGTTTGGGAGCAGAAGTTGGGTCCAAAATTAGAAACTTCAATGGAAGAAGGATTTTTAGCGTATAAAGCAAGTAGTAACCCTTGAAAACTGGAGGAGCTGCATGATTTCATTTTCTATGATTTAATAGGGTTTGAATGGATTAGTCGAAACTATATTTACATGGAATCAAAGTGTTTATATTTTAGTGATTGGTATTCTTGAAGGATTTTTTAAAGTAAAGAAGAAAACTTGGTTTGATCCTACAAATAATCGTAGGATGGTATTTAATTGATAAGAATTAATCTAGAGGGCTTTAAATATGATTTAGAATGTTAGTAGATTAATTTAGACTGATTGAACATATAGCAAAAGCCTAAAAATCCGAAATTGGAAAATCTGGAAATTTATAGCAGAAATTTGCACGAGCGCCTAGGACCGCCCAGCCCTGTAGAGGTAGGCGCTCTATGCAAAGTTTGTAGATTTTTGGGATTTTGTAATTCAAATAAATATCCAATAAATTTTCTGATTAGTTAAGCAAACTAGCATCTTTATAAAGACCTAATTAAGGAATAAAAATTTATAAAATTAAATTGGAAAAATTAACCAATTAATTGAAGGTTATAATGTAAGGTTTGTGCATAAAAGGATCAAATGGTATAGGATATTGATAGAAATAATACTACTGGAATTTATAGGGTAAAAACATCTCCTAAACTTTATTTTAGGTCTGTAGAACATGCTGGAGAATAAAAATACAGAAAATTTAAATAGAAACTATCTTAGGTGTTAAGATGGGAAATTGAATTCTAATAAAGGGATTAATAAGGAAAACTCTAAGCAAGACTTGAATTACTTCTGATTTGTACTTTAAACATGAATATTGGTTTCTGGAATTGTATAAACTCAGATTTTATCGGATTTATGATACATGAGTTTTATTTCGAATATAATTGGGAAATTGCATATGTTATTCTGAAAAAGGCTTTATTTGGATTATTAAGGATGGAATCATGGGTTTCCCTTGGAATTGAATATTTTGGTATGGATTGGTATGTGGTATTATGTTATTCGCTTTTCTTTTACGGTTGAGTAGTACGGCTTCTGTGGTTGAGTTGATACTAGCTTTTACGGCAGAGATGGGTAATCCTCTATGTAGAGATGTGTAATCCTTTACGGGTAAAACTGTGTATGCCTCCTACAGTAGCGTGTCCTTCCGTATGTGGTTTTATTGTGGTTTGTGTCAATAGACTTAGCTGTATATGGATCCATAGTTTTGGTTGTTTAGCTAAGTGGTATTTAGTTTGGGTTGAGTTACTCCTATGTGCGAGCGTGCTTCCCTTGCAAGTTAGTTTGCTCTGGAAGGTCCTATGTCTGGAGGGACACCCCGGTGCTCCGCTGGTGATTCCCTGTACATGTAGATAAGCGACCATCTCCATGTATTGATTCCAGTGCTGCATGCTGGTGGTACATGCCAACTCTATTGAGTTCGTGCACAATAAGTCGGTGACTACGGCTCTTGCCTAAGCTAATCTTCATGGGGCTTGAATATCATTAGTAGCACTGCCCCTAAGCCGCACGGTGGTATAGCATTTAGTTGAGTGTCATCTCAAATACTTATCATCTTTGTGAGTCCTGCAATGGCACCTGTTTTATCGCTTTTGTTGGTTTTACCCCGTTAACATCCAATTGCTGGTATTTATACATGATTATCTGTTTTATCGCTTTATTTGGAATTGCCATGGATAAATTGAATTCATCGTCTTATCGTTGATTAATCGTATACCTCATGACTATTTGCTTACATTAGACTATTTCTAAATGCATGCACCTGCTACTTGCTGATATGTAAATCTCACTCCGTTTTCCCCTATTTTCAGGTTGCTTGGAGAGATCGCGAAGATGGGGTTTTAATTTGATGGGTAGAATTGTAATTGGTATTAATGTCACATGTTGATTAGACAAATGTTATTGTAAATTGAATTGATTAAATTGAATGAAAGAATTGTTTTATTTTCCACCAGAACTCTGATGAAATTAATTAGTTTTAAAATTATTGTGAATCTTAGTTTGTATCTGACCCCAGCTTTGTGGTAACACCTCGGGTTTGGTTGTTGAACCGGACTTGGGATGTTACAGTAGTGAACCAGGTTCGGGTTGGGTGCCGGTTTGCACTGACCCGGGTTCGGGGCGTTACAGTAGGAGAAGGGATAAAGATCACGGATGATCAAATTAACATTATGATAACCGGTTGCGGTTTTTTGGTGGATGTTGTTCTCGAGCTATTCGAGTTTGTGCCTTTTATAGCCAACCCTTGATGGTTGCTCAACGTCCCACTCTTGCATGATCTTCATGGAGGTTGGTCGTTTGCAGCTATCCATTCGTGAGAAATAACTTCCCGGCCATGATTATGAACGACTAACTTATTTGCTTGTAATCGCTCATTCTCTAATGGCCGCCTTTCTGCTAATGATGACGTGATCCCTTAAAAATGTGAGGACGTTTGTCTTATATGATTACGTGGCTTTGGCTGGGTGCTTAGCCTACGTGTATGCCAGTGTGGCCTATCTGAGTGAGTAAGGCCTACGTGTATTTATGACGTGGCCTTTCTGATTGAATCAGACCATGTAGATACCATGTGGCCTCTTCCTATTTGTTGGTCTGTAGAGGGTGTAAACAATGCCCCCCTACTTACTTATTATGCCATCATCAGCCGGTGTGATGAGTAATTATTTTTAGTTTTTTGAAACATTTTCTGTCCGTTGCTTGATACGGCAGGTTTGCCGTCAGTTAATCACTTTCCCACGATCGAAATGATGAGATCTTTTCGGCTTCGTCTTCCGGCTTGTTTATAAAAACTAACCCGGATGATTTTTGTTGTATCTTTCAACTATTGTCTTTTCCTTCCCCTTTTCCTTTAATGGCGGGCAACATCCTACCTTACAATTTTCCAGTCGATTCTTCCCACAACTCGATATCTGTCGGTACTTTCCTTGACTCTAATGATGCTCCTCTGGATGTTTCGACTGCCAAAGTGAAGGGTCCTTTGCTTCTTACCCATGATAAAAACCTTTGCAAATCCTTTCATTGCCAGAGTTGGCCAACCGTTCATTCTGAATGGGTGGCTTGGATCGGCCGAATGAAGAAGCGTTTTGCCTTTACCTGGCGCAAAACTGGTATTTACGACATGATTCAATTTTCTTGTCATCACATTCCTCTTCATCGTGACCTTCTCTACACACTTAGTTTGTTTTGGAATGCCCAAACCAATACTTTCAACTTTCCTTGTGGACCAATGACTCCTACAGTCATGGACGTTTGTTTTATTACTAGCTTTTTTGCGACCAGTAAAGAAATCAGGCTTGATATGCAGGATCTTGGCATTTTTGGATCTTTGCCGTTGCAAAAGGAGGAAGAGAAAACAGAGGTTCTTTGAAGAAAAAGAAACAACCTCCCAAGAAAGGTACGAAACCTCAGAAGAAGGGAACAAAGCCCAGAAGAAGCAAAAGGCATCGCCGAAGAAGAAAGAGGATGTACCTCCAACGGCGAAGAAGATACGGAGCTCTTACCGATCCTATATTAAGGATTGCGAACAGTTCCAATTTCCACCTTTTAACACTGATATGGAACATTTCTATTTCCTTCTTTACTTCTTCTGCAACTTCGTCTTCTGTCCCAAAGCCAAAGCAGTTACCAAAGAGTATACCCCATTGGTCAAGCTTATTATGGGGGATTGCGAGGTCGCCCTTGCTCCTTACTTCCTATCGGTTTTATACCTCTCGCTTCAAGAATTAGTCCATAGCAACCTTCAGAATCCTGAGGGTCCTTTATGGTTTCTGCAATTCTGGATTTACCACTATTTTCCGACCAAGTTTTTTACTCTTGTTGCTCATCCTTTAGCCTCCGAATTCTGTGGTTACTCCTGTTTGAAAGCAACCCCTGTTGAGTGCTCTTTTTTTGAATGTTTTCATTTCTTTTTTAATCTCGAACTTTTCCCCCATCCTGGTTTCAAAGTTTTTTCTAAAGCCCCTGGTTTCCTTTGTATGGTGGATGAAATAACTGATGAACAACATCCTATCTGGGCCAGCTTTCTATTGGCGAGGGATTTGAATTATTCCATAACGGCCGCAAATAAGAAACTGGGATTTGAAGTTTACTTACCGAATTGTGTAGGTAGGCAATTCCACTATACTCAGAGGATACTACACCTAGATGTGGAGGGTCTGTTTACCATTGATACCACTTCTATTGATTGGCCTACTACCACCAAGGCCGATATTGCTCTTATTGAGGATAGATATCTTGCAGAGGTTGCTAAATTTCGCCTTCCCTTTCTTCCTTTCGGTGCCGACTGTAAATCTGATTTTCATGTATGGTGGGCTTCCGTTTGGAAGGAAATCTGTTGTCATCCGGCAGATCATTATCTTCAGCGGTTAGGTTTATTTCAACCTCTTCCTCTACCAATCCGAAAAGGTATTTTCCTTCCTTTATGTTTTAGTCTCTTCTCAAATTGTGCTGTTTCAACTCATCTTTCTGTTGATAGGTAAGTCGAAGATTCCTCCTTCCTTGATCTTGGATGTTTTGCCCATTACTTCTCCCGTGATGGGTCCGGCCATAGATGATTCATCACCAAAGCGTCCTCGACTGGAGCAGGTATACCTCTTATTTTTCCCTTCTCTTATCATTTGTCTTTAACGCTCTGCTTTTCTAGGGAGAGAGCTCTTCATGCTTGGCCGCTTTTCCTTCTAGTGCCACGGGATCTGTTTTGGATCTCATTCCTTTTAGCACTGCTTCCGTGGCTTCTTTTCCTTCTTTGAGTCCGGTCGGTTCTGCTGATCCTATAGGAGCAATAGATTCGTTTGATAATTCCACCGGTGATGTTCTAGTGGCGCCTTTTGAAGATCAGCAATTACTTTCTTCCCCTGGAGATTCTTTCGAGAGAGATTCTTCGCCGGATCTACCTCCTGGATATGAAACCATGGAGATTGATTTCGACCAAGCAACTCCTATTCCTGCTTCCCCTGATGCTGAAACGACCACTCTAGTTGTTCCCACCGGGACTGATATTCTTCCAGGCACTTCTTTTACCGGAATTAGAGATGATACTAAGCCTGCCAGTCTTCAACCCAAAGAAGATGAAATGGAAGACGTGAGTTCTATGATTCCTCCAGCATCTGTATCAGGCAACGTACTGCTTGCTTATTCTGACTTCAATCCTTATGCCTCTCTGGATAACCTGCTGACCGAAATTACGACTAAGCTCTCTACCGTGGCATTTGTGGCTTTGCCTTCTTCTCGTACTGTTGAGTCAATGCGGTTCGAACTTCTTGATCTACTGAGTCCCGGCATTACTAGAGTTTCAACTGCTGCCCTTATCCATGCCATGGAATTAGCCACGGCCATTGAGAATAATTTTGAAGTTTCAGACTCTGCCAAGAAAGTGCTTTTACAGGCTCCCCCCTTTCATTCTTTAAAGGCATCTTTTGACCGTATTTCGGCCGATGTTGAAGAGATAGCAGACAAATTCAAACTTTTGTATTCTCGGTTTCAGTCCATTAAAGATTTGAAAGCTGACCGAGACAAATATGAACAGCAATATTCTGAGAGGGCCCGATAGCTAGCTTTAATCAGTGCTGATGTATCAGAGGTTGACCGCCAGATTGAAATACTGCAGAATAAGAAGTTGGACCTGCTTCGTTGGCAGAAGGAGATACTCCAGGCCAATCCAATGGATGAAGGCTTATTGGCGGCAAAAACGCTCCAATATGAGGAGGCTGCCCGGGATTTAAAAACTGAAGCGAAGTCTTATCGCTAGTTAAATTTGGTCTAATCCAGGTTGGAAGATTCGATACGGTCTTCTGAGGAGTCCTTCAATCAATTGTATTTGGATTTGAAAAACGTTTCATTTTGAACATCTTTAATGGATTTGTATATTTTCTGAAATCCATGTTCCAACTGTCATAGCCGTCAATGTCGGCCCCTTTTTTGCCAAAAATTATCTTTTCAAATTGTCATGTCCTTATGATCTTTATTTTTTATATGCCTTACCCGAGGAGATCTTGAACCATCATTTCAATTTTTTCGGAAAAGCAACCGTCTTATCGAACTCCTTTCGAGTTTTTAGGGAAGCCAACCATCTTATCGAAATCCTTCCCAATATCGCGAATCATTACAAATCTTTTCTCCTTTGGAATACGTTCTTTCCACTGTGCTTTCTTCTTCCTCTCCTTTCTGCAAGTGTTCCCGGTTTTGTATCTCACATCGGCCATGGCGAACGAAAATCCTGACGATCTGAACTTGTTCGATGAAGGCGAAAATGGTATCGTTCTAGGTCCATGCACTAATGCAAAAAACCTGGACGTTTCAGATGTCTTGTATTCCCTTCATCACCTGATTTCCAACAACAGGGATATGAATTGGGTTTCCTTGACTAGGCCTCCTCGTTCATGGCCAAGATGTGTTTCCGACTGGAACAGGTGGGTAGCTAGACTATGCCCTCATCTGATGGGCGACTGGGTCCGACTTGGTTTAGCAGAGATGATCTTCTATTCCACCTTCTATATTCCTTTCAATCCTATCCTACTTGGCGTGGCTGCATTCTTCTGGTGTCGTGGTTCCAACACTTTTTCTTTCTATCACGGCCCCATGACTCCAACAATCCTCGATGTTTGCTGCATTACCAGTCTCCCGGTCCTCGGCAAAGAAATAGACCACCATCTCTCTTCGTTTCTTGCTTCTGCCTTTGATACCTCTTACGCTTCTTCTACTTTCGGCACCTTTATTCGTGCAGAGAGTACAACGGACTCCGAAGCCATTCCTTCCTTTCAAGAGCATTGCTATTTTCTACTGATGCTTTTTTGCTGCTTCGTTTGCTGTGGTTCATCTGCTCAGATGGTTAAGGAGTTCGCCGGCATTGCGGTGGCTCTTGCTCAGGGTCGTCGTCTAGCCCTGGCTCCTTTCTTTCTTGGACAAGTCTATCATGGCTTGTTCAATCTATCTTCCGGCCGACTAGGGGTTGTTAGTGGCCCCCTCTGGTTTTTACAGTTTTGGTTTGACAAATACTTCCCCAACTTTTTCTGTGAAGCCGCAAATAGTCCCCCTTCCTAAACTCCATTACCACGGCCGTAATTGGCTTACGGCGACACCTCGGCATCTACCCTTTGGTGATGTGCTCCGTTACTTTTTTGAAGACTTGTACTTCATCGACCCTTATTCTATCACTTTTCTCTGGAGGAATTTCATGGAACTCCTCTCTATGCTGCTATCAACATCTCTCCTGATACCCACCGACGTGCCATTGCCAGTTTTGTCATTGCCCGGGAACTTTCGTTTGGCCTGTATAACCGTGATACCCCTTCAACCTCTTGAAGAGACGGGGTCGAAATTTATCTGCCGCATTTTGTTAGTCGGCAGCTTAGCTACGGTCAAGGCATTCCACTTGTTCGTTTTTCTTCTGTTAATGGCGGCTCTCGGCCGATCGTTAATCATTACTATTCATCCTTAGTCACCAATCGATTTCGCGATCTTACCAACCAGTTTCTCAATTATCCTCCTCGTGAAGCTTTGGCTGAACCTTTGTTTGTGCCATGGTGGGCTCGAGCTTATTCTTGTTTCGTTACGCTTGATCTTGCTTCTTATACTCAACTCTTTCGGCCAACCGATGTTGATATTGACCGTATTAATAACCTTCGTGAATCTTATGAGACTTGGTTTTCAGGTGTCTTTTCTTCACTAACTTGTTAATTTGGCTTTCTGTATTCTATCGTCATAATTTGTTTATTATCCTTCAAAGGGTCATCGGTCGGCAAGCTTGGAGAGCAAGAAAGCGAAAGGCAAAAGGAAACCAAAGGCTACTGCCACCAAGACTAGGCCGTCGTCCAAAACATCTTCATTGAAGAAATGGCGGATTAGTGAAGGATTCCAGAGCCGGCATTACGTTACCCGTTCCAGTATGCGGTTTCAAGTTCGGCATCTGGGTGAGAATATCACCATCACTAATGACTCCTCAGATGAGGAAGAAGATATTGACCTGTCTCACTCTCAGTATAGCCCTCCTACTGGTTCTGGAGGTAGTGGCCGGTCGTCTCCTATGCCGACTCCTCCTCGTCCATTCGACTACCTTGCTTCCCAAGTACATCCTTCAGCAAGAACTACTATGCCCACTGCTAGTTCAGAAACTCCTTCTGTTCCCATCCTGCCAGAATATTCCACACCTGTTCTTCGATCTCCTCTTGCCACAAAAAATGTTTCCCTTAATTCTTCCTCAGAAGAGCTACCTTCTCCTCCACGTGATCCCCCCCACCATGGAAGATGAACTTCAAGGTCTACCCAACAGCTGCTTCAGATTCGTTCGCAGATGGCTAAAGGAAATAGAGCCTTACCTCAGGTCTGCTGATTTTGGAGTCGAACCTCGTCCCCGATTCCTCTCTGATTTTAATGACCGTGAGCGACTTTGTGCGTTAGTCTTTCGCCGCCCCGAGGATTTGTTTGACAATGAAGTGGAAGAGTTAAGATCCTTAATCTGCAAAGCCATTGCGGCCAACTCTCATGGAGATTCTTCAGAACCGAGTCGCCTGTTCTCAATGTTTGACTTCTACAGTGCCATCCCAAGGCTAAGGGAGACCATTAGCTTTCTTCGTTCTGTTGCGGCTAGATGCTCTGAACTACGTCAGGAATTTAACATTGGTGTCTGTTGCTATAAACAGATCGAAGAACTAAGACAAGCCCTTCGCAACCTCTTTGTGCGCACCCAATTTCGGTCGCACGACGAGGCGCATGCAAAACGATGCGTGCCTCGGGATTTGTTTGGAGTCGCCACTGCATGATGGGGTGCAGGCAGACACCTAGGTGCCTAAGTTCTTCTATTAAGGCTTGGTCTGCGGCTTGAAATTCTAAGTATGTTCTCGGTTGCGGTCTGGGGAAGTCCGTAGACACCCCAGTCCACCCCGTCAAGTGACGGGTCCCATAGGATTCCCTAGTTTGAGTCAACTCAGTTGGTCTCTCACTCACTCGATTCCTAATCCAGCATTCAGTTTTGGTTAAGTCTGGCGGGACCGCCAAAGTGGTGTGGGTCCCTTTACTTGATTTTATCTTCTTATTATTGAATGAAGTGAGTCTGATTGGGTGGGCCCCGTTGGAAGGCCCACGGATCCCTTGGTGGGCTTGGTTGAGCCCACGTGTCCCTTGGTGGGCCTCAGTCTAGCCTGAGAGGCCCTTTGGGCTTTGGTTCAAGTGAATTGATTTTACTTTAAAGTTTAAGTTTGTTTATTTAAGTGGATTTCATGCAAAGGGGGGCCGGGTTGCTTCGTAGGCCCCTTGAGTGGGCCACACAGTTGGTTTCCAAGTGTTTTGAGTTTATTTGGGTTAATCTTTGCAAAAATGGGCCAGGCTTTGGGCTTGGGGCCCTTTACTTGGGCTTGGGCTTGAAAGCCCAAGGCTTCTTGAGTTAGGGTTTTGAAACCCTAACCTTGGTTGGTTAATGGGCTTGGTGGGCCTGATAGGCCCTGCCCTTTGCCTCGGCCAAACCATATCTAAGTCTAGATCCACATGCTTCAAAATTGGGCTTGGGTGGGCCTCCAATGGTGTGGCCCACTCAAATGGATTGATTTAAGGCATGACCAGAAGAGAATTATTCTTGCACTTCATCACCAAAACCCTAATCCTTTTTCATCCATGCCCCTTTTTTAAGAAAACCAATGATGGCTTTCTTTTCTTAGGCTCCAAGTAAACTTGGAGGCTAAGTTTGCTTGGACGAATTCTCCACATGGAGAATTCGTCCAACCATTTATTTTTTATTTTTCTTTTTTCTTTATGTACTTGATTCATTTGCCTTTTTTATTATTATTTTATTAAGATCTTTGTTTTATGCATCTTTTAATTTTCTTTTCTTTTTCTTTTACTTTAAATACTTTAATTGGATTTTTAGCAAAAATATTATTTTTTAATTCAAAACTTTTCATTTTGCTACTCTTTCTTCACTGTTTGCCACGTGTGCAGATTTTCAGAAACTTCAACTGCCCACAACTCACTCGTCTGATATCCGATTTTAGCAAACTTAGTGGCGTTGGGATCAGTGCGAGATTCCCTATCCACTGAATTTCAGTTTAGCAGCAAATTCGAGTTTTTTAGCAGAAGTGCCGGGCCGCGTCCGGGAGCCGATTTTGCTCACATTTCCTTATCCGGAACCCCGATTCCAGAAAACTCAGTTGCATTGGAATCGTGTCGAGATGCTCTTTCTGCTGCTATCAAATGAGATAGCTGATCTGGGGTTTAGCAGAAAGTCAATTTCTGCTTTTCTTAGATTTGACCAGTCCATAACTTCTTCATCTGGACTCCGATTTGAGCAAACTCTGTTCCATTAGAATCGTATCGAAATCCTCTTTCCAATGGTGGGAAGTATGGTGACTGATTTGCACCAGATAAAAAGTCAACTCTTTGACTTTCTCAAGTTTGACTTTCTCAAGTTTGACTTTTCAATTAAAATTTCATTTCTGAATTTTGGGAGGTGCAAAAATGAGGTGCTTACACTCTTTTTCGAGCAGGCTTCGCTCTTTATGTATGGTTAATCAACATAAAATCTGGGCGTCTATCAGGACTGAAAGAAATGTGCTTGAGGCAAATTCTTTTGGATTACGGAGTCGTCTGGAAGGCGAACGAAAGCTGGAGGTTCGTCGAGCAGAATCGCAGTGTCTATGGGAAAGGGCCGAGTACGACCATGTGAGGTTCAAGTCCTGGCTTCAAAGGTAAGCTTTTCTCTTTTTGCCAGAAATGCTTCCTAACAATGTACCATTTTTCGGTATTTAACTTTTGGTGTTGCCATGTCTTTGGCATATTAAACTTTTATTTCTCAACCAGTTTGTCGGCTTTTATTTTTATTTGAACGGTAATTTTTGCATGTTTTACTTGCATAACATACTTGCCGTTTTATTTATATCAACTGCTTGGCACGTATAGGACAAATTGAAACAAAAATAATCAAAATATATTATTTCAACATTGATCTTTCATATAACCAAGGTCGGATAATCCAGCCGGGGCCAGAAGGTCCCTCAGATTTCCTCTTCTGCCAATGGCCCCTCAGATGGCGTTAGTGAGGGCCAATTTAAGTAGAGGGGCAAAAGAGGAAGGAATGGCGAAAACCCGACTGGCATAAATGTCGGTTGGAGAGGAAAGCTCTTGTCTCTTCCCAGAACTCGGTGGTAGAAGACCTATCGTGATGGGGTCAGCGAGAGTAGAGCAGTCCTTTCCAATTCCACCCATTCCTAAAAAGTCACCAGCTAGGTCTGCTTCATCTTTTCCGACCATCTTCTCCGTCCGTGGTCGGACTTTGGTCTTTCGCCATACTTCTTTCATCATACTACTTATTCCTCTTCTCTTGCTTATGACGAAGATGGCCAATGTTAACTCTAGTATTTATAGACCAAATACTCAGAGGAAGATCAATGGGATTGAGCAAATCTTTTGATTAGTTTAATCTGCACCGTATACTGACAGCGCTTCGATTTGACAATGCCAATATTTGGCTTTGCATATATCGAGTAGTCAGGAATTAATTTATTCCTGGTTTTTCTCCAGTTGGTTACTGATTGCGCGGCTTTCCCATAGAGTGGGAAAATACCCCTTTAAAAACTGGCCGTTAATAACCTTCTCTTCCTGGCCACCTAATGATTGTATGTGTTATGACCCCCCAGGCAATACCTTGCTGATTCGTAATGGTCCTTCCCATGTGGGCGACCATTTTCCATATGAAAAATCCTTTTTTCCTATAGGCAAAAGTGTTTTCCAAACAAGGTCTCCTTAGGCAAATGACTTATGTTTGACTCGGCGGTTATAGGACCTGGTGACTCTTTGTTTGAGTGCCATCTACCGGTCTAAAGCTAACTGTGTACGCCCGATTTCGGTGTCGCACTGGGTAAAAATGGGAAATTGGAGTCACCACTGCCTGAGGGGGTGCAAGCAGACACCGGGGTGCCTAGATTTTTCTATTAGGCGGTCTGTGGCTTTGAGATTCTAAGTAGGGTCTCGGTTGTGGTCCAGGGAAGTCTGTAGACACCCCGGTCCACCCCGTCGGGTGATGGGTCCCTTAGGTTTATCCTGGTTTGAGTCAGCTCACTTATTTTCTCACCCGTTTCCTAAGTCGACATGCAAACTGGTTAAGTCTGGTGGGACCACCTGAGTGGTGTGGGTCCCTTTAATTTCTTTTATCTTGATTAATTAGGTAATCTGAGTCTGGTTGGGTGGGCCTCGTTGGAAGGCCCACGGTGTCCTTGGTGGGCTTAATCAAGCCCATGTACCCTTGTGGGTCGCTGTCTAGCCTAGGAGGCCCTTTGGGCTTTGGTTAAGTGAATTGATTTTATATTAGGGTTCAAATTTGAAGCTTAAGTAATTTCCATGCAAAAGGTGGGTCGGCTTGGTTTGTGAGCCCATTGGGTGGACCGCACATGGTAGCCAAGTGATTTATTGGATTTATCTTGCTTAAGTTTCCAAAATGGGCCAGGCCTTGGGCTTGGGGCCCTTTACTTGGGCTTGGGCTTGAAAGCCCAAGACTTCCTGGGTTAGGGTTTTGAAACCCTAACCTTGCTTGGTTTTGTGGGCTTAGTGGGCCCGACAGGCCCTGCCCATAGTCTCAGCCAAACCATACCTAAATCTAAACCAGCATGCCCCACATAGGGCTTGGGTGAGCCCCAAGTAGTCTGGCCCACTCAATCAACTTGATTTACCTTATTTTGAGCAAAAGGTGAGTTATCAGGCTGGGTGGGCCCCGTTGGAAGGCCCACTGGAAATCAAATTGGACCGGGGGTCCAAGTCCCATGTTGGGTTTCCGGGTGACCCGGAAACCCTATTGGTTCATTTGGTTCGATTTGAAGAGGTCACCCACATCCAACAAAATCACAGAAATCAACACAGAGAATATACAAAAAAAGACATTTTCAGGGGAGATCAGTTCACTTAACAACCTCCGATCGGTTGGAAATGATGGCTCATATTCTGGGTCCAAGGGGACATGCGGTGAACAATGGGGTTGGGGGTGCGGAGGGCGGAGTCCCCCACGGTACAGTATAATCGAGTCCTGAGCAAAGAGGTTGAAGCCTCAAAACAGCAAAAATGGAGCAAAAATGGCCGGCCGCAAGCAATTCGGCCTTTAAGTGGGTGCGCTGACCTTAGGCTCTAGGCGCGAGGTCAGCGCAAGCTCGGCAGAACCAAAAACAACAGAAAAAGACGCCCAGCGCGAGCTCGGTGCGAGCAAAATCGCCCAGTGCGAGCTCGGCGCACACCCCTTTTACGAAAAAAAACGACTCTGTTAAACCCAAAACTCAATGCCTGGCTTGATTTTCAAGCTCTGTAACACCTCCCCAGTGCTCCTTAGACTCCTAGAAGACGTCTAAACACAACTTGAAGTTAATCTAACCTACTTCATAACCCGAATCAAAATCTCTTCGAACACACCCAAATCCGGAAATCAGAACGAATGTACCTTACAACGAAGGGAAAATGGGGGTTTACATCGGGGTACATGAGAGGAGGTGACCATGGGGGAACATGCTCCCACCTTCGAATCAGACAAGCAATAACATCAAATAAAATGCTAGAAAAGAAATGGGAAGCAAGCTCGATGGAGTTGATTCTCCGCACAAGGCCTGATTTATATATGTTGAACTAATAAACAAAGAGGGCTCACCTTAGGGTTTTGAACCTTTGTAGGGTATGCGTGAGGCCTCCTTGGAGTGCACGAGCAGCCGCCGAAGCTGTACCTCTCCGCACCAATAGCGAGTCTTTCTCCTTTGGGTTTGACGAGGAAGAAGAGGAAGAGTGAAACCAAGGGTGGAAAGGGCTTCAAGTGATGTTGGATGGTTGTCAAAGCAAGCAGTGGCCTTGGGAGAGGGGCTTCGAACAAGGAGGAGTGGGAAAGTCGGGTTCTCTGTGGGAAGAGCCAACACCAGAAAAAACCAACCAACGCAAAAGGGCCCCGAAAAAAGCCGAACCCCTTCGCAAGAGGGGGGTTGCCGTATTTATAGAGGAAAAATGGGGTATCCGCCGGGTTGGCGCAGAGCGCTTTTCGCGCTCGCCTTGCTCGCGTGAGCGAGACACAATCATTAAAAAAATTAATTCGGCTGCAGATTTGTCTCAAAAATCTAGTATTTACTAGCGGTGGCAACGGGTCGAATACGGTACGGATCTACCAGGATCCGAATTCGATCCGAAAATATTTTATCGATATCCGAATTCGATCTGATATCTGACGGATCTTTAATACCTATATCCGAATTTGAAATTCGATGAATATTCGAAATCCAAATTCGATCCGATATCCGATCGGACCGATCCTAAATCCGAATTTGAACCTGAAATCCGAATTCGAACCTCAAATCCGAATTCAAACCTGTAAAAATCCGATTTCACCTGTAAAAATATACCTATAAAAATCCAAATTCACCTATACAAATCTGTAAAAATCTACCTATAAAAATCCAAATTCACATCCAAATTCACCTGTAAAAACCTGTAAAAATCCACTTATAAAAATCCAAATTCACCTGTAAAAATCCAACTTCACATCCAAATTCACCTATAAAAACCTGTAAAAATCCACTTATAAAAATCCAAATTCACCTGTAAAAATCCACCATCAAGGCATAAATATTAAAAATCCAAATTCACCTGTAAAAATCCACCACCATTTAAATATGAATTTTAACACATATCTAAGTGTCTAACACAAATATTAAAACTCAAAACATAAATACAAGCCCATAAATATAGTCTAAGTGTCTAAACTCCATAACACAAATCCTTAATACATAAATACAAATCCACCATCAAGGCATCAACTCCACCATCAAGGCATCATCAAGGCATCAACTCCACCATCAACTCCACCATCAAGGCATCAACATCCAGAGAAGCTTGATCCATCCAATAACTAACCTACAAGAAAAATATCTTTATTAGAACCTCATAAAACAATTAGTAAATTATACTAACAAGTAAAATATTTACTAAACAAGTTTCTTGCATGCTTTAGTCAATTGGACTAAATATTTGAACGAGTTAAACTGCTCCCATCTGTAAGCCCATCAGCATCTAAATATCAAATACAAATAAGAAAAACACAAAAGGGTAAGAATATATACAAAATAAATTTATAAGCATACTCAACCAAATTATAAATATATTTACCTCTGTAGTTTTTGGGATCTAACCAATCTTGTGTCAACATCAGAGCCTCCACAGTATCTGGGCTTAGAGAATTTCGAGCCTCATCAATTAGCATACCTCCCATACTAAAAGCAGATTCTGATGGAACTGTTGAAATTGGAATAGCAAAGATATCCCGAGCCATCCTACTAAGTGTTGGGTATTTTGGACTATTGATACGCCACCAACTTAATAGATTCATATCAAGCTGTCGAGGAAATAAGTTTTCTTCTAAATAGCTATCAAGTTCAGACTTTTGTGAGGCAACGATTTTGGCACTACGTGTATGCAAATACCACGTATCAAATCTCTTTATTCTGTCACTTGTATTAGTGACACTTGGAAGAGAGTTGCTACCAACACTATCTTGTGGTGCAAAAGGAGATGTCAATGATGTGCTTAAATTACTTGCATACTCTGAATATAAATTGTTCAAAACATCCCGGACCTTGCTTAGATATATCTCAGCATCATTACCATAGATTTCAGTGTAGTTGTACTCCACAAAGTCATATTTAAACTGAGGATCAAGAATGATTGCATTTGCAAAAAGTATGTTGCATGCTTCCCAATATTTATCAAATTTCACCTTCATTTTGCGAGCCATTGAACGCAAGTAATCATGTTCACTGTCTTTCCAACTGATTAAGTTGAGATGTATTTCACACACTTCTGGAAAGTACACAGTAGCAGTTGGATAAGAAGAAGCTGAAAATTTCGTTGAGGCTTCATAGAAAACTTTCAAACATTTGCAAACATTTTTTGCTAGTTCCCATTCTTCCTTTGATGGATTCACTTTAAAATCATTATCAATGATCTCCAATCGATGAAATGCTTCTTTCAACTCAATTGCACTCTCCAACATTAGATAGGTGGAATTCCATCTTGTTTTCACATCAAGACAAACACCTTTTTTTCCAAAAAGCTTAACTTGATTCATAGCATTCTTAAATTTTTGCTTCTTATAAGGTGATGATCTGATATATCTGACACTCTCTCTAATCATCTTTATCAATCCTTTTATCTCCTGTAACCCGTCTTGCACAATAAGATTCAGAATATGTGCACTACAACGCACATGAAACAACTCACCATTTAAAGGAAGCAACTCTTCTTTGCACAACCAACTTCTCAAATCTCTAACCATTGCATCATTGGTAGATGCATTATCAACTGTAATAGAAAATAACTTCTTGTCAATATTCCATTCCAATATCCACTCTTTAATAACTCTAAGAAGGGTCTCCGCATCATGAGGACATTCAACAGTTGTATAAGCAATAATTTTCTTCCTAAGCTCCCATTCATCATCAATAAAGTGGGCAGTTAAACAAGCATAACCAAGGTTTTGGTGTTCAGCTGTCCAGAAATCAGTTGTCAAACTAATTCGGGAAGAATTCTTATAAAAAATGTTATACAACTTCTCCTTCTCTTTTTTATACACTTGAAGGATGTCAGCCTTAACTGTGTTTCGTGTCACAAGCTTGAACATTGGCTGCAAATTATTGATAAAAATCTCAAAAAACTCATGTTCCACCATATTGAAAGGATATCCGTGCTTAATAATCATCCTTGCCATATCTAAACGGCTTCTTTCTTGATCAAACTTAAAGGGTTTTACTGTAGAACTTGAACCCCCTTTACCCTTGGTCACTGACAACAATTGTTGGCCTATGTCTTTGTGGGACTTTCTAGGACATCTAAGCAAATGATTCCGTAAGTGAGTGGTCCCACTAGAGCTTGCCCCATTCAGTTTTTTCATACAATGCATGCAAACAGCCATATCTTCCCCATTTGGTCCTACAACCTTATCAAATTCCTCCCACACTTTAGATTTCAACTTCTTTCTTTTAGGAGATGATGGAGCTGACTCAACAGTTTCAACAGTCGCAGCCTCACGGGCCTCAACTTCATCTCCAATTGAAATAGGTTCCGACGACATACCCGACACCTTCTAAAAGAAATATAAGTAATTAAGATGTAGCAACTAGCAACTAGCAAGCAAGAGGAACATTTGGCATAAATATTTCTGAAAAATTGATAGCATGTTTCTACAAAAAGCACGGCAATTTGTCGCCAAAAAAATTCAAAAACAGCATTAAGTCTGGGAAGGAAACAACCCCTGACATCCTCCCAAACAATAAATATCAGATCTTTACTCTAAGAACTTAAAATATCATCACAGATACATGTTCAATTAATGGTCAAAAAACTGCATGCTCATTTTCTTGTCAAAAAGTATAAGTCACTTAAAAAATAACAAAAGACAATAGCCATTATCATTACATCATTTACAAGGTTCCAAATCCTCCATCGGGGCTGACAATATATCATGAATTTAATAAAACAGTAGAAGCCACAACACCAGATACCATATTTCCTATCAGACCAGAAGCCATCTGACATACACTTTTATTCATTATGCGTAGGAACCTGGGGAAGCAGAATCTGAGTTTGCTAGTATTGGTACTGAGAAAGTACTAAAGAAAATTTTAACATATCGCACTCTAGCTCCATTTTATTTACCCAAAGGGAAAGGTTTTGGAGGTGTACCCAACCAACCAATTATCTTGCCCTCTTGGCTGTCAGAAGAGGACATCAAGTATTATACCAGCAAATATGACCAAAGAGGCTTCACTAGAGGGTTGAATTATTATCGAGCACTAGACCTGTATGTAAGCTAAACTCAATAAATTTTACTTCAAAAATATTTGCCTAGATTTATACTATTTTTCACTTTATATTCTGTATATAAATGTCTCACGTCGGAGTGATTTCTGATTTATGGAACTTACAGGGCCTTATGAACTTGCAAAAACCTGTCCAATAATTATACTTGCCTGTCACATCTGTGTAACAATGGTTGTATTTGGGATCAGATTTGCAACCCATCCTATAGACAGAACAACCATTTCACTCTTGATCTTTGCACTTTTTATTTCCTTGCACATGCTCTAGTTCACCTATCCTATGGACAGAACAATACCATTTCACTCTTTATTTTTTTTCATTTTTTTAATTCCCAAAATACAAATGACAGAAAGTTATGGGATCAATAAGCAAAGAAGATCTCACATGTGTAACAGCATTAAGTCTTACCTGTCAGCAGACTCAGCACCAAATATGAGTTTTGCACTCAATTTGTTAAAATCCGCCAATCCAATGATAGGAAGATACTCCTTTACTCGGAGTCAGGACCTGAATCACATAAAAAAATGAAAGTTAAATTTCTGGGCATTTCAATATGAATTGCGACTGATTATAGAGGCACAACTCCTACAAAACTCCACACAGATGGGAAATTATAGGCCGATCATAGGTAATCACCGGATAAGGTTTGACGGAAAAGATGAGTTCGCTTTGACCTTGTCGGAGGAGAAGAGGAGTTCAAACTTTGAACTCGGATCGAAGAAGAAGACACAGAAACATTTCCTAAAACCCCAAGGGTTCGGTATAGCATAAAAAAACAGTAAAAAACAACAAGTATTTGAACATCCATTTAAAATCCATGGAAATCACAGCTTACTGTCACTGTCGAAGAAGAAGAGAAATGAAAATCTCTTACTTGAATCATCAAAAGATTTAATAAAAAAAATTAACAAATCAACTTTCAAACATCTACGATCATCAAAAGAAGAAGAGGAAGTGATATTCAAAATTTCAACCTCGATCGAGAGAGTTGAGACACTTACAGATAACAGAGGAACCCCCCAAATCCCAATCGCACACTCAGCGAATGGAGTTAGGGCATGAGATGATACAATCGTTTTACGGGGTTGGTCGACTCCTCGACGGCGGTAGCGTTCGTAGTTGGCGTGGCGAACGGAGAAAACCCCCCCAAAATCGCACAATCGGCGGGAGTTAGGGTTAGGGCATGAGATGAGAAGAGAGTAAGAGACGATCGACCGATTTGGGTTAGGTTTGGACAAAAGGTTTTTAGATTTTACTTTTAATGTAGGGTCGAACCATGGTTTTAACTTAGATTGAACCATGGTCTGGGACTCTGGGCTAAGTGTATATATATTGTAAATATATTTTCGGTTCGGATCTTTTTCGGATCGGATACATATATATCCGAATTTTTTCGGATCCAAAATTCGAGATCCGTATCCGAACCGCGGATCTTATTCCTATATCCGAATTCTGGATTTTCGGGTCGGATTCAGGTCGGATTCGGATATATATTCGACCCATTGCCAGCCCTAGTATTTACAGATATAGTCCCTGGGATATTTTGAGAAAATATTATTTTATTTAGATATCTTCAAACATTTTCAGATTGGTCCCTGGGATCTTTTGAATGTTTTGATATTTACGGATTTGATCCCCGAGATATTTTCCTGCGCCACTTGCCACGTGTGCAGCTCTCTGCCACGTGTGCAATTTACCGGTTTTGCCGCTCGGAAACTTTGACAGCTCATATCTTCTTCATCTGAACTCTGATTCTGGAAAACTCAGTTGCGTTAGAATTGTATTGAAGCCCTCTATCCAATGGCATGGGGTTAAGCACCTGGATCAGAGTTTAGCAGAAAGTCAACTTTCAGCTCCCCCCAAGTTTGACCGGCTCATAGATCCTTCATCCGGACTCCGATTCCAGCAAACTCAGTTGCGTTGGAACCGTGTTGGGATTCTCTATCCAATGAGATAAAGCAAGGTGGTCAATTATTACTTGATCAAAAGTCAACTTTTTGTCCCCTTAGGGTTTTGACTTTTCTACTGTCTTTTAGCACATTTTTTTGTTTTCTTCTTTTTTTTTTTCTTTTTTGGTTTGATCAAAATTTGGGTGCTTACACTAACCTTCTCATCTCCTCTAAGCCTTCAAGCTCGACCAACATGGCCTCTGTATATTCCTTGGGGGTAAAATTATCTTGAATAGCAACCCTCAAAGATTTTACCGAATTTCAACTGGAATGACCACTTCATGGCCGAAAGTGAGAGCAAAAGGAGTAGTTCCAATAGATGTTTTGTAAGACATCTGATATACCCACAAAGCTTCAGATAAGAGCTTGTGCCAATTTCTTGGTTTGTCTTCAATCATCTTCCTCAAAATGTTTTTTAATACCTTATTGGTTGCTTCGGCTTGTCCATTCACCTGTGCATAATAAGGAGTTGATTGTATCATTTTTATGCCATATTTTTTGGCAAATTCGGTCACTGCTTCTCCTACAAACACAGTACCAGAATCGGTTGTAATAGTTTCTATAATCCCATACCTATGGATTATCTGTTCTTTGATGAACTCAATTACATCCGATTGTTCCACTTTTTTCAAAGGTTTAGCTTCCACCCATTTAGTGAAATAATCGGTAGCAACTATGATAAAATTATGCAGCCCAGATGAAGGAGGGTATACCTTGCCTATTAGGTCCATCGCCCATCCTTTGAAGGGCCATGGCTTGACTATTGGTTGTAACTCTATCGCTGGCACCCTTTGAATAGGCCCGTGCTTTTGGCACTCCTGACATCCGGTGGCAAATGCTTGGCAATCTTTCAAAATTGTAGACCAATAATTAATAACCATACCGTCGCAATAACCATCACATCTTAATTCCGCCTTGGTGTGCACCCCAAATTCCTTCGTGTATTTCGGCCATGACTGCTATGGCTTCTATAGGACCAACACATCTGAGTGGAATGTCGTCGAAGCCTTTTTTATATAGTTCATCGCCCATAATGAAATAATTGGTAGCTTTTCTTTTAATCATTCTACTCACCTTTCCGGTTGGATCTTTAAGATACTGCCAAACTTCATTCCTCCAATCCAACTGTATGGTCTAGTTAAAAAATGCATGAGAATCCACCAGAAATCGCCTGGGAAGAGACTGTACGGTTACCATTCTGGTTGGATTGTATAATCTGAGTCTGAACGCTATCTGGGCGAATTCATTGGCTTCGTAATTTTCATTCCTAGGCCGATATTCAAATTCAATTCTATTGAACTATTCAGCTAGAAATCTGGCCTTCTTCAGCAAAGGCATCAATGCTTCGCTGTTGCAACTATATAGTCCCTCCATTTGTTTCAGGACCAGCTGAGAGTCCCCTACAATATTGACCTCGAAAGCACCTGTTTCCCATAATATTTCCAATCCTATTATCATGGCTTCGAATTCAACTTAATTATTTGTGGTTTGTTCTTCAAGCTGAAATGCATACTCATGCTTCTCACCGGTTGGTGAAGTTAGGATTATGCCGATTCCGGAGGCACATTCCGTTTTTGAACCATCGAATTCTAATGTCCATGGCTGAAATTCAGAATAAAAGAACCCGGCATGAAAGACTGGGATATCCAGTTCTTTCTCCTGAATGCTGGATGGGTGATCGGCCAAAAAATCGGCTAATGCCTATCCTTTTACAGCTTTCTGTGAGACATATTTGAAGTCGAATTCCATCAGAGTTAAAATCCATTTTCCGAGCCGGCCACTTAGAGTTGGCCATGTGAGCATATATTTAACCATATCGGTGGCCGCTATTACGAAAATTTCTTTTCCCGAAAGAAGGGGACGCAACTTAGTAGCTACATAGTAGAGTGTAAGGCACAATTTTTCTAAATTAATATACCTTTCTTCCACCGAACTAAGAAACTTGCTAAGATAATATATAGGTTGCTCAAAACCTTGATCATTTTCTTGTGCAAGCAAAACTCCAATCGAATCGTCCGCTGCTGCTATGTATAACTTTAGCGGTCGTTCCTTTGATGGTGGCACCAAAACTGGTAGTTTTGCTAAATATTGCTTAATGCCTTCAAAGGCGACTTGATGTTCATCGTTCTAGACAAACTCCTTTGTATCTCTGAGTTTCAACAAAGGAGATAAAACCCTGGTCTTTCCGGCCAAGTTTGAAATGAACCTTCTTACGAAATTGACTAGGCCGAGCAACCGTTGTAGCTGCTTTTTATTGGCCGGTGGTTTGGATTCTATGACCGACTTAGCTTTATTCTTGTCAACTTCTATGCCCCTCTGATGAACAAGAAAACCTAAGAAATTTCCAGCCGAAATGCCAAAAGCGCATTTTAATGGATTCATCTTCAACTTGTACGTTCTGAGTCTTTCAAATACTCACTTTAGATGTTGTAGATGGTCAATCCCGGTCTGAGATTTTACTACCATGTCATCAATATAGACCTTAAGCATTTGACCGATCATATCATGAAAGATAAGATTCATTGCTCTTTGATATGTAGCGCTGGCATTTTTTAGTCCGAAAGTCATGACTACCCAAGAATAAGTTCCTAGTGCCCCTGGGCAACGAAATGCCGTCTTAGCTACATCATCTTCTGCAATATATATTTGATTATAGCCAGAATGGCCATCCATAAATGATAAAAATTTATGCCATGATGCATTATCTACTAGTAGATTAGCTATCGGCATAGGGTACTCGTCTTTGGGAGTTGCGGAATTCAAATTACGAAAATCAATGCACACTCTAATTTGACCATTCTTCTTGATTACAGATACAATATTAGAAAGCCAATCGGTATACCGAATGGGCCTGATAAACCCGGCCGCTAGAAGCCGTTCTATTTCTACTTTCACTTTACTAATTACATCATCGGCCATTCTTCTAGAAGGCTGTTTGAATGGTCTAAATTCTGGCTTAATAGGAAGCCTGTGCTCTACCACTCTTCTGTCCAATCCTGGCATCTCCTGATAAGTCCAAGCAAAGCAATCCGAATAATCGGCCAATAGCTGTTTCATCTTTTGCTTGGCATTTGGCGGTAGCAGTTTGCTTATGTAAATTGGCTTCCGCTGTGTTTCCATTCCCAAATTAATTTCTTCTAGAGGGTCTTGGGTATCAACTTTCAAATCTTCCAACTTGGCTGGTGCGACTTGTAGGTCGGCAAGAGTTATCTCATCCTGATCTGTTATCATTTCATCATCCTGTTCATTGATAAATTCGGTAGAATTTGCCATTGTTTTCCCATTTCCCAGCCATTCATTATCCTGTTGAAAATCCCTCACCTTTACTTCCTACATATAAGCCGTTATTTTCCTCAGAACGGCTTCTGCTACTTCTGCTCGTTCAACCATCATTTGGTAACTCTTTAAGTTCAGCGACATCGACTACTTCAACTTTCTCGAGCTGTTGTTGTGCCGTATTTTGTTCAGCCGAAATTGAAGCAATCGGCTACCCATTCTTATCATATCCTACAAATACAATGGGTTTTATCTCTTCATCATAAAGGGATGCGTGTGCGGCATTAGAGTCTACGGCAAAAGGCCGACTATCGGCTTTTATTTCTTCGATATTACCATCCTTCCAAAAAAGCAACAATTGGTGTAAAGAAGATGGTACACATCCATTCGAATGGATCCAATCTCTTCCCAGCAATGCGTTGTATTTGGCTGATGACTCAATGACGAAGAACGCCGTAAGAGACTGCCGCGTCCCAACCGTTAATTCGATTGGGAGGATTCCTCTAGTTCCTATGACACCACCTCTAAAGTTAGTGATAGTGATCTCTGACTGGATTAAATCCGAAAAAGACTTACCCAATTTCCTCATTGTAGATATCGGAATGAAATTAACTACTGCCCTGTTATCAATTAAAACTTTATTGATCGTGATACCATTCATGTGAACCTTTATGAACAAAGGCTTCAAATGTTGGGTCATGGCAAAAGATGGTTTCGCAAAACATACCTTTTCAACCTGGCCGATTTGCTCAGTGCCGGCCGGTTTCTGATTTTTTTCTTCTTCCTCAAGGTGTTCTGGATTGACTACATATAGTGCTACCAGATCCCCTTCGTCACTGATCTCCTCCAAACGTGGCAATTCTATGCTTGCCTCGAAAGTCATTGGCAAAGTAAGGACCATATGACAATCCAATGGGATTGGGGGCATCCGGCCGAAACAAATTTCGGCTATTGCAGCGTCAACGCTCAGTGGCGGCTGACTCAATGAATCATTAGTTTTAACCTTCAGGGTTTCAGGTACTACTTCTTCTATCACTTCTACCGTGGAGGGAGTCGACATCCTGCTATATTCAGTCAGCATTTGATCGATCAGTAATTGTTCTTCTTCTCCTCCAGCTAAGTTATCCGTCAAATCCTCGTCAGAAACCGATTTTTCGGTCCTTAAGGTCACCGTGTTGGAAACAAGCTCAGGCAGAGTGCCCGAAATATCAGATGAACCTGGTATTGGGCTCTTTTTGAGCTTCTGTGGTTTTGGGGTGCATTTCTTGGTAGCAAACCTAGAATATCCATATGGCTGAGAGGACCCAGTACTCTGTTCCTGATGTCGCATACTGGCTTGCTGTCGCTACCAGCGTCGCTTTTGCGTCCTGGTCATGGCTGCGACAATTTCCTACGAATAAAAGGGAAACTTAGGATGAGTCAATTTTTTCCAACGACCTATTTGAACAATAGGGGGTTTCACCATTCTAGGCTTATCTCCTTTTACTATCATTTCTTGTTCATAAGTCATATATCCGCTCTCCCGAGTTGGGTTGTACAGGGATGCCGTCCTCATTGGCATCCATGATGAACTTGTCTTCCGGAAGCCCAGTGAATTTGCCTCTTGCCCCCCCCCCCCCCCCCCCCCCCGTGTTCGAGGCATGTCTTCTGAACTTAGGGATCTTCCCCTTCCGTGTTGAGTACACCGCGGGGCTGTTACCAGTCTCCATCTACAGTCACCACAAAGAAGGTCTGGTGACACTTCTATCTTGGTTGGACTTTCAGGTGTGATATGTTGCTCAACTGAAGAGTCTTCATACACCTTTGCCGCCATTTCCGGCCGCTTCATTGTTGCATATTGAGTGGACGAGAACCCAAAAGACACCGATGCATGTTTTTCCGTAGTTGTTTTTCTATATCTCTCCTCTATAAATGTACTTCGGTTGGGTCTACGCCTAGGTTTGTGCCACCACTCACCCCAAATCTTGCCACACCTTTCATGGCGTGAAGTTCGGCCTTCAGTAGGTTGATACCTCCAATCATTTCTCGATCGTAAGTTCAACTGACTTCGGACTGGTGGTGTTTCATGCTCTGGTTTTTTTGACGATGGCCCACCCAGATCCACTTTGATGGCCGGAGTTTGCTTCGGTAAGCCAATTGTGGCCATATTTATTGGTACATCCTTAGGAAATGGTTGTGTGTCCACCTGCATCTTTCCCTTGTCCGCTTCTGTAAATTTCAAAAGTCCCTTGTCGATATTTTCCTGTATCACATTACGCAGCACAGTACATTCGTTAGTCTCATAGGTTTTTATTCCATGCCACTTACATGATTTACCCTTAGCCGCTATATTGGTCGGAATAAAGGGGTGGTCTCTAGTTAACCGGAAAAATCCATGTTTCAGCAGATAATCAAATATTTCGGCCGTTTTATTTATATCAAAAGAATAATTTCGGCTAAAAGAATTCATTTCTTTTGTATCTCCGGTGTAAACACCTCATTTTTGCGCTCCCAGAAAAACCAGAAATGCAAACCCTGGATAGAAAGTCAAACCCTAAGGGGTGAAAAGTTGACTTTTTGATCAAGTGAAAATTGGCCACCTCGCTTTATGCCATTGGATAGAGAATCTCGACACGGTTCCAACGCAACTGAGTTTGCAGGAATCGAAGTCCAGATGAGGGTTCTGCGGGCGGTCAAACTTGAGGGGAGCCAAAAGTTGACTTTCTGCTAAAATCCGATCCAGATGCTTACCCCTATACCATTGGATAGCGAATCTTGACATGGTTCCAATGCAACTGAGTTTGCAGGAATCGGAGTCCGGATGAGGGTTCTGCGGGCGGTCAAACTTGAGCGGAGCCAAAAGTTGACTTTCTGCTAAAATCCAATCCAGATGCCTACCCCTATGTCATTGGATAGAGAATCCCGACACGGTTCCAATGCAACTGAGTTTGCAGGAATCGGAGTCCGGATGAGGGTTCTGCGGGCGGTCAAACTTGAGCGGAGCCAAAAGTTGACTTTCTGCTAAAATCCGATCCAGATGCTTACCCCTATACCATTGGATAGAGAATCTCGACACGGTTCCAACGCAACTGAGTTTGCAGGAATCGGAGTCCGGATGAAGGTTCTGCGGGCGGTCAAACTTGTGCGGAGCCAAAAATTGACTTTCTGCTAAAATCCGATCCAGAGGCCTACCCCTAGGTCATGGGATAGAGGGCTCCGATACAATTCTAACGCAACTGAGTTTGCCTAGATTGGAGTTCGGATGGAGAAAATATGATCTGACAAAGTTTCCGAGCAGCAAAACCGGCAAACTGCACACGTGGCAAAAAGCTGCACACGTGGCAAGTTGCGCAGAAAAATATCTCGGGGATCAAATCCGTAAATATCCAGATGTACGAAATATCCCAGGGACTAAATCTGTAAAAATCCCGGAATATCGGATTAAACCAAAAATAACCAGGGACTAAATCTGAAAAAGTCAGATATTCCGACCGGCGAGCGGCCGCATTAAATGTTTTGTCATCATATTGCCGCTCGCGCGGACGTGGCAAGCGGGTATGCGCTAAGCTTGCGCTGAGCGCAAGCTTAGCGGATACCCCTTTTTTTCCTCGCTTATATAAACCGCGCGAGATTTCGTGCAAAGGGTTGGAAGATTTTCGGATGGGGGAATTTTTCGGTGAAGGTTTTTTTTTCCTCTGGTTGGCTTTTGGTTTTCGGGAACCTCCTCTCCCATGGCCTGACTTCCCTCCCTAGCTCCCCAAGCAACCGACCTTGCCTTCCTACCTCCTCTTCTCTCCTTCTTCTTCATCCTTCTACCAAAGAGCGGAGGAGCTACTTGCTGCAGCTGTTGGAGAAGAAGTTCACAGCTGGTGTGCTTGTTTCGAGGAGGTCGCACGCTTCCACAAAGGAGCTAAGAACTTTCAGGTATTGTTCCCCGCTAGCTTCTATGTCATATATATGAAAACTGGTTCTCTTGCATGATATTTTGGGGAATATCGGATTTGTAGTAAAAGGGAGTGTGTTCCCGGTTAAGTGAGTCTTTTGTATCCCTGTAAACCCCCCTTCTCATTCCCTTCTCCGAATGTCTGCATTCATGCACAGAATTTAGGTACATGCGTAGGTGCAAAAATTAGGTTTCCATCTCACGTAGGCAATCTCTGTTTGTTATTGTTTTTTCTTTGTTGTTTTATTGCTTGCTAGGCTTGCCAACATGTTCCCGTAACCCCTTGCCACCTGCTGTCTCTGCTTGTGCACCTTGATCATGCTCCCATTACCCCCACTCCCCTGCAGCTGTTAGAGCTGTTAGTGCATTGTTTTTTTTTCGCATAATAATCGAGCTTTCCTGATATTGAGTTGTGTCTTGTAGTAGTTTAGATTAATTCGAATGCATGTTTAAGTGTCTCCGGGGATGCTAGAAGCACCTGGGAGGTGTTTCAGAGCTTAAAAAACCAGTCAGAAATGGAGTTTGAGCAAAAACCAGAAGCTCGGGTTTCGCAGTGGGTATCCGCCGAGCTCGCGCCTAGCTTGCGCTGAGCTCTCTTTGCATCCGCTCAGCTCGCGCGAAGCTCGCGCCTACTTTTTTTTTTTGGGTGCGCTGAGCTCGCGCGAAGCTCGCGGCCACCTCCCAGGCGGATCGTTTTTTTGGCATCCGCCGAGCTTCGCGCCTAGCTTGCGCTCAGCTCGCACCCTTGTGCGTTGAGCTCGCGCCCACTTGTTTTTTGGGTGCGCTGAGCTCGCACCCACTTGTTTTTTGGGTGCGCTGAGCTCGCTCCCACTTCGCCCGTGGATGCTTTTTTCGCCGTTTTCGGTCCACCCACCTCGCTGACCTCACGCCTAGTGACTGAGGTCAGCGCATACTCCTAAAAAATGCCGAATTGCTATATTTTTGACCCAGTATAATGAGCCAGTTTCTCCCTGACAAAGTGTCAATTTTGTATATTTTTTGTGATTATTGCTGGATGTGAGTGCCATTTCCGAACCGAACTGAATAAACCAATAGGGTTTCCGGGTCACCCAGAAACCCAACATGGGACTTGGACCCCTAGTCCAATTTGATTTCCAGTGGGCCTTCCAACGGGGCCCACCCGGCCCAATAAACACAATGAAATGTATGCATACAACTTAATCAAGATAATTAAAATTAACTGATTAAACCGGGCGGGCCAAACCTAAGGCGGTCCACCCGAACCAGACTTGTGAAATTGATGCATGAAATGCGTGGTTTGGCCGAGACCAAGGGCAAGGGCCTACCGGGCCCGCCAAAGCCCACCAACCGAACCAAGGAAGGGTGCAAACCCTAACTTCCCGTAACTTGAGCTTTCAAGCCCAGATTTGGACTACGGGCCCCAAGCCCAGTGTCCAATTTACTTTGGCAAATTAAAAAGATAAATCCGATAAAAATTACTTGGCCACCATGTGGGCCCACCTAAGGGGCCCACAAACCAATCCAGCTCACCTTTTGCATGGAAAGCACTTAATCTTCAAATCTGAACCTAAAGTAAATGCACTCAACCAAAAGTCCAAAAGGCCTCTCCAGCTTAGACAGAGGCCTACAAGGGTACATGGGCTTGACCAAAGCCGGCCAAGGACACCGTGGGCCTTCCAACGGGGCCCACCCAACCAGACTCAGATTACCTAATTAATCAAGATAAAAGCAATTAAAGGGACCCACACCACTCAGGTGGTCCCGCTAGACTTAACCAAAGCTGCATATCGGATTAGGAATCGGGTGAGGCCAAAGTAAGCTGACTCAAACCAGGATAAACCTAAGGGACCCGTCACCCGACGGGGTGGACCGGGGTGTCTACGGACTTCCCCGGACCACAACCGAGACCCTACTTAGAATCTCAAAAGCCGCAAACCAAAAACCCTAATAGACAAGGTTAGGCACCCAGGTGTCCGCCTGCACCCCATCAGGCGGTGGCGACTCCGAACTTCCCCATGCCGCGTTTCCGATGCGTGCACATCCGGTATCCTTAGATTTTCGGAGAAGGATTGGACAAGTAATTGGTTGTTTTCCAACAACTTCTACAACGGCATATTCAAAATTTGGGTCCTTATAATAGGTCCCATAGGATGAGGCCTTCTTTTCACCATCCTCCTATAAGAGTCATTCATATTTAGTGGCTCTCGCAGACAACTCAAATAAGTCCTCGAATTGTTCGCCTTCAAATTTTTTCCTAACACTACAAAAAAGCGAGGTTTTAGCGGCGGTTTTTTTGCGGCGGTAGCCAATTACCGCCGCTAAAAGCCCTTAAATAAATTTAAGCGGTGGCAGACAATGTATCGCCGTTGAAACAAGTCTTTTGCGGCGGTAAATTGCTACTGCCGCTAAAAATAATAGCGCAAACTTGAATCTTCGCGCGAATTTTTGGCACGTCTTTTTACCGACGGTAGAGCTGCCGGTAATAATGCAAACTACCGCCGGGTAAAATAATATTTGTTATGTTTTTCTTAATTAAAATAAATATTTTTCACTGCGGTAATTATCGCCGCGAAAAATATTTTTAGCGGTGGTAATAAGCTACCGCCGCTAAAAGGTTATAATCCCCAATCATGCGAACTGGGGTTTAGCGGCGGTAACTTATTACCGCTGCTAAAAGGTTAGAATCCATTCGCGTACAGTGGGGTTTTAGCGGTGCTAACTTATTACTGCCACTAAAAGGGTATAAATCCCCAATTTTCACTAACTGGGGTTTTCTTCTCTGCACGAAATTTTGCTTCTGTTCTTCCCAGGGTTTGCTTGCTGCCGCCGTTTGCTCGTCGCCGTTGCCAAGCTGCCGTCGCCGTCCGTCTTTGTGAGACATGGGAAAATCACCGGGATGATTCCCCTCCGTCAACACACGGGCTCAACAGATATGGGAGAGTCGCCACCATTCAATTTTAAAGGTGTGAATGGACACCAAAAGGTTCAAAATAAGCAAAAAGAGCTAAAAGGCAAATACTAGAGTAAAAATAACTCTACTTGAAAATCAAATCCAGAGATGGGTAAGGGGATTAGATTATGAACGGAGGAAGGTGTTAGGCACCCCATTCACCCACACAAGGTGGTTGCCAAGTGTTGTTCATGCTAAAAAGAATGAGAAAGCTTGCTAAAATAATCAAAAACCTTGAAAAAGGATTAAACAAATGTGTGATATCTTCACATGAAAAATCCAAATGAATTCCAGATCCTCTTTTATGTCAATATCACTTCTGGAATATCACCAATAGATGGAAATCAAAGCAAAAATTGCACAAAACCAAGTTGATTCAAATCCGGAAAATTCGGTAAAAGATAGAGCCATTTGTCTTGAAATCATTCAAATCTAGTTTAAATTGAATCAAACCAAATACATTTGAAAGATTATGATAATTAGAAGACTCATGCAAATTTTCAATCAATTCCGGTTAAAATCCTAGGAGATATTCTCCTTTGAAATCTGCTGCTGGAGATGGTTAAAAGTGACAAGTTGGCAAGTTTGGAAATTCATTTAGAAAAATCGGTTCCATATAAATCCATGAAATTTGGTGTGAATGAAGTATGTATGGCCATAGTTCAAATGAAACTAGCCTCATACGAAAATTCATTCAGATGTGCCTTGGGTGACCTCCCGAACAGGCCCCGAAGATCACAGATTTACCCAGAAAAGTGTTGTTGAGCAGTTCTGAGTGAATCAGTCACCCATGACACAAATGGAGTCAAAAAATTATGAAACCAACTGGGTTTGAAATTAGACTTCCAAATGAAAACACCAAAACAAGAATCACTCGAATCGGACTTAAAACGAACACATGGCGCTCAGTCGAAGTGATAGGTTCTACAATCAGACCTGAACTGACCTATCAACTTCGACAGAGAGGTGTAAAAAATACACTTGTTAAAAATTAATGAAATTTTACAGGCATAAACTATACAGCCTCACATTTCTCATGGCTCTGAAATCACTCCAAAATTCATCCGGACGATGAAGTTACGAGTGTCCGAAGTTGGGGTACAGCTGCTGTCAAGTTAAGCCCTCTTAAAGAAAATCAACTCAAAACAATGACAAGGTGTGTGGAATCTGTGCAAGATAAATCAAAATCATTTTAAAAAGATATTGAAGAGCCTCTAGGAAGAAATGGGGCACAAGTTTGGCTCACCATCCTCTCCGATTGGAAAGGATATGCCAAAAACCCCAAAAGTGAGCAAAAATGCCCAAAACCGAGAGGTTGGACCTAGAGGCCTTCAATATTCAACAAAACTTGCTTGAAATCATGTTGAAAACCAACAAGAAATATCTCAGAATTTCTTGAGGCTATTTATTCCAGATCTATCACAATGAATGCAATAAATCCGAAATATAAGCCGAATCAGACAAAAAAGTGCTATGTGTGCATGTGTAAAAATCCATTCTTTAATAATATAACAACATATAGCATGCATACATATCAATCAAATGGGGTTCTAGAACAACCTAGGGTTCCGTTCCATTATCGTTTCCCTTAGTTTTCTCTCCCCGTTTAACGGTTCTTCGAGATAATCTTGGGGTACTTTGAATATGAAACGGTTTTCATAGAATCAAAAGGCTTATTCCAACAAGGTTCTAACACTAGGATCAATCCTCAGTCTCGTTTCCCCTAGATCCCGCCTTCACGTTTTACGGCTAGGGGGAGTCTCGAGGTACTTTGAGTAGAGGAAGGGTTTTCACACACATAGAATAGGCCTTATTCTACAGAAAGGTAGAAGAAGAGAACTAGACCTAGAATGTAAGAACAGAAAAATAAAGAGAGGTTTGAGGCTTACCTGGGCTTCTGGAAGCAATATTGTAGCGGTTCTCTTCTTCACTCGGAGCTCTTTGATCTCCAACTTCTTCGCAGAAGTTCTTTGCAAAAGTTGTTGGCCATTTGCTTGAGGAGGAGCCTTCTATTTATAGGCAAAGGCTAGGGTTAGGGTTTGCATGATGGTAGACACAAAATGATGTCTAGAGTCCACCAACCTTAACCCTAAGGCTATTTCTGAGATTTCCATTCCTTTAATGAAGGATATGATGGTAAAAAATGAAAACTCTCGGAAAACCTTAATTTTGAGCAAAAAGCTTGTATCCGACATATCAGGTCGGATACAAGCAATTCTCTTTGTATCCGACATTATCTGTCGGATACAATAAAGATCCTTTGTATCCGACATTATCTTTTGGATACAATAAAGATGTTTTGTATCCGACATTATCTGTCGGATACAAAAAAAAAAGAAGCTTTTATCCTAATTTTAACACAGGCAATACTTATTTACATGTAATATCGTTTAAGTAAATGTCCTCGTATTTTTTAATCTCCATTTACTTAAGATATTACATGTAAATAAGCAAACACCCCCCCCCCCCATTTGAATCCATTAAAAATACTTCCAGACCCAAATTCCAAGTGAATAAAAAGTCAACTTTCCAGTTCCAGGCTAAATTCCGGTTTTTCAGGTCCGGTAAAAAGATTCAACATGTTAAAACCAAGGTATTCGTCAAGATTTAAAATCTCAAAAAATTCTTTTATGCAATAACATGGCTAAAAACCTGATTACCGGGAAAATTTATCTTGAAATCTTGCTTTAAAAAATATTTCATTTTCCGAGGTCAAAAGTCAACAAAATTCAACAGGAAAGAATTTGACTTTGCACAAAAGATTGAATTCGGGTTATGAACCATATAAGCAAACGGAATTAGATCGGGTTGAGTATGACTTCGGCCTCGAGCTTGACTTTAACCTAATGGGGGTTGAAGAAGAGACCGAGGACGAGGAAGAAGACCCTCCAAAAGAAATCACATATCAATTGGAGCGTCATGAAAAGGGGGTCCAACCCAATATTGAAGAGACCATATCAATAAAACTAGGGACCAAAGATGACCCAAAAATAGTAAAGATTGGGGTATGCCTATCTGAAGTACAATGTGATGAAATGATACGGTTCTTAGCTGATTATAAAGATGTATTTGCATGGTCGTATTGGGATATGCCAGGGTTAGACACGGACATGGTTGTGCACAGGCTACCCATTCTACCAGATGTCAAGCCAGTTAAGCAGAAATTGAAAAGGCTGAAACCTGAATGGACATTGAAGGTTAAAGATGAAGTGGTTAAGCAATTCCAAGCTGGATTCTTGGCGGTTTCTACGTACCCTGAATGGCTTGAAAATGCAGTGCCAGTGCCAAAGAAGGATGGAAAGGTCAGAATGTGTGTAGACTACAGAGACTTGAATAAGGCAAGCCCAAAGGACGATTTTCCACTTCCACACATCGACATCTTGGTGGACAACACTGCTGTACATAGCCTGTTCTCATTCATGGACGGGTTTTCTAGGTACAATCAAATTAAGATGGCTAAGGAGGATCAAGAAAAAACAGCATTCATTACACCTTGGGGCACCTTCCACAATACTGTCATGCCATTTGGGCTTAAAAATGCCAGGGCAACCTACTAATGGGCCATGACAGCCTTATTCCATGATATGATCCATAAGGAGATGGAGGTCTATGTGGATGATATGATAGCCAAATCATGTGAAGAAGAAGACCACCTGATCAACTTGAAGAAGGTGTTTGACCGGCTCCGGAAATACAGTCTAAGGCTTAACCCTGCGAAATGCGTCTTTGGGGCTACATCAAGAAAATTATTGGGCTTTATAGTAAGCAGAAGGGGAATTGAGATTGACCCAGCTAAAGCTAAAGCGATCATTGAAATACCATCACCTAGAACGGAGAAGGAAGTTCGTGGTTTTCTTGTAAGGATTCAGTACATAAGCCGGTTCATAGCACAGCTTACTGCTATCTGTGAACCAATTTTCAAGCTTCTAAGAAAGAATAACCCGACAGTTTGGAATGACGATTGCCAAGAAGCCTTTGACACAATAAAGGAGTATTTATTGAACCCACCTGTGCTAGTACCACCAACTCCAGGAAGACCATTGATCTTATACTTGTCAATTTTGGAGACGTCAATGGGGTGTGTCTTGGGACAGCATGACGATACAGGCAGAAAGGAAAGGGCGATTTACTACCTAAGCAAGAAATTTATGGAATATGAAGCAAAGTACTCTCCTTTGGAAAAAACTTGTTGTGCTTTAGTGTGGGCAACTCAGAGACTGAGACATTATTTCTTTAGTCATTCCACCTTATTGATATCCCGAATGGACCCTTTGAAGTATCTATTTGAAAAACCGGCTTTAACTGGCAGGACAGCAAAGTGGCAGTTGTTACTCTCTGAATTTGACCTCAGCTATATCACACAGAAAGCCATTAAGGGTCAAGCCATTGCTGATCACTTAGCTGCACATCCTTTACCAGAATACCAACCTTTGAAGACTAATTTCCCTGATGAGGCAATCTTGTTTACTGAAGAAGAAGAAGGTGAAAGCTCTTGGCAAATGTTCTTTGATGGGGCCGCCAATATGAATGGAAATGGAATAGGGGCTGTTTTGATCAAGCCAGATAGGGCACACATCCCAATCGCAGTGAAGTTAAGGTTCCAATGCACAAACAATATTGAAGAGTATGAAGCGTGCATAATTGGGTTGCAAGCTGCCTTAGACCATGAAGTAGAGGAACTTGACATTGTAGACACCCAAATTGCACTGTCAAAATGATCAATAATCAACAAAAATCCTTATCTCCTTGAAGGCCAGCACATAATTTGAGAAAATGAGTTTTTTCCTTGTATCCGGCAACTCAGGCCGGATACAAGTGTTTTTCTTCGTATCCGATGGAACAAGCCGGATACAAGCAGACCTCAGTGTATCCGGCATCATAGGCCCGATACATTAAGGCACTCGTGTATCCGGTCTGACATGCCGGATACATAAGTTTTGCTCAAAATTAGGGTTTTCCGAGAGCTTTCACCTTTTACCATCATATCCCTCATTAAATGAGTGGAAATCTTGGAAATAGCCTTAGGGTTAAGGTTGGTGGGCTTTAGACCTTATGTTGTGTCTACCATTCTCACCAACCCTAACCCTAGCCTTTGCCTATAAATAGGAGGCTCCTCCTTAAGCAAATGGCCATTAACTCTCTTGCCAAGAATCTCTGCCAATAAGTTGGAGATCCAAGAGCTCCGAGTGAAGAAGGGAACCGCTACCGGATTGCTTCCAGAACCCCAAGTAAGCCTCAAACCTCTTCTTTATTTTCTTTATTTTATATTCTAGATCTAGATCTCTTCTTCTACCTTTCTGTAGAATAAGGCCTTCTATGTGTATGAAAACCCTTCCCTAGCTCAAAGTATCTCAAGACTCCCCCTAGCCGTAAAACGTGAAGGCGGGATCTAGGAGAAACGAGACTGGGGATTGACCCTAGTGCTAGAACTTATCTTGCATAAGCCTTTTGAATGATTGAAAACCGTTTCATATTTAAAGTACCCCAAGATTATCTTGAAGAACCGTGTTTAATGGGGAGAGAGAACTAAGGGACACGATACTGGAACGGAACCCTAGGTTGTTTTAGAACCTTATTTTGATAAATATGAATGCATGCTATGTTGCTATATTGTTCTTGTATGATTTTTCACACTTGCACATACATGGCACGATTTTGGCGGGATAGGCTCACATTTGGGGATTTATTACATTCGTTGTGATAAATCTGAAATAAATAGCCTCAATCAATTCTGGAATGTCTTTGAATGTTTTTTAAAGTATTTGTGTTCATCTTGCACGAATTGCACACACTTTATCACAGTTTTGAATATTTTTTCTCCAAAAAAGGCTTTACTTGACAGCAACTGTACCCTGACTTCGGACACTCATAACTTCATCGTCCGGATGAATTTTGGAGTGATTCCAGAACCATGAGAAAGGTGAGGCTGTCTAGTTTATTCCTAGCAAAGTTCATTAATTGCTATGAAGCAGATTTTTGACACCTCTCTGTCGAAGTTGATAGGTCAGTTCTGATCTGAATACGGAACTTGTCACTTCGACTGAGTGCCATGTGTTTGTTTTAAATCCGATTCGAGTGATTTTTGTTTCTGGGCACTCCTTTATGAGTCTATTTTCAAATCCAATTGATTTCATAATTTTTTGACTCCATTTGTGTCGTGAGCAACAGATTTACTCAGAGCTGTCCATCAGCACTTTTCTGGGTACATCTGTGATCTTCGGGGCCTGTTCGGGAGACCACCCAAGGCACATCCGAATGAATTTTTGTATGAGGCTAGTTTCGTTCGAAAGATGGCCATACAGACTTCACTCACACCAAATTTCGTGGATTTTTATGGAGTAGATGTTTCTGGGTGATTTTCCAAACTTGCATGCTTATCACTTTTGATTTTCCCCAGCAGCAACTTCAAAGGAGGATAACTCCTAGGATTTCAACCGGATTTACTTGAAATTTTGCATGAGTCTCTTATTTACCATGATCTTTCAAATGGATTTGGTTTGATTCAATTTAAAATTGATTTTGAATAATTTCAAGACAAATGGCATTACTTTTCACCAAATTCCCCAGATTTGCCTCAACTTGGTTTTGTGCAACTTTTGCTTTGATTTCCATCTTTTTGTGATATTCCAGAAGTGATATTGACATAAAAGAGGATCTGGAATCCATTTGGATTCCTCATGTGAAAATATCACACATTGGCTTAATTCTTTTCCAATGTTTTTTAATGATTTTAAGCAAGCTTTCTTATCTTTTTTGCATGAACAAACACTTGGTAACCACCTTGTGTGGGTGAATGGGGGTGCCTAACACCTTCCCCCGTTCATAGTCTAATCCCCTTACCCATCTCTGGATTTGATTTTCAGGTAGGGTTATTTTTACTCTAGAATTTGTCTTTTAGCACTTTTTGCTTATTTTTGAATCTTTTGGTGTCCATTCTCACCTCAAAATTCTGAATGGTGGTGACTCTCCCACTTTTTGCGTCGAGCCCCGTGTGCTGACGGAGGGGAAATCATCCTGGTGATTTTTCCCATGTCTCATAGACATATATGGAGATTCGAGTCTTATCATCTTCCAAACAACTGGTGAATGGAAAACCAAGGATCACAAACTTATCCCCTATCACCAGTATTTGAAAGAAATAAGCACCAAATTCACTCGAATTTCCTTCAATTATATGCCAAGGGCCAAAAATCAGTTTGCGGATGCTCTAGCAACATTGGCTTCAATGGTCAGTATGCCAGAAGGTGTTGATATTAGACCACTGGAAATTGAAGTCAAATGAACCAGCTTATTGCCTTGTTCTAGAAGAAACCCCAGAAGAAGAAGTACCATGGTTTCAAGATATTAAGAACTTCCTAAATGATCGGAGTTTGCCAGAAAATATCACTTCTACAGAGAAAAGAACAATACAGAGGATGGCAGGATAGTTCTTACTAAGTGGTGGGCAGTTGTACAAAAGATCACACAACGATATCCTACTTAGATGTGTTGCCAAGACCGAGTCAGAAAGGTTAGTTGAAACTGTACATGGAGGAGTGTGTGGACCCTATATGAACGGGCACATGCTTGCCAAGAATATTCTGCGATTGGGATATTACTGGTCGACAATGGATTGCTATATACATGTCAAAATGTGTCATTTATGCCAAGTGTATGCTGATAACAAGAATGCACCCCCAAGTGAATTGCACAACATGAAATCTCCATGGCCCTTCTCCATGTGGGGTATAGACATCATTGGAATGATCTCTCCAAAGGCATCAAATGGATATAGGTTTATACTTGTAGCAATTGATTACTTCACCAAGTGGGTAGAAGCAGCTTCTTATGCAAACATTACAAGTAGCCACGTTCTGAAATTCTTGAAGCACAATATCATTTGTCGCTACGGTTTGCCAAGTGCCAGAGTATCAGACAATGCTTCAAACCTTAAGAACAAGGACATGAGGAAGATGTGTGAACAATTTCAGATTACCCATCACAAGTCAGCTCCTTATAGACCAAAGATGAATGGGGCAGTAGAAGCAGCAAATAAAAACATAAAGAAAATCATTCGGAAGATGGTAGTGAGTTTTAAAGATTGGCATGAAATGTTGCAACTTGCTCTACATGCTTACAGAACCTCGATTCGGACTTCTACAGGGACAACCCCGTATTCTTTAGTATATGGGATGGAAGCGGTTTTACCAGTAGAAGTAGAAATCCCTTCATTAAGAGTGCTAATGGAAGCTAAATTAGAAGAAGCTGAATGGATACAGTCAAGACAAGATTAACTCAATTTAATAGAGTAAAAGCGGTTGAAAGCACTTTGTCATGGCCAATTGTGTCAGAAGAGAATGGCAAGAGCTTACAATAAGAAGGTGAAGCCCAGAACTTTCCAAGAAGGAAATCTAGTATTGAAGAAAATTTTACCCTTTTTGGAAGACCCTCGTGGAAAATTCAAACCAAATTGGGAGGGGCCTTATGTTGTCAAAAAGGTCCTGTCAGGGGGTGCTCTCATCTTAACAGAAATGGATGGGAAGGATTTTCCTGAGCCAATTAACTCTGATGCAGTAAAGAGATATTTTCCTTGAATGAATATTACTAGGAAATGATCTGAGGCCATTTTTCCTTATATCCCAAAATTTTCATCCCTAGTCAAGCCAATTTGAGCCTGTTCGTCTTCTTTGTTAAACCTAAACTTGACTTACAGTCTTATACTGGGGCAAGGCCAATAGGGGCAAAAAGAGAAAAAAAGAAAGAGAAGAAAAATAGTGGCAAATGAAAGCTACATACAAAAAAAGGGAAATGGGATTAAATTCATCGTGACTGTAAGTCCGGTTGACCTATCTTCACACTTAGGAAATTTTGAGCCTTTACTACCTTTTCTTTCATAAACCAAGCTTAGCCTTTGTTTCGTCCTATTCTTAAGCCCTCGGTGATTTTAGTATATTCATTCAACTTTCAGAGTAAGATTGGTGATGACGGAGTACAGAAGCTGGCCCTAGTGAAAACCATAATTGGCGCTAGGGGCAATAGGGGCAAAAGAAAAAATAGAAAAAAAAAAGAAAGAAAAAAAAAGAAAAAAAAAAAGAGGAATCAAAGTTTGAGTTGATCATGAGGTCCAAGTTTGGAGTCAGCATGAGTACTGGAAACTGAGCAGATTAGCAGAATCAATCATGAATAAAAAGCCATTAGGGGATGATTCTAAAGGCCACGGGGTAGACAGATTTGGTCCCTCCATATTGCTTGGATTACCCTTTTTATTATTCAACCTGATTTTAATTCCTTTGATTATATGTGATTAAGTGTCGTGGATCAGCTTTCAAAAAAAAAAAAACTATACTTTCGCCAGTGATGAGAAATCAAATACTTTTTCATAAAACTTCTGTTTTTACAAGCATCTGAGAATTCTGAGGCCAATAATATAAAACCTATTTTTGAATTAAATCTATTTTCTTTCCACTAATGGAGTTTGCTTTTGTATAAAAGTATGAAAAAATAAAAAAAAAGAAAAAAAAAAGAAGAGAAGAGATAAAAGAATCTAATCCCTACTCCCCAACTGCTCCTCAAGCTCCCTAATCCGAGCTGCCTGAGTTGCAATGATTCCAGAAGCTCCCTCTGAATCAAGATCGCTCAAAAAGGAGATGATCTCATCTGAAAAAGAATGCTTGATCTTCAACGCCCTAAGGTTAGCCAAGGAATCCTGATATTTCTTCCGCATCGCTCGGACTTCAAAGCGACGAGCCTGCCTTTGTTCTTCAAGTTTCTTCTCCATGGCAATGCGGCAAGACCTCTGCTCTTCAAGTTGCCTCTCCAGATCAATACCCTTTATCCTGAGCTCTTGTGCCTCTCGTACCCAAATTTGTTGAAGCCACTTGTGGGTTGCCCTTTCGGACTCCAGAATGTCCTCATAAGTAGGGGGAAGAAATGCAGGAGGATCCTCCGGTACTGGGGCATGACTTTGTACCTGCTCTTTGATCCAGAAATGATAGTCCTTCACATGGGACTCAGAAAAGACTGGACCCCGCAGAAAGCGAACATAGGACCACTCATTCATTAATTGAGCATTTAGCCCCATGGTGGCTGATGTAAGTGGCCCTACAAGGCTCTCATAGCCAGTTGGGATCATAATTCCCTGGGTCGCTCCAAACTGTTGAAGAACCCTCAAAGGAAGATAGAAAACAGCAGATTTCAAGCCTGCCAGGACCAGAAAGTTCCTATCTCTGAAGCTGATCACTGTCTCTGGATTAGGTTGATAAGTGCTAGGCCATCTCACTTGATCATCCTGGAGAGTACCCAAGAAAGTGAACCATCCTTGCTTGCCGCCTTGGATGTTAGGACACCCCTTGTGGCTCATCAGAACAGGAACTTTCAATCTTGGAAAGAAGCGGTGAGTTATCTCTTCAACTTGACTCAGATGGTCAAGCAACCAAAGCTGCAGAAAAGGGGAGAATTTCAATTTATTTCAAAAGAAAAAAAAAGAAAAAAAAAAGAAAGAAAAAAGAAAGAAAAAAGAAAGGAAAAGAAAAAGAGAAGAAGAAGAAGAAAAAAAAAATTATTTCTTACCTGTAGGATAGGGGCGCAGGCAAGGAAGCGTTTCTTCTTTCTGAAATAGCAGTCAGTTAAAGCCTGGTATATCTCTGCTAAGATCATAGGAGCCAATCTCTCACGTTCCCTAACCTGGCAGACAACTGAGATGAGAGCCAAGTCAACCTGGTCATCACCCCGTGGGAAGAGTAACTGGTTAACCACTATCAAAGTCAAAGCATTAAACCTAGAATCCTTGTCCCCACTCCTTAGAAGTTTTTCAGTTAAAAAGGTCTTGGACAAGGTCAGCAGTGTATCAGAATTTCCTAAGTCCTTCTTCCCTATACCCAAGAATGTGGAGGCCTCCTTTTTGTAGCTAGGCTTTAGGGGAGGGTTCACAACTTTTTCAGAAAACCTTAGGCCAAGGATGGTTTCAATTTCTTCTATGGTAGGAGTCATCTCTTTGTCATCAAAGCGGAAGAGATTCAATTCAGGAACCCAGTTTCCAATCAAAGCTTCAATGATTTCCCACTTAAAGGGAATTTTAGGGATGTGTAGGATATGGCCTAAGTGGATGGAATCCCAACGAATTTCCTCATCAAGGGTCATGGAGTTAACCCACCTATCATAGAAGGAATCCACAACATTGTACCTGGTGAGATTAGGAGGTTTTGATCTAACAAGTTGTCTTGTAGGAGAAGATCCATCGACAGAAGAGAAAGGGGCGAGGGAAGCCATGAAAGCACCAAAGAAGCCAAGGAAAGCAGAAAACGGAAGGCTCAGGGAGTTTTTAAACTATTAAAAGTGTCACAATGACGTCCCCCTTGAGTTTATATAGAAAATTCTAAAAGGCAGTAAAATCCGTAATTATAATACGAGCATGGCGTACCCGTATAAAGAATACGGACACACAGTGACCGTGAAAAATTTACGGGCAGAGTGCGCCCGTATTAATATTACGGGCATGGCTTGCTCGTAACCTAATTACGATTCCTTCAGGAAAATGCCAAAAAGTGGGAAATTTTGATTTCATTGGTTTCCTAAGTTTCACCTGTCCCTGCTTTAACATATATCAGGCAAGAAAAGCTAGAAATAAAAGAAAAAAGAGCACAAATGAATAAGAATGAATCAAATTTCTTTTATATATGAAGGGATACATCAATTGGTCAAAATACATATACATGAAAAATCCTAATCTACTGTGCCTCCGCAGGTCCATCTCCTCTACCACGGCCTCTGCCTCGAGATCGTCAACGCCCAAAGACTATCGGCACTTTATCGCGAGCAGAGATACGTCCCTCCTGCAGCCCAAAATGGATTGAATGTCATACAAATACAAGAATAGAAGTCAAGTGCATAGAAGAAACATACCTAGAGTCAGCTAAAGAAGCAGGGGCAGACCCCGGGAGATCTACGTCCCTAGCAGACTCAAGATCAGGCTCTGCAGGAACGGGCTCAACCGCAGGATCGGTACTAATAGCAGGCTCAGAATCTGGAGTCGATACCTCTGGAACATCGATCACAGGTGGAGGGTCTATCACAGCATCAGGACCAGGCTCCACAAGATCAACAGCAGCCTCCTCCATCACCCCAGCCTCCACAGTAGGCTCCACCACAGCGACATCCCTGGCCGACTCCATATCCATATCTACAGAAGCATCAGGAGCAGTCTCATGTGCTGGAGCAGACTTTGGCACATTCACAACAGTAGGTGCAACCTCAGCCTCGACCTCGGGCTCTGCTGCAGGAGCCTCTACCGATCTGGGAGAAGTCACGAACTCCACCCGTGCCACAGAAAATACCTCACCACGAAGATGCATAGGCATAGGTGAAGCAGGTGAAGAAGGGCCGGCTGTGTCATCCTGAAAATAAGAAAGGAAATTTTAATCAGAACAGGATAAACAGAGATAAAAGCAGAAATGGAAAGAGGTGAAAGTATTAACCTGGGTATGAGATGAACCCGCCTGGTCCTGTGCACCAGAAGGGCCCGCTTGGCCCTGTGCCCTGGCAAGCTGTCCCCGGAGATCAGAAATAGTAATGTAGAGGGCGTCCCACTCGGCGATAGTAGCATCTCGCTGGCGCTCTATATCAGCATACCGAGATCGGATCTCTGCCAACTGAGCCTCCTGAAATAGAAAAGAAGGTATCAGAAAATGCCAAGTTCAAATAAAGTATATGAATTGAAGATCAAAAAAGGAGAAGAAATACCGTCGTGTCATATGCCCTAATCACTACCCCTCCTATCTCCGTGACTCCACCACGGACAGGCATAGGTGGCATAAGGCACCCAACTGAAGTTCGCCTGAACCAGGCATCATAGTCACCCTCCTCCAATAAAGTATCTGCCTCAGTCCAATCTAGGAACTAGGCAGGATCAACAAGCATAGGAGGAAAGGAGGGGGTAGTATCTGAAGGGATGGCAGGAATCCGGGGCTCTCCAACATGCTGATAGAAGAAGCGCTCGCCACAATACCAAATGCTCCCCATCTGACCAATAAAGTACTGATAACTCTGACGTCTCTGGTCAGGGGCAAAAGCATCATCTCTGGCCGCATGCAGGGCCAGCACCTCGTGAATGTCCTCCATCCTGAGGATGAACAGCTGGAAAATAGAAAGGGATATTAGACATGTGATCCAGAAGAAAAAGAAAAAAAAGAGAAGAGAAAGAGAAGAAGAATTAAAAAAGCAGCTTACCTCAAATCGATATAGCCTGTCCAGGTGGGCCCGGGCAGACCTAGGACGACTCTTTTCAGAGTCGTGCTCCACATAACACCATCTACGAGCCATGGGATATGTCTCCTCTGGCATCGTAAAGGTAGGGTGAAAATAGGGGATATAAACCCTAGCAAAGAACTACAAAAAGAAGAAAAATGGTCAAAAAGAATAGAAAAGGAGATAAGAGAAAGAAAGAGAAGGAAAGAGAAGAGAAATAGATATTTCACCTGCAAAAAGGGCCAGAAGAATCTGCACCCAACTCCAGCTCCTCTGGAAGTAAAGAGGCCGCTCACTGATCGGCGCAGGCCGGCCAGAATAGTACCAAAAATGAGCGGGCCCCATGCATACCTCCTCGCTCGCTGCAAGTCTCCCAATAAACTCAAAAAATGAGGACTAACTGAAGTCGTGTCCTCTGGGAAGAAGCAAGAGCCCATCATGTATAGAAAAAGGAATCGGAAGGCAAACGGAAAAGATGGATCACTAGAGGCAAGCTGGCCAAACTGCCTCCCCCTGAAAGTCTCTCTCAACCAAGTCAAAGACAATCTCGCTCTCCCTTTATCCCATGCCTCCAGAGGCAGCACGATATAGCCAAGGTAAGCGGCGATCTCCTCGGCATCCGGCATCACCATCTCGGGAATAATATCACCAATCATCCTAATCCCGATGATAAGCGTGAAGTCAGACGGCTGGATCCCAATCTCAACATCTGGAAAATGGAAGCTCAATGTCTCAGGGAAGAATCTCTCGAGTAGCGCTACAATAAGGGCCCGATCCAGGCGCACATCCGGAATGGTGATAAAAAGGCCAAAACCATACAAGCCTAGCTCCCGACGGTAGGCCGAACTGCAATCTCCAATAAATCTAATAAAGCTAGCCCAGCTCCCACGATAATGAGACATGGGATACTCCAAAGGGATATCCACCCTAATACACGCTGAGGGATGAGTCCTCAAGCCATGCAAAAGATCGGTATCCCTAATCTGGGCAGCAACCGCCTCAGGGACCTCAACTCTGGTCCGGGCCTCATCTCTGCCACGGCCTCCTCTGCGGCCTCCCCTACGGCCCTCATCATGGCCTCCATCTCTGCCTCCGCTGCGGCGCCCTCTACGGCTCCTATATCGGCCTGAAGCCTCAACTGCCGGCTAAAGAAATAATTGGAGAGAAGAAAGAATCAGGGTGATGCATTTTGTGAAAGAATATTGAAAACAGAAGGATTAGTGTATACCTCTGGGGTAGCCTCACGCGAATCCCCAGAAGGGAGATCTGGGATATCAGAATCAGAATCCCTCTCGGCCCTCGAAGACGAGGCCACATCAGCATGATCCCTCCTAACCCTCGAGGAGGAAGGCTCATCAGCAGGATCCCTGGAAGTTGATCGAAGGCGGGCCATCTTGTGAGACATGGGAAAAATCACCGGGATGATTTCCCCTCCGTCAACACACGGGCTCAACGTAAAAATGGGAGAGTCGCCACCATTCAGATTTTTGGGGTGTGAATGGACACCAAAAGATTCAAAAGTAAGCAAAAAGAGCTAAAAGGCAAATTCTAGAGTAAAAATAACTCTACTTGAAAATCAAATCCAGAGATGGGTAAGGGGATTAGATTATGAACAGGGGAAGGTGTTAGGCACCCCCATTCACCCACACGAGGTGGTTGCCAAGTGTTTGTTCATGCAAAAAAGATAAGAAAGCTTGCTAAAAATCATTAAAAACCTTGAAAAAGGACAAATGTATGATATCTTCACATGAAGATCCAAATGGATTCCCGATCCTCTTTTATGTCAATATCATTTCTGGAATATCAACAATAAATGGAAATCAAAGCAAAGATTGCACAAAACCAAGTTGAGTCAAATCCGGAAAATTCGGTAAAAGATAATGCCATTTGTCTTGAAATCATTCAAATCCAATTCTAAATTAAATCAAACAAAATCCATTTGAAAGATTATGGTAAATAAGAGACTCATGCAAAATTTCAATTAAATCAAGTTGAAATCCTAGGAGTAATGCTCCTTTAAAATCTGCTGCTGGAGATGATTAAAAGTGATAAGTGGGCAACTTTGGAAAATCATTTAGAAACATCGGTTCCATAAAAATCCATGAAATTTGGTGTGAGTGAAGTCTGTATGGCCAAATTTCAAATGAAACTAGCCTCATACAGAAATTCATTCGGATGTGCCTTGAGTGGTCTCCCGAACAGGCCCCGAAGATCACAGATTTACCCAGAAAAGTGCTGTTGAGCAGTTCTGAGTAAATCTGTTGTTCACAACACAAATGGAGTCAAAAAAATAAGAAACCAACTGGATTTGAAACTAGACTTCCAAAGGAAAACTCAGAAACAAAAATCACTCAAATCAGACTTAAAACGAACACATGGCGCTCAGTCAAAGTGACAGGTTCTGTAATCAGACCTGAAATGACCTATCAACTTCGACAGAGCGGTGTCAAATATCCGCTATATAGAAATTAATGAACTTTTATAGACATAAACTAGACAGCCCCACCTTTCCCATGGCTCTGGAATCACTCCAAAATTCATCCGGACGATGAAGTTACGAGTGTCCGAAGTTGGGGTACAGTTGCTGTCAAGTTAAGCCTTTTTTGAGCAAAATCAATTTAAAACAGTGATAAGAGGTGTGTGATCCGTGCAAGATAGATCAAAATCCTTTGAAAATCATTTAAAGACATTCCAGAATTGCTTGGGGCTATTTATTTCAGATTTATCACAATAAATGCAATAAATCCGAAATATGAGCCTATCTCGCCAAAATCACGTGCTATGTATGTGTAGGTGTAAGAATCATTCCAACAACATAGCAAAGATAGCACGCAGTCATATCAATCAAAATAGGGTTCTAAAAACAACCTAGGGTTCCGTTCCATTATCGTTTCCCTTAGTTCTCTCTCCCCGTTAAACACGGATCTTCAAGATAATCTTGGGGTACTTTGAACATGGAACAGTTTTCATAGAATCACAAGGCTTATGATAACACATAGCATGCATTTAGATTAATCAAAAGGGTTCTAGAACAACCTAGGGTTCCGTTCCATTATCGTTTCCCTTAGTTCTCTCTCCCCGTTAAACACGGTTTTTCAAGATAATCTTGGGGTACTTTGAATATGGAACAGTTTACATAGATTCAAAAGGCTTATTCAAATGAAGGTTCTAGCACTAGGATCAATCCCCAGTCTCGTTTCTCCTAGATCCCACCTTCACATTTTACGGCTAGGGGGAGTCTTGAGATACTTTGAGCCGGGGAAGGGTTTTCATACACACATCAAAGGCCTTATTCTACAGAAAGGTAGAAGAAGAGATCTAGATCTAGGATGTAAAAACAGAAAATTAAAGATAGGTTTGAGGCTTACCTGGGCTTCTGGAAGCAATTCCGCAGCGATTTCCCTCTTCACTCGGAGCTCTTCTTGGCAAAAGTTCTTGACAAGAGTTAATGGCCCTTTGCTTAAGGAGGAGCCTCCTATTTATAGGCAAAGGCTAGAGTTAGGGTTGGTGGGATGGTAGACACAAAATAATGTCTAGAGCCCACCAACTTTAACCCTAAGGCTATTTCCGAGATTTCCACTCCTTTAATGAAGGATATGATGGTAAAAAGTGAAAACTCTCGGAAAACCCTAATTTTGAGCAAAAAGCATGTATCCGACATGTCAGGTCGGATACCCGAGCACCTATGTGTATCCGGCAACATATGCCGAATACATTAAGGACGACTTGTATCTGGCATTTTTCATCGGATACGAAGAAATACGCTTGTATCCGACCTGAGTTGTCGGATACAAGGAAAAAACTCATTTTCTCAAATTTTGTGCTGGTTTCCAAGGACATAGTGATTTTTACTGATTATTGATCATTTTTACTGTGCAATTTGGGGTGTCTACAACTGCCCTTCTTTGCGGGAGTTGCGAAGCAATGAGCTGCAAGGATTAGACAAGCCCAAATTGCACTCCCTTAACCATGATTTGCTTGGTTCAATTCAATTTAGTAAAAATAATTTTTGGGTGAAGATTTGCCAAAAAGCCCTAACTTTAAGGGCGCATTTCTCCAAGAATTCTTAAATTCCACTGAGCTCTCGTGGCTATGAAGTGGATTTTAAGCCCAAAAATAAGATTTTTTGAAAACTGATTTTTTATCAAACCAAGTTAAAAGTTGAGAATATCTTCCTTTTCGACCAACACATTTCCCCACGTTGTCCTAAATTCCACTGAGCACTCGTGGCTATGAAGTGGATTTTAAGGCAAAATAGGGTTTTTTTTTTGTGAAAATAGCAGACTTTATAGCATATTTCTTTTTGCTCTTTTTTTTTCTTTTCTCTTTTTTCTTTTTTTTTTCTTTTCTCCTTTTTTCCCCTTTTTTTTTTTTCTCTTTTTTCCTTTTTTTCTTTTCTTTTTCTCTTTTCTCCTTTTTTCTTTTCTTTTTCTCTTTTTTTTTCTTTTTTTTTCTGTTTTTTCTTTCGTATCCGACATAGAATGTCGAATAAGAGGGGTCTCTCTTGTATCCGACATATGATGTCGAATACCCCCTGTTATTTAAGTCGTGCGCGACCGCGACTTTCCCTCTTCCTTTCTTTCTTCCCCGATCGCAAACCCCGGCCACAAGTCTCTCTTCCTCGTCCCCAATGATCCTTCTTCCTTCTCCGGTTGCTTCCGATAATTCCTTGAGCTCCGGCGACACCTATTGACGCCGGCAACCACCTCTTGATTTCGGCGATCGTCATTGCCAAGCCCTAGCCCCTTCTCCTCCGATCTTCGGCGATTTTCTCAACTCAACGCCGTCGCCTTTGCGCCGGTGATTTCCTCAGAGTTCCAGCGACTTGTTCTTCACCTGTCCAACTTACCTGCTTGTAATCAGGTGCCCCCTTCTTTTATTGCCGTTCAACCAGTGAGTAGAATTCGGTACAGTCAAGCATGTTTTTTTTTTCTTGCATAGCTTCACCGAATCTGCCATATCCGAGCATGCCTTTTTCTTTGCTTTCACCATGCTGGATTATTGTTGATTGGATTTGGTCTTGGTTAACCAGCAGTCCATTTCTCCGAGCAAACAACATTGGTGATTGGAAGATTTCCTTTTTGTTGTGTTTGACTTCCCAATGCATATCAAGAACTAGAGTTTTGTATTTCTGATAATCCTTGCAACTTGTTTGGATTGTTCGATATTGCTAATTCCCAACTGAATTGCTCATGGCATGATTTTGCATTTGATAATAGAATTTTCAGACTTAGTAACATGCCGTATAGCTTGCTTTGACTCAGCAAATTCCTGGTCCATGCTCCCTTGGAACTGATAATAGTGACTTATTTATTGCTGAATATTGGCATGATGCCTTGATGTTTGCAACCATGCTTTCCAATTGAGAGTAACTGAGAATATTGCATTGCTTGCTTGTGCCTTTTGATAGCTTTTGTTGATTGAACCGGGTAAGTAAGCATATTTTTGCTGTGTTAAACTTCTGATCACTTGATTGCCTGTACATTGAGGGCATTGATTTCTACCCGGATTGCTACCTTTCAACAGTTTTTGACCATCGATGATAGTGCCATTTTTCCTTCCTTCTATCCATAAGATTGGTCACTTAACAGTAACTTTGCTTTCGAACTCTTGACTGGCATTATCTGAGACCTTCGGATGGTTCGTTGGTGATATTTCCTACTGAAATTCCTGATTATTGCTGGCATGATTCCCAAACCCATCACCATACCCTTCTGTGAGTTCTTCCAATTCATCTTGACTTTATGACCTGGCTTGTCAACTCTTGATTTGAATTTCTGCAGCTTTGTCTGCAACTCCTTTTTTTTTTTTTTATCCTTGATTTTGCTTTTATTTTGCCTCCCTGCATATATCCTGAATTCACCACAAATTATGAAATATTAAAGGTGTTTTAGGATCAGAAAACTTTGAACTGAAACAAAGAATAAAAGTAAGCCACAATTAATGATGAGATTTCTGATGAATTTGAACCGAAATATAGACCACTAAAATTAAAAACACTTCCCTGTGTAGATGGCTAGGAGTCGTTACCGTGTTCGAAAGGAGGTTGACCCTGCTGATCAGCCCTCCACTTCGCGGGCTCGGACAGAGGCGAGTTCTAGCGCCACCCTGTCAGAGCCATTAGATGTTTCCAGGGAGAGCTCTGCTGAGGGCTCTTCTGAGGTAGGCTTCCCAAATTTTCCTTCTTTCTTTCCCTGCTTCCCTTGAAACCGACTTCACTTATTCATTTTTTTGCTTTTAGCCTGTAGTTGATCCTGTTCGAGGCCGTGGTAGAGGCCGAGAGAGAGGCGGAGGCAAAGTTGGTGAGAGGGGCCGAGGCCGAGCTGGAGAGAGAGACCGAGAGGGTGCTGCTGTAGCCTTGCACCTAGGGGTCTCTGCGGAGCTGAGAGCGTCTGTTCATGATACAGAGCTTCTCAGTGGTTTGGATAGCCACCCCTCCATGTGCATCCGGGCCGACGTGCCTCTTCCATATCCTCCTTCTCATCTGTGAGGCAGTTGGGGGAGATTTAGTGAGTTGGCACAGCCGCTTTCCCCGGCACTTAGGCGCGAGTTTGGGAGGTGCCACTTGGACTATTTTCTTAGCATCCTGTCGTTCCGAGCCGACCGTCCCCTCATCTTCGCTATGATGGAGCGATATTTCCCGGAGACGCAGTCGTTCCATCTTCAGGACGTGGAGCTGGGGGTCCGCCCCTCCGATTTTGTGATGATCACTGGCATTCCTTTGATGGGGCGGACTATTGTTTTGGATCAGCCTTCAGCAAAGGATATCGGCCTTCTCTTGGGATATCCGGACCTGCCTCCTGCTGCATGGGACGGGCGGAGTGGTCGCATATCTATCAGTTGGCTGCGGGAGAGCCTTGCTCGACATTATGAGGGGAGACACGCGACCGTCACTGTGGAGGATGCAGCCTTTGCACCCATCTTTCGACATGTGTTTTTGCTGATGCTCGGGAGCTGCTTCTTCCAGGAAGACACGACCAGTGTCAGTCCTCTTTTCTTGGATGCTCTGCGAGATTTCCATCAGACCCGCCAGCTAGCATGGGGTCAGCTTATATATGGGACTATCTTGGCCGGGCTGTGCCGAGTAGTTCGAGCCCTGGCAGCCCCAAGAGGTGATGGAGTCAGCTGCCGGTTCTTCTGGTAGATTCTACAGGTACTAAATTCATCTGTCGTGTCTTATTCCTTAGGCTTTATCTTCTTTATCTCTGACTGATTTTTCTTTTGCCAGGTGTTTATGTACACCTATATGACCTTTTTCCGCCCATCCCCTGTACCTGGTGTCGCGGAGTTCCCTGTTGCTTTGCGCTAGTCGGAACAGGTCCGAGATGCTGATAGGAGTCAGCCTCGCACTGCTCGGGTTCACTTGGACCATGCCCGACGATCCGATGTAAATTCTTTGCCCTTTTTCTTTTGTTTCTTTTTCTGCACCTTGACTGTATCTGACCATTTTTCTTCTTTGCAGCTCATCTTGGCACGCTTTGACGACGTGGATGTTGAGTTGCCCGTGAGATGATAGTACAGGACGCCTTTGATAGAGATCTCCGACGTCAGCCCTACCAGTGCTTCCTTGGGAGGCTTGGTAGGGTGATGTATTTGGGAGAGCGCCTGTACTATCAGCACACAGGCACACATCGTATCCTCGTTCCCCCTCCTCCTGTGGGTCCTGATACGCTCCTGCCGGGTTTCAATGTTGATCAGTTTGATCATTTCCAGGATGCGGAGGGGCTCACAGTAGCTGGGGATTACGACGAGTGGATCCAGAGAGTATCCATTGGGTGCTTGATGGATCGACCCACTCGTGCCGGGGTGACCGAGATCGGTGGGATCTACATCCGGGCCCATGATGACATTGTGAGTTTCATGATTTTCATTTTTTTTATCCCATTTCCTTCAATCCTGTATTTCTGACTCTAATTCGGTTCTTATTGGCAGGTACATGAGTTGAACGCCCTCCGATATCGGTTCCTGAGTCAGCGGGCCGCAGTGGATGATATGATTGCAGAGCATGACGCGGTCGTGGCCCAGAGGGATGCTCGGATCAGAGAGCTGGAGGCTCTGGTTGCTGAGCTTCAGGCCAGACAGGTATCTGGTTTCTTTATAATTTCATCTATTTCATTTCCATGTTTCTGCTATTCTGATATGCCTGTTTGACTTTTGCAGGGCCCAGTCCCAGATCAGGATACTGCTTTTGAGCCTGATTTCCCTGTTCCTGATCCATCTCCGGCTCGAGCTGCTGATCCTGATGATGCCTCGGCTGCCGTTCCTGACCCTTACGCATCTCCTGCACGTGCTGCTTCTGCGGATCCTGGGGCTCCCATGGACCCTGTAGACATTCTGGTTGCAGACCGGCTCTTACTGCTCCTGCCGGCACTTCATCCCTTGTGGCGGCTCCTGATCCTGCTCCTGAGGTCCCTGGTAAGTTTTCTTTAGTTTCATCTCCTTAGTTCATTTGGATACCTCAATTTTTGATTTTTCTTCTGTTGGCCCAGCTATTTCTGTTCGTGGCCCCTCTTCTGCTGCTGCTAGGCCTTCTGGATCTGCGGGAGCAGAGGCCGCTGTGGCGGAGGGTCCAGTCGAGCCTGTACATGTTGAGCCCGAGGCCTCTTCCCCAGATTCTGCTCCTGATCCGCCTCCTGACCTCGAGGATTATTGCTTGGAGTATCAGATCCAGTCGGTTGTGGGTCGGCTTCCTCACCATGCTGCCGAGCGTATTCTGGCATACTCTAGGCACCGATCACCTCGAGGTAGAGGTCGCAGAGGAGGACGGGGCAGAGGACGCCGAGGAGATCCTGCACAGGAGTAGTAGATTAGGATTTTCCTTTTTTCCTTGTCATTGTACAAAAAGACTTGTTTATATAAAAAAAAAATTTTTATTCATTCTTTCTTGTCTTGCCTTCTTTTCTCTTTAATTTCATGCAATTATAACTTGTACACAGGTGAAACAGGTAAAACTTTCGGATTATCCTCCCTTTTCTCTTTTTTTTGCATTTTTTTTTGTATCCGGCATATCAGACAGGATACAATGATTTTTCTTTGTATCCGATATGATATGTCGGATACATTAACATCTCCTTGTATCCGGCATACTTCATCGGATACGAAGAGACTCTTTTGTATCCGATCTGAGTTGTCGGATACATTAAAAAATGCTATAAATGCAACCAGCCTCGGGATTTGCGTATTTTTTTTATGAGTTTTTGAGTTTAGAAAACCCCTTTTTCGCCTTTTTCTTCCTCCCATTGGGTTCTAGCTTGCTCCCATCATCTCCAATGGATTCCGAATCATCCTCTGCCTTGCCATTGTCTGTCCACGCAGCCTCCCTTGCAAAACAGCCTTTTAAATCAAAACCCCCTAACCTCACTAGGTATAATCCTGTGGACTCATTTTACACTAGATGGGTTAATTCTATGACCCTTGATGAAGAGAGGAGATGGGATTCCACCCATCTAGGCCACATTCTGCTTATCCCAAAGATTCCCTTCAAGTGGGAGATTATTGAAGCCATGATTGGTCATTGGGTACCCGACCTCAACCTTTTCCGCTTTGGAAACCATGAGATGACCCCGACTATTGAAGAGGTGGAAACCATCCTGGGCTTGAGAATTGATGAGAAGGTAGTGAACCCACCCCCTTAGGCCCAGCTACAAGAAGAAGGCTTCTACTTTCCTGGGTATAGGGAAGAAGGATTTAGGGGATTCTGATACCCTTTTGACTTTGTCCAAGTCTTTTTTGACTGAGAAGCTCTTGAGGGGGGAGAACAAGGAAGCCAGGTTCAATGCCTTGAAAAATTTTTTTGGACAAACTGAGAGAGGCGACTGCTGGGCGACTGCTGGGCGTCTGAGAGAGGCGACTGCTGGGCGTCTGGGGTCTTCTCGAGGTGACCTACGACCTGGGTCGCTGCGACCTGGGACGCTGCGACCTGAGCGCCACCTGCAGCGCCCCTGAGACACTGGCGCAGCCTTAGGAAGGTTTCTAGGAGGAGTAGGGTCTAAGAGAGGCGTCTTCCTCCCCAATGGCAGTCAATCTTCAAGGTGGATCTTCCTCGGTTCCTCCTGAGAAGAGATCTTTTGCTTCTGTAGTAGCAGGTTCTCCGCTTGAAGTTGAAGAGATATCTATCCCAAGAAAAGCAGTGACAAGTTTCCATGGCTTCCCAGCAGTGGAGTTCTCTGACGTCGAAATCAACAAGTCCATTCATCCTTTTGTTCACTCTTTGGTTGCTAAGTTTATCAATGGCAGACCTTCGGTGGATGTGGTTCAAGTCACCATTCAAAAATCTTGGGGCTTACAAGATAGGTTTCATGTGGGAGTGCTGGATAACCGGCACTTGTTACTTCGATTCAAAGAGGAGAAAGACTTCATTCGAACATGGACGAGAGAGAACCTATCTATCAAGGGGATTCAGTTTCGTTTATTTCAATGGAACATGAGATTTGATCCTTCTAAAGAGTCTTCATTAGTGCCGGTTTGGATATCTTTGCCCAACCTTCCAATAAATTTATTCTCTGAATCCTTTCTCTTCTCCATTGCAGGAGCTGTTGGTAAACCTCTAGCAGTTGATGGCCCAACAAGAAGCTTAACTAGGCCAAGCTTAGCAAGGGTATGTGTTTTATTGGATCTATTAAAGGAGCACCCAGCAAAAATCTGGATACGGATGGGATCTGAGTATGGTAGATGGCAGCATATACACTACGAGAAGGTTTCTCCTTATTGCACAGGTTGTTCTCATCGTGGGCATGATGTTGCAAGCTGTAGAACTACATTGAAGCAAAAATCAACAGAAATCCCACAGCAGCAGTATAGGCGTGTTGGGGTATTTGAAATATGTCCTTCATTAGAAGATGCCTTTGATCTTCCTCAGCAGCAATATAGGCGCATTGGGGTTTTCGATAAATGGCCTTCATTAGAGTATTCTCTTGAGATTATCACACCTGGGAAAGAAGTTGTCGTCAACCAGCACGAAAGTCCACCACCTGATTCAATGGAGAAGAACACGCAGCAGCAGAATCCAATAATTTATGTCTCAAGTGGTTCCGAACAGATAATAGAAGGAATCCAAGAGGAACAGATAATAAATCTAGAGAATGGGCTATTGGAACAATCCCACAAGGAAGTTGAAAAGGCTACAAAAACAATGACAAATGTTGAAGAAGGTAGTTGTTCAAAGCAAAATGGGAAGTTTGCTGAAGAAGGGAAGGAGGAATTTTCAAGTAGCAGGGAACGAAAAGGGATTTCTAAAATGAAGGAGCAGTCTTCAAACATATTAGGAACAAACCTTATTGTGGATCTCTCGCAGTATATATCTTCAGATTCTTTAGTCCAAGCTCTTACTTTGGATTCGGTTAAGGCAAATGCTGTTAAGGGACATTTATCTTTGAATGATGCAAAGATATCCTTATTAAGGGATCAAGTTGCTTTGTCAAAACGTGTGGATCTTGCCTTTAATTCCCTGGATCGTAATTTGGAAACTTCTCAAAGAGATAACAATCAGGTGGCCTCACCGATTCAACCTCCAAAGAGAAACCATATTAAATCTTCATCAGGCATTACCACAAGGTCCAAGGTAAAGACCTACTCTTCTAAGTTTATCAAATCACTTTAATGATTGACACAATGATATGGAATATAAGAGGGGTGGCAAATTCAGATTCTATAAACATGTTAAAGTCTCATGTAATCTCAAACAAAATTCAGCTTCTAGAAATTCTTGAGCCGATGTGTACAACTGACAGGTGCAAAAAGGTAGCAAAGAAGATTAAAATGAAGAACTATTTTTGTAATCAAGATCACTTTAGCAAAATCTGGATTTTCTGGTCTGATATCTTGAATTTGGATTTCATATCTGTTTCTGAACAATACATTACTGCTCTTGTTAGTCCAGGGAATAATGTTTCTTTTTCTCCTTATTTAATATCCTTCATCTATGCAAAATGTGATGTGCTAGAGAGAAGACAACTTTGGCAAGAGATGCTGAGTTTCTCAAGTTTAGTAAGCCTTCCCTGGGTTCTAGGGGGAGACTTCAATGCAATTCTATCTGTGGAAGATAAAAAAGGTGGGAGAAACCCAGAAAATAATCGATGCAAGAGTTTCAAGACTTCATTCAATGTGCAGGATTAAAGGATATGGGCTTCCATGGTGATAAATATACTTGGTGTAATGAGCAGGCCGGTCAAAGAAGAATTTGGGCTCGGTTAGACAGATTTTTGATTAATCATCAGGGTCTTAATGTATTGGATTCTCTTAAGGTAATGCATCTTCCTCGGGTATGCTCAGATCATAGCCCAATTCTTCTAACTGTTTCTCATGCATCTGGGAATCAATGACATTCTATGTTCAAATTCCAGAAGATGTGGATTTCTCACCATGATTTCTCAGATTTTGTGAAGTCCAATTGGCATGCTAATATTATGGGTTCTCCAATGATTGTGTTCTCAAGAAAGTTGAAGCAATTGAGAGCAGCTCTCCGGAAATGGAATTGGGAAGTATCTGGGGACGTTCATACAAGAATAAAGAATCTTTCTTTGAAAATTTCTGAGCTGGAAAATATCCTTCAGATACAATGGAACCAGCAAAGTGCAGACTCTCTTCAATTCAATAAGAAAGAATTCATCAAAAGCATATCCCAACAAGAGACCCTTTATAGACAGCAATCCAGAGTTAAATGGCTTCAAGACGGGGATAGGAACTCAAAATTCTTCCATGCTTCTCTTCAGATTCGTAAGCATAAAAATAGGTTGACTGGCAGTGAGTGGTTTAATGATAACCCGAATATCAAAGATGAAGCAATCTCTTTTTTCTCTAACTGTTTCACCTCGGCTCCCCATTGCACAAATGCCAGTTTGGGTTACATCCCCAAATTTCTTAATGAGGATATGAATGAGAAACTTACTGCCAATCCTTCTAGGGAGGAAATTAAAAAAGCAGTCTTTGAGCTTGATCCTAATAGCGCTTCAGGCCCTGACGGTTTTACAGGATGATTTTATCAGAGTTGTTGGGAAATCATTGCGGATGATCTAGAGGCAGCTGTTTCTAAGTTCTTCCACGATAGCATACTTCCTACCTCCTTTACAGCTTCTCATATAGCACTCATTCCCAAGGTGGATCACCCAGAATCTTTTTCAGATTTTCGTCCAATCAGTCTATGCAACTATTCTTACAAGGTGTGCGCGCGTGGGAAACGCGGCACGGGGTAATTCGGAGTCGCCACCGCCTGATGGGGTGCAGGCGGACACCTGGGTGCCTAATCTTGTCTATTAAGGCTCTTGGGTCTGCGGCTTTGAGATTCTAAGGTTGGTTCTTGGTTGCGGGCTGGGGAAGTCCGTAGACACCCCAATCCGCCCCGTCGGATGACGGGTCCCGTGGGTTCCCTATTTTGAGTCAGCTCTTCCTATATGGTTCTCACCCGATTCCTAAACCAGCATGCGATTAAGTCTTTGTGGGACCACCTGAGTGGTGTGGGTCCCTTTTAGTTGATTTTATCTTGACTAATTTAGATAATCTGGGTCTGATTGGGTGGGCCCCGTTGGAAGGCCCACTAGTGTGCCTTGGTGGGCTTAGTCCAGCCCGTGGGCCCTTGTGGGCCTCGGCCTATCCTAGTAGGCCCTGTGGGCTTTGGTTAATGTATTGATTTTTACATGGGGGTTCAAGTTTGATTATTAAGTTATTTTCAGGCAAGTGGTGGGCCGGATTGGTTTGTGGGCCCCTTAGGCGGGCCCGCCTGGTGGCCAAGTGATTTTCTGTTATCTCATTTTAGTCTTGCCAAGGCGGGCATGTCACTGGGCTTGGGGCCCGTGATCCAGACTTTGGGCTTGAAGGCCTAGTGCTTCGAAGTCTAGGGTTTGCACCCTAACTTGGCTTGATTAGCGGGCTTTAGGTGGGCCCGACAGGCCCTAGCCCATGGTCTCGGCCAAACCACACAGTTTATGCATTCATTCATATGGCAAGGCTTGGGTGGGCCGCATCGGGTTTGGCCCGCCCGATTCAACTGGTTCACTTTTGCTTAGGTTAATTAATTAGCATGTTTTGGTGTCCATTGGGCTTGGTGGGCCCCGTTGGAAGGCCCACAAGTGTGCCAAGTTTGGACCGGTGGTCCAAGTCCCATCTTGGGTTTCCGGTTGGCCCGGAAACCCTGCTGGTTCATTGGTTTTAAAGCTAATCTTCACAGAATTCGGCAATATATCACAATATAGCAAAAATCATGCTTCTGTGTGTATCCGGCCAGTGTGTCCGGATACACAGGGGACATAGGTGATCCGGCCAGTGTATCCGGATACACAAAGGCCATAGGTGATCCGGCCTGAGTATCCGGATCACCCTAGAATTGGCCTTTTTGGGTTTTGGCCTTTTGGGATTGATCCTAGGGGCCCCCAGGGGCATGTTAAAGGTCTTGTGGGCCCCCGGAAGGGCCCACGTTGGTTCAGATTTGGGAGAAGCCACACTTGGCTTCTCTCCTTGGACTTTTCAGCAAAGCCAATGGGGGGGGCTTGCTGCCCTCCCTGTCATTCTGGGTCAAGCCAGCCATGGGAATGGGGACCAATGTATCCCCATTCGGTCTCCAGGCTCTCACGACTGCATGCATGAATCAACATGTCAAGATGATCGAAAAAAAAACATTATTCCACATACAGAAATGCCTACACATGCTCTCATGCATCATAGGTGAAAATCAACAAGAAATCCTAGCAAAGAAAGGGTATCCGGCTAGGTTCGAGCCTAGGCTGGTGGCCCATCACGAAATCTTCAGAGAAGGGAAAGAGGAGGGGGATTTATAGGGGTACATTTGATGCCAACAAGATAGGGAACATACTCCCTTCTTAACTACTCCTAATCAGCAGACTCAAGCAGCTACGTATGAACACTAAAACATGCAAAAACTAGATTCCCAGGACTCTTAGGGAGGCCTACGTGGACTTCTTACTGAAAGTGACTCTCATGCCATGAAAGAGACAATAAATACATGCTTAACGTGATGAGAACATGAGCCCATGCAAAGAAGGAAGCTAACACAGAAATATTTTCAGAAAAATGCGGATTTAATATATGATGAATACAATGTACTAGGGAACAATACCTGAGGGTTCTTGGTCTCTTGTGCAAGGTGGAGATACCTCCTTTGGCTTGAACAGCGGCTGGAGCCTCCTCTTTTGCACAGCAATTCCTCCTCTGGTTTTAATGGAGGGGGGTGAAGAAGGATGCAAGGGCTGGGGGTAGCTTTGCTTGGTCTTTGGAGGTGGAAGGGGGTTGAGGAGGTTGAGAAGGGTGGGATTCGGAGGGGGTAGGTGAGAGAAGAGAGCAAGGAAAATCAGAAAACCAAAGGCCAACCCCGGAAATGAGCTGCTGGTTTGCTATTTATAAAAAAACTAATGTATCCGGCAACTCAGGCCGGATACACTAAGCCCTCTTCGTATCCGGACTTCAAGTCCGGATACACTAGCTTCCCTTTGTATCCGGCAACTCAGGCCGGATACATAACTTAATGATTTCAAAATTTAATGCCGCCGCGAATCTGTCGGCCAAGTGGCGCGAATTTCGGGCGAATATCTTTATGTATCCGGTCTTCAAGTCCGGCCATGAAGGATAGGCAGTGTATCCGGTATATGTGACCGGATACAAATCGAAAAATTACGGATTTGCCCTTCGACTTGACCGATTCGACCGATTTGACCCTTTTTGATATCTACGGATCGCCCGTACGAAATTTTTATATTTAAGATTTAGTCCCTGAGATATTTTGCTGCGTTGGCTGCCACGTGTGCAGTTTCTGGCTTTGTTGCTCGGGAACTTTGACAACTCATATCTCACTCATCTGCACTCCGATTTGAGCAAACTCAATCGCGTTGAACTCGTATCGGAGCCCCCTCTTTAATGACATGGGGCTAAGCACTTGGCACGGATTCCGAGAAAAAGTCAACTTTTGGCCTTCCCTCAGGTTTGACTGCCCTTAGAACCTTTATCCGGACTCCGATTCCTGCAAACCCAGTTGCGCTGGAACCGTGTCGGGATTCTCTATCCATTGGGCTAAAGTAAGGTATTTGGCACGGAAATCGAGGAAAAGTCAACTCTTGGCTTTCCCTCCGGTTTGACTGCCCTTAGAACCTTCATCCGGACTCCGATTCCTGCAAACCCAGTTGCGTTGGAATCGTGTCGAGATTCTTTATCCAATGGGATAGATCAAGGTGGCCAATCTTCACTTGATTAAGAGGTCAACTTTTCGCCTCTCAGGGTTTGACTTTTTAGCCGGGTTTTACATTTTCTGGCTTTTTGGGAGCGCAAAAATGAGGTGCTTACACAAGGTAATCTCAAAAATTCTGGCAACAAGGCTTTCTGTTATTCTTCCCAACATTATAAGTAGAGAACAAAGTGCTTTTGTCAAAGGGAGAAGCATCTCGGATAGTATATCTCTTGCTCATGAATTATGCCAGGATATCAACAGAAAATGTCTGGGGAGTAATATTATTATTAAGCTTGATATGGCAAAGGCATTTGACAGAATGGAGTGGAATTTCCTTATAGAGGTTTGCAGAAGGTATGGTTTCTCTGAATCATGGTGTAACCTTATTTCTCGGTGCTTAAACAACTGCTGGTTTAGTGTTCTTCTCAAAGGCTCGGCGTGTGGTTTCTTTAAATCCTCTAGAGGGCTTAGGCAAGGAGATCCTCTTTCTCCTTTGTTATTCATCATTGCCGAAGAAGTTTTTAGCAGAGGTTTGATCTCTATGGTCCAGGAAGGTTCTATTGGTTCCTATCACTCTGGCAGAATAACTCTTAAAGTGTCTCATATCCTCTTTGCAGATGATATCCTTGTCTTTACAAATGGCAAGAAATCTTCTTTTGAGAATCTTTTGAAGTTCATTAAGACTTACGAGGAAGCATCTGGACAATTGGTGAACAAGTCCAAAAGCGGTTTGATTTCTTCCTCAAGAATTTCTAGTTCTCGGTTGGCCATGCTTCAATCGGTGTCAGGAATCAGAAAAGTAAGTTTGCCTATCAAATACTTGGGTGCTCCTCTTTTCCATGGTCGTTCTTCGATGCCTATGTTTTCTGAAATCTTAGAAAAACTTCAAAAACGGATTAGTGGCTGGAAATCCAAAACTCTTTCCCATGGTGGGAGAGTGACACTTATTCAAAGTGTCCTCTCAAGTATTCATATTCACACTTTGTCTGCTATTCCTTTCCCTAAAGTTGTTTTGAAAAGAATTGAAGGGTTATTTGCTAACTTTTTCTGGGGGGAGAGTATTGATCATGGTCCTAAGAAGCATTGGTTAAGATGGGAGAAGATTTGTCTTCCTAAATCAGAAGGTGGCCTGGACATAAAATCGGTTTCAGATGTTATGAAAAGCTTGCAAATAAAAATGGGTTGGAAGGCCTTGCATGGAGATAGTTTATGGTCTGAATTTATGAGGGCAAAGTATTGTGCTTCGAGGAATCTTCAGAATCTTCAAGATAGAAGTGGTAGTTCTAAGATATGGAAATCAATCCTAAAGGTGAAAGAGGTCATTCTCGAAAACACAGCCTGATCTATAGAAGAAGGTAAAGTAAGCTTTTGGTATGATCATTGGTCCCATCTAGGAAAACTCTCTGAGTTTGCCCAAGATGAAGACATTCCTCTTGCTGAGGCAAGGGTCTCAGATATGCTCAGCCCGACTGGTTCTTTGAATGTGGGTATTCTTAACGGCGTCCTCCCTCCTGATATCAACTCTCAGCTTTTGGATATTCATTTTTGGCTCTCCAATCTCAAGGATAAGCCTCTTTGGAAGCCATCTTCATCAGGTACTTTTTCCACTTCATCAGCTTGGAATCTCATCCAAAAATCTGGTAATAATTGTGTTTGGAGCAAAAGCATTTGGGTTAACCACATCCCAAAAAAGATATCTGTCTTTTTTTGGAAGCTTTTGAATGGAGCGCTGCCTACAGATGACAGAATTACAGCTAGTGGCATTCAACTTTGTTCTCAATGCAATTGTTGCTCATCCAAAAATTTGGAGACTTTGAATCATCTATTTTTGTCTGGGGAAATTGCAAGTTTTGTTTGGGAATATTTTGCTAATTGCTTCAAAATCCAATTTCATCCTTTGCATGATCTTGCCACTAAATTTTCTTTCTGGTTTAGTGGGCATCTTGATGATCAATATGGTCTTCTTTTAAAAGCTACTCCTCTTTTAATCTGTTGGGAGATTTGGCTATCCAGATGCACTAGCAGATTTGAAAATGAGCCAATGTCAAAGGAGCAAATAACAAGCAAGGTTTATCATTGGCTTCAAGAGATTGCTTATCTTACAAAACCTATTCGGAATTGCAAGCCCCAGGGAGTCTTAGTTCTTGAGCAACTGCGGTTGTACTCCCCATATATCAGAGCCAGAAGATTTCAGATTGTTCATTGGTTAAGGCAAAGGGCTTCAGCTTTCATCTGAAATGTGGACGCGGCATCTAAGGGGAACCCAGGAATTTCTGGTGGTGGAGGAGTAATTCGAAACAATTCAGGTTTATTTCTGGTAGCTTTTTCTGCTAACTATGGGTTTCAATCTAATCTCACGGCTGAGTTAATTGCCTTAAGGGATGGTCTCCGATTGGCTGATAGATTTGGTTTACAAGAGCTGGTTATTGAGACAGATTCAAAAATTCTCGTTGACATGGTGAACGGTAAGGCTTCCATCCCATGGAAGCTTATGCTCTGGTGGCAAGAAATTAAAGGAAGACTTAGTACCCAAAATCGGATAGTGCACCACATCTATAGAGAAGCTAACACTGTTGCGGATGCGCTTGCAAATGAAGGCTGTGAAAATACTTCCAAATACATTTTTGAGTCACAAGGAATCCTTATTTCTAAAGTTAAAGGTTGCTTGTTTCTGGATCGATCCGGATTGTATGCATTTAGGAAATAATTTATTTATCTTACTGTTTTCCAGGGGTAAGGCTTTATGTCCCCCCCCCCCCGTGACTGTGTACCGTTTTCTTTGGAATTAATCTACAGGTCAGGGTCTGCCTCAGCCCTCCTCCCTCCGTTGGAGTGCCACTAAGGTTATTCCGACCTTAGTGGGTTTTTTCAAAAAAAAAAAAAAAGGTTCAATGCCTTGACCCTGATAGTGGTTAACCAACTGCTTTTCCCTCGGGATGACGATGAGGTGGACTTGACCCTAATCTTAGTTGTATGCCAGGTTAGGGAGCGGGAGAGGTTGGCCCCTATGATTTTGGCAAAGATGTATCAGGCTTTTACTGACTGTTACTACAGGAAGGCAAAGCGTTTCCTGCCTTTCCTGTCATGTGCCCCTATCCTGCAGGTAATTTTTTTTTCTTTTCTTTTTTGCATTTTTTTTCTTTTTTGCTATTTTTTCTTTTTCTTCTTTTTTGCTTTTTGCTTTTTTTTCTTTTGCAATACATTGAAATATCTCTCCTCCTTTGCAGCTTTGGCTACTTGACCACCTGAGTCAGATTGAGGAGATCAATCGGCACTTCTTCCCAAGCTTGAAAGTTCCCATTTTGATGAGCAACCGGGGGTGTCCTGACATTCCAGGGGGTAAACAGGGCTGGTTTACTTTCTTGGCTACACTCCGAGATGATCAAGTGAGGTGGCCTGGTACTTATCAGCCCAATGCAGAGACTGTGATCAGTTTCCGAGACCGCAACTTTTTGGTTCTGGCTGGCTTGAGACACGCGGTGCTTTACCTCCCTTTGCGGGTTCTTTGTCAGTTCAGAGCAACCCAGGGGATTATAATCCCAAGTGGATATGAGGACCACCTTGGGCCACTTTCACCAGCCACCATGAAGCTGAATGCTTGGTTGATGAGGGAGTGGTCCTATGTTTGCTTTATGCGTAGCCCCGTTTTCTCAGAGTCCCATGTGAAGGACTATCTCTTCTGGATCAAGGAGCAGATACAGAGTCAGGCCTCAGTACCTGAAGATCCTCCTGCAGTCTTGGCTCCTACTTATGAGGACATCTTGGAGTCTGAGAGAGCTTCTCACAAGGGACTTCAGCAGATATGGGTACGAGAGGCCCAGGAGCTTAGGATACGGGGCCTGGACATGGAGAGGCAACTTGCAGAGCAGGTATCCTGCCGTCTTACTATGGAAAAGCAACTTGAGGAGCAGAGGCAGGCCCGCTGCTTTGAAGTCCGAGCCTTGAGGCAGAAGCACCAGGATGCTTTAGCCAGCCTCCGAAGCATGAGGATCAGTCAGACCCTTTCAGATGAGGTTATTTCCTTCTTGAGTGATCCTGCTGCAGAGGGGGCTTCTGGAGTTATTGCAGCTCAGGCAGCTCGGATTCGGGAACTTGAGAAGCGGCTAGGAGACAGAGACTAGCCTTATTTCCTGCACATTTTTTTTCTTTTTTTTTTCATACCTTTGTACGAAAGCAAACTCCAATAGTGGAAAGACAAAGGATTTAATTCAAAAATAAATTTTTTATATTATTGGCCTCAGAATGCTCAGATGCTTGTAAAAACTAAGGTTTTATGAAAAGTATTTGATTTATCATCACTGGCCAAAGTATAGTTTTTCTTTTTATATTTTTTTATTTTTTATTTTTTTGAAATTTGGTCCATATACTTAATCACCCATAATTAAAGGAATTAAAAACCAGGTTAAATAATGAAGAGGGTAGTCCAAGTAATAATAAGGGATCAAAACCGTCCATCTTAGGACTTTTAGAGTCATCCCCAAATTCTTCTTCTTCCCGAATTGACCGTGTTACCCAATCTGCTCAGTCTCAGTACTTGTGCTGATTTCTCTTCAAGCTTGGATATCCATGATCAACTCAACCTTGGATTGATTTTTTTTTCTTTTTTTCTTGCCAATATTGCCCCTAGCGCTAGTTACGGTTTTCACTAGGGCTGGCTTCTGCATTCCGTCATCACCAATTTCACTCTGAAATTTGAATGAACATACTAAGATCACCGAGGACTTAGAAATAGGACGAAACAAAGGCTAGGCTCTGTTTATGAAAGAAGAGGTATTAAAGGCTCAAAATTTTTCAAATGTGGAACTAGGTCGACCGGACTTACAGTCATGATGAATTTAACCCTTTTCCCCAAATTGCATCCGTTTCCTCTCTTTTCACACTTGGCTTTCATTTGCCATTTTTCTTTGCTCTTTCTGTTTTCTTTTTTTTATTTTTTCCTTATTTTTGCCCCAATTGGCCTTGCCCCAATATAAGACTGCAAATTCGGTTTAGGTTTATCAAAGAAATGAACCGGCTCAACTTGGCTAGACTAGGGATTAAAATTTTGAAGGAAATAAAGAAGGATGGCCTTGGATCATTTCCTAGTAATATTCAATCAAGGAAAATATCTTTTTACTGCATCAGAGTTAATTGGCTCAGGAAAGTCTGTCCCATCCATTTCTGTCAAGATGAGTGCACCCCCTGACAGGACCTTCTTGACAACATAAGGCCCTTCCCAATTCGGCTTGAACTTACCACAAGGATCCTCTAAAAATGGTAAATTTTTCTTTAGCACCAAGTTTCCTTCTTGGAAAGTTCTGGGCTTCACTTTCTTATTGTAGGCCTGGGCCATTCTCCTCTAGTACAATTGGCCATGACATAGTGCTTTCAATCGCTTCTCTTCTATCAGGTTGAGTTGATCATGTCTTGACTGGATCCATTCAGCTTCTTCCAATTCAGCCTCCATAAGAACTCTGAGTGATGGGATTTCTACCTCCACTAGCAAGACTGCTTCCATTCCATAGACTAGGGAATACGGGGTTGCCCCAGTTGAAGTCCGAATTGAGGTTCTGTAGGAATGTAAAGCAAGTGGTAGCATTTCGTGCCAATCCTTGTAACTCACTATCATTTTCTGAATGATTTTCTTTATGTTCTTGTTTGCTGCTTCCACTGCCCCATTCATCTTTGGTCTGTACGGAGCGGACTTGTGATGGGTAATTCTAAACTGCTCACACATCTTCTTCATATCCTTGTTCTTAATATTTGAAGCGTTGTCTGATACTATGGCACTTGGCAGTCCATAGCGACATATAATATTGTGCTTCAAAATTTTAATAACATGGTTGCTTGTGATATTTGCATATGAGGCTACTCTACCCATTTAGTGAAATAATCAATTGCCACCAAGATTAATCTGTGTCCGTTCGATGCCTTTGGGGAAATCATGCCAATGACATCTATGCCCCACATGGAAAAGGGCCATGGGGATGTCATGTTGTGCAACTCACTTGGGGGTGCATGCTTGTTATCTGCATATATCTGACATTGAGGGCATCTCCTGACATGTAGACAGCAATCATGTTCCATCGTCGACCAATAATATGCCAACCGCAGGATCTTCTTTGCCAGCATGTGCCCATTCATATGGGGTCCACAAACTCCTCCATGTACGGTCTCAATCAACCTTTCTGACTCAGCCTTAGCAACACATCTAAGCAGAATGTCATTATGTGATCTTTTGTACAAATGTCCACCACTTAGCAGGAACTGACCAGCTAATCTTTGTATTGTCCTTTTCTTAGTAGAAGTGGCATTTTCTGGCAAACTCCGATTGTTCAAGAAATTTTTTATGTCTTGAAACCATGGTGCTTCTTCTTCAGGTGCCCCCTCTAGAACGAGACAATAAGCCGGCTCATCCCTGACTTCAATTTCCAGTGGTTTGATGTCTACCCCTTCTGGCATGCTGACCATTGAAGCCAATGTTGCTAAAGCATCCGCGAACTGATTCTTGGCCCTTGGCATATAGTTAAAGGAAATTCAAGTAAAATTTGTGCTTATTTCTTCCAAATACTGGTGATAGGGGATCAATTTGTGATTCTTGGTTTTCCATTCACCAGTTGTTTGGAAGATGATAAGACTCGAATCTCCGTATAAGTCAAGTTCCTCCACTTCATGGTCTATGGCGGCTTGCAACCCAATTATACATGCTTCATACTCTACAATATTATTGGTGCACTGGAATCTCAGCTTTACTGCAATTGGGATGTGGGACCCATCTGGCTTGACCAAAGCTGCCCCTATTCCATTTCCATTCATGTTGGCGGTCCCGTCGAAGAACATCTGCCAAGAACTTTCACTTTCCTCTTCTTCAGTAAATAGAATTGCCTCATCAGGAAAATTGGTCTTCAATGGTTGGTATTCTGGCAAAGGATGTGCAACCAGGAGATCAGCTATGGCTTGACCCTTGATCGCCTTCTGAGTGATGTATGTGAGGTCAAACTCGGATAGTAGTAGCTGCCAGTTTGCCGTTTTGCCAGTTAGTGCCGGTTTCTCAAATAAATACTTCAGAGGGTCCATCCGAGATATCAATAATGTGGAGTGACTAAGGAAGTAATGCCTTAGCCTCTGAGTTGCCCACACTAAAGCACAGCAAGTCTTTTCCAACGGTGAGTACTTGGCTTCATATTCTGTGAATTTTTTACTCAAATAGTAAATTGCCCTTTCCTTTCTTCTAGTCTCATCATGCTGCCCCAAGACACATCCCATCGATGTTTCCAACACTGACAAGTACAGGATCAGTGGTCTTCCTGGAGTTGGTGGCACTAGCACAGGTGGATTCAGCAAATATTTCTTTATCGTATCAAAAGCCTGCTGGCAGTCCTCATTCCAGACCATCAGGTTATCCTTCCTCAGAAGCTTGAAAATAGGTTCACAGATTGCAGTGAGTTGTGCTATGAACCGGCTTATGTACTGAATTCTTCCGAGAAAGCCCCTAACCTGGTGTAGCCCCAAAGACGCATTTAGCCGGGTTAAGCCGTAGACTGTACTTCCTGAGATGATCAAACACTTTCTTCAGATTGATCAAGTGGTCCTCTTCTTTGCATGATTTGGCAATCATATCGTCCACGTAGACCTCCATCTCCTTATGGATCATGTCATGGAATAGTGCGGTCATGGCCCGCTGGTATGTTGCCCCAGCATTCTTGAGCCCAAACGGCATGACTGTATAGTGGAAGGTGCCCCAAGGTGTGATAAACGCTGTTTTCTCTTGATCTTCCTTAGCCATCTTGATCTGATTGTATCCCGAGAAACCATCCATGAATGAAAATAAGCTATGTACCGCAGTATTATCGACCAGAATGTCGATGTGTGGAAGCGGAAAATCATCCTTTGGGCTTGCCTTATTCAGATCTCTGTAGTCCACGCACATTCTGACTTTCCTGTCCTTCTTTGGTACTGGCACTATGTTTGCAAGCCACTCGGGGTACGTAGAGACTGCCAGAAATCCTGCTTGGAATTGTTTGACCACTTCGTCCTTAACCTTCAAGGTCCATTCAGGTTTCAATCTTCTCAGCTTCTGCTTAATTGGCTTAACCCCTGGCAAAATTGGCAACTTGTGCACCACCATGTCAGTGTCCAACCCCGGCATGTCCCGATACGACCAAGCGAATACTTCTTTGTAGTTTGCCAAGAACCGTGTCATTTCATCACGCTACACATTAGACAGACATGCCCCAATTTTCACTATTTTTGGGTCATCTTCAGTCCCAAGATTTATTGAAATGGTCTCCTCAATATTAGGTTGGACCCCCTTTTCATGACATTCCAATTGATATTCAATTTCTTTTGGAACATCTTCTTCTTCGACCTCGGTCTCTTCTTCTATCCCCATGAGATCAAAGTCGAGCTCGAAGTCGAAGTCATATTCAACCTGGTCCAATTCGGTTTGATTATATGGTTCATAAGTGGTCTGGAACTTTTTGAAAAAATTAAATTTTCTAGAAAAAATAGAAAAATCTTTTTGGTTTTTTTGTGAGCCTTCTAAATATAATTCCCCTGAAGACGAAGGCTCATTAGGATCTTCAGGGAAATGGCATTCCACTATTGGAGTTTTTTTTTGGAAGCCGCGTTAGTTTGCAAACAAACGCTGCTTCAAAGGTAAGGGGAGTTTTCTCCCAATTGTTTAATATAAATTTTTGGGAGCAGGGGAAATAGTGAAATCCTGCTCCTCAAACCCAGAATCCGATGCCATCATCACCGGGTGGGTACTGCCCTTTTCTGCTATGAGGCCCAGTCCAGATATCACCTCATCTGGAATCTTCACTGTTGCCCAATCAATAAATGGCATATCCATGTCTGCTCCTGTGTTTTCGCCTTCAGTCATGGCGAAGAATGCACCAACCTCTTCGGAGAAGTCCGCCTGCTGCTCTGGCTGTGGCCCAGGCCCATTTGCTGTTTCCAGTATAGGAGATGGGTTGTACGGTTGCAAGGCCGAAACAGAAGGCTTTTGGAATGGGTTGATGTCTCGGTACGGAGGCTTGGATTGGTCCATAGGAGGAGATAGTTGGATTATGCAAGAGGGTCTTGGAAAATTCTCCCTTAGATGAGGGAGTTTTCCTTTGCTTCTTTTCTCTCCTTCTTCGTACTTCATCCTCCTCCAACCTCTGGGTTTAAATCCCAACCCTACTTTGGGGATTAGCTTCTTGGCCCTGATGGGCTCTACCATTCCTTGCAAATTGATTCCCAGGCCTTTCCCCGGGTGAAAGTGGTATTTCTCCATCACTTTCTTCACCATCTTCTCTGCAGTAGTCCCCTTCATTTCTCTTTTCTCACACCCCCCAGGTATGAAATTAACTGTCTCAAACTGAAATGAGTGGAAAGCAATCTTGTCGACAGTTAAATCCACATTTATTAAGGGTACATCAGGTGACACAATGGGAGGCACCAAATTCTCAACTAGGACTGTTATCACCCTTTGCCCTCTTATTTATTTCACCCTTTGGTGGAGTGTGGATGGTATTACCCTAGCCGAGTGTATCCACGGCCTTCCTAGGAACAGATTGAAGGCTGCTGGAATATCCATCACCTCAAATGTGATGTTGAAGATATTCGGTCCGATTGTGACCGGCAGTTCAATCTCCCCTAGGGAGTGTGTCTTAAAGCTGTCAAAAGCCCTCACTATCCTCCCATTTTGCTTGATCTTCGATTGATCCAGACCAAACTTGACAAAAGTGATTAACGGGCAGACGTTTAACGCCGACCCGTTGTCATTTAATACCCGTGCGATCATACTGCCCTTACAAAGCACTGTGATGTGTAAAGGGTCAACATGATAACACCCACCTGGGCTTATCTCACCTTCAGAGAAGCTTATCACATTATGTGACAAGATTTAACCAACCATTTTGCCTAGCTGGTCTGGATCGATTGTCTGGGATATGTGTGCACTTTGTAGCACCCTTAACAATTCATCCCTGTGCTTTTCAGAATTCAGCAAAAGACCCAGAATTGAAATCTGGGCCGGGACTTTGTTTAATTGATCCACAAGATTGAATTCACTTTTCTTTATTATTTTTATGAGGTCTGATGCCTCATTTTCTGCACCCTGGGGGGTGTCTTCTCCTATTTTGTTTTTTCCTTCATCTTTCTTTTTTCTTCAGTTTCTTTTCTCTCTCTCTCCACCTCTGTTTCTTTTTCTTTTTCTTCAACCCCTGCACATCTCCATGACCTCGTCATGAGGTTCACCTCCTCCTGGTTCTGGTTCCTGACCACTGGAACCGTAGCCGTGACCCCTTCGCTGTAATTCCATGGTACAGCGGCCTTAAAATAGGCTAGTTTCGGGACATTAACTATCAACGGTTGGAGTTTGGACCGGGATGTATGGGCCGGTTTAGGGATATTGTAGAATGGCTGAACATTTACAACCAAGGGCTAGAGCTTGGATTTTGTGGGAACAGAAGAGGTGATGGAAGCAGTGGTGGGGTCAAGGTTGGCGACCAATAGAGCCTTTGATGGCTTGGCTGGAGTATAGGTGGGGTGGACTGCAATTGAAGACTAGAGGAGGCCTTGCAATATTTATTTGGGCCATGAGGGAGGAGACCCGGTTCAGAGAGGAGCTAATGTCCTCAGCAGTATTATCATTTTTCTGGGAGACCATATTGACCTCCTTTTCTTCTTTCTCTTAGAAGAAATAGACCTTGACCGAGGTCCCCACGGGTGCTATAAGCTGAGATGGGTCAAAGGCCCTCCTCGTAGCGAATATGGCAGTGATAGAGTTGGACGGGCCTGCCCCATTGTGGTAAGGCAGAGGGTTCTGCCCAATATCACTTCCCGATGTGGCAAGTGCAGCAGTATTGAAAACCAGGGCCTTCTGGTCCAACAGGTCCTGGACCGCGTGCTTCAGCATCCAGCAAGTGTCAGTAGAGTGCCCCGGTGCACCCATGTGATAGTCGCAAGTGATGGCTGGATCAAAATTCCTCCCCTTCGAGGCATTTGGGTTGGGCTCCTTCAGGGTCACATACTCCCCTTTCAGCAGGGTTGGCAGTAGTTGGGAAAGAGATACGAGAAGGGAAGTAAAGACTCGGTTCCTCCTTGCTGCCAACCAGGCCTCCCTCTCTTCCTTGGTAAAAGTCCTCCTTGGGTTGGCAGGCACAGAAGGGGAGAAATTGACATTGTGCGGGGTCTGATAAGAATGCTGGGCCTGTTGGGCCTGCTGGGGTGCAGAGATGTTCACATGGAGCAGTTTCTTGGCCGGAGGAGCCTGGACCAGGTTTACCTCTCCTTCTTTCCTGGCTCCGTTCTTTTTGAACCCAATTCCCTTCTTCTGTGCCAGGGAAGCAGAGGAATCAGATTGCCCAGTCAAAGTAGAGTAATCAATGAGCCTTCCTGACCTGACCCCTTCCTCTATCCGGTCTGCCACCTGTACCAGGGCTGCAAAATTGATGGTGATCTGCCTCACCAAATGGTTGTAGAAAGGCTGCCCCAGTGTGCCCATAAACGTTGAGATCATTTCAGGTTCCAGCATAGGCGGCCTGACCTGGGAGGCGGCCTCTCTCCACCTCTTGGCATACTGCCATACAGACTCCTTTCCCTTGCTCATTCTCATCATGTCGTACCGGTCTGGCACGATCTCAAAATTGAACTTGTATTGATCCAGAAATGCATCGGCCAAGTCCTTCCATCTTCTAATCCTGCTGTGGTCCACCGTGGCAAACCACCTTAAAGCCGACCCTGTCAGACTCCTCTGGAAAAGTTGGATCAGTATGCCGTCATCCTGGCCAAATTGGCATAGGGCCCCGCAATATAGTTTCAAGTGGCTCATAGGGCAGCCTGTACCGTCAAATTTGTCGAAGTCCGGGCACTTGAACTTGGCCGGTAGGCATACATCCGAGTACATACATAAGTCATCGAAGGTGGTACCTCCGTAGCTGTTTCCCCCTTTTACCTCCTATAAGCACCTTATTTTTGCACCCCTGGAATTGCTGAAAATGAAAACCCTGGCAGAAAGTCAAACCCCGAGGGGACAAAAAGTTGACCTTTTGATCAAGAGAAATTTGGCCACCTTGCTTTATATCATTGGATAGAGAATCCCAACACGGTTCCAACGCAACTGAGTTTGCAGGAATCGGAGTCCGGATAAGGGTTCTGCGGGCTGTCAAACTTGAGCAGAGCCAAAAGTTGACTTTCTGCTAAAATCCGATCCAGGTGCTTACCTCTATATCATTGAATAGAGAATCCCGACACGGTTCCGACGCAATTGAGTTTGCAGGAATCGGAGTCCGGATGAGGGTTCTGCGGCCGGTCAAACTTGAGCAAAGCCAAAAGTTTACTTTCTGCTAAAATCCGATCCAAATACCTTGCTCTATGTCACTAGATAGAGAATCTTGACACGATTCCAACGCAACTGAGTTTGTAGGAATCGGAGTCCGGATGAGGGTTCTGCAGACGGTCAAACTTGAGCAGAGCCAAAAGTTTACTTTCTGCTAAAATCCGATCCAGAGGCCTACCCCTAGGTCATGGGATAGAGGGCTCCGATACGATTCTAACGCAACTGAGTTTGCCCAGATCGGAGCCCGGATGAAGAAAATATGAGCTGACAAAATTCCCGAGCAGCAAAACCGGTAATCTGCGCACGTGGAAAAAAGCTGCACACGTGGCGAGTTGCGCAGGAAAATATCTCGGGGTTCAAATCCGTAAATATCCAAACACTCAAAAGATCCCAGGGACCAATCTGAAAATATCTGAATAAAATAATATTAAATCCAAATATCCCAGGGACCATATCCTAATTCTCGGATTTTTTAAACAAACGAGCGGCGGCATTAATTGTTTTGTCATCATATTGCCGCTCGTGGCGACGTGGCAAGCGAGTATGCGCTCAGCGCAAGCTGAGCGCATACCCCACCTTTTTTTTCTCTCCTATAAAAGCTGCGCGAGAATTCGTGAAAAGGGGTTCGGCATTTCTTGTTTGGCAGTTCTCGGGTTCGGGATTTCTGGGTGTCGGCTCCCTTTGCTCGAGCCTTCTTCCTCATTCCCCCTTGCTCAAAACCCTTTCGGCTTACCTCTCCTGGCCTCCACAAACAAACCCTCTGACAAAAGCCCCTCCGACCCCATTCCCTCTCTTCCTCTTCTTCCTTGACAAACCCGGAGGAGATCGTGCCGTTGGTGGGGAGAGGTGTTGCTGCGGTGGCTGCTCGCACGCTCCAAGGAGGCTCCACCCACTTCGGAGAGGTGTTGAAACACCCAGGTAATGTTCCCGACGAACTCTTATCCAAAATAAATAAGTTCGTTGAGGTATCTTGTTTTCTAGCATTTTTGTTCTTCACTGCTATTACTTGTTTGTTTGATTCGAAACGGGAGCATGTTCCCCATGATTTCTCCATCTCTGTTGTTGTAACCCCATAAAACCCCCCTGTTCCCTTCTTCATAATCATGTTCTGTTAGTTAGGGTTTTGATTTCGGAAGTTTATTCATGTTCTGTAGTGTTTGGTGTTCGGATTTGTAGGTTTGTAAAGATCTCAAAACTTAGGTTAGATTAATTTCAAATGGTGTTTAGAGGTCTTCTGGGGTTTTAATGATCCCCAGGGATGGCTTACAGAGTTTAAAAAACAATCAGAAATGGAGTTTGAGCAAAAAACCAGAATATCGGGTTTTTTAAGGGGTATGCGCCGAGCTCTGCGAGGTCAGCGCACCCAAAAAAGGGTGAGCGGATCATTTTTTTAGCATCCGCCCACTTCTCAAATTTGGATGCGCTCACCTCGCGCTCACTTAAATTTGGATGCGCTCACCTCGCGCTCACTTAAATTTGGATGCGCTCACCTCACGCTCACCTCGTGCTCACTTAAATTTGGATGCGCTCACCTCGTGCTCACCTCGTGCTCACCTCGCGCTCACTTGATTTTTGGGTGCGCCTACTTCACCTTTACCTTGAAAAATCCCAAAAATGCCCTTTGCCTTAAAAAAATCCCGAAAATGCCCTTTACCTTGCTAAATCCCTCCCCATGGACCCAGTATAATGAGCCAGTCTCTCCTTGATAAATGTCAATTTTGATATGTTTTTGTGATGTATATTCTGTAACTTTTGCTAGACATGGGTGGCATTCCTAAATCAAGCCAAATGAGCCAATAGGGTTTCCGGGTGACCCGGAAACCCAATATGGGACTTGGACCCCCGGTCCAACTTGATTTCCAGTGGGCCTTCCAACGGGGCCCACCCGGCCCAATAAACACAATGAAGGGTATGCATGCCACTTAATCAAGATAAGTAAAATTAACTGATAAAACCGGGCAGGCCAAACCTAAGGCGGTCCACCCGAACCAAATTAGGGAAATTGATGCATGAAATGCGTGGTTTGGCCGAGACCAAGGGCAAGGGCCTACCGGGCCCACCAAAGCCCACCAACTGAACCAAGGAAGGGTGCAAACCCTAACTTCTAGTAACTTGGGCTTACAAGCCCAGATTTGGACTACGGGCCCCAAGCCCAGTGTCCAACTCACTTTGGCAGATTAAAAAGATAAATCCAATAAAAATTACTTGGCCACCATGTGGGCCCACCTAAGGGGCCCACAAACCAGTCCGGCCCACTTGTGCATGAAAAACACTTAATCTTCAAATTTGAACCTAAAGTAAAATCAATGCACCAACCAAAGCCCAAAGGGCCTCCTAGGATAGGCCGAGGCCCATAAGGGCACACGGGCTTGACTAAGCCCACCAAGGACACCGTGGGCCTTCCAACGGGGCCCACCCAACCAGACTCAGATTACCTAATTAATCAAGATAAAAGCAATTAAAGGGACCCACACCACTCAGGTGGTCCCGCCAGACTTAACCAAACTGCATATCGGATTAGGAATCGGGTGAGACCAAAGTAAGCTGACTCAAACCAGGATAAACCTAAAGGACCCGTCACCCGACGGGGTGGACCGGGGTGTCTACGGACTTCCCCGGACCACAACCGAGAACAGACTTAGAATCTCAAGCCGCAGACCAAAAGCCCTAATAGACAAGATTAGGCACCCAGGTGTCCGCCTGCACCCCATCAGGCGGTGGCGACTCCGAATTCCCCCGTGCCGCGTTTCCCACGCGCGCACAACCTAGCGACTCTGCTGGGGACATTTCAGCCCAGTAGGACCCTAGTTAGATGAGTCAGCGTAAGGGGGATTTTAGTTGATATTTAGGGTTTCTTACTACCTTGTTTAGTAAGATACAGAATGCGCGTAATTACGCGTTCTGGGGAGTCCTGTCAAAGGGACGCGATAATTGCCTAAGGCAAGTGGGATTTAAGCGGTCCCTTGTGACCCCCCACTTACCTGGGGACTCTCCCGGAACCTCGTATTGCGTGCCAATTCTGCACCTTACTATACGAGACGGTAACAATCCCTTTATCAACAAAATCCAGACAAAATTCACCCGTGTAGACACAGCACACAGCCCAACTGCACACACGGGCACAAAACCACACCGTGGATGGATTTTTTTATGTCCTTGTGTGATAAACTGCGTGGGGTGACACGCACGAGGGAGACAGCGTGGATGATCCGACCCCAAATGAATGAACGAATCGGATATTGCAACTTCTTTACCAAAACCTAGACCTCTCTAGTAGCCTACCCGTCTGATTCCTATGAACTGATCTTTGGGATGGTATTAGCACCTACGCTCCCGTGGCTTGCCGGGGAAAGTAGGGTAAACCCATCCCCCTAGTTTTCTGGAGGCCATTAGCACCACTGGTTTCTTGCCGTGGCACACGAGGATCCAGTACTGGTCCAGACCCTTGTAGGCTTATGTCTCGGGCTGGGTATCCTTCCCCACCTAGCGTTTCTGAATGAACCACGCGCTTGTGATTGTGAGGGAGTGTGATGTGAATGATGAAGTAAGAAGAAAAAATCAAATTAAAACCCAAGAATCCATCAGGGGCAGCAACCCCTACTTTTTGCATCAAATGGAGTAAACCCTAGATCATGGGCTACCTTTGCCTTAATTTAGGAAGCCAACCAAATTTTGATTAGGGGAACCACCCCAGATCCATTCATGGAGTCCTGCGAGCTATGGGCCTCGACCCATTGAGTCCACTGGAAGCACTCTGAGTCCGGGTCGGCCTTTCGAGCAGATGAAAGCCGGCTAGATCAGACAATCAGATGAAAGCAGGCCAGATCAGAGTAGGGGCACCAAACCCTAGATTTAGGAATTTGGCCGATCCGCCTTGAAGCAAACTTGTACCCTTCCTTTTGGCTCCCAACAGCCTTAAGGATGAATTCTTTGCAGATTTTTGAGAATATCATGTAATTTTTGCCCTCGCTGGCAAGTTGTAAATTTTGTTGGTCTAGCATATGGAAATCAAAGGCAGATGAAAGAACAGATGAAAGAAAAGCTGACTGGGACTCAGCTGTGCCTCCATACACAAGTGTGTCTAGAAGTCGTGCCCCGCGGGGCACCAATGTAACGCCCCGAACCCGGGTCAGTGCAAACCGGCACCCGACCCGAACCCGATTCGCTACTGTAACAACCCGAATTTAGTTCAACAACCAAATCCGAGGTGTTACTGGCCCATATCAATTACAACATCAATAACATACCAGACCAAAGAAAGTAAATCTAATCCATATATTAAACTATCAGAGTTGCGGAAACAAGTATGTGCGGAAGTGTAGATTAAAATCATCAAACAAGCATGAAGCTTGACCATCAATCAATATTATCAAAGTCTGGTAGAATGAACTGGTTACTAACTCTCTCTTGCCTCTCTCTTACATCAAATCCAATTAATGATAATAAACCAATTAAAATGCTAAGTCTATAACATCAATCCACCTCAGAATAGATCTGGATAATAATAATCCTCCGGCGAATACTCGGCTATCTCTCCCTGGAAGTCTAAAAGATCCCCCTCTCGCGTATCAGCTGAAAAAATGGAATAGAAGTAGGGTGAGATACGAATATCCCAGTAGGTAACACATGCATGATTAAACAGTTAATATAAGCAAAGTAGCATTTCATGCACGATTAAGCAATATCGACAAATCAGGCTCGCATAATCATTTATACCATTCGTGAACACAAAACAGTTTGATAACAATTCTAGAAATGATTTTCAGCAAGTTTTAATATAAGAACTCAATAGCCAAATCAATAGCATAATCCAAGTATTGCCAGGATGTACTAAGCAGTCACATCCAATCAATATCCCAATCACATGCATCCCGCACGTGCACAATAGTAATCATATCAAGTGTTATGTTTTCAGTGTCATTGTAGGACTCACAAAGTTAGATAAACCTTTTGAGATGATTCTCAACCAATTGCTATACCACCGTGCGGCTTAGGAGCGATGCTACTAATGATACTCAAGCCCCATGCAGCTCAGCTTAGACAAGAGCCGTAGTCACCGACTTATTGCACACGTACCCATCAAAGTTGGTATGTACCACCAGCATGCAGCACCAGAATCAATACATGGAGGTGGTTGCTTATCCACATGTACAGGGAATCACCAGCGGCTCACCGGGGTGTCCCTCCAGACATAGGACCTTCCCAGACAAACTAACTTGCAAAGGAAGCGCGTCGCATATAGGAGTAACTCAACCCAAATGACATATCCCTCAGCTATCTAGCTACGACTATGGATCCACAACCAGCTATGCCCACTAGACTCCAAAATTCCCTAAAGTATCATATTTCTATAAGGGTTGGTGCCTAGCGGCATATAATGGTTATATCTGTACATTCACTTCATTATTCAGTCATGCGGATTATGAACTCTCTTTATAATGTCTTATGATTTATAATGCCATTTAAAAGTGTTTAGATAGTCAAATGGTAGTTAGGCTTTTCCAAAATCACATTTCTCGTTTACCTTCAAAACTTGGCAACTAATGTCCTAAATATCTCCCTAATTTGTTTTTCTGTAAAACAGGGATTTAGGTAGTTTATTTTGGTCTTAAAACACCTTAATTAATCATTAAAATTGTCTAAAAATAGTTTAGAATTGAATTAGGTTCGAAATTATGAAAAATTGGAAATTCTGCTGAGAGCGCCTGGGATCGCTCAGGATCGCTCCGGGCGGTCATCAGTCGGCGGTAGTGCAATTTCGAGCGCCCACGGTCCGTCGTCCCGCGGTCCACGGCGTCCTCGAATCCTTAACCAGCGCCTAAGATCGCCGATGAGCGCCTCGCACAGTCGAGGTCGGCGGTCTCACCAAATCAAGCAGAAACAGTTCTAAATCGTGATTTTTCTCGTCTAAACTCATTCTAATGTATTTCTAACATGCTTAGCTAACTAAATACAACATTACATATCATAGAAACATGCATTGCGATTAAACAGAGATAAATCCAAATGTAAAAACCAAAACGGTGTCACCTACCTCTATACGCGCGTTCCTCTTCTTCTCCTCTGATCAACAACCCTCAAATCTCTCTTCGGTTGCAAAGCAATGCTCTGAGCAAGATTACTTGGTCTTCCTCCCTCCTTCTCTTTCTTCTCTTCTCGGTCGTCCAACTCTCGTCGCTTGCGGCTCTTCAATACAAGCGAGAATACTCGTATAAGAATTAGGTTAATTCTTTATACATATTTATACCCCCTGATCCTATGCATCTCCCATGCAACTCTTCTATACACCTTGCCCACTCAGAATACATACCTCGATATCTCACGATCGGACGGTCAGATCTGCGTCTAATTCTGGATCTCCGCTAAGTTGATCATCCCCTACAATATTAAAATGTTTCTATCAATCATAACTCTGGGTAATATTATTTACTAATTTAATTTATTATTTAAGGAAAATTCGGGGTTTTACATCCTCCCCTCCTTAAAGAAAATTTCGTCCTCGAAATTTACCTTGCGGTTCTGGAAATAAGTTGGGATACTTCCTCTGCATTTCTGATTCCAATTCCCAAGTAACTTCCTCAGTCGTGTGATTTTGCCAAAGTACTTTCACAAGTGGTATCACTTTAGTACGAAGAACCTGTTCCTTCCTGTCCAAAATCTCAACTGGATGCTCCTCGTAAGTCAAGTCCCCTCGCACTACTATCGGCTCATGCTGAATGATATGAGTAGGGTCATGCACGTACTTCCTCAACATAGAAACATGGAATACGTCATGAACTCCTTCCAGTTGTGTAGGTAAAGCCAATCTGTATGCTAATGGTCCCACTGTACCCTTAATCTCAAACGGACCTATATATCTTGGAGCCAATTTTCCTTTCTTTCCAAATCTCTTGATTCCACGAGATGGTGATATCTTTAGAAATACCCAATCACCAACTTCAAAATGCAAATCTCTTCTTCTGGTATCTGCATAACTCTTCTGACGACTCTGGGCTGTAAGCATGTTTCACCTAATCTGATTCACCTTCTCAATGCTATCTTGTACAATCTGGGGCCCAATGAGTTGTCTTTCACCAACTTCCACCCAGCACACTGGGGATCTACATGGTCTGCCATAAAGTGCCTCGAATGGTGCCATCTGAATACTCTCCTGATAGCTGTTATTATAGGCAAACTCCACCAATGGTAGGTGCTGATTCCAACTGCCTCCCCAATCCATAACACAGCATCTCAACATGTCTTCCAAAGTCTGAATGGTACGCTCAGACTGACCATCTGTCTGAGGATGATAACTAGTGCTGAAATTAAGCTTAGTCCCCAAAGCTGCCTGAAATGCAAGCCAAAAACGTGCTGTGAATCGTGCATCTCTGTCAGACACTATAGAAACTGGCACTCCATGAAGTCTCACTATCTCCTTGACATATAACTCAGCTAAAGACTTCAACGGCTGCGAAGTGCTCATAGGCAAGAAATGTGCGGACTTAGTCAGTCTATCCACTACAACCCAAATAGCATCTTCCTTCTTTGCTGTCAGTGGTAATCCAGATACAAAATCCATAGTTACATGCTCCCACTTCCACTCTGGAATAGGAAGTGACTGAAGTAAACCAGGTGGTTTCCGATGCTCGGCCTTCACTTGCTGGCATATCAAACACTTTGCCACATACTCTGCAATCTCTCTCTTCATTCCTGACCACCAATAGATTTCCTTTAAGTTCTTGTACATTTTCGTACTTCCTGGGTGAACTGCATACTTCGATCTATGACCCTCTGTCAATATTTTCTCCTTAATTTCTTCATTAGCTGGAACGCAAATACGACCTCTATATCTCAATAGCCCATCTCTATCTGCAAAATCTACAGCTCCCTCAGATCCTCTACTCATCATCTCCCTAGTCTGGATCAACTGTGGGTCAATCAACTGTTTCTCCCGAATCAACTGAACCAAATCTGGTTCAATCTGAACACGAGCAACTCGAATTACTCCATCCTGTGGCATGCTAAACTCTCCCTGCCAATCTCTGACTGAATCAATCAATCTACACTGGCTCATCATGGAAACTGCTAAAGTAGCTATTTGACCTTCAACTGAACTTTTTCTACTCAAAGCATCCGCCACTACATTTGCCTTACCAGGGTGGTATTGCAAAGTAAACTTGAAATCCTTTAGCAAATCCATCCACCTTCGCTGCCTCATATTCAGGTCTTTTTGTGAAAACAGATATCTCAAGCTCTTATGATCAGAAAAGATCTCAAACTCTACTCCATAAAGGTAATGCCTCCATAGCTTCAATGCAAAGACTATGGCTGCAAGCTCCAAATCGTGGGTAGGGTAGTTCTTCTCATGCGGCCTCAACAATCTCGAAGCATACGCTATAACTCTACCTTGCTGCATCAGTACACACCCCAAGCCTATCCTAGAAGCATCACAATACACCGCAAATGCCTCATTCATGGATGGCACAATCAAAACTGGTGCAGTAGTCAATCTCTGCTTCAATTCCTGAAAACTCTGCTCACATTTTTCATCCCATTGGAATTTCACTGCCTTCTTGGTTAGATTAGACAAGGGTGCAGCTATACGTGAAAATCCAGCGATGAATCTCCTGTAGTAACCTGCCATACCAAGGAAACTCCTGACCTCTGTCACTGTAGTAAGCCTCGGCCATTCTGCCACTGCCTTTACCTTCTCAGGGTCCACAGATATACCCTCTCCTGAGATAATATGACCTAAGAAAGAAATTTGCCTTAGCCAAAACTGACATTTACTAAATTTCCCATACAACTTGTGGTCTCTCAAAGTGTGCAATACTGCCTTCAAATGCCCTTCATGTGCTTCTCGGGTCTTAGAATATACTAGGATGTCATCAATGAACACCACCACAAAACTGTCCAAGTATGCATGAAAAATCCTGTTCATGAGGTCCATGAAAACAGCTGGGGCATTGGTCAACCCAAAAGGCATAACCAAGAACTCATAGTGCCCATAGCGTGTACGAAAAGCTGTCTTCTCTATGTCCTCCTCTGCTACTCTCACCTGATGATATCCTGACCTCAAGTCTATCTTGGAGAACCATGATGCTCCTCCTAACTGGTCAAATAGGTCATCAATCCTAGGCAACGGATACTTGTTCTTCACTGTGACTTCATTCAGTTGCCTATAATCAATACACATCCTCATGCTTCCATCCTTCTTCTGGACAAATAGAACTGGAGCGCCCCACGGAGACATACTGGGTCTAATGAAACCTTTTTCCTGGAGCTCATCCAACTGTTTCTTAAGTTCCTCCTGTTTTGGTTTCGCAAGCCTATAGGGTGGTTTCGAAACTGGAGCCGTACCAGGCATCAACTGTATCCTGAACTCTACTCCTCTAGCAGGTGGTAATCCAGGCAAATCCTCTGGAAACACATCCGCAAACTCCTGTACAACAGGTACATCGGAGATGACAAGGGTGTCACTCCTAAGCTCCTCTGCTATCACAGATGCTACCAGACCAATCCGAGACTTCAACCCCTCACATTTGAAACAATGAGTGGTCTGATCTGGCCCTCTAACTATCACTGTACCCGCATAACAATCCAACGTCACATGGTGTCTACATAGCCAATCCATCCCCAATATCACATCAAAACCCCCAATGTCTAAGGCAATCAAATCACCAGACAACTCCAATCTACCCAATCTAATCATACAGTCTCTATACATATGCTCCACTCGAGTAGACTCTCCCAAAGGTGTGTGCACAGACAAAACAGTATCCAATTCAGTGGGTGACAAACCAATCCGTTGTGCACAAGCAGGCGATATAAAAGAATGGGAAGCACCAGAATCAAACAGAACACATGCTGATCTACCACAGATGAAGAGAATACCTCCAATCAACTCAGGTGCCTCGGGATCACCCTCAATATCCTCCACACGATCGGGCTCACGCTCCTCATGTGCATCCACTGCATATACCCTCGCTGGCTGCTGCTGAGCAGGTACTGTCTGCCTCTGACCTCCTCTCTGAACTGGTCCTCGGCTCTGGGGCTTCTGCCCAACCGGTGCTCTCTGAGCTGGTTGCTGGAACTGTGGCCTCTGTGGAAAAGCAGGCGCGGTCTCTGGTGATGGTAATGCCGGTCGTGGCACAGCTAACGGCTGATAACTAGTAGGAAACCGACAATCCGTGATCCTGTGACCCGACCTACCACATCGGTAGCAGGTGCCTGGCGCTGCAACACATGGTCCAGGTACATGGTATCTACCGCAACTGGCACATGCCTTCGGAACTGCTCTATACTGTGCTCCTGCAGGCTCTGCCCTAGTCCAGTCTCTGGGTCTCTTGTTCCCACTAAGGAAACCTCTCTGATCTGCCGGCCTCATAGACGGCCTAGCTCTGCTCTGGCTCGCTCTAGCCTCCAAGTCACTCTCAGCTCTAGTGGCTCTACGTATCACGTCCTTCAGTTCGGTGCACAAGAGTACTGTCAGCATACTCCTAATCTCAGGCTTCAGACCCCGCTCAAAATGTGAAGTCAGCCTCCTCTCATCCTGTGTCATATGGGGTGCAAATCGGGACAAGGCTGCAAATCTAGCCTCGTACTGAGCCACCGTCTGGCCTCCCTGAGTAATCTCCATAAATTCCCTCTCCTTCTTGAGCCGGACTTCCTCAGAAAAATACTGGTCATAGAAGACCTCTCGGAATCTGTCCCAAGTCATGTACGTAGCCTGTGGATCCTGCCTCTTCCTGGCTGTCCACCAGTGCACTGCCTCTCCCTCAAACAAGAATGCTGCCAAACGCACTCTCCGGTCCATAGGGCATCCCATAGCCTCAAAAATCCACTCGACTCGCATCAACCATCTCTCAGCCTCCATAGGATCAGGTCGTCCGCTGAAAATAGGTGGATCCAATTTCCTGAATTGCTCAAGATCCTTGGCCGTATGTATGGCCTGCTCCTGTATAGGCTCCTCTCCGTGACCATTTCCACCATTCCCGCCATTGCCATGCTGGCTCAGTCTCTCCTCTCTCTCCTTGGCAAGAAGCTCTGCCAATGTGCCAACAACAGTCCATATATCACCCCCTGGAGGTGGTGGAGGTAGTGGAACATCCTGCTGCTCCTCCTCAATAGGATCAACTCTAGCACGTCTTCCCCTACCAGCCATCTGCAAAATACAATTTCACTTGTTAGAATCCAATAATTCTAGGGGTTCTATCTAGCGTACTCACAATCCCATTCCCCTAAAGCTGGCTAATCTAAGGTTAGGACCATTGCTCTGATACCATCTCTGTAACGCCCCGAACCCGGGTCAGTGCAAACCGGCACCCGACCCGAACCCGGTTCGCTACTGTAACAACCCGAATTTAGTTCAACAACCAAATCCGAGGTGTTACTGGCCCATATCAATTACAACATCAATAACATACCAGACCAAAGAAAGTAAATCTAATCCATATATTAAACTATCAGAGTTGCGGAAACAAGTATGTGCGGAAGTGTAGATTAAAATCATCAAACAAGCATGAAGCTTGACCATCAATCAATATTATCAAAGTCTGGTAGAATGAACTGGTTACTAACTCTCTCTTGCCTCTCTCTTACATCAAATCCAATTAATGATAATAAACCAATTAAAATGCTAAGTCTATAACATCAATCCACCTCAGAATAGATCTGGATAATAATAATCCTCCGGCGAATACTCGGCTATCTCTCCCTGGAAGTCTAAAAGATCCCCCTCTCGCGTATCAGCTGAAAAAATGGAATAGAAGTAGGGTGAGATACGAATATCCCAGTAGGTAACACATGCATGATTAAACAGTTAATATAAGCAAAGTAGCATTTCATGCACGATTAAGCAATATCGACAAATCAGGCTCGCATAATCATTTATACCATTCGTGAACACAAAACAGTTTGATAACAATTCTAGAAATGATTTTCAGCAAGTTTTAATATAAGAACTCAATAGCCAAATCAATAGCATAATCCAAGTATTGCCAGGATGTACTAAGCAGTCACATCCAATCAATATCCCAATCACATGCATCCCGCACGTGCACAATAGTAATCATATCAAGTGTTATGTTTTCAGTGTCATTGTAGGACTCACAAAGTTAGATAAACCTTTTGAGATGATTCTCAACCAATTGCTATACCACCGTGCGGCTTAGGAGCGATGCTACTAATGATACTCAAGCCCCATGCAGCTCAGCTTAGACAAGAGCCGTAGTCACCGACTTATTGCACACGTACCCATCAAAGTTGGTATGTACCACCAGCATGCAGCACCAGAATCAATACATGGAGGTGGTTGCTTATCCACATGTACAGGGAATCACCAGCGGCTCACCGGGGTGTCCCTCCAGACATAGGACCTTCCCAGACAAACTAACTTGCAAAGGAAGCGCGTCGCATATAGGAGTAACTCAACCCAAATGACATATCCCTCAGCTATCTAGCTACGACTATGGATCCACAACCAGCTATGCCCACTAGACTCCAAAATTCCCTAAAGTATCATATTTCTATAAGGGTTGGTGCCTAGCGGCATATAATGGTTATATCTGTACATTCACTTCATTATTCAGTCATGCGGATTATGAACTCTCTTTATAATGTCTTATGATTTATAATGCCATTTAAAAGTGTTTAGATAGTCAAATGGTAGTTAGGCTTTTCCAAAATCACATTTCTCGTTTACCTTCAAAACTTGGCAACTAATGTCCTAAATATCTCCCTAATTTGTTTTTCTGTAAAACAGGGATTTAGGTAGTTTATTTTGGTCTTAAAACACCTTAATTAATCATTAAAATTGTCTAAAAATAGTTTAGAATTGAATTAGGTTCGAAATTATGAAAAATTGGAAATTCTGCTGAGAGCGCCTGGGATCGCTCAGGATCGCTCCGGGCGGTCATCAGTCGGCGGTAGTGCAATTTCGAGCGCCCACGGTCCGTCGTCCCGCGGTCCACGGCGTCCTCGAATCCTTAACCAGCGCCTAAGATCGCCGATGAGCGCCTCGCACAGTCGAGGTCGGCGGTCTCACCAAATCAAGCAGAAACAGTTCTAAATCGTGATTTTTCTCGTCTAAACTCATTCTAATGTATTTCTAACATGCTTAGCTAACTAAATACAACATTACATATCATAGAAACATGCATTGCGATTAAACAGAGATAAATCCGAATGTAAAAACCAAAACGGTGTCACCTACCTCTATACGCGCGTTCCTCTTCTTCTCCTCTGATCAACAACCCTCAAATCTCTCTTCGGTTGCAAAGCAATGCTCTGAGCAAGATTACTTGGTCTTCCTCCCTCCTTCTCTTTCTTCTCTTCTCGGTCGTCCAACTCTCGTCGCTTGCGGCTCTTCAATACAAGCGAGAATACTCGTATAAGAATTAGGTTAATTCTTTATACATATTTATACCCCCTGATCCTATGCATCTCCCATGCAACTCTTCTATACACCTTGCCCACTCAGAATACATACCTCGATATCTCACGATCGGACGGTCAGATCTGCGTCTAATTCTGGATCTCCGCTAAGTTGATCATCCCCTACAATATTAAAATGTTTCTATCAATCATAACTCTGGGTAATATTATTTACTAATTTAATTTATTATTTAAGGAAAATTCGGGGTTTTACAACCAACCTTTTTTAGGATTGTACACAAACCCTTTTTGGTGTAATTTTCATACTCGTTTTTTGATACTGGATTTTTGAATGGTAATATCATTTAGCCTTGGGCTTAATTTTTTGCAAGCATCTTCATGCATCCAGTGCACGCACTTCAAAATCATTTGCACAAACATTTATTATCAAATCATTTTTAAAGGAAATAATGCAAAATTTTCCAAAGATCAAAGTTACACCGGGACTGGCTCCAATTCCCTGTGCCTCAATCAACTTCAGCTTAATCAAAAAAAAATCATTGAAATAAATGGGCTGTGACCTAGCCCAAAATAACAGGTCAAGAAAAATCAAGGATGAGTCTAACCCTTGTTGAGGACCATCAGCCAAGTTGAAAAAGAAAAAATGATGATGAAAAGAAAATAAAGAAGAAATTTCAAATCCAAGTAAAGACCAAATATGGCAAAATCCCAATTACTAATCCCAAATTTCAATCAGGGCCATTTTGTGCTTCTACAACCAGAGGAAATCATTTGGTGGTTCCAAAAAACCGGGACTTCTCCCAAACAGGGACTTCTTCCGAAAACCGGGACTTCTTCCCAAACAGGGACTTTCCCCAAAATCAGGAACTTTTGCCCAAGACAGGGACTTCTTCCCAAACCGGGACTACCCCCAAAAAACTGGGACTCTTCCCGAACTGGGACTACTCCCAAAAAATCAGGGACTCTCCCCTTGCCCCCAGATGGCAGCTAAAAAGAGATCAAAGTGAAAATTAAATTCTTGCAAATTCCCAAAAAATTCAGAAATCAACTCTTGCAGTTTCTGGAACCAAAAACAGGGACTCTCCCCTTGCCCCCAGATAGCGGCTAAAAAGAGATCAAAGTGAAAATTAATTCAACTTCCAAAAACTTCAGAAATCAACTCCTAGAGTTTCTCAGAAATCAACTCCTAGAGTTTCTCAGAAATCAACTCCTCCAGTTTCTTGGAAATCAACTCCCGCAGTTTCCCAGAAATCAACTCCTGCAGTCTCCCAGAAATCAACTCTTCGAGTTTCTCGGAAATCAACTCTCGCGGTTTCGCAGAAATCAACTCTTCGGAGTTTCTCAGAAATCGACTCCTATAGTTTCTCAGAAATCAACTCCTCGGAGTTTCTCAGAAATCAACTCCTACAGTTTCCCAGAAATCAACTCTTCGAGTTTCTCGGAAATCAACTCTCACGGTTTCGCAAAAATCAACTCTTCGGAGTTTCTCAAAAATCGGCTCCTATAGTTTCTCAGAAATCAACTCCTCGGAGTTTCTCAGAAATCAACTCCTGCAGTTTCCCAGAAATCAACTCTTCGAGTTTCTTGGAAATCAACTCTCGCGGTTTCGCAGAAATCAACTCTTCGGAGTTTCGCAGAAATCGACTCTTCGGAGTTTCTCAGAAATCAACTCCTCGAGTTTCTTGGAAATCGACTCTTGCAGTTTCCAAAAACTTTAGAAATCAACTCTTGCTGTTCCTGGAGATCAAACACAGGGACTGTCCCATGGACATGTACCAATATTTGGAAATCAACTCTTGCAGTTTCCAAAATTTGCATAAATCAATTCTCGCAGGTCCTAAAATTAAAACAGGGACTCTTCCTTTACCTCCGAATTGGTGGTTAAAAAAGGAGAATAAATAATGGAAAATCATCACCGTCGATCTGCACAGACATGCATTATATTTCGTTATAATGTGCACTCTTTATACTGACTAGTCTATTAAAACCCAGGTACCAAGATTGCGTTTCGCAATCCATACCTCCTACGTTCAAGAAGAAGATTACAGATGGATCCTGCTGAAGGACTCGAGCAAGCGCCACCTCTCCCGCCTCATGGGCAGGAGGACTTGGAAGGCCACCCCGTGATCGCTGGTCTTAATCAGCAGATGGCCAACATGACCACCATGATGACTGCCATGATGCAGCAAATGGAGAGAATGCAAGCGCCACAGCAGCTTGTACAGCCACCACCAGCGGTACCTCCGCCACAGCAGCCGATACCTCCGGTACAACAGCCACAGCTAGAACAGCCACCACCAGTTCTCCCGTAGTTGAACCTACAGCCGCCAGAACCACAGATCCCACATCGTTTGCCAGGCCAACCAGAGTGGCCCTTACATATTCCGGCACCCTTGGCCGTACCACCGCAGCAAGTGATACCACAAGGGATGGGGCACGAAGAAGAAGAGTGGTACCGAGCACGGGAGGCAATAGGTGTCTCAGCCCAGGTGCAAGCAGATGTGCAAATGCTAAAAGAGCAGATGCGGAATGTGAAACAAGGTCCTATGCTGAAGGAAGCCTCATTGGACAGTCTAGGATTCTTCCCTAATCTGCAGCTTCCGCCAAAGTTCAGATGCCCAGACTTTGTGAAGTTTGACGGAAGTGGCTGCCCACTGTCGCACCTGAGGGCATACTACAGGGATATGTGCCAGTACACCTATGACGAGAGAATCATGATCCAATTCTTTCAACGCTCCTTAATAGGCTCAGCGCAGAAATGGTTTGCTAGTCTGGACAGGAACCAAATAAGAACTTGGGATGATCATGCGAGTACTTTCCTTGAACACTTCAAGTTCAACACAGAAGTCCTGCCCACCCGAATGGAACTACAAAAGATGACCAAGAAGGGTACTGAATCCATTCATGAATATGCGAAAAGATGGCGAGAAATGGCTGGAATGGTCCAGCCACCCATGTTGGAAAAAGAGATGGTAACACTATTCATCTCGACATTGGGGCAACCATACTATACACTGCTGCTGGGGCAGTTTGCTGTGAGTTTTGCTGATCTGGTAGTGGTAGCAGACAGAATAGAAGATGGGGTGAAATCTGGCAGAGTGGCTGGCTTTACAACTGAGCAGAGAAGGACCCCTGTTAGTGGAAGTGGCATGGATAGAAATAAAGAGGACGAAGCTATCAACTACGTCCAACAGAATCGGCCTTTCCACTTTTCGGCACCCAATGGAAGAGAGAATTAGAACAATGGCCAGGGAGCACAATTTGCAGGACAGCTGAGGCGGTCCAGAGAAGAAATGCAAGCAAGATGGAATAGGGTGTTCACACCTCTCCCTTACCCGTTGACAGAACTGCTGCCAACGCTGTTGAAGAAGGGATACCTGCAAAAGAAGCCGCCAACTCACCAACCGGCCAATAGTCGCTCCTACAACCCCAATGAGTGCTGTGAGTATCATATGGGAGCTCCCGGGCATCACACCAACCGCTGCTGAGACTTGAAGCACGATGTGCAAGACCTGATCGACAGCAAGCGTATCTCAGTCGATCCCCCAGTGACAACTCCTGCTACAGGGATCCAGACTAATCCTCTCCCTAACCACAATCGGGCGTCTTCAAGTGGCACCGGCTGAACAATTTGGTAAAACTGCAAGGCAGAGAGCAATCCCAAAATCCAAAATCTTCAAGTCTACCATGACTAGGATAAGTTGAACTTTGCTTTTTGCACCAAGTATCCCTGGTAGAAGTGGTCGTTTTGTAAATATTTTAAATGCTTTTTACTTTCATGCAAGCTTTGTAAAAAAAAACCTTTTGAAAAGCACAAAAAGAAAAGAAAAACTTTTTTTTGAAAAAAAAAAACAATATATACGAGTGAGTGGTCGGTGATGACACTGCTCTGAGACCACACCCTTTCTGGCAATGACCACGATCATGGAAAGAATGTTAAGTTGCTCAAAGGCGTCTTCAGCGGGGTACAGTACGCTGTCCCATGAGAACCTTGACTGAGCCAAAGGCAATCATTTCCTGATCCAGACCATAATTTTCTTCCCAAAAAACCTTACCTTTGCAATAGGGCAGGGCGATCCTTGAGAGAAAAGAAAGAAAGAAAGTGAAAGTGCAAGAACCAGCTAAGGTCCGAGGCCAGCTTTAACATCATGTCTCTAAGAAAGGATGAGAGGCCATCCTTCATACATCCTGAATTGCGAGAATCGTTAGTCAAAACACTTTGAGCTTGATCGTATTATTCAAACACCCGTGTTGTGTCTAGCCACCCCACACTGGGGCAATGCTACAAAAGAAAATGAAATGAAAAAATAGATTCTTGAATAAGTTTGCATGAGCATTTCAAGTTGTCACATCTTCTGCAAAAGGATGAAAGGCCATCCTTGCATTATTTCCCAAGTTTTCAAAGTCATATCGCTAGTCAAACCACTTGAGCCTAATTTTCTTTCTTCTAACCCACTGAGTCATGAGCCCTAAATCTGGCGCTGGGTAAAGAAAAGAAGACCTGAATGAGCAGAAACAAAGAAGAGAAAAAGAAAGCAGGAAATACACTGGAACTTGTTAATCAAGGCAAAAAGTCAAGATAATCCCAGAGCAAAGGACAGAAAAAAAACCAAAAATGATACAGCAAAAGCAAAAGGAAAAGGTGAAGGCCACAAAATGCCTCAAAGAGGAAAATGAAGGAAAGCAAAAAAAAAAAAAAGTAATGGCAAAGCCCAAGCAGCCAAGAAAGGGGTGGAACATGACTCAACCGGTTTACAAAGAAACTTTGAGCCCTATTCCCTTTCTTTCATGGACCAAAAACCTCAACCTTCGTTTCGTCCCATCAAAAGTCCTTTCTGATTGCAGAAAATGTGACAACGGGATTCATGCAGATCTATGATGAAGGAATCAAAAAAAAAAAAAAGAAGAACGAGCTTTTGCAAGACACCGAGCAAAACCTGAAAATGAAAAGATAAGAATTTGGGCCTTATATCCCTTCATTTCTCAGATTTAAAACCAAGCCAATGTTTCGTCCTAATGTAAATACCTCTCTGATCTATGAGACATGATGTACGAGTCGGCCAAAATCCGTAAACTGGGACTGGCACTAACCCAAGGGAAAAGGAAAAGAGAAAAACCCTCAATTGCAAAATCCTGAAATCACCCTGAAGAATTGAGTCAAGATGAGAGAAAAACAAAAATTGGGAAAGGGGGAACACCCTTTGAAGCACCCTTCATCTCTTTAGCCTTTGTTGGCATGAGTCAAGAGTCTCATAGGATTGGGTGTCAAGCACTCCGTCCCGAAACACCTCGAGCTGACAAGGCAGTTCACCATGATCACTGGTCCCGCCTCTCTTTTAAAATCACTTGTACAAAAAAAAAACTTTTGAAAAATACTTCATTTCAGTCATGGGCACTTGCACGCAATAAGTCATGAGTGTTTGCACTTTGAACTTTAGATACCTCACTGCTCTGTGAGAATTTTGCAGACCCAGGAGAGGCAAAAGAATCAGAAAGAGGTCCGGAAGCACCTTGAAGTCAAGAGCAGAAGAAAGGCAGAACGGCGGAAAGCCAATGCAGTAATACACCGGCAAGGGGAATGGCAAAGACTTCCTCTGTCCCTAAAACTGATTCTTTTCCCTAGCAGAATGTCCAAGAAACCTGAAGCTGTATGTCAAGACCATGCGCAGTCTGAAGAGGCTGGTTTTGCAAAAGAAAGACAAATGCAAGAAGGCTTCCGCAAATCCTCAGTGGAACGGTCCTTTCAAAAGAAGCCCCAATGTTTGCCTAAATGATGATCTCCTCCTCGGAACAGGGAGGGCCTCCACTCAGAAAGACAAGAGCCGGAAGGCCGATCAACTCACACCGGACAAGAAGGAGCTGAGTCATGCAAAAAAGTGAGATGACAGGGACTCCCACCAATCCCCAGTGGAATTACTTCGAACTGGGAAGCCCCTACCTTATTAAAACGGGGACTGGCAAAAGCGCCCTCCCCTCTGGAAAAGCAAAAAGAGACAAAGAACCTCTCAAGAAAAAGAAGACAAAAAAGAAGAAATCTTCGGGCAGGATGGCCCCATTTGTAAAATTTTCATTTCCCACTTTTGTAAATAGAGTAGGACAGGTGTGTGAGCTCCCTTGAGGCACCGAGCAGCGCTGAGAGCACCTCCTCGCCAAGAGCATCTCCTCCTTCTTCATTCCCTCCAGTCCCTAATCCAAACCCTTAGAAAAAAAAAACTGTCCTCAAAAGTCCCAAGTCTAAAAATCGAAAATCTGGAATCAAATCCCAAATCTGAAATCTGAAAGCACCTACAAGCTTTAATGGAACAAACAAGGGAAAGAGAAAACTGTTGAGTGCCTTGCATCAACGTCAAAACGGGTTGATGAGCTTAAGTCCAACCCCATCCTTTTTAATCTAAATCAAAATTAGAAGTTGCTCCGAGAAGCCCGAAGTGGGTGAGCAAACTTCGAAATCTTAGTGGAAACCATTTCGTGTTTCCATTGCTTTGAAAATCAAAAGGACTAAGCTCGTCAATCATGACGACAGAAATGCAAGGCGCAAAAACAAGGTTCTTCTTTTTCTTTGCCGTTCATCCCCAAGGTGACTCCGGCAAAGAGGGACTGCTGTAAGCACCTTATTTTTGCACCCCTGGAATTGCTGAAAATGAAAACCCTGGCAGAAAGTCAAACCCCGAGGGGACAAAAAGTTGACCTTTTGATCAAGAGAAATTTGGCCACCTTGCTTTATATCATTGGATAGAGAATCCCGACACGGTTCCAACGCAACTGAGTTTGCAGGAATCGGAGTCCGGATAAGGGTTCTGCGGGCTGTCAAACTTGAGCAGAGCCAAAAGTTGACTTTCTGCTAAAATCCGATCCAGGTGCTTACCTCTATATCATTGAATAGAGAATCCCGACACGGTTCCGACGCAATTGAGTTTGCAGGAATCGGAGTCCGGATGAGCGGGCGGTCAAACTTGAGCAAAGCCAAAAGTTGACTTTCTGCTAAAATCCGATCCAAATACCTTGCTCTATGTCACTAGATAGAGAATCTTGACACGATTCCAACGCAACTAAGTTTGTAGGAATCGGAGTCCGGATGAGGGTTCTGCAGACGGTCAAACTTGAGCAGAGCCAAAAGTTTACTTTCTGCTAAAATCCGATCCAGAGGCCTACCCCTAGGTCATGGGATAGAGGGCTCCGATACGATTCTAACACAACTGAGTTTGCCCAGATCGGAGCCCGGATGAAGAAAATATGAGCTGACAAAATTCCCGAGCAGCAAAACCGGTAATCTGCGCACGTGGCAAAAAGCTGCACACGTGGCGAGTTGCGCAGGAAAATATCTCGGGGTTCAAATCCGTAAATATCCAAACACTCAAAAGATCCCAGGGACCAATCTGAAAATATCTGAATAAAATAATATTAAATCCAAATATCCCAGGGACCATATCCTAATTCTCGGATTTTTTAAACAAACGAGCGGCGGCATTAATTGTTTTGTCATCATATTGCCGCTCGTGGCGACGTGGCAAGCGAGTATGCGCTCAGCGCAAGCTGAGCGCATACCCCCCCTTTTTTTTTCTCTCCTATAAAAGCTGCGCGAGAATTCGTGTAGAGGGGTTCGGCATTTTTTGTTTGGCAGTTCTCGGGTTCGGGATTTCTGGGTGTCGGCTCCCTTTGCTCGAGCCTTCTTCCTCATTCCCCCTTGCTCAAAACCCTCTCGGCTTACCTCTCCTGGCCTCCACAAACAAACCCTCTGACAGAAGCCCTCCGACCCCATTCCCTCTCTTCCTCTTCTTCCTTGACAAACCCGGAGGAGATCATGCCGTTGGTGGGGAGAGGTGTTGCTCCGGTGGCTGCTCGCACGCTCCAAGGAGGCTCCACCCACTTCGGAGAGGTGTTGAAACACCCAGGTAATGTTCCCGACGAACTCTTATCCAAAATAAATAAGTTCGTCGAGATATCTTGTTTTCTAGCATTTTTGTTCTTCACTGCTATTACTTGTTTGTTTGATTCGAAACGGGAGCATGTTCCCCATGATTTCTCCATCTCTGTTGTTGTAACCCCATAAAACCCCCCTGTTCCCTTCTTCATAATCATGTTCTGTTAGTTAGGGTTTTGATTTCGGAAGTTTATTCATGTTCTGTAGTGTTTGGTGTTCGGATTTGTAGGTTTGTAAAGATCTCACAACTTAGGTTAGATTAATTTCAAATGGTGTTTAGAGGTCTTCTGGGGTTTTAATGATCCCCAGGGATGGCTTACAGAGTTTAAAAAACAATCAGAAATGGAGTTTGAGCAAAAAACCAGAATATCGGGTTTTTTAAGGGGTATGAGCCGAGCTCTGCGAGGTCAGCGCACCCAAAAAAGTGTGAGCGGATCATTTTTTTAGCATCCGCCCACTTCTCAAATTTGGATGCGCCCACCTCGCGCTCACTTAAATTTGGATGCGCTCAGCTCGCGCTCACCTCGCACTCACCTCGGGCTCACTTAAATTTGGATGCGCTCACCTCGCGCTCACTTAAATTTGGATGCGCTCACCTCGTGCTCACTTCGCGCTCACTTGATTTTTGGGTGCGCCCACTTCACCTTTACCTTGAAAAATCCCAAAAATGCCCTTTGCCTTAAAAAAAATCCCAAAAATGCCCTTTACCTTGATAAATCCCTCCCCATGGACCCAGTATAATGAGCCAGTCTCTCCTTGATAAATGTCAATTTTGATACGTTTCTGTGATGTATATTCTATAACTTTTGCTAGACATGGGTGGCATTCCTAAATCAAGCCAAATGAGCCAATAGGGTTTCCGGGTGACCCGGAAACCCAATATGGGACTTGGACCCCCGGTCCAACTTGATTTCCAGTGGGCCTTCCAACGGGGCCCACCCGGCCCAATAAACACAATGAAGGGTATGCATGCCACTTAATCAAGATAAGTAAAATTAACTGATTAAACCGGGCGGGCCAAACCTAAGGCGGTCCACCTGAACCAAATTAGGGAGATTGATGCATGAAATGCGTGGTTTGGCCGAGACCAAGGGCAAGGGCCTACCGGGCCCACCAAAGCCCACCAACCGAACCAAGGAAGGGTGCAAACCCTAACTTCTGGTAACTTGGGCTTACAAGCCCAGATTTGGACTACGGGCCCCAAGCCCAGTGTCCAACTCACTTTGGCAGATTAAAAAGATAAATCCAATAAAAATTACTTGGCCACCATGTGGGCCCACCTAAGGGGTCCACAAACAAGTCCGGTCCACTTGTGCATGAAAAACACTTAATCTTCAAATCTAAACCTAAAGTAAAATCAATGCACCAACCAAAGCCCAAAGGGCCTCCTAGGATAGGCCGAGGCCCACAAGGGCACACGGGCTTGACTAAGCCCACCAAGGACACCGTGGGCCTTCCAACGGGGCCCACCCAACCAGACTCAGATTACCTAATTAATCAAGATAAAAGCAATTAAAGGGACCCACACCACTCAGGTGGTCCCGCCAGACTTAACCAAACTGCATATCGGATTAGGAATCGGGTGAGACCAAAGTAAGCTGACTCAAACCAGGATAAACCTAAGGGACCCGTCACCCGACGGGGTGGACCGGGGTGTCTACGGACTTCCCCGGACCACAACCGAGAATAGACTTAGAATCTCAAGCCGCAGACCAAAAGCCCTAATAGACAAGATTAGGCACCCAGGTGTCCGCCTGCACCCCATCAGGCGGTGGCGACTCCGAATTCCCCCATGCCGCATTTCCCACGCGCGCACACCTCCTTCAACTCTTCCTGGATCCTCTCTATCCTGAGCAGCATTTTTCTTTCCATTTCCTCCCTAGCCTTCTCTTTCTCTATCTCCTTTTCAGATTCCACGGTGTTTTCCTTGATCAAGATAGGTTCAGGGACTGACTCAGAGATGGGTTCAGGCATGGGTTGAGCCGGAGGCGGAACGTATGCTTGAGGTGGCGGTGCTTCCAAATGTCCCACAAATTTTTTGATTTTGAATGGTTCTTGTGACCAAACAAAGGTTTTGGAATTTTCTGGGGCTTCCAAATGTCCCACAAATTTTTTTGATTTGATTGGTTCTCGTGACCAAACAAAGGTTTTGGAATACTCTGGGGCTTCCAAATGTCCCACAAATTTTTTTGATTTGATTGGTAAAATAACCAACCAAAGGTTTTTGGAATATTCTGGGGCTTCCAAATGTCCCACAAATTTTTTGATTTGATTGATAAAAATTACCAACCAAAGTTTTTTTTTCTTCTCAGTTTTCAAGTTCAAAAGCTTCATAAAAATATGTTTGAATTGAATTGGTATAAAAAAATATAACACCTTGGTTCCCTCCTTCAAAATTAGGTTAAACCCTAAAAACAATTTTATTTTATTTTTATTATTTTTTTATTTTTTTTATTTTTTTATTTTTTTATTTTTGAAACATTTTTATATTCTCTTTGGGGTGCCTAAGGATTATCCACAGTGTTTTAGGCATTTTATTCTGAAATTTCGGGCTAAAAAACCCATTTGCACATTTTCTGTATGTATCCGACATAAAATGTCGGATAAGGCTATGGCTTATTGTATCCGATATAATTAGTCGGATACACGCATAGGTCTTTGTAACCGATAATATATGCCGGATATGAATGAAATTCTTCTTAACCGACCTGAGTTGTCGGTTAAGGCCGAAATGGCCCTTTTTGACTCATTTTTTCACCAAATTATGTTATTTTCACCCCCACTTGATGTTCACCTTGACTTGGCCTTTAAAACTTGCCACAAATTGGGCTTTGACATCATTCTTGCTTAAATTCCCAAATTCATGAGGGTACTTGTACCCGCCAAAGTTATGCACCAATCCTTGGATTTTGTACACTTGGTTGCCTCCTACATGGACTGTGGGTAGGGTGACTATTAAATTGAGTTGGAAACTCATCCTATAGGTTACACCAACCTTAGGCTATATACATTTTTGGGAAAAATTTCATCCCAAGCATATGGACACCATGGCTTTTAATTCAAATGAAGATGATAAAAAAAAGAATACATGGCTTTACCTTGCCACCTTGTGTTACCTTCAATATGGTATTATACCTTGGCCCGTGAAACATGCAAACGGCCTTCCCACATTTACACCCAATTCCCCAAACGCAATTGTGTACTTTTAGCTGAAAACGTGTTTCTCCACCTTCAAGCGTATGGTTTTTGGGTTTTGGCTTAATTGGCAACTTAGAACTCAAGTCTAGTGATGCCCGGAATCGAATCACAGATCCCATTGTCATCACATCATTGACTCAAATTATAAGGTGAATGTTTTCACTTTCGCTTTCCGAAGTAACGACCTCGGTGCGCCAAGCTACACACATTCGGGTTCAACTTCCTATAGGTAATGGGTAGGTTGTGCAAATAGTTTAAAGTGCTCAAGTGCATTTAAAATTGAGGTACATTCACAACGTCCCAGCCCCTTGCCACTCTTTTCGTAGCCATGCATACAATTCCAAGCCAAGGCATATGACATTATATTGAAAGCAAGACATAAGCAAGCAAAAGAGCCAAAGCAACTAAATATGCACACAAGTATTACATGCCCAAAAAGTAGTATACAAGCATGGCATTATATTGCACAAATCACATTAGATCATGAAAAGCATGTTTGTAAAATTCAAAACATCCCTTAAATTTCCAGATTTCATGCTCAAAGTGTATCATTTACACTCCAAATTAAAGGCCTAAAAATACAGCACCTATATGCATTGTACAAGAAGATTTTAACCGGGGAAACATGCTTGAAAAACCCCTAAAAACCTCTACTGAATTCTGGGTTTCTGGGCTCTCAATTTTATGCTCAATGCATCATTATACCTCCAAATTGAAGCCTAAAATTTCAGCAACTAACAATATGGCACATGAGGTGTTTTGCTAGGGGGAAACATGCTTGAAAACTCCCAAAATATACACTAAATTTCCAGATTTCATGTTCTTCATTTGGATGCTCAAGTGACATTGTTTTATGCCCAAATCAAAGCCCAAAAATACAGCACCTAAATGTATGGTACAAGAAATGTTTTGTTCAAGGAAACATGCTTGAAAAAGCCCAAAATTATCCACTGAATTTCCAGATTTTGTATTCTTCATCATTGGTGCTCAACATGCTTTATTCATACCCAAATCAAAGCCTAGGAATTCAATAACTACAATATGGCATAAGAAAAGTTCGAATTGGGGAAAACATGCTTGGGAACCCCAAAAATGCCCATTGAGTTTACTGAATTTATGCACTTCATTTTCATGCTCAAAACATGGCACTAAAACCTCCCAAAACAAAGTACGAAAATATAACAAGTAGTCATGCACACCCAGATAAGACCATAAACATGATCCTAGGCATAATCCAACAATATACACATGTCTTTATCCATGTAAATTTCAAAGCATCCCAATTAGATTTCAAAATACAACAATATGCACAAATAAAATAAGCAAAATAGCAAGCATTCAAAAATAAATAACAAGCATGAACAAATACACAAAACGACTTAAATCCACAAGTCCCCAGCAGAGTCGCCAGTTGTAAGACATGGGAAAAATCACCACGATGATTTCCCCTCCGTCAACACACGGGCTCAACGTAAAAATGGGAGAGTCACCACCATTCAGGTTTTTGGGGTGTGAATGGACACCAAAAGATTCAAAAGTAAGCAAAAAGAGCTTAAAGGCAAATTCTAGAGTAAAAATAACTCTACATGAAAATCAAATCCAGAGATGGGTAAGGGGATTAGATTATGAACAGGGGAAGGTGTTAGGCACCCCCATTTACCCACACAAGGTGGTTGCCAAGTGTTTGTTCATGCAAAAAAGATAAGAAAGCTTGCTAAAAATCATTAAAAACCTCGAAAAAGGACAAATGTATGATATCTTCACATGAAGATCCAAATGGATTCCCGATCCTCTTTTATGTCAATATCATTTCTGGAATATCAACAATAAATGGAAATCAAAGCAAAGATTGCACAAAACCAAGTTGAGTCAAATCCGGAAAATTCGGTAAAAGATAATGCCATTTGTCTTGAAATCATTCAAATCCAATTCTAAATTGAATCAAACCAAATCCATTTGACAGATTATTGTAAATAAGAGACTCGTGCAAAATTTCAATTAAATCATGTTGAAATCCTAGGAGTAATGCTCCTTTAAAATCTGCTGCTGGAGATGATTAAAAGTGATAAGTGGGAAACTTTGGAAAATCATTTAGAAAACTCGGTTCCATAAAAATCCATGAAATTTGGTGTAAGTGAAGTCTGTATAGCCAAATTTCAAATGAAACTAGCCTCATACAAAAATTCATTCGGATGTGCCTTGGGTGGTCTCCCGAAAAGGCCCCGAAGATCACATATTTACCCAGAAAAGTGCTGTTGAGCAGTTCTGAGTAAATCTGTTGCTCACAACACAAATGGAGTCAAAAAAATATGAAACCAACTGAATTTGAAACTAGACTTCCAAAGGAAAACTCAGAAACAATAATCACTCGAATTGGACTTAAAACGAACACATGGCGCTCAGTCAAAGTGACAGGTTCTGTAATCAGACCTGAAATGACCTATCAACTTCGATAGAGAGGTTTAAAAAATCCGCTAGATAGAAATTAATGAAATTTTACAGGCATAAACTAGACAGCCCCACCTTTCCCATGGCTCTAGAATCACTCCAAAATTCATCCGGACGATGAAGTTACGAGTGTCCGAAGTTGGGGTACAGTTGCTGTCAAGTTAAGCCTTTTTTTGAGCAAAATCAATTTAAAACAGTGATAAGAGGTGTGTGATCCGTGCAAGATAGATCAAAATCCTTTGAAAATCATTTAAAGACATTCCAAAATTGCTTGGGGCTATTTATTTCAGATTTATCACAATAAATGCAATAAATCCGAAATATGAGCCTATCCCGCCAAAATCACGTGCTATGTATGTGTAGGTGTAAGAATCATTCCAACAACATAGCAAAGATGGCACGCAATCATATCAATCAAAATAGGGTTCTAAAAACAACCTAGGGTTCCGTTCCATTATCGTTTCCCTTAGTTCTCTCTCCCCGTTAAACACGGTTCTTCAAGATAATCTTGGGGTACTTTGAACACTTTGAACATGGAACGGTTTTCATAGAATCACAAGGCTTATGATAACACATAGCATGCATTTAGATTAATCAAAAGGGTTCTAGAACAACCTAGGGTTCTGTTCCATTGTCGTTTCCCTTAGTTCTCTCTCCCCGTTAAACACGGTTCTTCAAGATAATCTTGGGGTACTTTGAATATGGAACGGTTTACATAGATTCAAAAGGCTTATTCAAATGAAGGTTCTAGCACTAGGATCAATCCCCAGTCTCGTTTCTCCTAGATCCCGCCTTCACGTTTTACGGCTAGGGGGAGTCTTGAGATACTTTGAGCCGGGGAAGGGTTTTCATACACACATCAAAGGCCTTATTCTACAGAAAGGTAGAAGAAGAGATCTAGATCTAGAATGTAAAAACAGAAAATTAAAGATAGGTTTGAGGCTTACCTGGGCTTCTGGAAGCAATTCCGCAGCGATTTCCCTCTTCACTCGGAGCTCTTCTAGGCAAAAGTTCTTGACAAGAGTTAATGGCCCTTTGCTTAAGGAGGAGCCTCCTATTTATAGGCAAAGGCTAGAGTTAGGGTTGGTGGGATGGTAGACACAAAATAATGTCTAGAGCCCACCAACTTTAACCCTAAGGCTATTTCCGAGATTTCCACTCCTTTAATGAAGGATATGATGGTAAAAAGTGAAAACTCTCGGAAAACCCTAATTTTGAGCAAAAAGCATGTATCCGACATGTTAGGTCGGATACCCAAGCACCTATGTGTATCCGGCAACATATGCCGGATACATTAAGGACGACTTGTATTCGGCATTTTTCATCGGATACGAAGAAATACGCTTGTATCCGACCTGAGTTGCCGGATACAAGGAAAAAACTCATTTTCTCAAATTTTGTGCTGGTTTCCAAGGAGATAGTGATTTTTACTGATTATTGATCATTTTTACTGTGCAATTTGGGGTGTCTACACATCTACGATTCAAATCAGGGAGATGGTTAATTATTCTTGTTAAAATTCTTAATTGCTTGATTTTCATTTTAACCAGGTTTAATTGATTTGCAGGAAAAAGAAAAATGAGAAATGAAGAAAATGCTTCAGAAACTCCTGATCAAATCAAGAATCAACTGAAGGAGTTTATTTTCTGTCTTGAGATATTTTATTGATCTTAGCTTTAACCAAGAAATTACATAGAGAAATTATATAAGAAGTACAGGCTTCTTGTATATTTTCTTTATAAGAAATGAAAAAAATGTGTTAAGGATTTATTTTAATTTTATCTTTTGTATTTTGGTTTCAAGATAGGAGTTCGAGCCTACTTATATTGATATTGGGATAACAGAGTCAGAAAGCTATTGTTCATGTCAAGATAATGGACTTCAATAAGAGGCTAGACATTCAAGGACAAGAACCTCAGACTTTCAGTCAAGAATCAGAAAAATTGCAAGTAACAGTTCAGAGGTGTCAATTAACAAGGAAAATGCAAAGAGCAGTAAGCAAACTAGTTATCAGCTCAAAAACAGAAAATCTGTGGCTTGAAATAATCATCTCTAATTCAAGGAGCAGAAGAATTGAAAGTGTCATATCATTCACAAGGAAAAGCAGCATATCGCAATGATGAACAAACCAATTTTGAGGAGTTTCAATCATTCCAGAATTCAAGGACATAGAAATAGTGAATCAAATCAGACCAATGTAGACAAAGTAAGCATTTGGTTCAATCAAGAGCAAAAAAAAAATGGATTTTACTGTCGCATGTATTGCTCATAAGAGAAGTTTAGAGAAATTTCGGCCAAACAGAAAAATCACATGAGGAGTAAATCAGGCCAAGCAAAGATTCAAGTCAAAGAAACAAATCAGAAAAATTTTTGGTCGAATGGATACAAGAAGCATGTATATCTCCCAACAGTGAAACGGAAATTGGGGACAATGAAGAAAATTCGTATGAATGCTGTATATAAAAATTTTTGAGGTTCGGCCACTTACTTGTATCTGTCGAAATTGGAAAAGTTGAAACAAAGATCACACCTTGCTTCACCCGAGCTTCCACAGAAGAAATTCGAAGGAGATTAATGTGTCAAATGGAATCCTGAAGGAGGACGGCTGCAATGTCACTGAGGAAGTCCAACAAATGGTGAAGGTCGCCGGAAATAGGAAAGCTCACCGGAGATGGTGAGAGTTGCCAGAGAAGAACAGTGGTCGCCGGAGCAAAGAGGTCGTGCACTGTCGAAGAAGAAGGAGGACCGGAGAAGAAGATACAGGCGTGAGCAAAATAGGGCAAAATACGAGCAGAAATGAAGAACTGTTCGCGGCCGCGATTAAGAAGAAAGGCAAATTCCGTAAAAGCAATACGGGCAGCAGCCGCCCGTAAAGGTAATACGATCCACTTCGCCCGTGTTCAAATTACGGGCAAAGCAGAGAATTGCATATTTTATTATTTTCTCCACACTTTTCAGGAGATCAATGTCTATATTAGTTGTAAGTTGCAAGGATTGCCACCTTACCCTCTTTTGTTTAAAAATTTTGTGTCAAATCTCACTTCATAGCCACGAGTGCTCAGTGAGAGGAGAGAGGAGGATTTGGCCCTTAAGCTGAGGGTCTTTTAGCAAATCTTCCACAATGAATTCTTTTTCCAAAATCATCCATTTAATCCTTGCAAAATGCAATTAGTTAGACAAAGATCTCAAAAAGTGCAATTGTTGGGTTTTTTTTGCTCTCTGCTTGTAATTGGTTCCAATTACCAGCAAAGAGGGGGCAGTTGTAGACACCCCAAATTGCACTACAAAATGAGAAAATAATGAAAACATTAATTGGAATTTAAAACATGCCAAAAATGCATGAAAATCAATAACTCAAGCCTTGACCGTATTGTATCTACGGGCTAAGCGCGCCCGAATTTTATATACGGGCACGCAGCACCCGTAATACATACACGGACACCATTGGACCGTAAATCATTTACGGCACATTAGACTCGTGCGAGTTTTATTCTTCTCTTGATTTCTGAGCCTTATCTTTCTTCCAATATCCCTTTAAATGAGCGAATTATATATTTTATTCGTGCGAAATATCTTTGTGGATAAAGGATTGGCATGATCTTGTGTTTAACTCAAACTAAAACTCTATCTTGCCAAACCTTGGACCAACCATGCCCCTGGGTTTGCCTATAAATAGAGGGCCTTTCCTCAAGCAAAGGGCCACGAAAATTTGAAGTCTAAAGAGCTCCAAGAGAAGAGAGGAATCCCTGCTGCTCTGCTTGCTCAATCCAAGTAAGTCCCTTTTCCCTTTTATTTTCTGTCTTCAATTCTAGAAGTAATAGGATCTTCTCTATTGCTGTAGAATAAGGCCTTCTTTTATTCTGTATTCCTAAACTTGTCTCTAAGTACCTCAAGAGTCTCTCTAGCCATAAAACGTGAAGAGAGAGCTAGGGGAAAAGAGAACAGGTGGATCCCTAGAATAGAACCCCATATCTGTTTTTCTCCTTTTTTCTAGAATAAGGCCTTTGATTGTGTTTGTATACCCAAACCTATCTCCAAGTACCTCAAGAATCCTCTCTAGCCGTAAAACGTGAAGGGAGAGCTAGGGGAAAAGAGAACAGGTGGATCCGTAGGGTAGACCCCCATGTGCTCAAATCTGTGAGATGTGGCTGCTTTGAATATCCTGATCATGTTTTAATGGTTTTTATGTTGAATCTGAATGAATAACATGAATCCATGATGTTTATAGCATGAGATCCCCACTTTTTTATAAAATTTGGATTTTCCACATATTTGCACCTACAGCACTGTTTTCATGATTTTTGTGATTTTAGGCTAAGATCCTAAATCTGTCATGATCAATATGATAAATCTGGATTCAAAAGCCTGAAAGTAAATTCTAGGGTTTCATGATGTTGTTTTTGAATCCTTTTTCACTTTTGAGAGAAGACCCTACGGTCTAAGTTCTCCCCTTTTGATGTTCCTCATCAACGTGGGTATTTTTGGTTATGATTTCTTGATTTAATGTGAAATTTGGGCTATATCTATGTCCTGGACTATTCAAGTTCAATTTTGAAATATTTTATAAAAATCATATTTTTCTAGATTTCTAGAATTTGACTTGAAGCCAGATTTTTGGATTTTTCACTTTAAATTGATTTTATTTGATTTTATCTCAATTTTATTTTAATCATGAAACCCTAGGAATGGTATGATCATATTTGAGAATTCTGGATCAATCAGGCTATTCGTATGAAAAAACCATATATTTTGTCTTTTTTGTGATTTTTTATGATTTTTGTAGCAAGCCTTTTTCCTTTATTTTAACATGAACAATACCTAGCAACCACCTTGTGTGGATGAATAGGGGTGCCTAACACCTTCCCCTGTTCATAACCTAATCCCCTTACCCATCTCTGGTTGTTTTTTTAGGAGGGTTATTTTTACCCTAAAATTGCCTTTTTGAGCTTATTTGATATTTTGGTGTCCATTCACACCTAAATTGAATGGTGGCGACTCTTTGTTTTTGTGAATCCCGTGTGATGATTGAGGAAGTCATTCATTTGAATTTGATTCTTTCCCGTGTCTCACAGAATCGAATCCAGAAATCGGTCTAAACCGGTGAACAAGGTTCGATGATGCCTTGTCTTGATGATGACGAAACAAGAAAGGCAGGCAAGAAAAAGAAATTCTGTTATTTTTGTCTTTTAGGTTTTCTTAAGCTTTATCTGAATTCAGAGAAGCTGAAATGAAGAAGACAACCGCAACGCTTGTAAACGTTTGAGACACGAAATTGCAGAGACTCGGAAGGAGCATAAGATTGAACGGAAAGGAATCTTTCGATGTTCCCTTAATCCACATATTACTATATAATACTTTATATATTTTAATCAACAATGTATAATACAATTGGATCGGTCTAGCTTAATTACCTTGAACCGAATTGATAGGGCCTAGAGCTGGTTTAAGATTAGTAGAGTCTTCGACTCTCATAAAGCTAGGTTCAAGTTTTTCAAATTCAACCTTAATTGCTTGAATTGAACTTAACTCCAATCTGTATGTTTTTATTTAATTTATATATTATTAGTTATAGATAAGTTCATATAATAATATATGTTTTATAAGTAATATATTAATTATTGTGTGTAGTTTTATTTGCGATGAAGTCCACGTACAATGTGCTTGTGTCACGCTTGTGTCCACTTACAATGCACTTGTGATGAATATGTATTTGATTTCCCAAATTATTATATTCTTTTCTTATGATGAATATTGTGGTGGATATGGATGTGGATGCTATTTTTGGTTTTGACTCTTTTTTTGTTTCCAGGTTAAACCATTATTATTTTAGACCAATTTGGTCTGGACAATGCTCTATTTTTAGGGGAGATGCTGCCGAAATTTGTATTTTTTTCTTTTATTTGTAACTTAAATGGCTTCCCTGCATTTCTTTATTAATCTAGGAATCTAGAATTCCTTCTTCATGATAAAAATGTCAATTTCTAATCCTTCATGTACCAGTTGCAGTTTCGTAAAGTCTTGGTTGTTATCTGGGTTTTCTTTTTTTGTTTCAACATTTTTATTTTCTGTTTTTATAGGCTGCATCAGGAAGTAAAGGAAGGTCAAGTGGTTCCCCAGTCATTGATTGGCAAGGAAGGGCTGTGGCTCTGAAAGCTGGAAGCAAATCATCAAGTGCTTCTGCCTTTTTTTTTGCCTCTAGAACGGGTAAGTATTTATTCTCTAGTATCTATAATGTGTCATGCTGTAAGTATTTAGGCCATGGCATATGATATGCATTGTAATTTTTGGTATTCGTTTTGCTGTCTTCAATTTCTTTCAAAAATCAAAAGATTAGATCGATAAGTTCAATTTCTCAAGATCAAGTCATGGTTGGCTCTGCCGCCTTTTAGGGACTCTAGAAGTACTGAGACAGATCAACAGACACCCCCTGGCTTGAGATCTGTACCTATTTTCAACAAATACCGCCTACCAGGCTCTGCCGAGGAATAGCTTTCAGATTATCATCCGACTGCGATTGAAGGCAACCTAGGGGAACTAACTGGTATTTGGAAAGTCCCTTCAGTTGATCTGATTTATTGATCTATTTGATCTGATCAGATGATTAATTTATCTATGTTTTAGTTTATAGGTTCAATATTTAATTTGCTAATTTTCTATCTGCTTAGATTATTTCTTTGTGTGTTTAATTTAACATGCTTGTGTCATTTTAACGTTGCGCCTGTGTTCACGAACAATGTGCTTGCGTCACACTTGTGTCCACTTAAAATGCGCTTGTGATGAATATGTATATGATTTCCCAAATTATTAGATTATTTTCTTATGATGAATATCGTGGTGGATGTGGATGCTATTTTTGGATTGTATATGAATGCAATATTTTGACTCTTCTTTTGTTTCCAGGTTAAACCATTATTATTTTAGACCAATTTGGTCTGGAAAATGCTCTATTTTTAGGGGAGATGCTGCCGAAATTTGTATTTTTTTTTCCTTATTTATCTCTTTAAGTTCCTTGTTTTTATATTTCTGTTCTAATGCTGTTTAATAGCATTGATATTATGATTAGCAGTTCTTTATTCTATTTTTGGGTTAACTTGGTTATCGTTTTTATATTTATTTATCTCATAAAAAAGTGGGAACAATTCAAATACCCGTCTGAGAGGTTACATGTGTAACTATGCCCCATCCTATTTTGTGTACTTTGAAGATATTGCATCTTTGCAGTAAGTTTGCAATAACTCCTAGTATTTAAATATGAAGGCATAGATTTGCACATGTAACATCTTGGATTGTCAAATTAACAGTTTGGGGATATCAAGTATGTTACTTGTTGACATGTGATTTATATATATCTCTAATTCTAATTTTGGTTTCATCTCTTTGTTCTTCAAATACGTAGTTTTATTGACTTTACGTCAGAAAACTTTACGTATTTGAAGAACTGCTTAGAGATGCTGCCGAAATTCGTGGAGAAATATATGAATCTTATGACAAACAAGTAATGTACTTGGTATTCCTAAATGGGTAAAACCAAGCATAAATTTTAAAACTAACCTAAGTACCGTTTGCTATTAGCTAGATTCATTTATAGAGTATGTTTTGCAGAAAGTAATCTTATTCAAAAGTGGCGGGTAAATTCTTTCACAACATACTAATAGATGGATCGAAGGTGGATGAGAAGATCTAGGTATTTATTATGTTAATTTCTTAATGTTTTGATGAAGGGTGTGTATCTATATTTATTAACTAAATAGGTTACGTTACTATGGATGGAATAGGGCTAATCAAGATTATCAAGATGAAGTCTTGGGCTTAATCAAATTCGCATGTTCTCATGGGGCAACTATTAATGGGTTGTTGAAGTGTCCTTGTCCGAAATGTAATAATGTGTTGTACCAGAGTCAAGAAGTCGCATACGAACACATGATTTGCAATGGATTTGACCAAAACTACACAAAATGGTACTATCATGGGGAGGATATTCTCGATTCATAACCCCCCCCCCCCCCCCTCTCAATGTTAATCCCATAGTAGATGATGCACAATTTATGGGTGATGAAGTTCGGCTCATGGTTAAAGAAGCTTATGGGGTGCAGGATGAAATGGACGTATCTGTGAGTTCTTCACATAGGCCATCAGATGATACCCCAAAAGAGGATAATCCTAAGTTTGAGAAACTGTTCCATGATGCTGGGGAAGAGTTATACCCGAGGTGTAAAAGCCACACGAAATTGTCGTTCATTGTTAAACTATTTCATATAAAGTGCCTAAGTGGATGGAACAATAAGTCATTGAGTTTGATGCTTGAGTTGTTGAGAGAGACATTTCCATTTGTGTTAAAATTGCCAGAAACAAATTCACAGGTAAAGACGATGATATCGGATCTGGGTCTTAATTATAACAAAATAGATGCGTGCCCAAATGACTGTATGCTATATTGGAATGAAACTAGTGAAAAACAAAAGTGTGATATTTGCGGTACTTCTAGATGGAAATCCGAAGACAGTCATTCCAATAAAAAGGGAAAGACAAAGGCAGCAAAGATATTAAGGCACTTTCCTTTGAAGCCGCGTCTTCAAAGATTGTATATGTCTTCCAAGATTGCCAATGATATGAGATGGCATGTAGATGGTCGTACTGATGATGATAAGTTAAGGCATCTTGTGGATTCTATGACTTGGAAATATTTTGATGTGATGAATAGCAAGTTCAGTTCTGATCCTCGTAATTTTAGACTGGGCTTAGCATCTGACGGCTTCAATCCATTTAGAACAATGAGTATCACCCATAGCACTTGGCCAGTTATTTTGATCCCATATAACTTGCCACCGTGGTTGTGCACGAAACAACCAAACATGATCCTTTCTTTACTCATACCAGGGCCGAAGGGGCCGGGGAAATGATATTGATGTGTACTTGCGCCCTCTTATAGAAGAGTTAAAAGACCTATGGGTTTTTGGGGTTGAGACATATGATGCGTCAAGAAAGGAGGTCTTCACTCTGTGTGTAGGGTTAATTTGGACGATGAGTGATTTCCCTGGGTATGCTATGCTTTTGGGTTGGAGCACTAAAGGGAAACTTGCATGCCCTTCTTGTCATAAAGACACGTGTTCTAAGTATTTGCGTCATAGCCGGAAGCACTGTTATATGGGTCATCGTCAATTCCTACCTCTTGATCATAAGTTTCGAAAGCAGAAACAATCCTTCGATGGTACCACAGAGACAAGGGAAGCTCCAACAGTATTAATCGGATGGGATATTCTCGATCACTTAACAGGCAGTTTACATGTATTCGGGAAGCATACCAGTAAGAAGTACTCTAAAAACACTGGTAAAGGAGCGATGCCATTTAATTGGAAGAAAAAGAGCATATTTTTTGAATTGCCATATTAGAGGGATATTCTGTTGAAACATAATTTGGACGTGATGCATATTGAGAAGAATGTTTGTGATAGTATACTTGGTACATTGTTAAATATTGATGGAAAACGAAGGACAACTTTAAGGCGCACTTGGATTTGGTTGACATGGGTATTAGACACGCACTTCATTCACAAATGTTACCAGATAGAAAGAAAGCATGTTTGACGGCTGCATGCTTCTCACTAGACAAACGAGAACAAGATATATTTTGCAAAGTGTTGAAAAGTATAAAGGTTCCAGATGGTTATTCGTCCAACATTGCTAAACGGGTGAGTAGTAAAGAATGGAAGACATTTTGTCTTAAAAGTCATGATTTCCATGTGTTGCTGCATCAACTATTGCCTCTTGCTATTCGGAAAGTGTTGCCGAAGAATGTAGCATCCGTATTGATAGAGTTGAGCAACTTTTTTCATCAATTGTGCTCCAAAGTTTGTGAAGTTGATGACTTGAAGCGCCTTCAAGATAGTATTGCACAAGTATTATGCCAAATGAAGAGGATTTTCCCCCCCCCCCCCTCGTTTTTTGATATTATGGTGCATTTGCCAATTCACTTAGCTGCAGAAGCTACGGAAGGGGGGCCTATCCAATATCGTTGGATGTATCCAATTGAAAGGTACGTATTACAACAGCCTTATTAAATGTGTTTCCTTGTATTTCGTCGTCGAATCATCTTGATGGAATATTTTTTGTTTGTTATAATAGGTACTTGTACACCCTAAAGTCATATGTGCGCAATCGAGCACAACCAGAGGGGTCAATTGCAGAAGGGTATATTGTGGAAGAATGTATGATATTCTGTTCCTGATACTTATCTAACGTAGAATCAAGAACTAATCGACCACAAAGAAACTATGATGAAACTGCAATTGGAAGTGCCCAACCATATAAACTATCCAATATTGAGTGGGCACAAGCGCATCGTTATGTGCTTTTCAGTGATGATAAGGTTGCAAGTTTTCGAAAGTAAGAAGTTACTTGCTTACCTCATCCATTTGTTTCTATATTACAATATTTTCATATTCTTTGAATTAATTAATCATTGTATTTTACATTACAGACGCCATCTTAGCCTTCTTAACATGTTAACTCCAAGGGCAAGGGAACATGGCATACAGAAGAAACATAATAATAAATTCATGCAGTGGTTTAAAGAACATGTAAGAAAACCTTATTTCATTTATAGAGTTACAGCTCCACATGTGTTGTTTAATATTGCATTTCTTAATGTACTTGGCCCCTTATTTATAGGTCGAGACACTAAATGTATCAAATAGTACTGTCTCCAAGGACATTATGTTGTTGTCACAGGGGCCACAATCAATAACAAAAAGATTCAAAGGATACATAAGTAATGGATATCGTTTTTGCACGATAGAGAAAGAGAAATTCTCAAAGAGTCAGAATAGCGGTGTTGTGGTAAAAGCAAGCACTACTAGCTACGCTAGTACAAAAGATAAAAATCCAATAACAAGTTACATGTATTTTTACGGGCATCTGACTGATGTGCTCGAATTGGCATATTCAAAGCAGCTTAGACATGTGCTGTTTAAGTGTGATTGGGTTGATATCATGACACAAGGAAAAGGCATTAAGACAGATGAATTAGGATTCATGCTTGTGAACTTCAAACGGTTATTATATACTGGTCAACACGTCATGGATGATCCATTTGTGTTCGCATCTCAAGCTGAGCAAGTTTTCTTTGTGGTGGATCCAATCGATGAAGAGTGGAATGTTGTTGTGAAGACTAAGCCAAGGGACTTGTTTGAATTGATCACGAATGATGATCAACCCATTAATTGCGAGCCATATGCTTCCCAACTTGTAACAAATAATGAAGAAGAGGTTGATGGGTTGAGTTGGGCAAGGGAAGACGTACCTGGCACAACAGTTGATGCTCATTCTCATACGAGCACAGAACAGCTCGCATCTTCTAGTGATCCTGTTTATGACGAACAGGGATCGGATTCTAATGATGACCAGGAATGAAATGTATTTGAATTGTATTCGAGAAATTTACAAAAATGCTTCACTTTGCACTTCATTTTTTGTCTTGAATTGTGTAGTATACAACACACTATTTTCTCCTATTTAACTAACTAACAATCAATGCCTTTATCTGTTCAGCTTGTTATTGACTTGTATGATTTCATTTTCGACAGCATATAGTGTATTTTATTAGATGGCAGAGGGTGGAGCAGCTAGGAGGGGTAGAGGTCCTACTAGATGCCTCGATTTACTAAAACTTCGACCTGAAAAGTTCAGTATTGATGTAGATGAATTGGGGCAGCCAATTGGACCAAATGCCTCCAAATTGGCTAGTTTTTGTGGGACACTGGCACGCGATGGACGTGTTATACCCTTGAACCGCTTTGGCTGGCGAGAAGTTACAGATAGGGAGAAGGACCGAGCGTGGTCACTTATAAAGGTAAATAATCTATATTTTAATGTAGTTCATTGCTAAAAATGTTCACATATTTAGTGAATTGGTGTTAACTTTTAAAATTCAATTTGTTATGCACCGTAGGAAAAGTTTGAGGTTGAAGATAGGTTACGGGATATTATAATGCAATCAATTAATAAAAAATGGAGGGACTATATGTAACGCCCCGGATCCGAGTCACATGAAAAACCCGTAACTCGTCTCCAGAGGTTATTATAAAACACAGGATCGCAATATCAGAGTGAAGGAAAAACATGAATACAACAATAGCTATATAACAGAGTGCGCTAAAATATTCCCCAAACTAAAATAAAACTCACATGTCCAAGTAACTACCCGCAAGTATCGAGCTCTCCAAGAATATCTGAAAACAAAACGAAAGCAACGGGGTGAGATACGAATATCCCAGTGAGCAGCACATGCATGCACAAATACATTTATTTCAGTTTTAAAACATGCCACGGTTATAAACCATATACAATGATGATAACACACATATTCCAAATAATCCGACTAAACTTCAATAATCCAATTCATATCAGTGCGGAAAACCATCAGGTAAATCAAGCAATAACAATCCGTTTCCAACCCCAAAGATATCGATAAAATAATGATTAACTGACAACAACATAGCAATTAACCATAATTTCGTATCTCAAGATATAATTCCAGATATACCAATGTCATATAACACAAAGCCTTCTCATAACCATGCCCACGCCTCCAAATGTATATCCGGCCTACTCAGGGTTTCGGATATTGAAATGACTGCGTCATCCAATGCAGGCCTACTCCCCGGGTTTCTGCATTGACAACCAGGCCTACTCAAGGTTTCTGGCTGCTCTACACCGGCGGCAGGTACAATACCCAATAATTGGTAAACGATATTCCATGAACCATAAATACCAACAAACCAGCGAATAAAACATATCACGTCAAACAAAATCAAATACCAACATTGGTCAATGTCATAACTATTGTTTAGTTGATAAATTAAACATGCCAAGTAGACACTCCACACCTCCATGTACACAGTTCCGGCCTACTCAAGGTTTCGGAAACTCTGAAATGACGGCCTACTCAGGGTTTCGTCATCCAATGCAGGCCTACTCAGGGTTTCTGCATTGACAACCAGGCCTACTCAGGGTTTCTGGCTGCTCTACACCGGTCGTGGCAACACACAAGGCCATGCAATTTCAACAACCAACAATAACATTACATTACTAAGCTTAGACTTTGGATCCAGGACAAGCTAAACCAGTAGTAAGTATAAAACTAGCAAATCAACCCAATGTATTTTCCATCATGTAAAACTGATATATATATATATAGATCAACGTGTTCAAGTGCATACCATATGTAACTCAGGACCAGCTTACTCGCTCATGGAGTCCTCAAAGAAATGCTCAAATAATTTACCAGAACAGAATAAGATATGATTCTAGACCGTCCACCGATATAAAACAATATTCAAGTAAATCATTCCTGAAGTGCACCGTGCATTCAAAGGTGAACTAGCATAATAGTGTAGAGGTATTTCAGCAAAACAATATGGTTTCAAAACTGACTTTTCAGAATAAAGCACATTATACAGAAATGATTTCAGCATCCAAACTTCGATTAAACATAATCCAGCAAAACAGCTCCTAGATTCTAAATTTCGCTTTCATAATCCAAATCAATCAAATGAATGTCATAAAACCCTGGAAACACATTTTGGATGAGTGGAATAGTCTTAGGATCCCCTATAAGGTCACCATACCAAAAAGCAATCAATTCTGAGACAAAAAGTTTCGGACCTCAAAATATTCTAAGTCTGGTTAAAAACGTTGACTTTTGGTATATAATTTTTCTAGACAAATCTACCAGGAGTTTCGGGCTCAAATTTTTGTTGCAGTCTATTGAAGGGTAAATACATCTCCTAGAATTTTATGGACTCTTGAATCACTCATCTGGGTATTAAACCCAAACCGGGCTTTTTGATAAAAACCGGGATTTAGGCATGAACTGGAAAGTTGACTTTTTATTGGCTGGGAATTAGACCTTGGAAGTATTTTTATTGGTTCCAAATTGGGGGGGGGGGGGGGTAAAACCTTATTTACATGTAAAGACTTAAGTAAATGGAGCAATAAATACACAAGACATTTACTTAAATGTCTTTCATGTAAATAAGGGGGCTGTTTTCAACCAATTCAACAAATTTGGGTAGGTGCGCTTACTTAACTCGAGTGGGCGCCCGTGAGCGCCAAGTGAGCGGATAGTCAATGGCCTAAATTTGGGGTATGCGCCTACTCGATAGTAAGTGGGCGCGAGAAGGGCGCCGGATAGGCGCGAGAAGGGCGCGAGATAGGCGCGAGAAGGGCGCATCTAATTTAAGTGGGCGCGAGCTGAGCGCCAAGTGGGCGCGAGCTCGGCGCCAGGTCTGATTTTTCCATGCGCCTACTTCCGAAGTGGGTGCCAAGTGAGCGGATACCCACTGCGTTTTTCGGTTCTCTGTTAACTCCAAATCTTCGACTCTGGCTGAGATTTTTCAATCTGTAACTACTTCTCTAGACTCCTAATACCCCCAGAACACTTCCAGACCTAATTTGGACTTAATCTAACATGCTTCTCAGTTATCCCCAATTCCACTGTACAAAACCCTCCGGAACTGTTTTTGCCCAGAAAACACCGAGAATACTTCAATCAATAAACAATGCATTCATTCCAAACCAAATACACGAATAAACCAAAAACTCGGTTGTAAAACAGTGCCACTCACCTTTCTATGCTTCCAAGTCTTGGAAACTAGCAACCAGAAAAACCCCAAACTCTTCGGCCGATCACCGACTCCGACTGCGCGCGTCGATGCGAAGGTCGCCGAACTGATCCCTTGTTCGCGAGAGGAATAACCCACTAAAATCCGACTCCACTAATCCGGTCGTAGCTCTCGCGGTTCTCATCTCTTCCCAGCGAAACCCTAATCGCCACAGTAGCCGCCCTAATTTCAGAGCAGCAACCTTCCCCAAAAATCCCCGAAAATTTATATAAGTTACCTATTTATAGACACCGCCAGGATTAAACCTAATTCACCCTTCACCCTCGGAATCCCCTTTCTACCCCTCATTAATGTAGGGCTTTCCCGGATTTTAACTATTGACCCATTTATATTTATTTCCGGTCCGAATATGACTTACCTATTAATATTTCCACCACATTTTCTTTAACACTAATGACCACAAATGTCTAGCAATAATAAATTTGATTTTACCTGTACATAAATCCATATGTGCATATATTTTTATTTTATCCACTGTTATTATTTGTTTATTTTTATGACTGTGACTGTTAATTTATTTTATCTTATTATTATTATTTTATTATTATTATTATTATTATTATTATTATTATTATTATTATTATTATTATTTCTACTCAAAACTGGGGTTTTACACTATAAGTCCGATTTGAAGCTGAACCATTACGATCCATACGAAACAAATGCTGAACGTATAACTCATCGCCCACCAGATGTGGTGGAGGAGCAGTGGGCAATTATAGTAGAGTACTGGAACTCGCAAAGCGCACAGGTAATTTGTTAATTAGTTAATATGTCTTCTAAAGCTACTGTAAGACCTCGGAATTTGGAAAAACTTTAATTAAGATTAATTAAATAAAATTAAGTAAGAACAATTAATTAGACCAATGATTCACTAGGTTGGTTTAGTTTAATTGAAATGGTTCAATGGCTCAATGGATTAGTGGTTCAATGGTTCAAGGTTCAATAATATGCTAAAGCAAATAACCCGTAAGCTCTTTCAATTGCATTTGGTCGTTAGGGTTAGAAAAAAAAACGAATCAAAGAGGAAATCGCAGAAGAGAGGAAGCCGTGGAGAGGAGGAGAGAAGAAGGGAAAATAAGAAAGAAGAAAAGAGGAAGAGAAGAAGAGGGAAGGGGTTCTGGTTCATTTGTCCATCTTGGTTGCTGTTGGGGGTTAACACAAAAAGGGGAAAAACGTGAGGGAAAGAAAAAGAGGAAGAAGAGAAGGGGTGTTCGTTTGGGGGTTTAGCTGCAGAAGAGAAGGAGAAGAGAAAAGAGAAGAAGAAAAGAAAGGAAGAAGAAGAAGAGGAGGAAGAAAAGAAAAAAAAGAGGGAAGAAGAGAAGAGGGTGGGCGACTGGTTCTGTTTTGGGCGTGGGATTCTGCGAAATCTGGTAAGTAGCATGTTTTCCTCTGTTTGGTTCGATCGATTTCTGGGTTTTTCTGTTGGGATTCTGTTTTGATCGATTTCTGGTTGGTGTTTTTCTTATTTCTGTAGTTCGCTCAATCACTGTTTGCTTATGATCAATTACTGTTAACAATAAAATGCCCAAACAGAAATCTGCATGGGTTCTTTTGTTTACGTGGGTTTGTGTGGTTTCACCAACATGTCACCAAATGCACTAATTCCACTTCTCTGATAAGATTATTTGGGGATGTTTCTCTGGATGGGTGGGTTGTCATGAAATTGATTGAAGTAGTTATTATTTGTGGTGATTGGTAAACTAGTTATTATTTGTGGTGATTGGTAACCGAGTAAAAACCTTACTTTGGGATTTTCTTAATTTCACTTGGTTGGAGTGGGGTCGTTTGGATTGAGAAACCAATCTCTATTTCAGATTATGGATTGTAATTTAGGTTCTGATTGAAGTGTTCAGGTTTGCAAATAAGTATTGGGGATTTTCAATATGCTTAAGTCCTGATTAGAATGCGATAGAAATCCTATCTATTAACAATTGTGTTTATTGACAACATGCTTAGGTTGCGAAGATAGGGCGGTTGTTAGGTAAATTTCAGAGATTGTCTGTGATGGTTAATGGATGTTTAAATTGTTGGTGTCCTGAGTATATTAGGAGAATGTGGACTTCCCAAATTATGGCGGAATTACCATACTTGGAAGTTGAAGTTGGAAGTTAACAACATAGAAGCCTTTTTTTTATGCTGTCGCAAATTTGTACTATTTCAGTGGCTTACGAAGGCTAGGAATATTCGCATAAAAATTCATATTAGTATTCTAAAATTTAGTTTAGGGTATTTGTAGTTGAATGGAATTGGTTTAGGACCAATCGGAATTCGAGGTACTGCAAGAAAAATCCAGAAAATTTGATGATTTCCGTCCAGTAGGTTTCGCGGTAGATTGTAACCACGAGTAGTAAAATGGCCATAACTCCCTGTAGGAAACTCCAAATTACGAACCGTTTGTTGCATTGGAAACTAGACTTGTAGAGCTTTCCAATGATTTATAACATGTACACAAATTCTTTATTGATTCGATCAGGTTTAATTTTCAATTAACTAGTTAGAATCAGTTTTGCAGAGTAAACTGCAAAATCAAACCAACCGTGAATATTTCTAAATTGTGTTCAAAAATTGTTTTATAAAAATTATTCTTTACCTTATTCCGTTAATGATTTGGTTCGATAAAATGATTTGACATTTGTAATTGGAAATTGAAGCTTATGCTTCTTGTTAGGTAAAAAAGGCAATGAGCCTAAGGTATCTCGAAAGGCGGAATGGCCTAAGGATTGAAGGGTAGGTGAACGGCGAGATTCACTTGAACTTGGTTATGCTTTCGGTAGTTGAATTCTTATGAGTTTGTTTAGCAAACTATTTGATTGATTACTTTTTATACGCGTCTAGGTAGTATTGAGGGTTGTGGATCCACAGTCAGTCTAGATAGTGCATTAGTGTTGGCTTGTCGCGTTAATACCCCAGGACACTTGCGTACCACCGTGTAGGATTGGTGAGGCCTTCGTGTGGGATCGATGAGCTGCAGCGTGCCAGCCCATGCGTGGGTGCTCCACTCGTACGATGTCCGTGCGCGGCTTCGAAGGCGAGTAGTGAGGTGGCAAACCGACTAAGGGTGTTTAACCCGATTTACAGACACACTAATCCACGAGTCTGGCATAGACAATTTATTTATGAAATTGTATTGTTATTGCTGAAATGCTTTCTTCGCATGCTTTGATTCATATAAATGTACAATGTTAATTTATTATCTAAAATTGCTTAAAGTTGATTATTTCATGCATTGTGCTACTTACTGGGACATTAGTCTTACGTAAGTTTTGTTTTTATCAGTTTTGTTTTCAGATCCAGCAGGTGAGAAGCGTAGCAGGGCCGAAGTAGAGGATTATCCCGAATATAGGCCGGAGGACTACTTCTATCCTGGCTAGTGATAGAAAAGGCAACCTTTTGATAATTGTATATTCGTTTTGGAAACTTTGTATATTGTATATAGTGAGAAAGAGAGAGTTGAGAGATAGATAATCTTTGATAGTGTACTCTTGTGGAAAGGTTAGTGTGTGATGTGCATGAGATATATAAACTGTGTTTATCAGGTGATTATTTGTGATTGGGGGCTTAGCCCATTCTCGTATGTACAGGCGTTATATAGCCGTTTTTCTGAAAAATTTTAGGATGTTATTTTTATGTCTGGTTAGTTCTGAAGTTAGTTTTCACCACTTTGGGCCCTGAGCTAGCGCTCAGGAGCCAATATAAACCCGATACGAGTGGACCTAGTTCTGGGGTGCTACAGCTACTGCATCCTTGTTTATTGACTTTGTATGATTATATGTTGCAGAACGCATCAACAAGGAATAAAACTAATCGTGCCAACCAGAAATTTAATCATACTGCTGGAACAAAGAGCTTTGCCAGGGTCAGAAACGAACAGGTATAACAAATGGCCACTTATGAATGTCTTGATATAATATTATAAATAGCTTTACCTCTTCTAAGTTGTATAGTAGCTTTTCTATTTTCTTGCACTGAAAAAGTAATGTTTCATTTAGAACATTGATCAACTAATGTGTTAATTAGTTTCATAGTAGCATGAATAATGAAAAGGGAATGACAACGAGTTGGTACATGTTTGGTCTTAAAAGTTATTCCAAGGAAAATAATAGCATTGCAGTTAAAATGATATGTACGTATGATAAGATTAAATTTTTATGTGAATGAGGATTGTGTATGAATGCAATGTTTGTGCTATTTTTTTGTTTTCAGATTCAATGGCTTTATTTTAGACCAATTTGGTCTGGACAATGCTCTATTTTTAGGGGAGATGCTGTCGAAATTTGTATTACTTTTTTCTTTATTTATCACTTTCTTTGCACTTCATTTTTTTAATCGGGTCAATTGTATTAATATCTACTTGTGGATGTTTAAATGATTTATAATGAATTAACACCATACTTTTTTCATTAGGGATTAGCGGGCCGTGCTGAGACTTTTATAAAAACGCATACTCGAAAAGATGGCACGCCAATCAATGATGAAACGGCTGACAAGATAGTAAGTTATTTCCTCTTATTGTAGGTGTAATGGTACAATACAATTAAATTTATTAGCATCTAGCTATTTTGATAACTCAATGATTGCATAAATATTTTTTCCAGGATCAAATGCGAACTATCATGGAACAAGGCACGCCAAATTCGACGGCCAAAGATGATGTATATACTCAAGTCATGGGGCATGATACACATGGCAGGGTGCGGTGTTGTGGGCTAGGCCACACTCCCACTAGGCTGTGGGGTAGCGCATCCTCGAGTACGTGATCTCGGTATGTTGATATCGATGAATTAATAGGATGCGAGAACAATTGCAACGTACGGAAGAGCGGCTAGAAGAGGAGAAGCGACAACGAGAAACAATTGAAGCAATTGTTGCACAGAATGCCAGAGAATTTGCAGAATTTATAAACTTAATGATGAATAATGTTCAAACATAGGTATTATATAAATGCCTCAAAAAATACATATAGCACAAGATCATATCAACTTTATATTTAAATACTATACTTAATGATCTTTGTTACAATGTATAGCCTCCTGGCGAAACTTCTGCAAATGACAGTCCTCCTCAGGATTTTAGTTAGACACTCTTATTATTTGAAGTGAGTAACACAAGACAGCTTCGGTCCTATCTATATATATATATATATTTTCTTGGCTAAATTTATTTGTCTACTTATAATTTTAGAATTCAAAATTATTATACTACTGATGCAAGATTCATTGCTATTTTCATGCAGGGCTACTAAATTGATACGAGTTACAATCTCACTTGTTAACGGAAACCACCAATTTACTTTTATTTATATGATATGCATGTTTGCAGTTCTTTAATTGTATTGGAATATCTTCTAATTCAATTTGTTTTTGTAATTCTCTTGTTTTATTTATTATAAAATTTGCCACGAAATCAGGTATTTTATAGGATTTTTACAGGATTTTCTATAGCACTAATTATAGCTTTTATTTATGCAGGTATAGGTCTTTAGCGGCGGTAGCAGCCGCCGCTAAAGACACTAAACGTTTTCAGCGGCGGTAATTACTGCAGCTTAAACGACGAAGCATAAAGTACGTAGCAATTATCAACGGCAGTAATTACCGCCGCTAATAAATAAAAGGGATCACGTGAGTTTTTCAGCGGCGGTAATTACCACCGCGTATACTATGTATGAGCGGCGGGAATTATTCCCGCCGCTAATATTTTCCTATTAAGCGGCGGTAATTAGCGCCGGTAAAACGAATTTTTCCGGCGGTAATTACCGCCGCCAAAGGGTCGTCGGCTATTTCTCGGATTTACAGGCGGTAAATTTTGTACCGCCGTTGAGAATGTCGCTGATTGGTTTAGTGGCTAGGTATTAAGCGGCGGTAGTTTTTACCACCGTTAAAGCTTTAACGGCGGTAATACCAGTTTTATCGGCGATAATCTACCGCCGGTAAAAATCCCATTTCTTGTAGTGTAAGTTTGAAATCTAAACCATTTAAGGCTAAGTTAGCAAATTCCGATTCTGGTAAGAGAATCCGGCATTTGTTTTTCATGCGTTTAAATCGGGCGATATACTTATCGACCGATTCCCCTGGTTGTTGTCTTAACCGAGCAAGATCAACCATGGTTACCTCAGGTTCCATTCGATAAAATTGGGAATGGAATTTTTCCTCCATCATTGCCCAACTTGTGACGGAATTAGCTGGTAACGTAATGTACCAAGTAAAGGCCTATCCAATTAATGAATTTCCAAACAATCTCAGTCTGAGGAAGTCATTACCAGAAGCCTCCCCACATTGAACCATAAATCGGCCAATATGTTCGATGGTAGATTGTTAGCCTTCTCTAGAAACAAGGTGAATTCAGGAATTTTATATCCCCTAGGAAATTCAAACTACTGGTCAATCCAGACTGGGTAAGGTTTCCGATACACTGGCCTAGTCATTCGTCGGTGATACTGATCTCCGACCATTTCTTGAATCATATTCTGAATGTAATTTCGGTTAAGGGGCAAATTTCTTAAACCAATACCCTCTCTATGATTTTCATAAGCCTCCCTTTGCCCCTTCCCCCCCCCCCCCCCCCCCCCCCCGGTGCACCTCATGAAGAGGCACATTAAGGGGAATTGGGATATGGGGGGGGGGGGGGGGGGGGGGGTATTTCTTCCCCAACGGCAGCAACGTTGGCTGGTTCATTTCGGCCGTTACCGCCTAAGTTTATGGGTGGTGGTTGCTCTGGGATATTCAACCTCCCATGAGCATTTGACCCAGCAGCCGATGTCTCAGCTCGTTCGGCCATCATGGCCGGTCTTGCCATTGTGGATAATCCTTCCTGCAGCACTGCTAGGATTCTACTGTTATCAGAATAAATTTTATTAATACCCTGGCCAAATCCTGCCATTTGCTGGCTAAGACCTTGTATGGCCTGGATAAGCCGTTCATTAAGATCCGGCTGTGAACTTGAAGGTCCTTCTTCCGGAACTTCTGAAACATAAAGAGGATTTACCTGAGATTCGGCAGGTTCCTCTGGCATTACGTTTTCAGCATGCCGAGTACTTCTTCTTGCCGCCATTATTGCTCTTTCAAAGACGAGGGGTCCCACCGAGCGTGCCAAAAAAGACGAGGGGTCCCACTGGGCCGGTATGGACACGTGGCGATATTGATGATGTGTCTCTACGCGGGCATGCCAATATCGATTGATACAAAGATTTCGGATCGGGTCCTGACCCTGGGCACCTGTTCCGAATCTAAACCAGAGTCGGTTTAGCCGTACTGCAAGTCACCTATAATAAAACCGGTCAGGCGATAGAATGAAGACTAGGGGTTCGGTCTTCGTTTGGGTTCTTATATGTGTTTGAAAGTCAAAGTAGTCGATGGCATGTCACTTTATTATAAAATCGGCCGATGGCTGTAAGTTACAACAGATAATCCACAAAAGGAAATAAAAACAAGAAGAAAACTGACAAGGCTTGCAGGACCGGCCTATCCTGGTCTTGTAGCCATAATCGGAGTATAAGAACAGGAGGAAGGAGGCGGCTGCTACCAAAGCCAATTTGGGGGTTCACCTAGGATTGCTATTTAACCGAAAGTACGCAAGTCACCTGGCTTGATCAAAGTCAGTCTCGGGACCGGCTGCTCGGGATTCTGTAGCCGTGATCAAGGTACAGAACTACGAGTCAGGGGCGGCCTCAACTTACTTGCTGGTGGCAAGGTTCTGACTTCAATCGGAGTAAAACAGGGGTCTAAGGTTTCACTGCGACTGGAAGCAGTGAGAGAAGTTCTAATTTATCCTTCTGGCTACAGTTTGTGGTGTAGGAGAGGGGATAAATCACAGATGATCAAATTAACATTATGATAACCGGTTGCGGTTTTATGGTGGAGGTTGTCCTTGAGCTATTCGAGTTTGTGCCTTTTATAGCCAACCCTTGACGGTTGCTCAACGTCCCACTCTTGCACGATCTTCATGGAGGTTGGTCGTCTACAGCTATCCATTCGTAAGAAATAACTTCCCGGCCACGATTATGAACGACTAACTTCTTTGCTTGTAATCGCCCATTCTCTAATGGCTGCCCTTCTGCTGATGATGACATGATCCCTTAAAAATGTGAGGACGTTTGTCTTATATGATTACGTGGCTTTGGCTGGGTGCTTAGCCTACGTGTATGCCGGTGTGGCCTATCTGAGTGAGTAAGGCCTACGTGTATTTATGACGTGGCCTTTCTCATTGAATCAGGCCATGTTAATACCACGTGGCCTCTTCCTATTTGTTGGTTTGTAGAGGGTGTAAACAGGAATAATCCCATTAAGGCACTTAGAGATGGATGGAGATATACTATGGCTTAGAAGCATTAAATGAAATAATAATATCATTAGATTATGCAAAATTTAAACCTTCAATTTTAAATTAATGCAAAAGTTAAATATTGATCCAAAAATATTTCAATGCTCAAATAAATAAAAGGGAAAGTAAATCATTCTAAGCATCTCAAAATAATTCATATTTAATCACCTAATAAATTACTAATCAAATAATCCTTCAAATAAAATAACAAAAAAATATCATCCTATATATGACAAAAATTATCGTTCAATTCTTTACTATCCTCACTTTCTAGAATCTTTTCAAGAACCTGCTTATGATCAAAGAAATCATCCTATATATGACAAAAATGAACGTTCAATTATTTACTATCCTCACTTTCTAGAATCTTTTTATGAACTTGCTTATGATCTACCCCCTCAGTATGATCTCTACAACAAAATGTTGGTGTATTTTAATAAAACAAAAAAAAAAAAAAAGAGAACGTCTACAAACCATTTTGGAAATGGTACCTTTTTCTAATGCAATTTTGATGTGAGTACTTTTATTCTCGCATGATTTTTTGGGATGTCTTCTGTGCGCAACTCTGGCACACGAAAAAGTGTGTGGTTTATGGAATCGCCACTACCTAAAAGGGTGCAGGTAGACAGTTAGTGTTAGAGGTTTGTTTAGGGCTTGGTCTAAGTTTAGAGTTCTAGGTAGGGCTCGGTTACAGTTCAAGGAAGTCCATAGACACCCTGGTCCGTCCCATCAAAAGATGGGTCCCACGGGTTATCCCTTGTTGGATTTTATCAAGTCAACTCATTTTCTCATCCGTCCTATGCTAGCATGCAAGTAGTTTAGGTCTGTGTGGGATTGCAAATTTGGTTTGGTCCCCTGGATTCAATTATGTCCAAGTGTATCAAGTGAGTTAGACTGATGGGGTGGGCCCCTTTGGAAGGCCCACGGGAATCCAAGGTGGGCTAGTTGCAGCCCAAGTGTCCTATTTGGGTTTTGGGAACCCTTTAGGAAGTTTGGTTAGGTTTGGTTAATTTTAACCATTTGACATGTTGCCTTAATTCCATTAAATGGGTCTACAATGCTCTTGGCCACTGGTGAGCCCCACAATGGTATCCCCGTTTGATTAATCTTTTGTTTATGTTTGATGCTAAAGTGGTCTAGGGATAGGCTTGTTTCCCTGTCACTACCAGTGTCATTCTGAGGATTGTTTTCACAAACCTCTGGCCTGTTTCTCACCTTTCTTCTCTTCCTAGTTCTCGATCTCTCTTTCTTTATGCCCTCTTGAAGGGTGATTCTATAGACTTGCCCTCCGTGATCATTTCTACTATTCTTGGGGTCCACGATGACCCTAAGAGATCTGTTGCTCTCCCCTATGGATGTCTTATAGCTAGACTCATCTCTGCATCCTTAGCTAGGTATCCTCGATTCCAACCTTTGATTTGAGCCGGCCTTATCCGCAGAGCCACCATGGGTATTACTCGTTCCAGGAGGCCTGCTGATAGTGGTACCGCTCCTTCCTCCTCTACTCCTTCAGCTGTTCCTTCTTCCTCTACTGCTGCTCCTACTTCTTCTGATGCTCCCCCTTCTTCTCCTACTGCTCCCCCTTCAGTAGATGTTCCTTCCTCTTCTATTCCACCTTCTACTACAGCTGATGCCCCCCTTCTTCAGCTGAGGCTCCTCATCTTTCTACTCCTACTGTAGATATCCTTCATGATATAGCAGTTGATGTGGGGGTCCTACACAGGCGGATGACTATGATATCCACCCACATGCCTTTGGTGATGGAGCAGATGGTGGCCCTCGTGAGGACTCAGGAGGAGATGATGCGCTGGATAGAGACCCTATATGATTCCCAGTGCCGACTGTTCTGGATCATGCGATCATACATGCTGACGGGACCTTCTACTTGCCCTGAGATCTGGGATTCTGAGGAGTCTGAGGGTGCTGTTGCTACTAGGGATGATGCTACTAGGGCTAGAGGCCAGGGAGGAGATAGTGATGGTGGTGATGCTACGGGGTCTAGAGATGGAGATACGGGCACAGGAGAGGATGCGGGACATGGAGGAGATGGTGCAGGACCATCTAGCTGATTTTATTTTTTTATTTTTATTTTTATTTTTTTTATTTTATTTTTTGCTTAAAGACTTGTATTTTCTCTTTCTTTCTTTTTCACTTTTTAGGACAGATGTGTATACACATTTTAGTTCCTTTGGTTGTATTTAGTTCTTAGGTCTTTTATTAGTTTTTCAGTTGTATACAAAGCTTTGTATGAGTTCATCTCACAGATATATACATCAGATCATTTTTGCTCATTTTCTGTATACTTCTGATTTCTTTTTTTTTTTTTTTTCTCATGTGAAAATTTATCAGTTTATAATCACAGGTCAATATTGCAACTTTTTACTTTAATTTGTTTAATAATCTAGCATCCAATAATAGTAATAGCATCAATAGCATAATAATATTATCAACCAATAGTATTCACAACATGCAATTAAAATTAAAGCCTCTCATCCTAAATAACATGCTTTTAACTAACGTGCACTCAATCCCACTACCCACCTAAGAATTTATTTCCTAGGTTTAGATCTTGTTTCTCTGATACCATCTCTGTAACGCCCCGAACCCGGGTCAGTGCAAACCGGCACCCAACCCGAACCCAGTTCGCTACTGTAACAACCCAAGTCCGATTCAACAACTAAACTCGAGATGTTACCACGAAGCTGGGGTCAGATACATGCTTAGATTTACAATAATTTTTAAAACTTTAATGAATTATATCAGAGTTCTGGTGGCCACTAAAAACAATTCTTTAATCAATATATTCAATTCATTTACAATCACTTTTATCAATTAACATGTGAACATTTATATCGATTTCAATTCTACCCATCAGATAAACCCCATCTTCGCGATCTCTCCAAGCAACCTGAAAATAGGGGAAAACGGAGTGAGATTTACATCTCAGCAAGTAGCAGGTGCATGCAATTTGAAACAGTCCAATGTAAGCAAATAGTCATGAGGTATGCGATTAATCAACGATAAGGCGAGAAATTCAAGTTATCCATGGTAATTCCAAATAAAGCGATAAAACAGATGATCATGTATAAATACTAGTAACTTGATGTTAACGAGGTAAAACCGACAAAAGCGATAAAACACGTGTCATTGCAGGACTCACAAAGATGATAAGTATTTGAGATGACACTCAACTAAATGCTATACCACCTTACGACTTAGGGGCAATGCTACTTAATGATACTCAAGCCCCATGCAGCGTAGCTTAGACAAGAGCCGTAGTCACCGACTTATTGCGCACGAACTCAACAGAGTTGGCATGTACCACCAGCATGCAGCACCAGAATCAATACATGGAGATGGTCGCTTATCCACATGTACAGGGAATCACCAGTGGCTCACTGGGGTGTCCCTCCAGACATAGGACCTTCCCAGAGCAAACTAACTTGCAATGGAAGCGCGCTCGCACATAGGAGTAACTCAACCCAAACCAAATACCACTTAGCTAACCAGCCAAAACTATGGATCCATATACAGCTAAGCCCACTGACACAAAACACGATAAAACTACATACGGGAGGACACGCTAATGTAGGAGGCATACACACTTTTACCCGTAAAGGATTACACATCTCTACACAGAGGATTACTCATCTTTGCTGTAAAAGATAGTATCTAACTCTACCACAGAAGCCGTACCACTCAACCATAAAAGAAAAGCTAATAACTTAGTACCACATACCAATCCATACCAGAATATTCAATTCCAAGTGAAAACCATGATTCAATCCTTAATAATCCAAATGAAGCCTTTTTCAGAATTTCATATGCAATTTCCCAAATATATTTAAAGTAAAGCTCATGTATCATAAATTCGATAGAAATCAATGTTTCTCCAATTCCATAAACCAATATTCATATTAAAGCTCAAAATAAAGGAAATCAAATCCTACTTAGAGTTTTTCTTATTAATCCCTTTATTAGAATCCAATTTCCTATCTTAATACCTAAAGTAGTTTCTATTTAACTTTTCTGTATTTTTTATTTTCCAGCATGTTCTACAGACCTAGAATGAAGTTTAGAAGATGTTTATAAGCTATAAGTACCAGTAGTATTATTTCTAGCAATATCCATACCCTTTGACCCCTTTTATAGACAAACCTTTCATTGAAACCTTCAATTTATTAGTTAATCTTTCCAAATTAATTTTATAATTTTTATACCTTAATTAGGTCCTTATAAAGATGCTAACATGCTTAACTAATTAGAAAAATTATTGGATATTTATTCAAATTACAAAATCCCCAAAATCTGCAAATTTTACATAGAGCGCCGACCTCTACAGGGCTAGGCGATCCTAGGCACTCGTGCAAAATTAAACAGAATTTTCCAGATTTTTAAAGTTCGGATTTTTATGCTCTTGCTATATGTTTCTTTGGTCTAAATTAATCTAATAACATTCTAAACATTCCTAAAGCCTTCTAGATTAATTCATGTTAATTAAATACCATCCTATAATTAATTTCATGATTAAACCAAGATTTCTTCTTTATTTCAACAAATCCTTCAAGAATACCAATCAATAACATATAACCAATTTGATTCCATGTAAATACTATTCCGACTAATCTGTTCAATCAATATTAAATCACAGAAAACGAAATCATGCAATTCCTCACGTTTTCCAACGATTACTACTTGCCTTATACGCTAAATCCTTCTTCCATTGAAACTTCTAATTCTGGACCTGACTTTTGCTCCCAAACGTACCAAGCTAGAGTCTTCCAATTCAAATCTCCCCCGTACACAATGTAGTTCAATCAGTGATGAACAAAACCTCCAAATTTGAAGGCGATCCACCGTACGGATTTTCCCCGATCATGTTTTGATGATGACTGGCCAGACATCTCCATTAGCCACCTTCTTCCTTTCTCTCCCTCTTTTCTCTCAATAATAACCCACGAAATTTCCCTCTTGTCTAACCTTAGTTTCCTATTTATATTAGGCTTTAGAAGTCCTAAACCAACCCTAATTGGCTACTTTAATTTGGGCTAACCCAACCATGGTCTAATTAATGTCTAACACCTTCTAATTTAATTCCTACTTTTTCTCCACCTTCTATTTTTCTACTAAAACAATACTAATCAATTCTCTTATTATCTAAACACTCTTTACAAGCTATTTTCGTGCCTAATAATTACTTAAACATTAAATATCAATCGAAACCTTATTTTCTCCAAATTAATACGTGAAATCTCCTAATAACCCTTTTTCCCACTTTTAGGCTTTTATTAATTCCTTTTAATTTCTAGCTTGTCAAAATAATTTATTTTCTTCTATTTTCTAATTCTAGTTATTATTTAATGATCTATTTATTAATTACCCTTTTCTGAAAATTACCAAAATACCCTTTTTATTCTTTTAGGCTAATCTCATTAAAATTCTTTCTTTATTTTCAACTTCTAACTTATTCGAATTAATTAGGGAAATTTAATTTTTAGTGGTACTTTATCAAACTATTTAAGATTTAGTCGGCAAAGTTTTGAGTTTTAACTTTTAGTACACCTTTATCAAAATAATTAATTTTTAATGCCATTTCACTATTACAAATCAACTATTCCAAAAATGCCCTTACGTCACTTATCCAAATTACTTGTACAAGTCACTTTATTGACTTGTACAAGTTAATTTTCTACTTTTACAAGTCATTTTATTACTTGTACAAGTCTAAAATGGCTTGTACAAGTCTCGGAAGTAAATTGTATAAGGGTATTTTTGGAAGAATTTATTCGTAACAGTGAAATGACATTAAAAATTAATTATTTTGATAAAGGTGTATTAAAAGTTAAAACTCAAAACTTTGGCGACTAAATCTTAAATAGTTTGATAAAGTACCACTAAAAATTAAATTTCCCAATTAATTACCCTCTAAATCTTCACTTTTTATTTTAACCAAGACTCAACTCATATTTTCTTTTATTTATTATTTATTTATTTATTAGGTGAAAATTCGGGGTTTTACATATACTCAGCTACCTCTCCCTGGAAATCACAAGATCCCCCTCTCGCGTATCAGCTGAAAAATGAAATGAAAGTAGGGTGAGATACGAATATCCCAGTAGGTAACACATGCATGATTAAACAGTTCATATAAGTAAAATAACAGTTCATGCACGATTAAGCAATATCGACTAAGCAGGCTCGTATAATCATTCGTATCATTCATGAATACAAAACAGTATGATAAACAGTTCTAGAGATGAATTTCAACAAGTTCTATTATAAGAATCCAATATCAAAATCCATAACATAATTCATAATTTGCTAGGATGCACTAAACAGTCACATCCGATCAATATCTCAATCACATGCTTCCAGCATGTATACAATAATAATAACAATTGTTGTGATTTCAGTGTCATTTGTAGGACTCACAAAGATAGATAAACCTTTTGAGATGATTCTCAACCAATTGCTATACCACCATGCGGCTTAGGAGCAATGCTACTAATGATATTCAAGTCCCATGCAACGCAGCTTAGACAAGAGCCGTAGTCACTGACTTATTGCACACGTACCCATCAGAGTTGGTATGTACCACTAGCATGCAGCACTAGAATCAATACATGGAGATAGTCACTTATCCACATGTACAGGGAATCACCAACGGCTCACCGGGGTGTCCCTCCAGACATAGGACCTTCCCAGACAAACTAACTTGAAGCGCGTCGCATATAGGAGTAACTCAACCCAAATGACATATCCCTCAGCTATCTAGCAACAACTATGGATCCATAACCAGCTATGCCCACTAGACTTCAAAATTCCCTAAAATATAATATTTCTATAAGGATTGGTGCCTAGCGACATATAAAGGTTAAATATGTCAATTACTTCAATATTCGGGTCATCTGAGTTCTGAATTCTCTTTATGAAGTTTTCTAGTTTATAGTGTAGTTTAAAAGATGTTCTAGTAATTAAATACTAGTTAGGTTTTCCAAAAACTAGGTTTCTCCATTTCTTTCAAAGTTTGGCAACTAATGTCCTAAATATCTTCCTAATTTATTTTTCTGTAAAACAGGGAATTAGATAATTTATTTTAGTCTTAAAACATCTTATTTAATCATTAAAATTGTCTAAAAATAGTTTGGAATTGAATCAGGGTTTGAAATTTTGAAAATCTGCAAAATTTGAACAGAGCGCCTAGGATCGCCCCGGCGGTCTGTGGTCGGCGGTAGTTCAAAATCGAACACCGACGGTACGTCTTCCAGCGGTCTAATATTTTTAACTAGCACCGAGGATCGCCGAGTACAGTCGAGGTCGGCGATCATCCAAAATCGAACAGAAACACTTCCAAAACGTGATTTTTCCTATTCTAAGCAATCCCATAATACTTATAATGATTATATCATGCATCATACATATATCTACATCATAAAAACATGGTTTGAAGATTAAACAAACGTTAAATACAAAAACGAGTGTAAACGGTGTCACCTACCTCTTAAACGTGCGTGCTTCTCCTTCTTCCCCAACCAACTACACTCACAGACGTGATATAACCCCCGGACGACGAAAAACTCCAAAAACCAGACCTTTCTTCCTCCTTCTTCTCCCTCAGTCGTTCGGTCGTTTGTCGCTTGCGGCTGTTGACGAATACAAGCGAGAATACACGAATACGTTTTAGGTTATTTTAATTGATATATATACCCCCTGATCCCATGTATCTCACATATAACTTCCCTATACACACTGCCCAATCAGAATACATACCTCGATATCTCATGATCGGACGGTCAGATCTGCGTCTAATTCTGGATCTCCACTAATTAGATCATCCCCTACAATAATAAAATATTTCCATCAATTATAACTCTCAATAATATTATTTATTAATTTAATTTATTATTTAAGGAAAATTCGGGGTTTTACATAATGTTTATGTTTCCATAACAATGCAAGGATCCTTTTCAAGCCGTGCACCAAATCCAAGTGAGCATTTCATCTTTATGCAAAATGAGAATAAGGTTGAAGTTGTAGCCTGTAACGCCCCAGATCCGAGTTCCGTAATGAAACCGTAACTCGAGTCCAGGGTGTTATTTAATCCACAAGATCTATATATCAGAGTGAAGGAGAACATGAATAAAACAATAATCTACAAAATCAAAGTCAACTACATTCCCAAACACAATTATAAAATACCATAACTCAAGCCTAACTCACATGATCCAAGTATCTACTCTCAAAGATCTAAAAACAAAACAAAACCGAATGAGCTACGAATATCCCAGAAAGTATCACATGCATGCTCAAATACATTTTATTCAGTTCTAAAACATGAATCAATTATAAAACATATAATAGTGACGATAACACGGATAATCCGAATAATCCAGAAATCAATATGAGATAAACCCATATAATCCATCATGTCAATCAAATTAGTAGTATCAATCAGAAATTAATAAGTCACAACAGGACTCATGAAATAAGACTGTCTTTAACTAGGGTAATATCAACGTTCACTATGCCACCTTCCGGCTTATATGCAAAGCTGAGTACACGATTATCGTCATTGCAGGAGAACCCAACCACTACAGCGAAAGGTTGGCATGTATTATCCAGTCATAGTCTGAGTACACGATAAAATGAAGGAAAGCCACAGCCCACCAGTACAAAGAAGGCCTCATTGAGTACATGATGGAAATACGTGCGTGAACAAAGAATTACAATTAGCAAAGTACAATCATTTTCACTATCTAGCTCCTAAATGGACCCATATCGAGCTATGCCCACTAGGCTCTAAAACAAAATCAAACAAGATATCCAATAAGCAAAACTCATCTCAATCACAGTCATATCATCCTGAGTACATGGGGCATCTCTAAATACACAGAGGTATCAATATCCCAAGTACATGGGGGCATCCCGAGTACACAGAGGTATAGCATCTACCCAAGTACATGGGCATCTCAATCCATCTCCCCAAGTACATGGAGGAAAACAAAACCAGAAATCAAATGCTAATCTTAGATATCATATAAATCTCAAATCTCTGGAAATAGTTCACAATAATTGAAAACAATGCAAGTTTTCTAATCAAAACCAAATCGAACCAAAGCAATACAAAATGGAGCCCAAAATCACTATTCTCTTAAATCTAACCAGAATATTATTCTCATGGGTTATATACTTTAAACATGAATAAGTATGATGGTCACATGAGTAAGAATCTTTAGAATCATTACAAGTTAGTGTGAAACCATAAAATCCACTTTTAACTGTAAAATAAGCCAATTTGGTGGAGATAGGCGGCCAAATATTTAGTATAAGCTCATATTTATAATTGGCATTTGGAAACACCTTAAAGGTCTCAGAAAGATGTTCTAAGTGGTGGAATCAAAATAAACTCATTCTATAATGATTTAGAACCAAAAGTCTCTCAAGTACCTAGTTTAATAGAATGTGCCCAAATTCTTTATTAAATTGAATTTTAAAATAATTCCTGTGCAAACACTTTCTAAATATATAAATCTTATTTGTACATAAGTTGGATTTGATTAAAAACTAATCCGTAGTTGAAATCACTTCAAATTCCTCAAAATAGGGTTTTCTGTGTTGGGCGCTTGACATGGCGCTTGAGCGTCCATGGAGGCGCTGAAGAGATTCAAATTTGGAAAAGGGACGCCTGACATAGCGCTTGAGCATCCTCTTGGGCGCTTGGCTTGTCTAGAAAATTTAACTTTCAGGTTCTAAGATTTTTAATAAAACACAATCTTGGAGAAATTCTCTATAAATCTCCCGTTATGCTTTCTTTGTGATAATATGCACCTCAAACTCTTATAATCAGAGTAACTTCAAGCTTTATCCCATAAAGGTAATGTTTCCAAAATTTCAATGTAAACATTATGGCTACCAACACTAAATCCTGACAGAGGAAATTCTTCTCGTGCAATCTCATTTTTTATCTTCTAAATCAACTACGCTTCCACTACAAATTCATCAATTTCCAAATCACCAATCCATCCTTAATAAATTTAATCACTTATAATTTCTTATTCTCAATATCCATACTCACTAATAAAGTACAAAATAACTCAAAAGAGAACATCATGACTTGCTACCACCAATCATTTCCATATATATGCACCTATATGAAAGATAGGGAAGAAATCATGCAAATCCCTTTCTAGTTTAAATTAAACAAAATAACACATACACACATTTCCTCATATACATATAAGTTTTACATTATATACCCCATTTGTATAAAGCTTAATACTCAAGTATGTGTTCAACATTGGCCGATGCCTTACACTACTGAAGTATGGTTATATACATCTGGCTCATCATCCAGTTAAGCACACAATACCTTGCATGCTTAATCAATCATCACCAATTTCCTACTTCAATTATGAGCATCCAACAACTAAAATTATATCAGAAACCCCAAATATTCATCTTACTGTTCATCTCAAAATTAACTACTTCTCATAATCCTCAATTACCTTCTGAATTGAACTAAATAACTTTTCCCTAATCATACAATATTAATAAAAAATTATACACCACAATTAACAAACCATATCACAATAGCTAAATATATCATAAAGGAACAAGTAGCTACCTTCAATAGTAAAGACTGCTGTTAATTTTGTAGAAGGAATACTTTCAAACTAGATTTGCTACTTAAGAGTGCTATCTAACCAGCACACAACCCCCAATGTCATCCTAGGGTTTCCTCTTCCTAAGTCATGTTTCCTTTCAAAACTCTGATATTTCTCTGATACCATCTTTGTAAGACCCTAAATCCGGGTTAACTAATAAAACCGTAACACATATCCGAAGTGTTATTTAATCCACAAGATCTATATATCATAGTGAAAGAAAACATGAAATGAATATATAACATAGAATCAGAATCAACTAAAAGCCCAAACTCAATATAGAATACCATATCTCTAATCTGAGCTCACATGATTCCAAACATATACCCTTCGATGTCGTCATCTCCAAGATTTAAAATCAAAACAAAACCGAAATAAAATATATATATATATATATATCCCAGCAAGTAGCACATGCATGTTCAAATAAATTTTCATAGTTATAAAACATGGATTAATTATAAAACATACAGCAGTGACGATAACACTGATAATCCGAATAATCCAACAATAATCCAGCGATCAAATATGATATAAACCAGTGTACTCCACCATGTAAATCAAATCAGTAGTATCGATATCAAATCACGTGAATAACCATAAAACCAAATATAATCTACTAACAGCGTGTAGATGAAACCAATTATCCAAAAACAACCCAATAGATATAACTCAAATCGAACGAGTGTCAACATAGGTAATAGCCATATCATAGCCAAGCCCATACCTCCATGTGTATATCTGACCTACTCAGGATTTTGGATACTGAAATGACGGCCTACTCAGGGTTTCGTCATCCAATACTGGCCTACTTCGGGTTTCAGCATTAACAACACCGGACTACTAAGAGTTTCAGTTCTGCTCCACACTAGCTGTGGAAATACAAATATCAATAAAACCAAATACGGTAATAAACAAGTACCGATAAACCAACTATTAAATCAAACCATATTGTTGTATCTCATGTCAAATCAAATATCAACATAGGCCAATGTCATGTAGTTCACTTTAATTGAGTAATTAACATGCCGTAGCCAAATCCACACCTCCATGTACACAATCCGACCTACTTACGGTTTCAAATTCTGTAATGACGGCCTACTTAGGGTTTCGTCATCCAATGATGGCCTACTCTGGGTTTCGGCATTGACAACACCAGCTTACTCAAGGTTTCGGTGTTGCTCTACATTGGTCGTGGCAACACTCATGGCCATGCAATTCATCAATGAAGTCAACACATTACATTACTAAGCTTAAGTAATGGATCCAAGATAAGCTAGACCAAAATAGCTTAAAACAAAACCAACATGTAAACTTATGTGCTCAACATATAATCATGCGCCAATCATGACCAAATCCACTCCATCATGGAGGATCTCAAATACTTGCCCTCAAGGCGAATATCAATAACCAAAACAGTATTTATATCAACTCAATCATGACATAAAACAAATAAACCAAATCTGTAGAAATAACTCACAATATACCCAATCCAATGCAAGTTTTCAATCAAAGCCATATCGAACCAAAATAGTACAAAATAGATCTCAAAACACCAATTTCTCAAATCTGACCAGAATTGTGTTCTCAGAGGTTCATTTACTTGAAACATGAATAAGTATGAGAATTACATGAGTAGAAATCCTTACAAGTTATTGTGAAACCATAAAATCCACTGTTAACCCCAAAATAAACTAATTTGGTTGAATAGGTGGCCAAATATTTTGTGAAGTCTTAATTTTGTAATTTGCCTTTGAAAACACCTTAGAAAGGATCTCAGAAAGATGTTTCAAGTGGTAGAATCAAAATAAACTCATTCTATAATAATTTGAAACCAAAAGTCTCTCAAAAACCTAGTAGTAGAATGTGCCCAAACTCTTGGTAAAATTGAATTTTGAGATAATTCTAGTGCAAACATTTTCAAAATACCTAAATCTTATTTGTACATAGGTTGGATTTGATTAAAAACCAATCCGTAATTGAAATCACCTCAAATTGGAAAAATAGGAAATTATGTGTTAGGCACTCGAGCGTCCTCTGCTATGTGTGTGAATTGAAATGGATGCTTGGTTCAGCGCTCAAGAGCAATTCCAAGCGTTTGGCCAAATTATAGATCGTGAACAGTTTCTGAAAATTCTTTGAGATTTCATAATTTAGACTTTCAAATCATGATTCAATTGTTCTAAAATACTATAATTGCCATCTAAATCACTAAATAAACATTACTAATCAAATTAATAAACATTTCATCAAAATTTAAGATCGAATCTAGAGATTTCAACACTTGCATCTCAAATGCATGAAATTCACGATCAATGTATCAAATTCGATTCTCACACGATTAATCCCAAAATTCAAGTATGAATCAATTTGTAAATGTGCTACTTACCTGATTGACGCTCGAATCCAGTTCCTAATAGATTTGAGTTTCCGGATCTCTTTTCTCTCAACTGATCCTTCACTCAGCCGATCTCTAGAATTCTCTGATGCATTCTATAGATTAAAGAGTTTGAAACTAAATCTCACCTGAGTCTCTTGATCCGCACAAAAACTTCAGATTTCAATACTAATCTCAGCTCACTTCAACTCGCAAAATCTGAATTATCCTTCAACTTGTTTCAAATTCCATCGGCCATTTGAGGAAGTCTTCCTTTCTTCCCTGATCTTCTCAATCTCTCCAAACCCTAGTTTCAAGTCTCCTATTATTCTCTTAGATTTCCTCCAAAGACTTCCAAATTCCAACAACCTAACAAATCTCATAGACCAATTTGACCACTTATATAGTTTAGCTCTTTCCGCCTAAATCAACTTAAAACTCCTTACGATTTGCTGTATGCTCCACCACAAAAGCACTCTACAATAACACTATATCCATAGCCATGATATGGTGTAAGGCCCCTCCTGGAAAATTTCATGATCAACCATTTAAGCTTTAATTAATTAAATTATCTTAAAACTAATATCCACCATTGATTTCCATCGTAACTTCCCAATTTAAATTCTCCTTCAATTCTCCCTACAATGATTAGCCACATGATTGTTTATTTAATTAATAAAATCAAAATTTAATTGCAAATTAAATTTCAAGATTTTACAACAGCCATAGCCCTTGGTCTCGGCCAAACCATCTACTCCTACAAGCATGCTTCTTTTTGAGCTTTGATTTCGGGGCTCCGAAAGTGTGGCCTTTATTTGCTTTTATTTCTTATTTATTTAATCTTTGAGTGAAGTGAGTTAGAATGGGTTTTCTATGGACCATCCTGTGGACCCACAAAGGCCTAGATCATGGTGGAGAACGTAATTACGCTACTTTAATTCATTTTAATGCCAAAAGAATGGGGAGCAGGGCTAGGGACCTTGCTCCTCCATCATAAATCGATAACAAAGGAATCTAAGGCGTTGAGGTAAGTTGATCTACAAATTTCAAGTCGTTTGTAGAACCCTATCTAAGGAAGTCATGCCTAAAACTATCCTTGTGAATTCTGGGTGCATGAGATGATTTAGAATAATGATTTTGTGATGAACATCTGTGAAAAACATGATTTATATTGAGTTTTACTAATTGATCACATGCTTACGTGAAAATCTAGAAATTTTGCATGAAAAGGTGAAATTCTGATTCTATTGTTTAAACATTATTTTTATTCATAGGTTTTGCTTCTAACATATCTAGAAACATGCTACTAGGTTGATTTGAAGGATTGGTTGTGTGTTTGATTGAAATCATGAAAGTTGAATATGCAAACGAAACTTAGAACTTTAGGATTTCAATGGGGAGATGGTCAAATCTTGATCCGGGTGAAATTAATGTATTTGGATAGTTAGGAAATCATTACTTGATGCTTAGAAACTTGCTAGAATCATTGAAATCGGAGAAAATAAGATTGGATATATCAAATTCTTGAAATCTAGAAATTATGAGTAGGCGCTCGATGTAGGGCTCGAGCCCCAGGTAAGGCGCCCTACTGGTAGAGGTGGCAATGGGTCAGGTCGGCCTCCAGCGGGTTATTAACAAGTCTGTGCGCACGTGATCTCTCACAGGCGAGGCGCATGCAAGGATGTGTGCCTCGGGATAATCGGAGTCGCCACTACCTAAGAGGTGCAGGCAGACACGATGGTGCCTAACCGGGTCTAATTTTACTAGTCTGCGGCTTTTTAAAGACTCGGGTAAGTTCTCAATTACGTCCAGGGAAGTTCGAAGACACCCTGGCCCGCCCCGTCGGTCTGACGAGTCCCTCGGGTCTCCCTGGTTTTAGTCAACTTAGTCTCACCCAATTCTTGATCCAGCATGTATTTTTATTTGGTCTGAGTGGGGACCACTTGAAGGTGTAGGTCCCCTTTATTTTAATTAATTTTATCTTTTTATCCTTTTTGGTGAAGTGGGTCGGATATGGGCCCGTTGGAAGGCCCATTGGAATGCCAAATTGGGCTTCAATAAAGCCCAAGGCCCATTAGGGTTATTGGGTAACCCTATTGTTGGATTGGGTAGTTTTGTTTTGGGTTAATTAAGCATGCAAATTAATTAAGTGGGTTAAGGATTTTAAGGTCCATTGGGCTTGGGATCGGCCTATGGGCAATTATCCAAATGGCCTTAGGCCTATTATTGAAATGGGCCTTGGTTTGGGCCGGACTAGATGTGGGCCCCGTTGGAAGGCCCACAATGCCTTGGTGGGCCCAAGTCGCACAATTAGGGCTTGGGGTTAACCCAAAAGCCCATTTGGTTCAAATTAATTAAGATTGAGTCGAACCGGGCGGATCCGGGTTAAATAAAACGAGTTTAAAGGGTTTATTGGGCCTGTCCACATATCCTGTGTGGGCAAGGCATCCGCACATACAGTGCGGACGGCTTGATCCGCACTTATATGCGGATTTGGCCCGGAAACCCAAAATGGCCAAAACTGGCCTGGGAACTTGTTCGCCCATCCTCCAAGGGCCTGTGCGAACATCTGTGGGTCTCAGAGCAGACCCGCAATGGCTTGGAGTTCCATCTTTTGGCCAAAACGCGCGCTTTCTCACCGGTTTCTCAAACAAGGAAGAGAGGAGAGCTTGGAGCTTTCCACACTCCTTGAGACAAATGTATGGAGTCTTCAGTGGGGATTCTAGACATCCCCACTCTTGGTGTTGCTGGAGAACCTCTCTCCCTCATGAGAAAAAGGAAATAGAGCCTGACTGGCTTCGGCCTCACTCCATTCGATCATACCATCATACATCCATTCAAATCACTTCATGAATCAACACATGAAACTATTAACAACGATAAATATGGATGAAGGTGGTTTGTGAGGTGTGTGCAAATAGTGAGTGTGTGAGGGAATCATGTGCATGAACAAGAAATGGAAACATGCTATGATGCTTATTACTATTCTCATTGGATAAAAGAAAGGATAACAAAAGTTGGCCCTAAACATGCCGTCTAAAGTGCAATATATGGAGGTATGCATGTGTGAAAGTGACATCCATACATGTACTTTAAGAATGGCTAAAAACAGAAGATGGAAAATAGAGTGATCGTGTGTGACTGTATCCTATACTCTACCTTGTGAAACTATCAAAATATGTATGAGATACACCAAATGAACATGCATGTTAGGAGATAATAATCAACATATATAAAATGAAGGGCAAGAGGGAGAGAAGGTTAGGGGTACAACGGATATTAGAAGGAGGACATATCTCCCTTTAAATAGAATAAATTGGTAAAGAAAAATGAGATCCAAGTTTGCTTAAATGACACCTTTCACTTTTTAAAAGAGCTCTCCTCCCAATCTTCGAATGGGTCTCCCCCTTACCATGGGGACTCCGTTGTCATGCAAAAGAATAGGCGGTGAGAATCAAGACAGTAGAAAGCAGGTTCAAAAATAGCAAAAGAGAAAGGGATGCAATTAAAAAGAATTTATTTCAAGATATGTTGAACAAAATACCGTAAATATTCTCACCTTGCTATTACCTTGGTTCTTGGAATTGTGATGACCCTCCGAGTGACGTAGATAGCAGCTTAAAGAGCTCCAAAGGTCCCTTTCTTACACACTTGATGTTGATGGGGAAGAAAGCAATGGAAAGGAGGGTATAGGAGGGTATTTTGGTAATTAGATGGGGCTTAGGTGAGTGGGGAGAAGTGGAGGGGGGTTTTCTGGTCGCAGAGAGATAGAATAACGACAAGGAGGAAGAGACCCCCTAAACAATGGGGCTAGGCCCCTATTTATAGACAAAATCTCCCGGAACCGCACTTATAGTGCAGATTGGTCTGATCCGCATTATAAGTGCTGATGGCCGCCCATGTGCGCAAATCCGCGCAAATCGGACAGCTGGTGATAGCTGTCTAATCAGATAAGATGGGACCGCACTTATAGTGCGGTCCAGATGAATCCGCACTATAAGTGCAGTTCACACGTTTTTAAAATGTTGGATTTCAAACCATTCTTAACTTTGATTAATTCTCCAATTCTTATCCGTTTTAAACGAATTTAATATTCGATTTTTCATTTATTTTAATTATAAAAAATGAGATATTTTAAGAAAAAATATTATTTTATTAAAGATTTTTATTTATTTCTCCTTTTCTGCTTCTTTTGCCACGTGGGCAGCTTTTTCTGAAACTTTGACTTGCCATAACTTTTTCACCCGATGTCCAATTTTAGCAAACTCATTGGCATTGGAATCAGGTCGAGATTCCCCATCCAATGAGCTAAAGTTTGACGGCAAATTCAGATTTTTAGCAGAAGTGCAAAACTACATCCTGGAATCCAATTTTGCTCATATCTTCTTCTCCGGGACCCCGATTCCAGCAGACTCAGTTGCGTCGAAATCATGTCGGGATGCTCTATATGCCAGGATCAAGTTGGGCAGCTGAATTGGGCTCGAGCAAAAAGGCAATTTCTGCTCTCCCCAGATTTGACAAGCTCATAACTTCTTCATCTAGACTCTGATTTGAGCAAACTCAATTGCATTAGAATCATGTCAAAATTTCCTTTTCAAAGGGAAGAAGTATGGTGATCAATTTGCACCGGATCAAAAAGTCAACTTTTTGGGCCCCTCAGGGTTTGACTTTTCCAATTAAGGTTTCATTTTTTTCATTTTTGAGAGTGCAAAAATGAGGTGCTGACAGGGTCAATGGCTAAATGGGTTGTGTCGGGTTCAACCCATTTACTGACAGGTTGAGAAATCATTAACCCTAACCCAACCCGCTAATAAACAGGTTGAACCCAACCCAACCGGTTTCTTTTTAAAATTAATTAATTTTTAATTCTATTCTAATTTTAAATATGCTTATATAAAACTTTATTTAACATATCAAAATTTTAATTAATACTATGAAAACATTTAATAAACATGATTTCTTTCAAGAAAAGGGCAAAGAAGTTTAAATTATTTAAAGTCAATTAAATGGATCTTAAAAAAATTACAATATTTTGTCTCAAATGCATTGTATTAAAAATATAACTTGTGATATCTATTATGCAACTATATACTCATATTACCTAGATATTTCATAATCAATAAGCAACTTATATAGATATGGCAATTTTATTAATTCTTAAAATTAATAAAATTGTCACGACCCGGAACCAGGTCTACCCCTCCAAGGCACAACCCGTCCCAGACCATGGCAAGTGGGCCATTACTCTTAACAAAATACGAGGGATTTAAAACTTTTCTTAATGAGTGCAAGTGCAACAGTTTATACATGTGCATATTAGAAGTGTTCATATATATATTTTAGAGGAAACAAGACACGAGAGTTTAATTACAAAATATAGGGTGACTAAACACTCCTCTCAGCTAGAAGGGTTTACAATTCAAAACTACACATGCATTACAAAATAAATAACAGCCTAAGGCCTATAGAAATCCTCCTCTCTATACCCTATAGCTTTCTCCTTGCCTCTATCCCCAGCCCGGTCCTTCACACCGGATGTCGATGGATCTGAAAAATAAGATAGAAAGCAACTATGAGATGAATGTCTCAGTAAGCAACACATGTATGATTCGGTGAAAACACAGTTTATGCAAATATCTCTTGATAAACCATGACATGCGGGTAGTTCGAATACTACAAAATCCATGGCATCTTATGTGTCATACAATAGTGCATACATGTGCTTCAGTGTACAAATAATCCATTTAATAGCAATCATGTATTCACTATTATCACTTGTTATCTAGGATGTTTATATATACTACATATGGCCCCATCTAGCTTCACCAATTCCACGTGGTGGCTAGGCATCTACGCCGATTCCCCTTGACGTAGGCATCCATACACCGATTCCCCTTGACGTACAGGCATCCACTGCCGATTCCCCGTAGCAAGTGGGCATCGGCCACCAATGATGCTGGTGCCGGGATAATATCACAATACAGAACAATATAGTAACAAGAACCACTGGCCATGGCATATATATACAAACATTCCCATTTAAGACTATGGATCCATACCTTAAGGTTCATTATGCGGATGTGTTCATTTAACAATTTCATAACACATCAAATATATCCAAACTTGAGTGGAGGATGCTAGTTCTCTATCTCAAAGTTGGGACCACTACCCCAACTGAGATGAACCTCTCAACAACCCACCAAGACTTACTGGTCAATTACTCATGATCAATACCTCATGCACTCTTGCATGGAAAATACTCAAGGGTAGCCCATGGCCTTACCCGAGTCAATCTTGGGCCACTGCCCTCTGCTCAATACATCTCAATGCCATTGGGGCCACTGCCCTCTTTTCAGTGTCAATACAACGGGCCACTGCCCTCTCATTATGATTAATGATCATGGGCCACTGCCCTTTCATCTCATGTTACAAGTGACGGGCCGAAGCCCTTGAAGTGGTGCAAATGTAATATGGGGCCAATGCCCTCGTTATCGTGCAACTCATGTTAAGTGTAATACGGGCCCAATGCCCTTCATACTACATGTAAAATACTAGGCCGAAGCCCATCTGGTCATGAGTGGTGTACTCACATTGATGGTTAATGGTAAAGGTTTGGTTTTCTAAAAATTCTACGTTTCATGACTCAAATTGGGCAACCTATGCCTCAACTCTTTTAATACTTGTACATCTCGGTTTTGGCTCTCAACTCTTACTTCTAAAGGTTATTTGGGAGGTGTTTGAAGTGGTGAAATCAAGGTATCTTATTTCTATAGTATTCTGGGACAAAAACTCCTTCTAAGACCTTCTTGGGCAAAACGTACCCAAAATCTTGGTTATTTGAAATTTTGAGTTACTTCCAGTTGGAACACCTCCTAGACACCTAACTCTCACTTATACATATGTTGGATTTGAATAAAAACAAATGGTAGTTCAATCTAGGCTAAAAGTGCAAATTATGGAAATTCTGGTAAGGGCGCTCGATGGGTCGCTCGAGCCTGCTTCGAGCAGCCAAATATTTGCTCTCGGGTTCTTCTGTTAAGACACTCGCTAGAATAGTCACTCGAGCGTCGCTCGAGCGGCCATGCCTTAAAACTCTACCTGAACTACCTAAAACCACCGCCTGATGCCGCGCTCGAGCGACTGCTCAGGCGGCCTGGGTTTTTTTGACAGTTCGTGAAATCCGAACTTTTTGGGATTTTGGTTTTTTCTCAAATCTCACTTGTTCTGGGTGTTTTTGGGCTCGAAATCACTCCTAGCATGTGTAGAAATCTACTACTAACAAAGCCCCTCAAAGAAATCCCTCCCATTGGGCCTAGGATTTGTTTTCACATCTCAACCCTAAAAATCATCTAACATGCGATTTTTGGCCAAAAATGGGAAAACAAGTTTGGGGTGGTGTTGCTTACCTCTTGCAAAATCTTAAGCAAGTTGTATAGCTCCTATTGCAAGCCATGAACAGCTCCTTGCTTGCTTGGATGCTCGTTCCTCCAATCTCCAAGCTTCAAACCCAAACGAAAAATCACTTTTCTTGGGGGTTTCTTCTTTCTATTCTTGCAAGTAACTTCTTCCAATGAGTTTAGAAACGAATGGGGATGAAAATGGGGGAGAATATGAAGAGAAGAAGATGAAGAAATGAGTGTGGGAGAAGTAGAAGAGAAGAAAAGGGTTTGGGCAAAGGGTTGATCGTATGGCTTCTCCTTTGGGGTTTCTCTCCACTTAAGTGATTTCCACAAGACTCCATATTTACAAGTTTGCCACTCCTCCTCCTTATTTGCACATAACACCAACACTTAGCATATTGTCTTACTTAGGGAAGCTCATTAACCAAATAGAAGTTGCTCACCTCAATAGGCACTGCCTAGCTGGGACTTAGCCACTCTGACTGGCTTTACTTAAACTTCTCCAGCTTCACCTACGCATAAAAGAGGATATGCTAGGGATATTGGAACGGGGTTACTCCACACATAAAAGAGGATATGCTAGAGAAGCTGGAGAAGCTTCTCCAGCTTCTCCAGCTTCTCCAGCTTTACTTAAGCATCCCTAGTTAGGGTATGCTAGGGATATTGGAACGGGGTTTCACAAAAATTATGTAAGTGATAAAAATAATTTAATAATTAACATCCCAAGCTATAAACTAATGTACTTAATTAGCTAATAACATAACAAAATATAATATAAACAGGATATAAAAGAGAAAAATAAGGAAAAAATAAACTTTAAATTTAAATGGGTACCAAATGGGTTGAAAGGTTGTGTTCAGGTTGACGCTTTTTATATGGGTTGAGAAAAGCTAAACCCAAACCCAAACCCAACCCAATAAGTAAACGGGTCAACTTGAACCCATTTAATCATGGTTGGCTTGGCTTCGGGTGGTTTGACGGGTTAGTTCAGAAATTTCCACCTCTACCTATTGGTTTAAGCGAGCGCCCAACGCGCTTAAGCGCCAAATCAGCCGCCTCACCTGTGCTTTTTATTTTAATTTAATAACCCAAGAGTGATATTTTGGGTGTAAGCTAAGCACCCGATCCAACGCCCGAGCGCTAGATGGAGCACTGGTTAAATTGGTTGAATGCCCAAAACCCGACTTGAGCACCAAATCAAGCGATCGTTTCTGGGTTTGGACAGGATCGAACACCCGAAAGGAGACTCGAAAGGTTCAAACAAGTGATCATGTGTAAAATTGAGTTAAGCTGGGCACCCGAGAGAGAGCTCGAGTGCCAGGTCGAGCGACCAGCCCAGATTTGTAATTTTCATATTTTTTGGATGATTTGTGCAATTTTATTGATATTTATGTCTTGATACATGTTTAAATACATGATTATGGGCTTTTTTTTTCTTTTTTCTTTTTTTTAAGAAAACCCACTAAGGCAGGAATAACCTTAGTGGCACTCCAACGGAAGGAGGAGGGTTGAGGCAAACCCTGACCTGTATATTAATATCAAGAACCAGAATTACACCAACTAGGGGGGACTTCTAACCTTACCCTTACAAGAATCCAAAAAACCAAAGAACAATAGCAAGGGGGGGGGGGGGGGGGGGGGGGGGGTGGGGGGGCGGGACATCAAACCTTACCCCTGAAAAGAACCAAAACCAAAGAAACACACGCGAGGGGGGGACAAAAAACCTTACCCCTGCAAAGACCGACAAAACTAGTTCCTAATAACATACAAACTAGTACGGTCATGAAATAAACAAATTTTAACACTAGAAGATAAGTCATCCAAAGAGCCATAAGATCTCTTATTAGCATGAACACAACCTTCATTTTCAAGAGCATCCGCAACCGAATTTCCTTCTCTGTAGATATGATGTGATTATGGGCTTCTAGATTGATTCTTAATCATTGATACTTATTAAATCAAAAATTGACATGTTTATTGGAATTATTGTCATGGCTGTTGGTGAAGACCATGTGTGAATCCAAGATTGAGTTGCATTGAGCATTATATATGAGTAATTGTTGTTCATGCATAAGTCTAGCATGCTTTTGACACTGATTTTGGAACGAGTGAGGTGTAAGGGTCTACCAGTAGTCACCAATAGTCCTTGTTCATATTATATGATATCCTTACATGTCGTAGTGAGGACTTTTCCCGGGAGTCCAATACCTAACTTGTAAGATGTGGCTACCAAGTGATGTAAAACCTTAAAGGGTATATCTCTATGAGGCATCAATAGGTTGAGACCATGTTGTTTAGAGCCGGACTTCACAAAGATGTTGTGGGCATCTTGGGATTAGGTCTCCATTCCGTAAATAGTGGCTCTACATGGTGCTCTGATCGATTGAAAGCCTGTAGAACTACAATGTACACGTGGAATACTTCAGATTTCCCCGTGTAGTGTCTATAAGTTGGGATGTGTGTTGGATCGGAAATATCTAAACAGTTTAACAAACACAAGCAATTGTAGGGAGGCGGGGGGATTGATCCTTATTGTGTGCACGTGATTTCGTACGAGCGAGGCGCACGTGAGAGTGCGTGCCTCGGGAATTTAAGAGTCGCCACTGCCTGATGTTGTGTAGGCATACACCAAGGTGCCTATTCAGGTCTAATTTGATTGGTCTGCGGCTTTTTAGAGATTCGAAGTAAGTTCTCGGTTACGTCCGGGGAAGTCCGAAGACACCCCGGCCCGCCCCATCGGTTTGACGGGTCCTTCGGGTCTTCCTGGTTCGAGTCAACTCTGTCTCACCCAATTCCTAATCCAGCATGCACACTTTATTGGGTCTGAATGGGGACCACTGAAGGTGTAGGTCCCCTTTATTTTAATTGATTTTATCTTTTTATTCATGAAGTGAAGTGTGTCGGATGTGGGCCCCGTTGGAAGGCCTACTGATTACCAAGTTGGGCCTGCGTTAGGCTCAATTCCCATATAGGGTTACATTGAATAACCCTTATTGGATTTAGGCTCAATTCCCATGTAGGGTTACATTAAATAACCCTTATTGGATTTGGTTATTTGATTTTGGGTCACTTAAATATTTACAAAAATTAGTTGGCTAAAGCTTTTAAGGCCCATTGGGCTTGGATTTTTAGGCCGGACTAAATGTGGGCCCCGTTGGAAGGCCACCATGCCTTATTGGGCTCCAGATGGGCCCAAGTCTCAAATTAGGCTTGGGTTGACCCAAAAGCCCAAAATGGTTCAAGTTAGCCGAAATCAGGTCGGGTTAGATGGATCCAGGTCAATAAAATGGATCTTTCAGGGTTTTACAAGTCTGTCCGCACTATGTATGTGGGCCGAGCCCGAAAATCCAGAAAAGGCCGAATTGGCCATGGGAACCTGCTCGTCCTTCTCCTAGGGATTTGTGTGAATCGCTGTGGGTATCATGGCAAACCCACAGTGGCTTTAAAAGCTGCAAGCTGGCCCGAGAGGCCTCTGACCATACCATCAATCAACCATTCACTTGAAGATGCATGCAATGACAATGAACAAGCACATGATCCATATAAAACAACAGTGATTGTGTGTTAAGAGAGTGCTTTAAAACTCACAAGAGAGCATGGACAAAGGATGCATACTACTTATTATAACTTGGATGCATATGATAATGACATGTAAAATAAACTTAATGTGCTGTACCAGTGACCATCTCTTGATATTCGTGATAGTGCGAGCCTGTAGCAAAACAAAACTTTTAAACTAATGCCCTAAATATCATGCATGAATGTGTGTATGGTATTTATTTACAACCTAGATCCTACCAAAGTAGAGAATAAAGTGAGAATAAAAGTATGTGTTAGTATGCACATGTATCCATGATGACATGATGAAAAAGTATATGAGGAAAGATAGCAAATATCATTATGAAGGAAAGGAAAGAGGGGGATCTTATGGGGTACAGCAGATTATGAGACCAGGGAACAGGCTCCCCTTGAAATGATATACCAATCAATCCATGAAGATGTTTCTTAACTCATACAACAAAGCCTCCATTACCATGACTTGTGATTATCAAAACGAAACCTCTCCTCTCGACTTTCGTATGGGGAATCCCCCTTACCATGGCGACTCTCATAGCATGCTAAAATAGATCACATGGTGAGTAAAAATAAAAAATAAAAGATAAATCCGAAGATAATCAAAAAGAGAGACTTGCTTTAAAGGAACTTCACTTCAATATATAAAAAAACACAACAAATGTTATTACCTTAGTATTATCTTTCTATCTGGACAATTTGTGGTTCTCCGGAAGATGCAGACAACAGTTTGAAAGCCTCTCCTGCTCCAGAAATCAGCTCTTTTTGGTTTTTTGTGTGTAAACAATGGTGAAAAGGAGCAAAAGAGAGATTTGGAACGGTATTTTGGGGATTGAAAAAAGTTTAGATGGATGAGAGAGCGCTCAAGGGGTCACAGGTCGCCAGAGAGGCAGGGTAACAATAGGGATGGAGAGGTCTTCAAATAATGGGGTTGAGCTCCTATTTATAGACAAAAATTCCGAAACTGATCCAAAGTGCGGATTGGCCTAATCCTCACTTAAAGTGCGGATGCGCCGCCCTCATGCACAAATCTCTGTGAATCGAACAGCTGTCCGATCGGATCCGCACTTTAAGTGCGGACGAGGCGTGCCCGCAATTAAAGTGCAGCCACGCATGTTTTTTAAATGTTGGATTTCAAACCACTCCCAATTTGGTTTAATTTTAGATTTTTTCCGATTTTCTTTTCTATTTTTGATTTATTTTAATTATATAAATCAAGATATTTTCAAAAAATTATTATTTTAATCCTGATTTTCATTTGTTTTGTCCTTTTCTGATTTTTCGCCACACGGACAGTTTTTCCAAAACTTTGAATTGCCATAACTTTTTCATATGATATCCGATTTTAGCAAACTTAGTGGCGTCAGAATCAGCTCGAGATTCTTTATCCAGTGAGCTAAAGTTTGGCAGCAAATTTAGATTTTTAGCAGAAAGCAAATTTCTGCTCCCCCTCCGGTTTGACTAGCTCATAACTTCTTCATCCAGACTCCAATTTGAACAACTCAGTTGCGTTGGAGTCGTATCGGAATTTCCTTTTCAATGGGAAGAAGTATGGTAGTCAATTTGCACCAAATTAAAAAGTCAATTTTCTGACCCCTCAGGGTTTGACTTTTCAGTTAAAATTTTATTTTCTGCACTTTTAAGGGGTGCAAAAATGAGGTGCTGACACTTATAATTTTCAACTCTAAGGTACTTCCCGATGCGAAGATGAATATCTCTAGAAGTTATTTACACATTTTTCCACTGCATTCATTATATGCATAATTGATTGAGCATGCTTTAAGGATTTTGGAGTGTTTCTTTCATATAGAGTCCTTAGGAACCCATATACTTGACCACATATAATGATTAGGGGATCTTTCATGTATTTGCATTTATTATTGCTTCTATGTTCTATTTACTAATTCAGCATACTATATTTGTTTCTTTTATTCATATTGTTTATATTTCTAGGGTATATTTCTACAGTTTGAGTTCTTCATGGGACTTGATCTGTAGAGGTGATACCTATTGGGCTATTTGCTCATTCCCTACTATTTTTAGAGGTGTATATGATGCTGCTTTTGAGGAGCAGGAAGATGCTTAGGATATGGACATGATTCGACGTACTTGAACGTCAATGTAACCTACTTAGAGTAGTAATGGATAGGGATTTCATTCTATGTCATGAGTTAGTAGAATAGGGTTTATTTGTACTTCTTTATTATTAAACTATGAGTAGTGGAATTGTTTATTTTAAGATTTCTCTAATATTACATTTATTAATGCAAATTGGATTATTTGTCTTATTTGTGCAAGATCTTGGTATTTCATTTTATTTCCTTTGAATTTTATTGTACGGATGTATTGTACATCGAGCACTTGAGACTTGGAAATTTGCTTGGGTTTTCACATGAAGGGTGTGTGGAATCTAATGTGGAATCTAAAATTACGTCCTAGTATCCCTATTACCTTATTACCCTTGTTATTATTAATTAATTATTATAAATATAGGGATAATATAAGTAAAATTTTCGGGACATGACAACTTGAGTTGGGCATTTCATTTCATGTCTGCCGATATTGCCAGCAGTAGCCAAAAAAAGCTCAAAACATTCCATTTCTTAAAATTTTGAGAATCTATAGATTTGTGTATTTATGGTTTTTGTTAGGTGCTGAAGGGGAATCCATTGTTTTTACTTGTTGATAATAATTGTTCTTATGAGCTTTGGCAGACTAAGTGAGATCTTGTTCTCTCATCAGTTACTAGTGTGCTTATTCAAATAGTGCCCTATTCTTTATTTGTAATATGATTAAAATAGAGGACAAGAAGCTCTTATTCTGTTGTAAATTCTAGAAATCCATGTTAATACTTCGATAATATTATTGTTTACACCCTATATAACCAACGAATAAGAAAAGGGCACGTGGTGCCTATGTGGCTTATTTAGGCCATGGCATCGAAGCACGTAGGCCTTGCACAGTTGGATAGGCCATATCAGCATGCGTACATAACCAAGAATACAGTTCGAGCCACGCAAGCTAATGCGACAAAACAATAAATATCAGAAGATCGTGCCATCGGTCGTTCAAGAATAAACTATTTTTAAGATCGTGGCCGAGCGGTTATCTTTCTGGAACAGAAGACTGAAGACGACCAACCGCCATGAAGATCGTGCAAGAGTAGGACGTTGAGCAACCGTCAAGGATCGGCTATAAAAGGCACGACTTCGAAGAACTCAAGGACACAATCCACTCAACCGCAACCGGTTATTATATTATTTTGATCATCCGTGATTTTTTATCCCCTCTCCTACACTGTAGCCAGAAGGATAAACTAGGACCTCTCTCACTGCTTCCAGTTGCAGTGACATCTTAGACCCCTCTTTACTCCGATTAACACCAGAATCCTGCCACCGGAGAGTAAGTTGAGGCCGCCCCTGACTCGCAGTTCTGTGTTAATAGAATCCCCAGCAGCCGGTCCCGAGACTCGCTCTGATCACACCAGGTGACTTGTGTATTTTCGTGTAAGCAGCAATCCAAGGTGAACCCCCTGAATTGACTTTGCTAGCAGCCGCCCCCTTCCTCCAGCGCTTATACCCGATTACGGCTATAAGACCAGGACAGGCCGATCCTGCGAGTCCTGTCAGTTTTCGTTTTACTTTTTATTTCCTTTTTGAGGATTATTTGTTGTCGCTTTCGGCCCGTCGGCCGACTTTATAATAAAGGATTTGTGTGTCATTAGTTGCTTTCGCTTTCAAACACTTACAAGAACCCAAACGAAGACCGAACCCCTAGTCTTCATAACATCGCCTGACCGATTTTATTACAGGTGACTTGCAGTACGACTGAACTGATCCCGGTTTAGATTCGGAACAGGTGCCCGGGGTCAAGGCTCGACCCGAAATCATTTGTATCAAACGATACTGGCACGCCCGCGTAGAGACACATCATCAACACAGACACGTGTCCACACCGGCCCAATTTCGGAGCAACAATTATAGTTCTATTGATGTACCTTTAGCAAGTATGGAAACCGAGGAAATGCTCATAGATGATGGGCTTTACCCAATTTGTTATTCAGAAATTGTGTTTCATGTAAATTAAAAAAGCAAGAACTTTTCTGGTTTTTTAAAATGTTTTAATCATGATGGAATTCCTTTTTCAATTAATAATAATGAAAGATTCTCTTTTGTCAATATTTGAAGGTAAGTATCTCAGAAGTTCAATTACAATCAAACTTGGTAACCTTTCAGAGCTTCAGTATATATGTGTGACATTGATCATAATTGTCAATTGGGCCAAGATTAGACCCAATTGACAAGTATGGGTCCTCAAGCTTGTGGATCAGCATCTGTATCAGAAATGAAAGGGTAGAGTGAGAATTTTGTGGCACTATGGTGGCAACCACATGCATCATGCATGCCACGTGGCCAAGTGGACAGCCATATTGTCTTTCCCATTTGATCTTTGGGTGACATACTCGTTTGAATTTAAAATAAGGGTTGACGACCCAAACACCCAAAAACAAAATTACTTTTCAACTTTTCAAACTAGAAAAAAAGTAGAAAAAAGTTAAAAAAATTCTACTTTGAAAAATTAAAAAGTAACTTTGAAAAGTTATACCAAATAACCTCTTGGTTGTATCAGTCCCAAGAATGGCTAACACTGGAACATTGGTCTCCAGCAACTCTCAAGAAGGTTTTAGGGCCATCTTTGGTAAGCTCACACTGGCCTAAACCTCACCTTCAGCCACCTACATCCTGTAAAGGTTTGAGACCTTTAGAAGATGAAAGAATTCTCCACAATCCACTGTATCGTGGTGGTGAGATTTACATTATATTTATATAAATGTTTACAACAGCATTATCTACAAACTACGAAAAAAAATCACGCTGTACAAGGAAACTAAATAATACAAGATTGATATGAATCATGCTTTCTGTTTCCAGCACGGTCATCACAGAGTGATGAGCTGGTTTCACTAACATCCCCCGCAAGCAAATCATAGAAGGATCGATGGTGAGCTTGGAACGAAGAAAGGAGAACTGAGAGCGAGATAGACTCTTTGTAAAAATATCTGCAAGCTGAAGATTGGAAGGAATGAATTGAAGCTCAAGCTTGCCAGCAAAAACAAGTTCATGTACAAAGTGGTAATCCAAAGCAGTGTGCTTGGATTGTAGTCTTGTAACACAATTAGAAGCCATGAAAATTGTACTCTTATTGTCACATAGAATAAGGGGAGCTCGAGGTAATGTGACATGAAGATCATGCAAGAGATGAGTCAAGCAAGAAACTTCTACAGCAGTGTTGGCCAAGGCATGATACTCAAATTCCACACTAGAACGGGCAACAGTTGGTTGTTTATTGGCGCACCATGAAATTAAGTTTTGACCAAGGAATACAGCAAAACCAGAAGTGGAGCGACTGGTATTAGGACAACCAGCCCAGTTGGAATCAATGTAAGTTAATAAATCTTTAGACGAGTTCGCAGAGAGAGATAAACCATAAGTTATAGTACCCTTGACATAATGCAATATGCGTTTGATAGCTTGAAAATGATCATCGGTGGGAGAATGCATGTGTTGGCAAATACAGTTGACACTGTGAGAGAGATCTGGTCTAGTGATGGTTAAATATTGGAGAGCACTAACTAGACTTCGAAAGAAGGTAGGATCTGAATATGGAGAACTAGTGGTGGAGACTTGCTGACCAACAACCATAGGAGTAGAGATTGGTTTACAATCCACCATTTGAGCTTTGTTTAAGAGATCAAGAGCGTACTTGGATTGACTTAAAAATAGGCCAGATGACATATGCGATACTTCGATGCCAAGTAGTGAAGATCACTGAGGTCTTTCATGGCAAACTCAATGACAAGTTGGACAATAAAGGAGTGAAGCAATGCTGGATGATTGGTGAAGTGGCTAGCCTGCTGTAATAGCCAAAGACAGAATGAGACGTATGGTGGAGTGCTTGACTACTGGACTGAAAGTCTCATCGAAGTCAAGACCATGCTGTTGTGTGTATCCTTTAGCAACAAGACATGCCTTATAACAGGAAACCTTACCATCAGGGTGGAGCTTGGTACGGAAAACCCATTTGTTGTCAACAACATTCTTCCCATGAGGTCTAGGAACCAAGGTCCAAGTGTGGTTGCGATCTGTAAGACCCCGAAAATTTCCTAATTTTAAAATTAAATAATAATTAATATTTATTTGAGGATTTTATTGATGGAATTAATTTATAATTATAGGTGATCGCATTGATAGCGGAGATCAGGAGTTTGACGCGGATCGGACCATTGGATCGTGATATATCGAGGTAAAAATTTAAAATAAGGTGACTTGTGGTTTGATTAGATAGATATGTAATAGATGGTATGGGTGAGATGCATAGAATCAGGGGTAATATAATAGGGTTTATACCCTAAAATACTAACCGTCTTCTACCCTATTGTATTCTATTTTTGGTTTTGGTATTCAACGGCTGAAGACAAACGAGAAAGAGAGAGATTGAGAGAAGAAGAAGAAGAAGAGGAAGAGCGTGTTGATCTCGGGTTTCTCAGCATCCCAGAAGTATTTTGTGTCTATGAAGAGAGGAAGTCATTGCCAGAAAGAGGAGGAAGAGAGGATCGTTCGAAACAGGTAGGTGACACACTGTTTTATCGTTGATCTTTGTTGTCCTCGTAAATGCATGTTTAATCATAGTGTATATGTATGTTTAGTTAGATTATTGTTGAATATATATGAAGAAATTGCTTGGAGTGGAGAAAATTACAGATTTCAATCTCGGAATAGCCGCAGACGAACGGGCACCTACCTTGATCGCCTAGGCGATCGTAGGCGTTTGTTCATGGAATTTTTCAATGTCTTTGGTCACTCACCCATCGCCTAAACGATGGGGTAGGTGACTGCACTTTTAGGAGGTCGCCTAGGGAGACCTCCTGGACACTCTCCTGAGCGCCCGTTAATACAAAATTTTGCAGAGTTTTAAATAGCTGCCCAGCCTAGTCGCCTAGGCGACAGTGCTGAGCGACCGAAACTAACTTTAGATTTATTTCAAAAATTGAATTCTTAAATAGAAATAAAATGATTCTAACTAGATTTTATCATTTGAATTAGATTATTTGAGATAAATTTAACTATTCAAATAACCTGTTTTCTACATAAACAATTGAGGATTTATTTTAGGTTTGATAATTGCCTAATTTGAAAATAACTTGGGATTTTTGAGATTTTAAACTTGAAACCTATTTGACTGAGACATTCATATAGAAAAACTATTTTCACACATCATGAAATCTGATTTTCACCAAGAGAGACCTTACACCAGAAACCACTTGCTAATTTTAGAATTTTGGGAGAATTAAAGTATCAGAACTCTATATGCCACTAGGCACTGTTACCTTATATGTATATCGAATGAGTCTTGGTGTTGTTAGTGTCTAGTGGGCATAGCTAAATATAGATCCATAGTAGCTAGATAGCGAAGGGGTATGTATTTTAGGTTGATTACTCACATTTGCAATCGCACTTCTTTTGCAAGTTTGTTTGCTCTGGAAGGTTCCATGTCTGTAGGGTCATTTCGAGCCTCGCTGGTGATTCTTGTACATGCGGATCAGCGGTCATCTCCATGTATTGATTCAGGGGCTACATGTTGGTGGTTCATCCCAACTCTGTTGAGTTTCGTGCACAATAAGTCGATGACTACGGCTCTTATCGTAAGAATAAGACTCGGGTTTGAGTGTCATAGTAGCTTCACCCATAAGTCGCGTGGTGGCATAGCATTGAAGAGTGTCTTCTTAAAGACTTATCTGTCTTCACAAGTCCTACATTGACACATGTGTATTTGTATATGATTTATCACGTTGATTGGATTTGGTTACCATGTTTACTACGAATATGACGGAATTGACTTGACTTTAGCTATCATGGAAATATATGTTGGTTTATTCTGGATTACATTTCATGATCTTCGAAATTTTTAAATGCTGATTTATCTTTCTTTAACTGCTATTATTTGATGAAAATGAAATCTTTCTAGTTGTATCTTTATTGAGCATGACAAATGTTTACTTTATGTATGTAAATTGTTTTTAGCATGCATCGTGTTACCTACTAAGATATTCATATCTCACTCTGTTTGTTTATGTTTTGTTTTTCAGTTGATACGCAAGAAAAGGATTTGAGTTTCGATACTCAGGGCGAGATCACAGATTTTCATCCGGAGGACTATTATTATCCTGATTTGTGTTGAGGTTGTTTTTGGGAGATATGAACTTGATTAATTATTGGTTTATTATATTTTATGGACTTGATGTACCGAGAGTGAGAGTTTAGAACCCTTTTGATCATACCGGACTTGATCTATTGATTTGGATGGTATTTCACATTTTAGTATATTTATGGTGATTATAGACATTTCACTTCCGCACTTTTATAATTCCGCACTCTAATATTCATTATTGAATTATTTAATTTTGGTCTGGTATTTGGATGATGTTATTTATAGGCCCAGTAGCACTTTGGATTCGGGTTAGGTGCTGGTTTTGCATTGACCCGGGTTCGGGGCGTTACACGATCCAAAGTAGAAAGTTCTTCCTCCATAGCATGTAACCACTCAAGATGTTTGGCAGCACTTTTAAAGCCTTTAGGTTCCTTGAGAGCAAAAAGAGCCTGATGAAAAGGAGTCGCAGGTAGGCCGTTGATGGCATAAAGAGCCTTAGGCTTGAAAATGCCAGCTTTTGCACAAGTAACCATGGGATGCGTGCCAAGGATGGAGTGTGGTAGGGATCTAGAAGGGGCCGCCAAAGTTGTATCAGGAGTGGAGATGTCTAAAGACAAATCAGGAACAGAGGAAGAGAATCCAACAGATGGCAATGAAGAGGAAGCAGCCATAAGAAAAACATCAACAGCAAGAGCAGAAGGTGCTTGGAAAATGGGAGCCTCTGAAATACATGTGGGACATGGAGAGGTAGGGGCATGGGAACCTGCATTTGAAGATGAATACAAATCTAGAGACAAAATGAGAACATTAGTAGCAATGGGATTAAGAAAAGTTGCTTTGTCCTTAGAAGAGGAAACCATTGGAGTAACTTGAGTAAAAGCGAAAATTTTCTCATCCCAAAATGACATGATGAGAAATGTAACACGTTGAGTAGACATGTTTAGACAACGAAAACCTTTATGCACAAAGCTGTACCCAATAAAAACACAAGGAAGAGACCTTGGAGAGAATTTATTTTGTGCATAATCACGCAAGCATGGAAAGCATAAACACCCGAAAGTACGAAGATCTTTATAGGAAGGTGACTTACCATGGAGACTTTCGAATGGAGGAAGACCTTGCAAGTTCGAAGTGGGAAGACGGTTGATGATGTAGATGGCAGTGGAGAAGGCTTCAACCCAAAGATACTTTAGAGCATGAGAATGAGAAAGCATAGCGAGGCCAGTTTTAGTGACATGACGATGCTTACGCTCAGCAACTCCATTTTGAGCAGGTGTGTGAGGACATGATAAACATTGTTGAATGCCATGAGAAGCAAGATGCTCTTTGAATCAAGAACTGATAGATTCAACTCCATTGTCACTTTGCAAAAATTTGATTTTGCGAGAAAATTGAGTTTCAACCATAGTTTGAAATTGTGCAAAGATGCCATAAAAATTAGACTTTAAACACAAGGGATAGAACCATGTATAACGAGTATGATCGTCAACAAAAATCACATAATAACGAAAACCAGAAACAGACGCAACTGGAGAGGGACCCCAAAGATCACAATGTATTAAATCCAACGGAGAGTCATAATAGTGAGAAACATATGAATAAGGTAGTCTATGACTTTTAGAAATTTGACAAGAAGAGCAAATAAGGGAGTCAGTGGAGGACTGCTTATTAGTAACAATAGAACCAGACTTAACTAAGGCATCAATGACATGATTCGATGAGTGACCAAGGCAAGCATGCCATATAAAACAAGATACACTTCCAATGGAATGAAGTAGAGCAGCCAAGAAAGTATGTTGACCACGATGGAGAACATATAAGCCATTTTTACATCGCCCGTTTCCCAACACCGTTTTTGTCTGAAGGTCCTGGATGACAAAACCATGAGAAACAAAAATGACAGCACAATGAAGATCTTTGGTTAGCTTACTAATAGAGATAAGATTTTTAGTAAGTCCAGGAACAACAAGAATATTTAATAAAGGAAGTGAACTAGATGAAGTGTGGTTACCAATGTGAAAAATAGGTAAAGATGCCCCATTACCAACAAAGACACAATCCGAACCTGAGTAAGTGCTATGATTATCCAACTGCTCAATATCAGAAGTCATGTAAGAAAAGGCGCCACTATCAGGGTACCACTCAAAGTCATGGGAGTCATGAAGGGATGAAGCATCAAATGACTTAGCAAGATTAGCAACAGATAAGGCTTGATCATAGCGTTGACAACAAGAATGAGCAGAATGCTCACCTCCACAAATCTGACGAGAAATTGGGGAAGCTAAAGTAAGGTTCCTGTAGTTGTTGAACCTGTAAATGGGATTAAAGTTTCTATTCCCACAATTATTATGCCAAGGTCAACCATCTCAATTGGTTCTACCACCACGATTGGAGGTAGAACCAATCGTGGTGGTTCTCTTGAACCTCGATTGGTTCAAGAGACTTCATGAAGAGAGCATGGCTGATTGCTCGAGAGACAACATCACTAAAGGTAGGTAGTGGAGATTGAGACATGATTATAATTGAAAATTTGGAAAACTCATATTCAAGTCCACGGACGAACCAATGAACTTTGTCGGTGTCGTTAACAGGTTTCCCAATAGCCACAAGTTGATCACAGATGGCTTTGAACTTTCAAGAGAAATCGACAATAGGTTGTGCACCTCTCTTCATTAGTTGAAGTTCATCCTTCAACTGGATTTCTTGAGTCTTGGATTTGTGAGCAAAGGAGGATTCCAATGCTGTCCAAACACTCGAGAGATCATAAGACCCAAAACTTCTCCCAGAGCCTCCTCTGTTAGTGAAGAATACAGCAAACTAAGAACCAATTGGTCTGTTTGGTGCTCAGGTTGAGTAAGAGATCCATCAACATAGCCGAGTAAACCTTGGCTAGTAAGAAGAGGAATCAACTAGTTTCGCCAGAGAAGGTAGTTGGTGGAGGAGAGTTTGATGGGAATCATGTGAACAAGAATGCTGAAAGACAAGTTGTTGGAAGGGGAAGAGACATTGGTGGTGGTGGAGGAAGAAGAAGCAGCGGTACTGTCCATGGCTGATAGATCGAAGATGGAGGTTAATCCTTTGTGGCCCTGATACCATGTGAAGGTTTGAGACCTTTAAAAGATGAAAGAATTCTCCACAATCCACTGTATCGTGGTGGTGAGATTTGCATTATATTTATATAAATGTTTACAACAGCAATATCTACTAACTAGGAAAACTAATTAATACAAGATTGATATGAATCATGCTTTCTGTTTCCAACACGGTCATCACAGAGTGATGAGTTGGTTTCACTAACACATCCACCCCCAATAGTAGCATTAATCCGCCCAAGTAGTGGAGGAGCCAAGGTTTAATTCCCCTCAAATGAAGGATCTTAACTACTGTCCAGACTCACCAGGAAATTTAAACTGATCTCCAGCACCCAAACATAAGGTGAAAACGTTGCCTCACTTCATGAATGTTCTTACCATGCTTCTTACATTACTTAAAACTGATTTCCAAATGAGTAAGAAGGACGGCACAGCCTCGTCCATCTATAAATTTAGCACCTGCGGCCATGCAGGTGACCTTTTGGCCAATTTTGTCCTCAACAATTACCAACACACACACAGACTTCCAACTATGCGCAGAACCTTCCCTCCTCATCCGACACTACCAAAAGAAAAAAACCCCCAAAAAAAATAAAAAAAGAAGGCTTATTTTAACCATTTAATAAAAATAATAACAAAAGTTAACAAATTTTAACATCACGATTAATGTACATAAAGAGGTATAGATATGTCAAGAGAATATGAATAAAAATATGTTATAATATAGGGGTACAGATGCAAAAAGCCTTTTTTTTTCTTTTTCAATATTATCATCTAAAATTAACCAATTAATTCTAGACTTCATATAGCAAATTTGGTCATACTAATAGTGAGCTCTTTTTGTAAGGACAAAATAAAATCACTCTCTAGCAACTTGTAATCGTCTAACACATGCTAAGAGGCTATTTGGTAATGAATTTAAAACCAATCCTCTAGTTTTTGACAACAGAAAACCAAAAATTATGTTTGCTAAGGACAGTTTTCAAATGGATTTCGAATGAACACTCCGAAAAGAACCTAACTTTTAGAAGCTGAAAATGTCAACTTTTAAATTTTCCAGTTTTTTGTGATGTTTTTGTAATTTCTTCTTTGATTAATGTAATTACTTAAGCTTCATTCACTACTACCATCAGCATACCACCATCCCCGCCACACAAGACCATCACCACCATCATCACCACTCCCACAAACCACCACCATTCCCACAACCACAACCACTACCATCATCATAAATAATTTTTAGATTTTGATCATTAAAATCACCGAACACATTTTATTGATTTTTTCTCCACCTGATTCTAAAATCATAACAATTTGAAATTTTTGGTCAAAGGTTTTCATAGAAAAAAAAAACGTTTCCAAATACTTTGTTTCTAAAGATGTTATCAAAATTATCCTTAATCCAAATTTAACCATTTCTGCAAAAACTATCAATGGCATTTGCCACAAAATTAAATTCCTCAAAATTTGTATCTCCAACTCTTCCATACCAAATCATGAAGAATAGAATTGTGAATTCAAAAACTTTTAAACCTAGTTTTTTTTTTCTCTCACTCCCTCTTCAAACCTAGTTGGCCTACAAGCTAGAATGAGGTCATACAAGTACAGAAAAGCTATGACTCTTGAATTATGAAATCATTATATACATCCAAGTCAAGTAAACTGGCAATACCTAATACTCCTCCCTATATAGATGTATAGAGAAGAGTATCTCCTTATTGATAAACCACCATCTGTGTTTATAATGTTCAAGTGCTACATACCTGATGACATTCAAATCTCCTGTACACAAACAGCAAGTGATTGAGAAAGAAATTGAAAGTTCATCTTGTGATTTATGTTTGAAGCAGGCATTAGGTCGATCTTGTATATTTTCAATCCAAACTCTTCTAACATGTAAGTCCTTTTTATGAGATTATTGAAGAAGAAAATCAACCCATTTAAATATCCACTGGTACTTAAAAAATCGATAACTAATAGAACCATTATTAAAAGAAAAAAACAAATATGATTTTCTTTCGAAAGTAGGCCATATACATCAGTGAAATTATATGCATAGCTCAAATTTGAACTTTCACATAGCAATCAACTAACATAAACAAGGTGGGATACTCGTCGCAGTTTTAGGACTGCCTCCTGTTCTTTCTGACATTTGTAAACTTTCAAAAGTGAAGAAACAAATGCAAAAAAGGAAAAGAAAAAATCATTTTTCATCTTTCTATGCGAGCACTCTGTAGGTCGCTTAAACTTGTTGAGATAGGAGGACAAGGAGCCCTTGTGGTCCAACTAAAATTTCATTTAGGAAACTTAGTAGTCCAAACCAAACCACAGGGGTCACATCCACTCCCCCAACAGGTGGTATTAGTCTCCGTGTTGGGATAAGAAGTGGTTCCGTCGGAGCAAAAGCTAACACATACGGAAACTTCCCAACAGGAAGCTTTGGATACCAGGACATGACTATTCTTATAATGAATAGGAATGCAAATGCCGAGAGGAAGGGTCCTAAGATACCAATTGCCAGCTTGGCTGTAGCAGGATCCAAATCTGCCAGTGCCAATCTCTGCATATACTCTGAGGCGGCTTTTGATGCTTCTGGCATCTCATGAGGTAGATTTTGTGCTGTCCTAAGTACAGCAAATGGTTGAGGTGAAGTGGTAGCATCTAAAGGCACAAGTTCAATAATAGGAGCTGCTGCAACTTGTACAAAACAATATGTGCTACATCTTTTTGGTGATGAGACCCAACATCGGCTTCTTTTGGTTGGACACCTGAAGCTTCCCTAGAAAAGAAAAAGTTCAGCACTTGCATATGCATACTACAATATAGCTACGAAATCTAAACACTCTAAGCAAGCACAACATACAACTATTCAACTTTTGGTAAACATAAGATTTTAGCCAGCTTGTAATGTTGAAACTTTGAAATAAATTTTCACCATATAAAGGATTGTTTTTTTGTTTTTTGTTTTTTTATATCTTGTTCTAGGATAAATAGTTGTTTCTACTGATTCAAAATCTTAGAAGCTTCAATTTGTTTTTCCTTTCTTTTATCCCAAAATAAATAATTGCTTCAGTTAAACCTTTTACTAGTTTTCATGTCACAGAAACTCAATCTGAAAGGGGTGTTAAAATATTGCTTATAAACTTCCATTCTCAATAAATATAATAAACATATCTAGATTTTGGAAGGTAGATTTTTGTACTACATGATAGCTAAGACTACTGAATCTGGATTTTGAAATCAGCTAGTTTCACCTCAAAAGAGAGCTTAGAGACCTGAAACATTGAAAGATAAAGAACTCTCCAAGTTGGAAGATAGTTCAAGATACAATTTCAGCTTCAATAGAACCCTCTTAATGGCATGCTAAAAGGTATCTTAGAAAACCTGTAGTTGCTCAGGTAAAGGATTCAAGTCAACCAAATAGAATCCTTCTCATCAGTGTAAACTTGTGACTTCAATCTACTCTTATTGCATATTGTGGATGCTCTTCAAAAAACCATCAGGAAGAATAAGCACCTCCAGCCTCATCCATATTTTACCAAAAAAAATGCCTCAACCATATTGTGGATGCTTCTCAAAATATAATAAAATAAATATATGGGGTATAAATGCAAATACAACTATAGTAGCAACACCCAATTTCAGAAACGAGTTAAGGTCAGAAAAAAATAACCAAATGAAATCTGAATAAATAAATCATTCTAAGAACTTCCCTAGTGAATGATGTACCAAGGTCTAATGCATTTTTTTTTCTTTCTTTAAACATTTTGGTCAGAAGGTCGTAATAAAGGTCATAAAAGTAGCATCTATTCATAGAACCAAAAAAAAATTAACAGCAGAATATTCAGTCTTATGATAATTTTTCCAAGTCTTGCAAACAGTCATCTTGACTGAGTTATTAGCAGTGTTCATAAACCCTGACTAGAATGGCCATGAAAAATACTGCCTTTAGACTCCAATATACTTAGAAGTAGGGTGAATAGGTGTAACAAGGCGGAATAAAAATTCTCTCAATCAAAAACACGTTAATGATCAATAGGCATGCACAAGTCTTCAATCAATGTCAAACAATCAATAGCCAGCCACACAAATTGCAAGTATAAAGATAAAAGCAAATAATTAGATCAACACAATGCAATTTGGTGACGAAGGGAAAACTCAAAGAGAACTCTCTATGAGAAAAACCCTCCAGGATATCAAGCATTGCCTAGAAGATATCACTATAAGAAGAAGACTTACAGACCGTGATTCAGACGACTCAACATCCCAATGCTAGACTCTGACAACCAGGACTGAAGTATATGAATAACTCATGAGATTTACTCCACAACAACACTCCGGAACTCCAGAAATCTTCTCCATAATCACCCAAACGAACTCATCTAGTACCCATAGGAACTCCCACATGCAATCTTCCAAACCCAGAACTCCAGGTTAGAAGAAGAAAAAAAGAACAATTTGGTGGCTTCAAAGAAGAAATATCATGAAGATGGTTTCTCGGAAGAGAAAAGGATTTTTAGGGATTACAAAATATGTCTTCTATGAGTTTGAATGAACCCTAATCCTACTAAAGGTTCCCCATGAAATTTGAAGTCAATCCGAACTAAAACAGGAAAGTTATGAGATTTTTGGACTCTACCATTAGATCAACGCTCAAGCCCGGGTTGAGTGCTAAGAAAAAAAACTTCCAAAGGAAATCTCCCGTTAGATGTCCGCTCGAGCCAAGGTTGCATGCTACAGTATATAGTACTTCACCGCTCGAGTGCTCGTCTAGTGATGATCTACCGCTACTCTCGGGTTGCAGAAATTTGACAGACAGTGAGTACACTAGATGACCATTAGAGCCCTGCTTGAGTGCTCATCTAGCCAACATCTAGCCATGGCCATAACTTGATCATTTCAACTACGAATTTGATGTTGTTTGAAACATAGACACTTTTACTCATTCTAAACACTTTAAACACACATTTGGTACAGAATTAAGTCAATATAACATACAAAAACCTAATAGGCCAGACAGACTAGTTGAACCAAGACCGCCAATCATACCAGGTTGATAAATTGCCAGGCCTACATGAGTTAAATCCATGTAAATCAAACAAACTAGATGACCTGATTCAAACCAAACAATATGGATGATTTAAAAGATGAAGTTTTGTAGCTTTTAAGAAAATAGAGAAAATGATAGTGAAATAGAGGATTAAAAGAGAGATGAGGAAGAGGATCCAAAGAGAGAATCCTAACAATGGAAAAAGAGTTCAGGAAGGAGATAGATAGATATATAGACAGATTAAAAAAGAGAGGAAGAAAGAGAGAGGGGTGGGGGTGGGGGTGTGTGAGAGGGTTGGGGGCATACGTACCTAGTTTACCCTCCTCTTCTCTTCTCTCTGTCTAGTCAATGGTAGCTTCTTCCCATATCCATATATATATATATATATATACCAGCAGGTGGCACATGTGGTAATGCACGTGTTCAATTAATTGAGGATGTGATTTGCAGGAATTCATACAAATTAATCAAACTTTAAACAATATCAACTTTCTAATATATAAATTACATAACTTTCCTATTCCTTCATATATTCAGGAAAAATGTTGATCTCAATGACCCAATATTCTCTGTGTAACAAAATGGATTTTAAAGTCTCCACATACTGCCCACCAAGTAAGAAATTCCGGTAGATTTTCTCCAGTGTAATCCTTGAATCTCTGATATCCTACAGCGATTAGCTTGAACAGACTGTATATAGTCACAGTTCCAAATTTCGTCACATATAATCATACTCATGGCTAAATACTATCCTAAAATAGCAAAAAGGTTACATTACAAAGACTCCGCTACCAACCAATACTAATAACCAAATGCTTTGTCCCAACTAGTTGAGGTCAGAATATGAATCCTACACCATTGACTTACCATCATAATTATACTCTAATATTCATTCTTTCCAACAGAAATAGAAGGAAATTTCAGTTAACATATTCATATGTTTTCTATAGATCTATCTTGCACAACAAAACCTGGAATCCCTTGCCTGATAAATGAATCTAGGCAATCATCAGTAACAAAAGCTCTATCACAAATCCGTCCTAAGTTTATAAAAGCACTCCACGTGTGGAAGATGACTGCCCCACCACACTTTTTTGAACCTATTAGACCACAGCTTACCAATAATTTTACACAAACTGCCTGCTAAGCAAATTGGCTGCAATTATTAATGCTGATTGCTCCTTTTTTCCTAGGAACAAGCTCAGTGACACTATAGACTATTATTAGACTTATGAGTGTGGAGAAATGACAGCTACACATTAATAAAGAGTCTCAATACTTCCTCTAAAAAGCCACTGAGAACCATCTAAATCAGCTGCCTTGTCACAAAAATCTCACCAATAGAACCTACCATGGTATTCTATTGCAGCAAAATTTTGCCACTTCCAATGAAAGACAAAATGGAATCCATGGCATTCCAAATGGCATCATAAAACCCCTTCTTTTTCGAGCAGCATGGGCAGCATTTCACCCTGTACTGATCAAAATTTAAAGGATTTCCACAGCACAGTGAGTTCCATCGAAATTGTTAGATTTCAGGATCTGCTAAAAAGGAACAAAAAAAAAATGGGGGAGAGGGGATGAGCCAGCACAATTATCATAGCATTGAAGAGTTGTTACACGCACACACACCAAAGTATTATGTATATAATTAAAAAGATAAATCATATAACATGATGTTTACCTACATAAAATTAAAACCGGGTGCAAAGTGCTTGCTTGGCATGCAAGACGCTGACCTAGGCTGATGTTGCCATAACCCTAGAAAATCACCTACTTGCCTAGGCACCTAAGCGAGTCCTTTAACAACACTGCATAAAAATCTAAGCTTGCTGTGGGAACACAACCCGTGGGGTCGGTTCGGATCAATGGAGTCGCCACCATCCATGGTTCAATTTTGGGTGTGGATGGGCACCATAATTAATTAAGTGAGAATTTGAAATTTGGTCCAACCAGATTTTGGGTTAGGGAGTTCAATTAAGTGGTTGGAAAGGTGTTAGGCACCCAACCACCTCTAGTTCAATGAACCAGTTACCTTATCTGAATTTCACCCTAAAATTTTATTTATTTACAATTTCCTAAAATTTTCATGAAAAATTTTAAATATTTACAAATCCTAAAAAAAAGGAAGTTTCTAAGTTTGTTAAATTTATAAAAGTGGATTATTTCTAAAATCCTAATATTTACAAATTTCTAAAAAAAAAAAAAAAAAAAAAGTTTCTAAGTTTACTAAAAGAAAGTTTCTAGATTTCTAAGTATTTCTAAATTTGCTAATATATACAAATCTTAAAAAAAGAAAAAAAATTCTAAGTTTGCTAAAATCCTAATATTTACAAATTTCTAAATCCTAATATTTACAAATTTCTAAATATTAAAAGGAAAGTTTCTAAATTTACTAAAAAGTGAAAGTTTCTAAATTTCTAAATGCTTCTAAATTTGCTAACATATACAAATCCTAAAAAAGGAAACATTTCTAAATTTGTTTGATTTTATACAAGAGGATTATTTCTAAAATCCTAATATTTACAAATTTCTAAATATTTAAAGAAGCCAAAAAAAATTATTATTCCTAAAGCATCTAAAATTTTCCATTTTTTTCTTATTTATTAACAATTTCATAAAAAAAATCATAATATTTACAAGTCCCAAAAAAGGGAAGTTTCCTAATTTAACTAGAATTTGTATAAATAAACTATTTCTAAAGTCCTAAGATGGAAAAATTTTAACATTTACAAAAATGGAAATTTCTAATTCTAAAATTTATACAAAGAAAATGTTTCTAAAAAAATCTAAAATTTCATATATACAAAAAATTCTTAAATTTAAATCCTAAATTTCTAAAAATTCCAAGCTTTCATTGAATCATTCAATACTTTAAATCTAAGTATTTACAAATGAAAAGAATAATAATAATAAATAAATAATGTGGGATTTTTGGGTTTATCACATAAAATGATATTTTCAATGTGACATAGACTCAATTCCTAACGAAAATAAAAAATCTGAAATATGGGTGCTCATTAAATTCAAATTTAAAGGCAAGAAGAAGTAATCATAATTAATAATTAGCCATTTCTGAATTATTTAAATTGGTTAGAAACATGATATTGCTTTTTGCTTAGACCATTAGTTGCTACAACAGTTAAATAGCAACTCAATAAATGGTGTTAAACTTCAAAAATTCCCTAATTCTCAGTTATTACAGGGAAAACTCATGGTTAACAGCATACTAGGATCATATAATTACATTAACAGATTACAATATACAACATTCTGTTATCTCAAGCCATGTAGAAAAACCTTACAATAACATCCATTAATGTTTCAAATAAGCTTAAAACTCAAATGTTGAACATTCATTTATATTCATGAAATTAATGATGCATAATAATGAAAGTTAATGAACCATGGTATTTACACAGCACGTGACAGCAGATTGCACATTACAAATAAGAAAAACAAACTACTCAGTTGAAAAAAAAACATTTTTATTTGCTCTAAACAATCTGATTACACATTCTATAATTACAATCAATCAATAGCAGAAACCATCGAGACTTTTCAAACTAAAAATAAGAGGGATGTGTTTGTTTACCCGGATGGCTGGATACAAGGTGAGATTAACTGTGCTCTCTCTTTCGGAACAGAGAGAATTTGTCTACACAATTGCTACTGAGTAGACTTCACAAAGAGAGTGTTGCACGAAAGAGTAATTACAGAAGGCAACAACAGCAACCCAAAGAGCATGAACAGCCAGAGAACCTGACTGCGACAAAGAGATGGCGAGAGGGAGAAGTGCAACAGAGAGAGGCCGAACGTGAGGATGAGAGAAATCTGTTGTGAGAGAAGATGGGTTGTGAGTGGGGCTTCGACTGTGACAAAGAGTTGGCAGCAGAGATATGAAGGTGCTGCCACGAGAGAGAAGTTAGTGAGAGGGAGAGAAATCTGTTGTCTGATGGGTTTTTTTTTTTTTTTTTTTTGTCAGCCAAAGATCGTCCCCAGAAGAGTAGAAGAAGCTATTTTTAAAGGGGATGGCCGTCACTTACAGCAAAGAGAGAAATTGTGATTGGGTGCTTCATCCCCCAAAAAAGAAAGATTCAACAGCTTCTTTGGAAGTTTCCACACCAAGAGAGAGCAAAGATCAAAGGAGAGAGACCCCAAGATTTGAGAAAAATCTGGTTTTATTGATTGTTCAACAATCGATCAAAACTTTCCGGAAATTGAAAACAGCTTCAATAATTCAGGAAACCCTCTAATTTCTCCTTCAATCTCATTCTAAATATCATGGGGTTCATTTTAGAATGATCCTCTTTAATTTGGGCTGCAAAAATAGCAACCCATGAATCAAACAAGGAAATAGCATGTTCGTGAGATTCTGGGGCACAGTTTTGTAAATTTAAGAAAGTTAATTCCACTTTTGATATTTTAAAAAGTTTAGGGTTCAAAAATTAATTTTCAAATTTTCATTTTTCCCTATTTTCCAACTTTTATTTCAAAAACTTCCTTTTTCTGTTTTTTTCAATTAAAACCCCCCAAAATTGGGGTTCTGACAGTTGCTATCAAATCAGGAATCTCACGACGATAATGAAGAGCTAGTTTCAGCCCACTTGAGATCATATCCCACTACGACCTCCCAAATCTCCTTTCAAAGTCATAGATAGTTACCAATTTTCTCTTCCCGTTCTCGAATTATTTGCTTTGAGTTTTAAATTTCATGGATCCATCAAGTATTGCAAAATTCTCTTTAAATCTTTTATCATTCTTTAGAAGTTGGTATGAAAAATGAGCATTAATCATCTTCCCTAAAACAATCATCTTCCTTTACACATGCTGGATATTACTAATCCACTATTTTTTACAAGGAAAGGACAGGATCATTCCATCATATTTTTCCTTTTTACCTCCAAAAGATACTTTGAATTGAAACCTGAGAGATCTGCCTCTAACCATCAGTGATACTTTTTAATCCGAGCAGCAAAAAGATACAATGACTTTTATATTTGTCAATTTCAACCACCTCCCCACAGAAGTTGCTGAGAGCCTTCAAAACCATCTCCTACCACAGTGAAGGGAAGGCTTTTCACAGATATCCAGCCATCCAAAGCAGCACTAACTGCTGGCTACTTGTGGGATATAGACCACCACCTATGCAAGATCAAGACTCCTAGACAAATTTCAAAGATCCATAAAAACACACCCTACAGAAATTAAACATCCTAGTTCTGCCTTCAGTGGAAAAGCAATTTAATGGGATATATGTAATCTAAAAATTCCTCATATCTCCATTTATCTTCCCTCTAATATTGTCCACCACTTTATCACAAACAATTGTTAGATTCCTTATCCCAAACACTTCACTAACATCATTCAGTTCTTATATTTGAACCTTTATGTCATCAGATATCCATTCCTTAAAACTTTGGCTTTACATTTACCCAATCTCTAATTTGGCTAATAAATATTTTATCATCTACAATATAATGTACCAAGAAATTCTTGGAAAAAGTCGAAAGATGTGCTTCCATTATTTAACGCCCTCCTCAGAAACTCATGAGTTTCACCACCAATTTTCATAATACTAACTACTTACCCTTCATTCATGTCCTCAATACTAAAGCATAGATGCTCATTACTCTTTCTTCCTTATCATCCACCATGCCTCAAGGCATTCTAACTTCTCTGATTTTTAATCAACAAAGACTGTATGTTGGTTTTTTCTTCTTTCTAAACCCTTAAGCCACTTGTCCGGTCAAATATGAAACCTCAACGGTAGAATTTCTTAGCCCAAGCCAAATGATTTCAATATATGACTTAAATCTTGTCTTATTCTTTGCTCCAATTCTCTCACAATTTTAATATATGACCTGTAATCTATATCCCCTACAGCTCTATGGATCTCTTATGCTCTTATTACTAAGTCTGATGATAACCTTCCCTTAGGCACTGGCATTTTTCAGGTGTTTAAAATGAATCAAATAAGTTACTATGCTATTAATTATTTCTTCCACAAATTTCTGAACTTAAATTAGGATTACAAAAAGTAGCGCAGCCTTTCACATCTTCATCATCACGATACCTTCAATAACCTTGATCACTGAGTTAGGCAAATATAGAATGATTCTCATCTTTGTACCAATAACAGTATTGAGTCTTAAATTTACCAACCAATCTTCATTCAACAATTTCGGAAGTACTAATACTTAATATATTAATCATTCATTAGACCCAATAATCATATCTTTGGATGCGTACAACAAGTCTAAGTCATGTCTAATCTTCCCCTTCCTAAGTTTTTCAGTCTCATGGATATTTTCATCACCTTCCTTAGCTCCAAATTATTGTATAAGTCATCAAATACCTTATTCTTGGCCACCTTTTTCACTTCTTTGTGTCTCTCTTTTTGTACTTCTATATTTTTCTAGACATTCTTGGATTTCAGTTCCTAGCCAACACTTGAAATCAAACTCCTCTTTTAAATGTACTTCTGAAACTCATAACTCCAGAAAATATTTATTTATGCAAGCCATTAACTTTTTTTTTTTCTTTGGATTATCACAAGGAATATTTTTGTCTTACAAAGCAAAGAAGAAATAATATTCAATGCCATCTTTCACAAGAAGGAAACCACAATGGAAAAAGAATAAAGAAAAGCAAGATGACAAAAATGATGATGATGAGGAGATGAGGATGAAAATCCAATTCGATCTTGCATTATATTTTACTCAACCAGCTAAAGACAGGTACAACCAACAATTGGCCACGTAAATTTAGATATATAGATGTAATTTGATGTGTCTAATCAGATTGAATAAAATATAATTTTCCTTAATATGTTTCCTCTTAACAAGAACCCTTGCACTAAAAGGCTAAGAAACCAATTTTTGCCCATGCATTAGACTGATATCAATTCCATAGAGAGCTGAGTATATAGCAAACAAAGTCCAGATCTAAAATAGTGGCCAACGCCGATGCGTCAAAGATCAAATCCAACTATAGATTTCCAGTTGGTGAAACTTCATCTATGGTCATAGTTTGTCAAATCCCCAGCAAAATCAAGACGCAAATATCCAAATTAACTAGCAACTCATGTTGGTGAAAAATTTCATCTATGGTCATAGTTTTTCAAGTCCCCAAGAAAATCAAGATGCAAATAGCCAAATGAAGTAGAAACCATGTTGGTAGCTAAATTTTAAAAAAACAAAACAAAAAAATTTAATTATTAAGGTAGCAACAGGATTCTAGGTGTTTTTAAATATGGAAAAAAATTTTGATTTTGGCTAAAACATGGTGTTTGGTTTTATGGCTTGCTTTTGTTTCTGACAAAATATTTCACAAAGTGCAGTAGCCAACTCATAAATACTTATGACTATATTTGTTGCATACTTGTAAGATAAACCAACACTCCTTTTTCTAAGGGAAGTTAAATCATATTCCTGCAGCAACATGGTGCCATACTTGGAATTTCTGCCAAATTTTTCCACACATTGAAATAGAACACAAATAATACAAACATGGATCATGGAAATCCAAAATTAACAGCAAAAATTTTCATAGTTGTAGGCAATTAAGAATTTCTGATTCTAATCAAAGCCAAGCATGATCTAAGAGTTCAAAGAACTCTTTGCAATAAAAAAGGCAGAATTGGCATTATAACTGCAATAGTCTTTAATAGGACTGGAGAACAACAATGGAGTTTCATGCCAGCCATTTGTGTAAAAGCCATGTTGGATCCCCAAGGCAAGATACAAAATCAAAAACAAAATTTTCCTCGAGAACAAACCCATTCATTTTTTTTCTCTGCTACGTGCTTTCTTTAAGTCAATCCAATTCAAGAAGGATCAACCTCCTATGTCCAATTTGAGATGGAACAGCCTCAGAATTCTTCAAAAAGAAGAAGATGATAAGTAATTCATCATCCCTCAAATCGCACTTCTATTGTTCAAATACAACTATGCAAAAGACTCCTAAAAAATAACTAAGTTACAAACGATAAAAAACCCTATCTTAAATTCTTAATAGACTAGCCGCCCACTACAAAATAACTACCAGAAACTAAATCCCTAGTCACAGATATAACTCATACATATCTTAATACATAAAAGTCTCGAAAACAAGGATTACACCTTAACATTAAAATTGCAAACAATTTGTGTGTCCATGGAAAACTAATACATGCATAAGATTATGCACATAACATTCTCCCGCCCTATTCCATAACAATAATAATAGTCCTCATGGTTGTATTTAAACAATAGAAAGGATACAATTGGAGAGATGAAAACTTAATTATCATCTTCTTTTTAAAGACTTAGGAGACTGATCCATCTCAAATCGGATCCTAGGAAGTTGATCAACCTCGATGGGATGAAATTGAAGAAAGCACATATCACTGTTTCGACCAATTCACATCGTTATAGGGAAGAATAAAATTTGAGTCAATGCAAATTTTGATATGCTTTTAAAGAAGGTGGCAAGTTTGAACTCAAATCCTCTACTGTTATTGCATATCTTCCAAAAACAGATTGAATCCCAAAACACGTCTACTTCCACCTAACCATAGTCCCTTTTTAGTCTCCATTGGTATGAAAATGTCAGTGAACTCCAGCCAATCCTCATAGGTCAAATGGAAACCCATATCACTCCCAAAATTGTTACCAATTCCTAGCGTTACAAAATTCTCTCCATCTTAAAAAAAAATTTGAATATTTTACATAATTATTTTTTCTTGCTTTGCTCACTCATCAAATGAAACTTATCAAAGAGATTTTTTTCAGGATGGGGGAGAGGGTAAGAAGGATCATCTGGTAAGATGGGAGAACGTGCGTCTCAGCAAAAGCCAAGGGCTTTGGGTTTACGTACTCTCCATCTCAAAAACTCTACCCTATTATCAAAGTGGCTTTATGTGAGATCCCAAATTTTTAGTAAATAAATAAAAATAAATTAAATATTAATATCTGTATAGATAATGAGTTTTTTTGAAACAATTGGAGATTGAACATATATTATAATGATTTGGGGAAGTGTTCATTAATCTAGGATGCCTAATTGATCCAAAATAATGAGGATATTAAATTTGGAAATTTTGGAAGAAAATTTATGGTTAAATAAAACCAAATTAAAGAAAAGTGTATTTTGGTCAATTCGTAATTAGCTAAATTATTAAATAGATTAATAAAATGATTATTAGACTTGAGAAATTAAATTTGACCTAAGTTGGGTTTGATTTGAATATAAATAGTGAGATTTATAGCCCAATAAGTGAGAAAAGGGCATATTGATAATTATAGTTAATTAGGAGTCTTAAGTTAATGAAAAAGTGGAGTTTTGGGGAGTTTTAAAAATAGGGAAATTAATTAGTACGAAAATAGAGAAAAATAGAAGTTTCTTATGAATTAGATTTAAGAGAAAACAATTAAAAGGAGAGTTGAGATAAAATAAGGAAGTTCCTAATTCTATTTGGGTGAGTATAAAAGTAGAAGCTAAGGAGAACTTAGGGTTTTTCTCATTATTATATGAAGATCCATACGGCTAGAGAGAGGGAGTAATCAACTGGTGAAGAAGAACAAGGAGAAAGAAAGAGAAGAGGAAGAAGAATAAGAGAAAGAGAAAGATCAAGAGTTTTTGAAGGTTTGAGATTTCTATCAAAGACAAGTAGTAACCCTTCTAAATCTAAAAGTTTGTATGTTTTACCGGATTAATCGTCAAATCATGTTTTGGTGGATTGATTGGATGTATTTGGATGTGTTTTGATGCTTAAATATAGATAAGATTTGAAGTTCAGTAAATCTGTCAAGCATGTGTAAAAATGTTGATTTCTTTGGGTTCAGAAAAGATATTTATTGAAAATCTTTGTTTTTGATGTTCTGGAATGATTTGGTAGGTTTTAAGAATGAAAACCCATGATTTCGAAGTGATTTGGAACAACGGAATTGAGTTTAGTTGAGTTAAATTCAAAATTTCGCGAAGTGCAGAAATTCTAAAATTTTGTATTAGCCCCTACAATATGGCTCAAGCGCCCAAAGGCGCCCATTGTTTAAAACCCAGAAAAAAATTCCTGTTTAAGCCTAGCACCTGTGATATGGCTCGAGTGCCCAACAGCGCCCGGCTTATTTTGAAGGGCGCTTGATATAGGCCTCGAGCTGTTGAGCGCCCGAACCCAGATTTTCTAAGAAGTTGACCAATTTGCTTAGGATTTGATTCTAAAATGATTTTTGTGAGATTCCAACTCATGTACCAACTATGTTAGGGTATTTTGAGAGTATCTACACTAGCCTTAAAACTATTTAGATTTTTATAAAGAATTTGGGTACTTTTTGGTGGAATTAGGTGGTTTTAACCTATAATAGCGGACTTGGTGGATTAAAAAGTGTTTTTATTGATTTTATTTGACTTGTACATATCTCTAAGTTGATTTTGAACATGTTTTGACTACTGGAAAGGTTCTTAATGAATTTAAATCAGATTTAGTACTTTGGGGCTAATATTTAGAAATTTGGAACAAATTAGTGGAAAAATGAGATTTTGGTTCTTTGAAGGACTTGGATAAACGAATGAAAATTGTTTTTGCTTTAGACATACTAGATAGTTATATTCTAGTTTGGTTTTGGCCTCTATATATCTGTTATACATGTGTTTCTCTGTTTGACATATTTTGGCATGGTTTTGGTGTATTTTTCACATCTATTATGTGGTTTGGTGTTTACATGAACATTGGTTTGGTTTCCTTGGATTTCCTATACATGTTTTGGGTGATTGGATATGTTTGAAATGCTAAGTTGATATTTGAATTAATATTGACATGATATTATGGTTTGGAATTTAATTATACAATTCTTGATGTATTACATGGTCTTCATGATTGTGTATGAATGATGGTATGCATTGCACCTTGTGGAAATTACTTCTCTTGCAGGTATCCTTAACCAATGGATGGCAAATGAGCCGTTATCGGCCGTGTTTTTAAGCCAATTAATGGCGAACACGTGAGCCGTTATCGACCGTGTCTTAAGCCAATTAATGGCATGTACGTGAGCCAATTAATGGCCGTACTTTTTGAGCCTATCAATAGTCATACTTTTTAAGTCAATTAATGGCCGGCATTCTTATTCCTTTGAACCAATTAATGGCCATGCACCTTGAGCCAATTAATGGCCAGTATCTTTGTTCCTTTGAACCAATTAATGGCCGGGATTCTTTGCACTTTAGAGCCAATTAATAGCCGTGCACTTTGAACCAATTAATGGCCGTTATTCTTGTTCCTTTGAGTCAATTAATGACCAAGATTCTTTACACTTGAGCCAATTAATGGTCGTGCACCTTCAACCAATTAATGGCCAGTATTTCTAGCCAAGAGATGGTGAAGGTAAAAGTAAAGTTTAGCCAAGTATTGGCACAGGTAAAGTATGGATTGGTTGGTGATGTTGTTATGATATATATATATATATTTGTTTGGATGCCTTCTATGAATGATTCTTACATGCTTGGTGTTATCATGCTTGAATTGGTTGGTTTATCGAAGTGGTTTCCATAAACTCATACTTGTGGTTTTAAAAGAAGTTATTATTGTGGTTTCTAGCATGCTTGTTGCTACTTGCTGAAATTTTATATCTCACCCTTGTTTTCAAATATTTTGTTTTAGGTATCATAGGAGAGGACGCCGCAGAATAGAAGGATAGAGGATTTGAGGACTTAGAGATCTTAAAGGTTATTAGTTGAGTAATTGATGTAGGAATTTATTTCTTTTCTAATGGCAGTAGTATGAGGTCTAATAGAGTGTTTTGAGAGATATTGAGTTATAGTTGCCTTTTATATTTGAAGAATTTGATGTAATTGAATTTTAAGGATTATAAGGAAGTAAAGAGAAGTTTCATAGCATACTTCGAATTACATTATTCCCTTATGCTTTTGTTCTTAATTGCTTATTTATCATTCAAGTAATTCCCTGATCCATTGAAAAAAAAAACTACCGGATCCGGGGCATTACACTTTAGAGATTCGATGAGGAAAATAGACTTTTTGGCATAAAATCATCACAAGTAAACATGGTGTTCATAGAAATGGATGGGAGACAAATTCTAATGTAAACATTCAACATTGTAGTCTTTGGAAAGCAATTTCTTCTTTGGATCCCCATTTTTATCCCTTGATAAGAATCATTCTCCACTCTAAATCTTCCTTTCAGGTTTGGGAAGATCAATGGTAGGGGAATTTCTTGCTCTCCCACAAATAACTGAGACTATTCAGATCGAGACTTGTATTAAATTCTTGGGACTCTACAGATTCGCAATGGAACCTACAATTCTGTCATAAGGTATAAAATCCCCTGAAATGAAGGAACTTGCTCTCATGTTAGAGGATCTTAATAATTTACTTATTCTCTTTATTCCTGGCTCCTTTTCCACCTGTTCCTTCTTTGAATTCGTGCTCTAAATCTACCTTTAATGTCCTTTCCTCCTCATTTTCTTTGTCATGCCCCCACCCTTCCTGAAGTGTTAGCCTTCTTATTGACTTCTTTGCACAATAGTATTAACACTCTGGATAAACTCCAAAAAAGAAAGAATTCCTTTCTATCCCTCCCAATGCTTGAATTTTTTGCCTCAAAAGTGGAGAAGCAGTGGACAATTTATTCATTGCAAGGAAGTGGATTTCTGTTGATCATATTTTCTTGGCATAGTGGGTGTAAGTTGGATATGGCCTAGAACCTTGTCTGATTTTATGAAGCAGCGGAGGTTTCTGTTTCTTAAAAGGAAACTGCTCCATGCCGTTTTCTGTGCTACAATTTGGGTGGTGAGGCTAGCTCTAATTAGATGTATATTTAAGGGAGAAGTTCAGAAAATGAGGATTTTGGACGATGTCATTGCTCTAGCATCATCTTGAGTCTGCCTAAGGAAAGAATTTAAATCTGGTTCAGATGGTGATGTACTGCGAGATTTAGCCACAGTCATGGCTCTTGACTGATTTTGTGGTTGTTATCTTATTGTCGTTGTTTCTCTAGTTTTTCTTTGTCTATCTCTACTTCCCATTTTCTTTGGCTTCCCATCTCTCATGGGTCCCATGTGCTTTTGTGGCTTTACTCTTTCTGAATTCTTAATCAGTATCTTCATTATCATATTCATTAAAAAAAACTTATAAAAAAGGTGCTAATTCCAAGTCTTAATTACTTTAATATCGATCAAAAGAGTGTTAATTACTAGAAAATTAAATTCGTCATAACCATCCACAGTTACAATCACTGAAGTTCGAAGCTTTTTTGTTATAATTACGAAGGATATTGTGATAACTAAACAAAAATGGAAAAAGGAAAAACCGAAGGGCACTTACAGATATATTGAAAATTCCTTTCCTGAATGTCAGAGCAGTTAGACCTGCAACACAGATAGACAAACACACCAAAATATCAGTTCAGAGATAATCAAAACAGTATACCTTTTGAAAAAAAAAATTTTGAAACATTGAATCGACAGAAATAACCTGAAAGAGAACGTGAATAGCTGTACTAGCGAGTTACCTTCAAATTGAATGAGACTAGGAATTGATGAGGAGATTGCCATGGAGAGAGAGAGAGAGAGGGAGGGAGCTAGCCACAGAGGGAGTTATCCTTCAAGGTGTATAAGGAACGATCGCACAGTCCGACTACTTAATTGACGGTTTTAGCCTCTTCGGACACCAACGAATCATTTTTTGTCCTCTCGGGACTCGGGTTACTGCAAGTACGCAAGAAAGTGTCTAAGTACAGTAAGACCCCTCAGGTTTGAAAGGCGATTACTACCGTGCATTGAACAATAATACCTCATGCCGTCAAATGTTTGCAAACGTCGTTGCATCAGGGCATAGTCAATGACTAAATTGACCTTAATCCTTTTTACCCTTCGTTGCCTTGCTTTTTTATCTCCTATTCTCTCCTAAGTTTGAAACCACGATTGTTTGGAGAAGAACCCTTACCTACGCATGTTTGATTCAGTAAAAGCAGCCAAGAATATCGAAGGGTTCCGGTGGGGTTTTCTTTGGGGAGCCGCCGAAGGGTTCCGGTGGGGTTTTCTTTGTTCAGTGAAAGCAGTGAAGGACATTGATTTAGTGAAAGCAGCGAATGGATTCCGGTGGGATTTCTTTGGTTCCATCTTGCGATTTGCCCTTTGAGGAGGCAATTACAAGAGGTTTCATTGAAGATGATTTGGGGTTTTTCGTTTGCTCTTCAAGGAGGAGACGTACTGGTATCCAAATGCACTAACGGTATTTATCAAATTCCTTTGGATTAACAGCCATGTTTTGTCATTGAATGGATCTGTATTTCTCGATTTTTTTTCCTCTTCTGACGGCTTACTTCAAATTATTAATGGGTAATTCCTATCTGGGTTGTTATTCCTTTGGTGAGAATTAATGGGTAATTCTTACTGATTTTTACAAATCAATCAGGAAGTTCCTTGAATGCAGATATAAGTGTAGTGCTTTGGCAAACAGATTCTGTTGCATGCGTGAGTACTATGCTATTTGATTGATTTTAAATTCATTGAATTACCATTGCTAACTGTGCGCACCTGATTTCGGCCGCACGACGAGGCACACACAAAACGATGCGTGCCTCGGAATTTGTTTGGAGTCGCCACTGCCTGATGAGGTGCAGGCAGACACCTGGGTGCCTAAGTTTTTGTCTATTAAGGCTTGGTCTGCGGCTTGAGATTTTAAACAAGTTTTCGGTTACGGCCCGGGGATGTCCGTAGACACCCCGGTCCGCCCCGTCAAAAGACTGGTCCCATGGTTTCCCTGGTTTGAGTCAACTCAGTTGGTTTCACCCAATTCCTATTCCAACATGCACAGTTTTGGTTAAGTCTGGCGGGACCGCCAAAGTGGTGTGGGTCCCTTTAATTGCTTTTATCTTGATTAATTAGGTGATCTGGGTCTGGTTGGGTGGGCCCTGTTGGAAGGCCCATGGTGTCCTTGATGGTCTTTGGTCAAGCCCATGTACCCTTGTAAGCCTCAGTCTAAGCCTGAGAGGCCCTTAGGATTTTTGGTTCAATGAGTTGATTTTTTGTTTTGGAGTTCAAGTTGGATTATTAAGTGATTTATATGCAAAGCGGGCCGGTTTGGTTTGTGGGCCCATTGGGTGGGCCGCACATGGTGGCCTGGTAATTTATTGGATTTATCTTACTTAAGTTTCCAAAAAGATGGGTGGGACACTGGGCTTGGGGCCCGTAGTCCTAATTAGGGCTTGAAAGCCCAATTTATGTGAGGTTAGGGTTTTGAACCCTTACTCGGTTGGTTCGTGGGCTTTGGCGGGCCCGATAGGCCCTTGCCCTTAGTCTCGGCCAAACCACGCATTTCATGCATCAATTTCACAAGTCCGGTTCGGGTGGACCACGTTAGGTTTGGCCCACCCGGTTTAATCGGTTAATTTTGCTTATCTTGATTAAGTTGCATGCATACATGTTAATTGGGCCGAGTGGGCCCCGTTGGAAGGCCCACTGGAAATCAAGTTGGACCGAGGGTCCAAGTCCCATGTTGGGTTTCCGGGTGACTCAGAAACCCTATTGGTTTATTCAGTTTGGTTCGGAAATGGCACTCACATCCAGCAATAATCACAAAAAAATATACAAGACTGACACTTTGTCAGGGAAAAACTGGCTCATTATACTGGGTCCAAAGGGAGGTACCCAGGGCCCCTGTGGGCAGAGCGAAGCGGAGCCCACGGGGTGGGGTACCTCCCCGTACCAAGGAACGAGTTGGACGCGCGGCGAACAACGGGTTCGCCCCCCGTGGTATGATAAAGGGCATTTTCAGGATTAAAAAAAAAATATGGCAATTCGGCATTTTTAGGGGTATGAGCCGACCTCAGACACTAGGCGCAAGGTTGGCAAGGTGGGCGGACCGAAAAAACCAAAAAAAACCATCCGCGGGTGAAGTGGGCGCGAATTGAGCGCATCAAAAAAATCAAGTGGGCGCGAGCTCGACGCACCCAAAAATCAAGTGAGCGCTAGCTGAGCGCATCCAAAATTAAGTGAGCGCGAGGTGAGTGCATCCAAAATTAAGTGAGCACGAGGTGAGCGCATCCAAAAAGCGAAGTGGGCACGAGCTCGGCGGATGCCCAGAAAAACGATCCGCTCACCCTTTTTGGGTGCGCTGAGCTCGCAGAGCTCGGCGCATACCCCTACGAAACCCGATATTCTGGTTTTTTGTCCGAACTCCATTTTTAATGGTTTTTAAGCTCTGTAATCACTCTCTAGGGATCCTAAGAACCCTAGAAGACCTCTACACAATTGGAAATTAATCTAACCTAAGTTGTGAGGATCAAATCTCTTTGCAAACCTACAAATCCGAACATCAGACACACTACAGAACATGAATAAACCCCGAAAAAAAAAACACTAACTAATAGAACATGATTAATGAAGAAGGGAACCAGGGGCTTTATCGGGATACAACAGAGATGGAGAACTCGTGGGGGAACATGCTCCCCCCTTCGAATCAAACAAGCAAGAACAAAAAATAACATGCTAAAATGGGAAACATGCTCAATTTCTACATGTTAAAACAATAACAGAGAGAGAGTTCACCTTGGTTCCAAACCTTTGTAGAGAGAGAGTTCACCTTGGTTCCAAACCTTTGCAAAGCAGGCCAGAGGGTTCCCTGGAGCTCATGAGCTACTGCCGGAGCCTCCTTCTTCTCACACCAAGAGCACGACCTCCTTCGGGTTTGTCGAGGAAGGAGAGGAAGGGAGAGGCCAAGTGTCTGGTTTTTTTTTCTTTGGGGAAGATGGTAGCCAAGACCACCTTCGAATGCCGAACCCCAGAAATCCCAAAACCAGAAAATGCCCAACCCAAGAAAACTGCCGACCTTAACAAAAAATCCCAAAAAAAATGTCGAACCCCAAAACAGCCAACCAAAATTTTCGAGCCTCTACAAATGAAGGCTGCCGCGGCTTTTATAGACGAAGACAAGGGTATTCGCCGACTTTGGCGCCCAGCTCAAGCTGAGCGCATACCGCTTGCCATGTTCGCGCGAGCGACCAAATGATTAAAAATCAATTAATGCGGCCGCTCGTTTGGTCGAAAAATCCGAATTTTTCGGATTTAGTCCCTGGTTATTTTCAATTTAATCCGATATTCTTGGATTTTTACAGATTTAGTCCCTGGGATATTTTGAATGTTTGGATATTTATGGATTTGATCCCCGAGATATTTTCCTACGCAACTTGCCACGTGTGCAGCTCTCTGCTATGTGCGCAGTTTGCCGGTTTTGCTGCTCAGGAACTTCGTCAACTCATATTTTCTCCATCCGAGCTCCGATCTGGGCAAACTCAGTTGCGTTAGAATTATATCGGAGCCCTCTATCTCATGACCTAGGGGTAGGCCTCTGGATCGGATTTTAGCAGAAAATCAACTTTTGGCTCCGCCCAAGTTTGACCGCCTGTAGAACCTTCATCCGGACTCTGATTCCTGCAAACTCAGTTGCGTTGGAACCGTGTCGGGATTCTCTATCCAATGATATAGAGGTAAGCACCTGGATCGGATTTTAGCAGAAAGTCAACTTTTGTCTCCGCCCAAGTTTGACCGCCCGTAGAACCTTCATCCGGACTCCGATTCTTGCAAACTCAGTTGCGTTGGAACCGTGTCGGGATTCTCTATCCAATGATATAAAGCCAGGTGGTCAATTTTCACTTGATCAAAAAGTCAACTTTTTGTCCCCTCGGGGCTTGACTTTCTGCCAGGGTTTTCATTTTCAGCACTTCCAGGGGTGCAAAAATAAGGTGCTTACACTAACTAAAGCCAACACCGATTCACCCAAAAGGTATAACTTGATAACTCAACATCAGCTACATTTGCGACTTCACCCAATGGCATTGTTTGTTTTTTTTTGTTAGCCACTTGATGCCTCCCTCCAACCTACTCTTGCACAAACAGATATGTTATGTATTGAATCTTTAGCTTCTCAAAGTGACATTACGCATCATGGTCATCTGCAGATGATGTCACTTTCTAAAAAATAAGGTTTTTACTCTAAGAACACCTAGAGGGGGGGTGAATAGGTGTAGCATAGCGGAATAAAATTTTCTATTAATTAAAGAAAAGTCCTCAATTAATAGACATGAACTAATCCTCAAAATAATTCTAGAAAATAATTACTAACTATCAAGCCACCCAAATTGCAAAACAAATAAAGCATGTAGAGGAATAAACAAGACAAGCAATTTGGTGACGAAAGGAAAACTCTATGAGAACTCTCACTAGAGAAAAACCCTCTGGGCTATGCAGGAGCCACCTAAAAGATCTAATATGAAAAGAAGACTTACAACCTGCAGTTTAGACGACTCAACATCCCTATTCTAGACTTTGCAACCCACAAACTTGAAAGTATCTGAAGAACTCCTCAAATTTGCTCCACAACAACATCTCAGAACTCTAAAGATCTTCTCACATAATCACCCAAACGAACTCGCCTGATATTCGTAAGAACTCCCAAGATCAGTCTCCCCAACCCGGAACTCCAAGGCTTTGAACAAGGAAGAATAGAAGGTTTGATGGCTCAAAGGTAGAAAATGAAGGAGAAAAGTTTCTCTTCCTTACACACAATGATTTAGGATTTCAAAAATGACTTAGGTCACCCTAAAAGAACGTCTAAACAATTCTTATATAAGTTAGAAAGAAGTCTAGAAGGAATAGGAAACAAATAAGAAAATATCGGAATTTTAGAAGTGATTTTACGACTTGAACGTTCGAATGTTCATCGAATGTGGCTCGAATGTTCAGTTCATAAAATTACTTCACCCCATCTTGTTCGAACGAAGGACGCACTATGGGTTCGATCAATACTAACGTTCGAATGACGGGTCTAACATTAGGTTAAAATACACTAACGTTCGAAAGTCGTATCTCATGTTATCGAACGCAACTCTTGGTTTTCTCTGTAAACTCTGAACGGTCGAACGCTGCATCTCACGCTCTCGAACGTTACTCTCCGGTTTGTCTGCAAACTTTGAACGTTCGAACGTTTCCTTTAACGCTGTAGAACGCTCTCCTCGGCTTTGTCTGCAATTGAAATTTGCACTGATCGTTTGAACGACGCCTCAAACGTTATCTAACATTCATCATAATTTCTTCAATTTGACTCCAACTTTGACGCCGTTTGAACTATAACTCTTATAACCTATTCCAACCATCTTAAACACTTTAAGTACATACTATTTGACACTGAATTAAGCCAAACTAAAATATTAAACCAAACACTTTCATCCATCAATATGCAAAAATCTTAAAAGAATCATTTCCTATTGGTTGATGTTCATCTTGCAATCCTTCAGAATGAGATATCTTAACTAATTCTTTTTCCAATCTGATATAATAGTTTTGTTATATATTGAGTATGCCATTGGCCATCCTTTGCTTTGTGTGGTGACTTTTATATAAGATCTAATGTTCTGAGTTTAATCGGTAGAGCTAGCTACCTGTGTTTGAATTTTATAATTTTTGGCGAATGGAAGGAGTATCAAGGTGTATGGTTGTTTGATTCATTAGTTAGAATTTTTTTTTTTTTTTGGCAAGCTAAGACATAATGTGCCTCTCTGTTTTCTCCATTTTTTTCCTTATCAAAAAAGGGAAAAAAACTTATTGGAAAATGAATCTATTTTCTTATGGATTGCAAATGTTTGACCCAACAGTGAAACTGATCCACTTTTCTGTAGTATCCATCTTCTAGGAGTTGCATTGTTAAAATTCTTTTGCATGCTGTTTATCCAAAATGGAGTATTATGTGCTTAATGGGGTCATAGAACAAGAGAGCTTGCTTTCTGTTTTTATATTTTACTTTTCCTGGATACTTCATTTATATTAGGAAAGTGTTGACTTCTTCTTTCTTGCTTTGTTTTAAATTTGTATATATTTTTCAGGTGAAATCATTATTAAAACAATGTTTACACTGGTTATACACCATTCTAGTGGGGTTCAACACATTGATTATGTTGATGAAGACAAATATTCTTATCTTGACTTAATGGAATATGCAATTACACTAACTGGGGTTAGGCCAGGTAACGCTTTTACCATAAAATACAAACTACTTGGATCTGAGGATTTTGTTGTTGTCAATGGTGATGGAGCATTGATGCGGATGTTTAAGATACACCAAAGTGTATCTCAAATACAATTAGTGTTGTTTGAAGAAACAATATATCAAGTCTCACAATTGACACAAAAGAATGCATCAGCATCACATGGGTTGTTTGGTGCACGAGATGAACAAGGAGAAGGATATGATGATGAAGGTTTGATGGAAGATGAAATTATGATCAATGATAATGAAGAATGGATCATGGATGAAGATGAGGAAAGTGAAAGTGATGCATGACAGAAGGATAATGAAGAGATTGATGGTCATGAATTGTCTGCATGTGAGTCTGACCCTGATTATCACAGTTTGTGTGAATCTGATGACGACTATGCTCAATGTGAAGATGTTGGAATATAATTTGATATTGACCATGGATTAGAGAGACTGAAGCTTGAGAGAGGTATGGTGTTTCCTAACATACATGATTTCAGAGCGGCTTTGAAATAATTTGCAATCAGTGAAGGGTTTGACATCAAAAGAATAATTAACAAGAGAACACGAGTGACCGTTGTGTGTGCTGCGACAGGTTAAAATTGGAGATTGCATGCATCTCCTAGACTAGATGGAGTCACGTACATGATAAAGACACTTCAACCTGAGCATACTTGTACACAGATGCATAGGAACCGCCAAGTCACATCCAAATGGATATCAAAGAAGATAGCATCTCAAGTACGTGCAAATCCAAAATTGTTGATTTCTTCAATCAGCAAACAATTCAATATAAGTTTGGTGTTGAAACTAGTGATGTTCAACTGAGGAAAGCTAGAAGAAGGGCCATTGATGAGGTGGAAGGTAATTATATAGAGTCATATGGAAGGCTACGAAGTTATAGAGAGATCATTTGATCTACTAATCCAGGAAGTTTGATAAAGATTGAGACAGATCAAATAGCACCATCTTTGGCACCTACATTCAAGAGAATCTTCATTAGTTTTTCATCCATTAGAAGTGGCTTTCTCCAAGGATGTAGGCCATTCATTGGGTTTGATGGATGCCACCTAAAGGGACCATATGGAGGTGTGTTATTAGCCGCCATTACGTTGGATGGCAATGGAGGATTATTCCCCTTAGCATATGTTGTGGTAGAAGCTAAAAATCAATACAATTGGACCTTTTTTATTCATCACCTGTACTTGATTGTTGGGTCTGTGGACATGCCTTTAACATTCATGACTGATAAACAAAAGGTAGTCTCCCATCCATAGATTACATATAATTATGTTATTTTATTTCCTATGTTAATATTATGAACTTTAATATTAATAATAATATATATAACCCGAATGCATGTTTCACAGGGAGTTATAAAGGCGATTAATGATGTATTACCCAATACACATCAACGTTATTGCGCACGACATAATTATAGTAACTTCAAGGGAACATATAAAGGGCTACAGATGAAAATTTTGTTTTGGGCAACTTCAAGGGCATACACTGTTTATGATTTCAATTATGCAATGGAGTAATTGAAGAATGTAAACTCGGATGCATACAATTGGATCAAGGATATTCCACCATCTACATGGTCAAGACATGCTTTTGATGTGTACGTCAAAAATGACCACATCACCAATAATCTCACAGAATCTTTCAATCAATGGGTTGGTGAGTTGAGAGAGAAACCAATTACTACATTGTTGGATGGTATAAGACGGAGGTGGATGGTTAAGATTCAAAAAAGATTTGAAATTGCTTCAAGTTGGACTACTTTTGTGACTCCTAAGACAAGTACAATGTTGGAAGCACAGAGAAAGTTGGTAGTGATTGATAAGTATTGTTTGCTGGACGTGACGAGTATGAAGTCATGGATGAAGGGACGTACAGATTTACAGTTAAGATTGGCACCCAGAGTTACACGTGTAAGGTGTGGGATTTATCAGGTATTTTGTGTATGCATGCATTAGATATCAAAGATAGAGGTTAGAAGACCATTGCCACCCTTGTTTTAGGGTTGATGCATACTGGAGAGCTTATGGACAAATGATTCATCCGACTCCTAATGAAAGGATGTGGCCTACAACTAATTTGGACCCAATGATGCCCCCACTTGTAACAACTCGGAACTAGGTCTGCCCATCTAAGGCACTAGCCTGTCCTTGGTCCTTATAGGTAGGCCTTGTGGACCTAATGAAACATAGGTAATTTAAAATTTTTCCTGTAGAAGCAATAGTGGTGGAATAATTTATACATGTGCATATCAAGGTGTATATAAAGATAAACAAAGCCCTGTGGTGGACTACAAGTTTCCGTACATGTACTACTTGGCTATTACAAAATGGGGCAATCTAGTCACACATCTCAATCACAAGGTTCTACAAGTCCAAAGAAAATATAACCACCATACATATAAATGAAGACCCTAGGTGGGACGATAATAGTCCTCCTCTTTATACCCAGCGTCCTTATCCTTGCCTTTCTCCCCACTCTAGTCCTTCACACCGAAAGTCGACGGCTCTGAAAACAAAACCGATAAAACAAGTTATGAGACGAAGGTCCCAGTAAGCAACACATACATGCTCGTGAAAACACAGTTCTTGCTAATATCATTCGGAATAAACCATGACATGCGGATAGTTAAAACGACAGTTAAATCATCGACAATTTAATATCAATCAAAAGGATATGATCCCATGCTCATAGAACAAGTCAATAAATCAATAAACACTATTTCAACAAGTCTCATTCAATCAATTTACCTAGGTAGTTTAGTATATACAGCACATGATCACATCTAACTCCACTGATTCCATGTGGTGGGTTAGGCATCCAACACCAATTCCCCTTAATGTTAGGCATCTATACGCTGATTCCCGTTGACGTTGGGCATCCATGCCGATTCCCTATGGCGGTGGGCATCAGCCACCGATGTTGTTTGGTGCCGGAATCAGCAATATAATACGAGAACCAACAGTAACAAGGTCATGGCACTATATACAAACTTATCCACTTAAGATTTATGGATCCATAACTTAAGGTTTGTTTATTATGCAATATGCTTTAATTCATTACATTGGTTACACTTAACCAAAATATCTCATGCTACTCACGCATGTACAAATAAAAGGGGTAGCTTCATAGCCTTATCCAAATACACTTGGACCATTGCCCTCCATACATGTTAAGTAACTAGGCTAATGCCCTTCATATCATATCACATGCTACATAAGCAATTAATAACAATAATTCATTCTCATGAGTTCATTTCATATGCAAAGATCATTTCTTGATAAATCAAACATTACCGACATACACTAATTTGGGCAACCTAAGCCCCAATTCATTAGGAATATTCATAAAATTCCTTTGACATTGATTTTCCACTTCTAAGGATCATTTGGAAGGTGTTCCAAGTGGTGGAATTAAAATATATTACTTCCATAATAATTTGGAACCAAAACTCTCTACATAACCTAGTTTAGTAGAATGTACCCAAACTCTTGATTAATTTGAATTTTGTGATTATTCCAGTGTAAACACTTCCTAAATACCTAAATCCTATTTGTACATAGGTTGGATTTGAATAAAGATCAATTCGTAGTTGAAATCACCTCAAAATCCCCAAAATTACCGAAACTGTACATGGCGCCTACCATCGTGCTTGAGTGCAGGGTTGGGCGCTCGATTCTGAGTTATTTTTCCTACGGGTGCTTGTAATTGCGCTTGAGCGCAAGGTTAGGCGTCCACTTGACACTCGAGCCGGCGGAACTCACCACTCTCGGGTTTTTGAGTTTTAGAAAAATATAGGCGGGGCGCTTGCAATCGAGCTCGAGCGGCCACGCACACTTAGCAACTTGGGTTTTTGACAAAATGGGCGCTTGGCATAGTGCTTGAGCATCATGCCGAGCGCCCTGGCGATTTTCCACATCACGAAATCCCTACGTGAATTTTTTGGATTTTTCTTAAATCTAACCCATTTGCTAATGTTTCAATCCATCAAATCCTCATAGAATAAGCTATTAACCAACATCTATCTAACCATGTACATATACTCCTTTCATTTGCAACAAATAAAAAAAAACACGAATGCCTTCATTCCAAAATCTCTTTTCAAGTCAAGAAATCGAACAAAGTTTAGGTTGGAAAGGTGTTGCTTACCTGATACAAGCAAGATCTAACCCTTTTGCTCCTAATGCAACTCACGAGCAGCTCTTCTTGAGCTCCTTGGAGGTTTCTCCACGATCCTCCAAGCTTTTCTCCAACAAGAACTTCCACACAATGCAAACCCTCAAGCCGTTAAGCTCTCCTTCTCAATAGCAGCAACTCTAAGAGTAGGAGAAATGGGAAAGAAGAGAGGGTAGGGAGAAAAAGAGTGTGTAGAGAATGGGGTGTGGAGAGAAGAGGCGTTTGTGTTTAGGTTCATACATATGGGGCAAAACCCCTCTTTTGTACTGCACCAATTTCTCAAGTCAACTTCCAAGTTTGCCCCTCTCCCATAAAACACATATATTTACCACCATGCCACTTTCCTCCTACTTTTATTTTACAAGTCTTGGACCTAGCCACTTGATTGGCTTCAAGCTTCAATCTGGGCATCTTCCACTTTACCTTCACCTTCACAATACGATATAAAATATATTAGATTACTAAATCTCTCTTACTTAGAACTTAAGCAACTTATCTAATATCTGGGGTCTCACACCACCACTTCGTTGAATGCCTGGGAGACCCAAACAAAATAGAAGAAAAGAAGCAGATGAATTAAGGCCAATATGTCACGCCCGGGAACCAAGTATGCCCCTCCAAGGCACAACCCGTTCCAGACCGTGGCAAGTTGGTTTCTATATATAAAGGAAATGTAATAAGACACGAGTTTGATTACAAAATGGCGGGTGACTACATCACTCCTCTCAAAATACAAGGTGTGCAATCCAAAATAAACTATACATGTACAAACAAGAAATAAACCTAAGGCCTATAGATATCTGCCTCTCAAAATCCCAAAGGCTTTCTTCTCGCCTCTATTCCCCAGCCCGGTCCTTCACACCAGACAACGATGGATCTGAAAAACAAGATAAGTAGCAATTGTGAGACGGATGTATCTAACTATACATCATCGATATTCCCGTCTAGCTTCACCAATTACATGCGGTGGTTAGGCATCTACACCGATCTTACGTGGCGTAGGCATCTATTACTGTAGTTACATGTGTCGTATGAATATTCGCAGATGATTACCCAATAATACTTAGAGTGGTATCACAATACCATTGAAAACATCAATCACAATTATTCATCTAGCTTCACCATCTACACATGGTGGCTAGGCATACAATACACATCCATTGCTGTCTACACATAGCCAATGGGCATCAGCCACTGACTACACAGGGTGCCAGACGAACATAGACCTCCATTGCTGTCTACACATAGCCAATGGGCATCGGCCACCGACTACACAGGGTGCCGGGATGATACAACCATAGGGAACAGAAACAATGACAATGCAATATGTACCTTTGCATGGGAAGTGCTTCATATAACCTGGGCCGCTGCCCTCCATATAACTCACCTCATTGATGACCCAAATATCTCACAACTTCAAGCTTTTGTGGAGGATGCTAGTTCACAACCCTCAACGAAGGTGAATCGCACACACTACCCACCGATACACTTTTGTGGAGGATGCTAGTTTACAACCCTCAACGGAGGTGAACCGCACACACTACCCACGAAGACTGGCTGTTCAGGTATCCGCATCAATACCACATGCACACTTGCATGGGAAATGCTTAAGAGTAGCCCATGGCCTTACCCGAGTTAATCTTAGGCCACGCCCTCATTCGATATCAGTAACCATGGGCTACTGCCCCTTTATTTATGGTATTATTATCCATCTCTAAAGGTTAATTGAAAGATGATCTAAGTGGTGGATTCAAGTTATTCTACCTCTATAGGAATCTGGGATAGAAACCCTCTGTAAGGCCTTCCTAGGTAACATGTACCCAACATTCTTGGGTATATAGAATTTCGAGGTACTTCCACTTGGAGCACTTGCTAGACACGTAATTCTCACCTACATGTGGGTTGGATTTGAATAGAACCAATTAGTGGTAAGATCTATGCTAAAGTCACACTTTTGGAAACTTCCTACATTCCTTGACCCATTTTGGCAACTCATGCCTCAACTCCTTTGAAAACTCATGTAACTTGGGTTTGGTTCTTATATTCTACTTCCATAGATCATTTGGAAGATATTTGAAGGGGTGGAATCAGTTTATCCTACTTCTATAAAAATCTGGAACATGAACTCTCTATAAGACCTATTCTTAGCAAAACGTACCCAAAATCTTCACTATTTGGAATTTGGTGATAACTCCAGTTGGAACACTCCCTAGACTCCTAAATCTCACTCATACAAAGGTTGAATTTGAATAAAAACAAAGGGGGGTTCAGTCTGGGCTAAAACTCTAAAAATGGGGAAATCTGTGCTAGGCGCTTGATGGGTCGCTCGAACCAGCTTCGAGCGACCAAATATTTGCTCTCGGGTTCTTCTGTTAAACTAGTCGCTAGAACAGTCGCTCGAGTGGCCATGACTTAAACCTCTACCTGAAGCTTCCTGAAACTACCGCCTGATGCCCGCTCGAGCGACTGCTCGGGCGGCTGGGCTTTTGACAGTTCGCGAAATCCGAACTTTTGGGATTTTCTCAAATCTCACTCGTTTTGGGTGTTTTTGGGTTCTAAATTGCTCCTAGCATGTGTAGTTAACTCCTACCAACAAAATCCCTAAGGAAAATATTCTCTATTTACACAAATAAGCATTTCCATACTTAAACCCTAACATTCACATTTATATACGAAAATGGCCAAAACTCGAAATATGGGAGGGGTGGTGTTGTTTACCTCTTGCAATCACTTAAGCAAGTCTTCTTGCTTCCTTTGCAACTCACGAACAGTTCTTGGGGTGCTTCTTGGTTGGTTTCACCACAAATCCCCGAGCTTCTTCACCAAACGAAAATAGCTTCTCTTGGGTTCTTCTTTTCTTTTTCTTGCAAACAACTCTTCAAACGGGCTGGGAATATATGGGGGACGAAAATGGGGAAGGAGGAAGAGAAGGAGATGAAGAAACAAGAGTGTGGGACAGAGAAGAGAGGAAGAAAGGGTTTGGGATGGGGTTTGGTCGTGAATGGCTCTTTTGGGCTATTTTCTCCTCTTAAGTAATTTCCACCATACTCCATATTTACAAGCTTGCCACTCCTTCATCCTATATTGAACAATACCAATACTTGGCATATTTTCCTCACTTAGGGAATTCCATTTAACAAAATAGAGGTTTCTCGCCTTCATAAGCCACTGTCGAGTCGGGGCTTCGCCACTTTGACTGGCTCCAGGCTTAGGCTTCTTCAACTTTACCTACACATCACACTCATTGGTTAGGGTGTGCAAGGGATATTGGAACGGGGTTTCACACAATAGGTCAATTGCGCAGATCCACCACTCTACGTTGTTGTATATGCAATGTTTTTGGTCATAATAAGAGGACATGCAAGCGTGCCCTAGTACGGGGTAGGGGTAGCAGATCACATTCTACATACGAGGTATAAGATTATGTTCTCATGTAACATTTACATGTACCTTTTATTATATGAGAATTCAGATATTGATGGCATATTACGCTTACAGGGTCACAGTCATGCAACAAGGCCATGAGCACCATGATGAACAACAAGTAAGTAAAATATTGCTTTGATTCTATATTAGCAACCAACAACAGTTGTCCACTTACATTGAACTATGCCTATTGTTTTGATTCTATATTAACAACCAACGATAGTTGTCCACCTGCATTGAACTATGCTTGCAAAAGCACTTTGCAAACAAGTCACTTAGTTGATATGAGAAGAACCAACTATACAATGGGTTTGGTACTTTCATCACTCCATGATCGATTAGACACCACGTTATCGTCAACCATGCTCTTAGGACTCAATGCTTCAATGACACCTGGGCACTGATAGCCATTTGATGGGATGAATAAGTGTTTGTTTTGATCCTTAAGAACATTGCAACTGGAATGATATGTGGGAGCGGCAACAAGTGATGAATCTACTGTAAAGTGATGTCAACAAGGGAAATTTAGGCCAAGTTGATGTCAACTAGGCTCTCTTATGCATTAGACCATTCAGATGTTATTTTAAAACCAAGTTTTTTCTAGATTTGGCATACATTGTAGTATTGTACAACTTTAAAAGATGGCATAAATTTATTTCACATAGCACACACCAACAATTTATAGTCTTCCAAACTACTAAGAATGCCAACAATATATCTCGCCCTTAACCATTTGTTTCTTTTGAAACAACCACAATTTGAACTAGGACCTATATGGATTTGCACCAAAAAAAAAAAGACAAAAACAAAAATTTTGCATCCTATTAAGATTATCCCCAGGGTTTATAACTTGTGATATATATTACCAGTAGATTCTACAAGGTACCCCAAGAGAACATATATATTAGCACACCAGTAGGAATCCAAGGGTCAAAATGGCAGAAAACATGGACCTAATCATAACATACAGTAACATTGAGATGACAATAACAAAAGTCTTATTGGCAGTGTTCTACAGCTTAATACCGCATATAAGAGATAGGAATCAATGTGCATCATCCAACATGAGTAACTATAATTATTAATAGCCCTGATATTCTAAAGGACATTTGTAACACCCCGGAACCAGGTTACGTAATGAAACCGTAACTCATCCCCGAGGGGTTAGCTTTTCTAGACAGGATCACTATATCAGAGTAAGGAAAACATGAAATGGCAATAATAAAATCGGAGTCAACTAAAATTTTCCCCAACTCACCTGGTGTAAAATCCTAAATTTTTAATGAAATTAAAAATTATTGGTTTAGTAATTAAATTGAGGTTAATTAGTAATTTTACAGAGGACGGAGACCAAGGAGTTTAACCGGGGACTTTTGGTCGAACCGGATGGGCTATTTATATTTAAATAGGTATGAGAAAATTTTTGGGAATGTACTTGGTTAAATTGTTTAGTTGGTGATGTGGCATGCAGGGTTTAATTAAGTAAGCAAGCTGCTGGTGTAGGGAGTCTTTGTAGTGTGGCACTCATGTGATCAACGAGGGAGTTGTTGCTTGGGCGGCAACTATATAAACTTAAGTGAATTTCGATTACTGGTTTTTTTGGTATTGAGCGACTGAAGTGGAGATTGCAGAGAGAGAGGAGAAGAAGGAGAGGGAGGGTTCTAAGTCAAATCTAGAGGTTTTGAAGCTGATCAAAGAGATTTTTGTGGTGGCCGTTTTGTTGCTGTTCAAGAGGAGTGCAGTCCAATTGCAGCAGAACCTGAAGTCGTCCAGGAGCTGCAAATCAGAGCAGCTGTGGTTCAAATTCAGGTGAGTTAGCTGGAGTTGGATTTAATTAGTGGAATTCTACTCCAACTTGATGAAGAACCTCAGATCTGAATAGATCTGGTCTGGAAATGGAAATCTCTGCTGAGCAGTGTTGATCCGTTGGTTTTGAAGGAAGAATTCAGAACCTCCTTTGATCAATTGAAGGTTCAGGGGCTACAATCCAAAAATTAGAAGTAAGTAGCAATTTAGATTTCTGATTTTAGTATGTATTTGGCGCCTAAATCAGTAGAGGTTGTTTCCATGGGTGGATTAATTCCAAGAATGTGTAGAATGGTTATTCAAGGAATTAGAAATAGGACAGAAATGAATTGAAGGTGAATTCATAGGTCAGTCTTTTACAAATTTAATCTGCAGCACCTTGTCATTGGGAGTTTTGGCACCTAGATTTGAAGGGCATGGAATTTATGATACTAGTAAATTTAAATGCATGATAATGGTTGATCAGATGCTTAGCTATTTGCTGGAAACAAAAATAGTGGAGGAAAACAGATCAGATTTTATCTACAAATTGTATTTAAGTTTGACTGTTACTAAATTTTCGTCTAGGAGTTAGTATGAACGACTGATTTTCATTGAACAGGTTCCATGTCTTAATTAAATCCAAATGTGGTTAAAGGTCTGTTTAGAGTGCTAGGTTTATACTAGAACTAGGTTGAAATTGAAATAATAGGTCAGTCTTAAAGATTTATTAATTCCCGCACTTGACATTGGAATCTGGTATAAGCACCAGGTGCTGCTGAGTGCAGCTGAGTGAAGCTTAATACCAGCCTATATTTTTGCCTCTTTGAATCTTCTGATTAACCATACTTTGGAACCAACTTGGGAATTATTTAGGAAACTCATTAAATAGTTATTACTTGACTTTTAATGTAAGAGAAGACCCTGATTTAGGATCAGATCTGAGGTTTCAATGCATCGAATTGGGTACTGGTTCAGGTAAGGATTAGATTTTATAATAATGAAATGGTGCCAACTCAATTTTCAGTCTTTGTTCAACTGTTTTAAATTCTAGTTTGAGGTTTTCATTTGTGGATCTAGTTAGGGATTATTAAAGATCTGTAGAAGAGTAAGATTACTACTGAAATAAGCTCATACATGAGTTTTGTGAAATTTCAGTGGAGCACCAGGTGTTGTTGTGGTAGGCTCCAGGTGCTATTGTAGTCCACTTTAGGAATTGCTTTGGGTAAATATTTAAAGGTGATTAAAGGACTTTGGGGATTAGGAAATACTGCAATGAGAGTATATCTATGGTATCAAGTGAATGAAATCAGAAACTGGTATTAGTATTAAGTTGAGTGTTCGTTTGAGATATGAATTTTGTCCAACTCAATACCAGTTTATTACAACTATTTTAAGTGTTGTTAAAACTCATTATGGGAATTTTTTTATAGGGGACTTAAATGGATTTATCTGAAGTCTCCTTGGGTGAAGTATAGGTGCTGGAGTTAGGGGTGTGCTAGTGTAATGAGTATGGAAACTAGGAATCTGGGTTAGAAATAAGTTAAGAGTTCTTAGGAGATCAGATTTTCTGTCCAACTCTCTTTCTCAGCTCTCAATTAGATTTAGTGGCAATTATAAACTGGTAAGTGGGGAAAACTTTTAGGGAACTTAAATAGGTGTAATCAAAGTAATTTGGAGGAAATATAGGTGCTGGAAATTGGGGGTGTACTAAGGTATTAAGGAGTGAAATCTGGAAACTGTTTAGAGAGGTGTTTTGGGTAATTGCTAGGTGCTGTCAATGTAAAACCCCGTTTAATTTCAGGTTTTATGGAAAAAAAATAATATAATAGATAAAAATTAAAAAGTTATTTCAATAATAACTATCTACTAAATAGGGTGTGGATGTAGGAGTTTTTGGTGGTCGCGCGTGCACTACATCAGAATAAAAGGATTCGTCGAGCAGCCAAGCGTATTGCGGAAGGTATAAATAGTTTAGGAAAATTAGGTTTTTGTTTTGCCCTGAATACGCATATTTCATATTGAAAGGTTGCGGCTGCGTTTTCGTTTAGGGCTCTTCGAGAGAAGGAGAAGGAGAAGTGCTGTGGGAGAGTCGAGATGGAGAAGATTTACTGCCAGTAGGTTTCGCGGATCAGAAGTTCGGAAGAGTCTTTCCCTCGCGAGTAGAACCTCTGTTCGACTAGAGCAAGCCAACGGCCGAAAGAGTTTGGGGTTTTCTGGGTTGCTCGTTTCCAAGCCTTGGGAGCATAGAAAGGTGAGTGGCACTGTTTTCCAACCGAGTCTTTGGTTTGTTCGTGTATTTGGTTTGAATGAATGCATGTTTATTGAATGAAGTATTCTCGGTTTTCTGGGCAAAGACAGTTCCGAAAGGTTTCGCACAGCGGAATTGGGGATAACTGGGAATCAAGTTAGATTAAATCCAAATTAGGTCTGGAAGTGTTCTGGGGGTATTGGGAGACTAGGGAAGTAGTTACAGACCGAAACAAATCAGCCAGACATAGAGATCTCGAAATAACAGAAACTTAAAAATCGCAGTGGGTATCCGCCCACTTGGCGCCCACTTCGGGAAGTAGGCGCCTAAGAAATCTGACCCGGCGCCGAGCTCGCGCCCACTTGGCGCTCAGCTCGCGCCCACTAAATTTAGAAGCGCCTATCTCGCGCCCTTCTCGCGCCTATCTCGGGCCTATCTCGCGCCGAGCTCGCGCCCACTTACCATCGAGTGAGCGCATACCCTAGTTTTTACTTAAAACGATCCGCCCACTCGGCGCTCACTGGCGCTCACTTCAGGAAGTGAGCGCATAGTCCATTTTTCTTGCTGAAATTCAAAATTGAGTAAACCAATGGGGATTTTGATGCTAGAAGGTCTCCGATCACTTAGTGAAGTACTTGTTTAGGACATTAGAGACAAAATTACTTATGAGAACTGTAGACACCTGATTTTTGCACCCCCAAAATGAAGAAAAATGAAAAATCAAACTAAAAGTCAAACCCTGAGGGGGTCAAAAATTGGCTTTTTGATCTAAGTAAATTTGGCCATCAAACTTCATCTCATTGAAAAGAGCATTGCGACACGATTCCAACGCAACTGAATTTGCTGGAATCAGAGTCCAGATGAAAAAGATATGAGCTGGTCAAACTTTTGGGAAGCAAAAAGTTGACTTTTTTCTACGCCCCAATTCAGCTGCCAAACTTGATCCCAGTGGATAGATGGTTCCGGGCCGGTTCCAACGACACTAAATTTGCTGAAATTGGACACCGGATGAAAAAGTTATGAGTAGTTAAAGTTTAAGAAAAACTGCCCATGTGGCAAAAAGGCAGCAAAAATGGAGCAAATCAATAAAATAAATAAGATAAATGTGTTCAATAATATTTTAATGAAGAGAATCTCGCTTTTTAATAAAATAATCGAAAAAATCGGATAAAAATCCTGCAATAAACCAAATTGAATAAAGGTTTGAAATCCACACATTTTTAAAACGTGCGGGACCGTATTTACATTACGGGCAGGGCATGCCCGTATTTTAAATACGGGCACGCTTCTAGAAGGAAGACACGCGTCGCCGTACGGCGGAACACGCGTCCCGTACGGACGAATCTGCGATAATTGCAAATATTCGTTTTTCGCCCGTATTGGAATTACGGGCAAGGCCGCCCGTATTGGAATTACGGGCAGGATACGCCCGTATTCCAAATACGGGCACGGGATTTTTGCCTATAAATAGAGAGGCCACCCCCCTTCATTTGAACAAGCCATCCTTCCCTGGCCTCTCCCCTCTCCCTCCTGGTGCTCCCCACGACCAAATGCTGCCCAACCATCACCACCCCAAAACCAAAACCCTTTTTTATACCCAAATTACCCCCATGCTCTAAGACTACCCCTAAACCATGCCCAAAAACTCTTTAGTTTGTTCTTAACCCATCCACCTTAACAAGACTCTTTCCATTTCATTTTAACAAAATTTGGAGGATGCGGAAGCGCTGCCAAAATCTCTAAGGAGTCACTCCATCACCAAAATCCAAGAAGCACTAGTGTGGTAATTTTCATATTCACTTCTTTTTAATGGATCATTTCATTTAAATTTTCTTTCATTTTATCACAATGTTACTAACTCATTTGCTGTTTGAAAAGATGATAATATAAAATGGATTATTACAATAAGGAGAAAAGAAGAGAAGAAGAAAGTGTCTAAAGGATGCCTTAATCCACCCACTTAATGCTTCACTTTGTTTTTCTTTTATATGACATGGTGATATGTAAATCCTTGAAACATACCCTCTTCTCTCTTGGATGAGGAGTGTGGTTGGTTGACCAAGAGAAAGAAGAAAAAAAGAGAAGGAGTAAGCCCAAGATTACATAGAACAAGAAGAAAGAAGAAATGGCCTTTTAGGCCAAATGAAGGAAATGAAGTCCCTGGAAGAACCTGAAATCTGTTATGAAGTTACCAGAACACTTGAAGAAGCCACGGAGATGATCCCAGAAAGAATCAGCAGCAAACAAGCAAAACAGGCGGCGCCCGTAAACTCAGGCCGGTCCAGCCTGGACCGTAGCTGATTCACGGGCGAAGGGGACCGGAATCCATTCACGGTTAGGCTGGACCGTGGAGCAAACACGGGCGAAATGTAAAATGATGTAAAGTTGTCATTTCTTGGTTCGGTTGGACCTTATCCGGTCTAAACCGACTTGAACCATCCCCTTAACCATTTTTGGGCTTTCTTAAGCCCATTTTTGACTTTGGGCCCATACGGGCCCACCAAGACCTCCCTGGGCCCACTTTAGACCGGCCCATACCAGGCCCGTTTTCAATAAAACGGGCCCAGGCCACTAGACTTTGGCTAATGGGCCCATTCCAAGCCCACTAATCCCAAACTAAAATTGTACATATAAAACTTAATAAAATAACCAAAGGGGTTACCCAATAACCCAACTGGGCCCAAGGCCCAACCATGGCAACCCACGGGTCTTCCTACGGGACCCGGGTCCGACCCACTTCACTTAAATAAATAAAAAGATAAAATCAACTAAAAAGGGACCCACACCTCTAGCGGGCCCCGCCAGACTTAACAAGGTAGCATGCTGGCCTAGGAAAAGGGTGAAATTGACTCATAAACCAGGGAGACCCGAGGGACCCGTCAAACCGACGGGGCGGACCGGGGTGTCTCTAGGACTTCCCCGGACCGTAACCGAGGACTTAGCTAGAACTCTGAAAAACCGTAGACCAGACTTAGACCCGATTAGGGCAAAACCGTGTCTGCCTGCACTCTCAGGCAGTGGCGACTCTGAAAATCCCGAGGCACGCACCGAAGGTGCGCCCGGTGTGCGATCTAGGCCAGGTTTAGGTGCGCACAAGAACATTGAAGATAGATTCGGGAATTTTCCTAAGAGCTTCCAAGGTAGGCGTAGGGCAACATGTTAGGTGATGTTTGGGATACCCAACACTGGGGCTTTTATTTTAGTTCTTTTGGATTACACTGTAATTGATTGAGAGTTATTAAACCCTGTTTTCGTGATGGAAAGTTTTGAATTATGTTGCAAAGATTATTTACTTGTTTTCTTGTGAGTAATTATTGTTTTGGTTGGAACACTTGTGTGAGTTGAAGTTCTGGCTGGAACAACTTGTGATGTGTGTACTGAATGCGGAGTTTTATCGGTTATTTATCGGCTTTGGGTTTAGCTTCCCATGGATCCTTGTTAAGCTTAGTAATGTGATGGTATGTGTTTATTGGTTTAATTGCATGGCCTTGTGTGTTGCCACGACCAGTGTAGAGCAGCCAGATACCCTGAGTAGGCCTGGTTGTCAGTGCCGATACCCGGAGTAGGCCGGCATTGGATGACGATACCCTGAGTAGGCCGTCATTTCAGAGTGTCCGATACCCTGAGTAGGCCGGAACTGTGTACATGGAGGTGTGGAGTGTCTACTTGGCATGTAGATTAATCAATGTAACCATATGCATGACATTGACCTTGTTTGTATTGTTATCGGAAGTACGTTGATTTAAATTGTTGATTATTATCGAAGCATGTCTTATAACTGTGATAACTATTTCTGCATGCATGTGTCACTCGCTGAGATATTCATATCTCATTCCCTCGTTGTTGTTTTATTTTCCAGATATTCGTGGTGAGGTGCCTACGGGGGTAGATCCGGATGATACATATAGGGAGGAGGATTATTACTACCGTCCTTAGTCCAGTAGGTTATTTGGCCTTAAACTTGTTAAGTTGAATTTGTGAGAATTGTAATAAGGTAGTAACTTGGACCCATTTGACGTATTGGATGATGTCTTAACTTGCCTGGATAGGAATTTTTTATTGTGCACTCTGATGTGATATAAAAATGTGGGTGATTATCCAGCGATCACCATTATTGAGATCCTTAACTAACCCCTAGGAGACGTGTTATATCTTTAATGAAGAACACGGATCCGGGGCGTTACAGTCGACTTCTACAGTATATACATTTTCGCCTGGTAAAACTAAACTTGAGAAATCATATAAAGGATTGTTTAGAGTTAATCAAATCGGATTTGAGGAAATCTTAAAATACTGAAGTAGGATCATATCTATGGTATCTATTATGGAAAATAGAATTATGTATTAGCTAAAACTAAAGTTTTTGGATAGAGTGCTGAACTTGTCCAGCATATATATATATTTTAATGAAAAACCTTTGTTTGGAAAAAAATACTTAGAAGGAGAATTGGGAGTGGAAAAAGAGAAAGGAAGTGAATAAGAAGGTGCCGAAATTAATATATAAATGAAGGGTTAAACTATGAAAATTTGTGGATGCTTGATATACGATATAAAGGCTTTGGAACAAAGGAATACTAAAGTAATTTTTATATGGAAGTTATTTGTAGATTCAAATTTTATTTGAAAAATTCTTGAAGAAATGTTAGAGAAAAACCACAGCAGTTAAGTTAGTCTAAAAAGTGGAAACCAATGTGGAGTTTTTAGATGAAATAATAGTATTAAGGAAGAAATTGAGGATTTAGGCTAAAATAAGAGGGATATGAGTATAAATTCTTCATGTAGGCTACTGTTTGGGATTTAAGCAAGTAATACAAATCTAATTTCAATAATGGAAATTAATTCTGAGATTTTACACTCAAAGTTACCGGTTTAACCGAAATTCGACAGTTTACTAAATTTAAGATTATAAAAGGTTTTTTTTATGCAATACTATGGAAAAAGGGTTTTAAATAAAATATTTTGGTTTAAATGGATTATTCAGATTTTCCCATATACTTGGAGGATAGTTTTATTGTTTCTGATGAGATGATGATTATTTTACCTTCGTGTATCTCGGAGATGGCCGTGTATCTCGGGATGTTGTTGCCTCCGTGTATCTCAGAGATGCCCCGTGTAGCTCGGGATGATATGATTGAGATTGAGATGGGTTGTGCTTACTGGATTTTTCTGTTGGTTTTGTTTTAGAGTCTAGTGGGCATAGCTCGATATGGATCCATGTTAGGAGCTAGATAGTGGGAAGGATTGTCCTTTGCTAGTCGTAACACTTTGTTCACGTACGCGTTTCCATCGTGTATCTCGATGAGGCCTTCACTGTATCTGGTTGGCTGCGGCTATGTTTGGGATAGTACATGCCAACCCATTATTGTATCTGAAGGGTTCTCCTGCAATAAGTCGATGACCGTGTAGCTCGGCTTCGCTCATAAGCCGGGAGGTGGCATAATGAGCATGGTCTTACACTAGTTAAAGGCAGTCTTATTTCATGAGTCCTGCGGCGACTTATCAACTATTGTTTTGATGACACAGATATGTTTGTTATACTGGATTATTCTTGTTATACTGGATTATTCTTGTTATATCACACTGATCGATGGTTTACTGTTGAATTACTCGGATTATTCGGAACTGAGGTGTTATCGCTACTGTTGCATGATTTACAACTGTATCATATTTTAGAAATGATAAACTGTATTTGAGCATGCATGTGCTGCTTACTGGGATATTCGTATCTCATTACGTTTTGTTTTGTTTTGATTTCAGTTTCTGGTAAGGACGGCACCAGCGGGTATATGCTTGGTTCATGTGAGTTAACATTGATTATAGTATTTTATTGTTGAGCTTGGGTTATAGTGCACTCTGATTTTTTAGTTTTTGATTTATTCATGTTTTCCTTCACTCTGATATTGTTATCCTGGGTTATATACTAACCTTCGGAGATAAGTTACGGTTTCTCTACGTAACTTGGATCCGGGGCGTTACACCTGGACCAAGCATATACCCGCCTGTATCGTCCTCTCTGAGATCTGAAAACAAAACAAAACAAAACGGGTGAGATACGACTATCTCAGCAAGTAGCATATGCATACTCAAATGCATTTAATTTAATTTCTAAAACATGCACGATTAAAACATACTCGTCGATTAATCACAGATAATTCGATTAATCCGACTAATCCGGCAAAACAATATCAAACCACATAGTAAGGTGGGACTCGTGAAATTTGACCACTTTGTAAGTTTAAGTTCTAGCTCCAAACAGTTCCAGTCCGAAAATCTTCTGCCAAATCTGGTGCCTCTACCAACTCTGATATCTCTGCAAAGTCTGATACCTCTGTGAACTCTAATTCCAATATCGTCGTCTCTCGGTGGAACCACAAGACCTCACCCTCTCTAGGGTGGAAAGGGATAACAATCCAGTCTGAGAACCACTGCCACATCTGATACCAAAATAAACCTCACCCCCTCTGGGGTGGAAAGGGAGCTGCTGCAGCACTTCCCTCATGGAAGGCCTCTCCACATAAAGGAAATGCATGAAGGAAGCTAGACTTTAACCAAACAAATTAGACAAACTTTACTTACTAGCTAAATTATGGATCCATAATGAGCTAGGCCCTAATTAGCTTTGCAATTAACCAATAAGTAAACAAAGGTCTCAATTCAAACCAAAAGTAATCCGTCGAATAAAGCATCATACAGATAAGTGAGATCAAGCATGATATGCATTTGCAATACCGATCTCCGATATAAAGACAGTACTAAATTAAAACCTTCGTGAAACAATCAATATTTTCAAATTTGGCTCAGCACAATAATTTCAATAGAATTCCATTAAAATAGATATTACTTCAAATCTAGAGTTTCTTAAGTTAAACACATTGTTTAGAAAATAAATCCAGCATTGAAACTACCAATTAAACACAAAATAGAAATCACAGCTCAGAAGTTACTCATCTCGTCAATTTACTTCAATTTACAACCCACGGACTGTAACTAGTGACTTATTAAGAAAACAAATTCAGAATAATATTCGGGTCATGTCATAATTGTAGCTACTTCAATGTGGTTAAATTAACTCAAGGGTTTCCCGAATAACCAATTCTCTTAATGTATAATTTCAGATTTACAATTTTCTATTAATTGATCCCAATTCTAATTTAGTTCTTAATTATTATTGTCAATATAAATCTCTTAGGCTACTAACAGCTCTGGCATAACGTAGGTGAGGGAATAAGTATACTTGAACACCAAATAGTCCTAAAGAGTTTCCCATTACATGATTTAGGAATTATATTATGCACTTGTTATTATACTTCATACAAATCTTTTATTTCATATTGTCAAAATTATACTCTATAAGTTTCTAATAACATTTGCATGTTAAATGAATTTAGATTAACTCAATTTATCAAGATTAACAAGCCAGGTCTTTATTTATACCCCAATGACCAATCCATAATTCCCAAATGACCATTCCTCTTAGATTAGATCATAACCTAGGTTTGACACCAAAATAGGCTCAAAGGAGTCTCCCTTATTTGCTGTAGGAAATATATATAATCATGAACTTGCTTCCATCAGGTTTATAACAGTAGCTGCAGAAAATTATAACCTATCCTTAGTTTATTGCCTCCCAACAAATCTATTAATACTTGGTGCTATTTTTAACTTCCCTACAATTCTAATAAGTATAGGTGAAGAGATTAACTAAACTTGAATATAAAATCTGTTCAAAGAACCCAATCACAAGTTGTTGGGATTTCATATCATAAATTGGCTATTTCTCTCATAACAGTTATCCAAATCTTGCTGTAGAAAATTTTAGTATACATGCTAGTATTTAGTTTACCATAATCCTCTAATTGATATTACTCACTTGATTTCGATAAGTTTCTAATAGTTTTGGAATCTCTGTTTAATTCTAAATAGCTCAAGTGAAGCAATTTAAAGAATAGACATAAGATAAACTCTAAGAAATCTAAACAATGGTGCTGCAGAAATTTTATATCTTGTCTTTAGTATCATGTCTCTCAATAATAATTAATTCCTAATTATTATTTTAATCTCCATGGTTTTCTAACAGTATTTACATGCTATTTAGGCTTGGCTCAACTCAAATAAGGCAGGACCATCAATTGTAACATCAAGAATACTTAAAGATCTAGAGACCATATGCTGCAGAAATTTCAACTCACATTTGCTAATCTTTAACTCACCACACTCCTCTAATCCAAATTGATAATTTACTTTCCATATGATACTAATTGACCTAGAAACTAATTTGAACTCAGATGAATCTATTTAATAAGGTTTATGAGGATAAAACTCTGGTTAGACTCCAATCACCAATCAGCTACAGGTTTCTTAAATTAACAAGCATTATGAAATTTTACAGCTGCAGAAGTAAACCTTAAACAATTTAATTATGATAAACTCTTCCACAAAATCATATGCAGCATCAAAATCAAGTGAATCGGTGCTACTTGCCAGATTTGTTGATGATTCAATCTCCACAGAAAAAAAGTTCCTGATTTGAATTTTTCAGCAACCAAAATCCTCCAACAAATCTGAAATTCTGCAGAGAATTTCCAAATTTCAGATTTCAATATCCGATTCCATTCTCCACTAAAATCTTAATGAAAATGAACGAACCTAACCTAGATCTAACACTGAAACAGACTTACCTGAATCTGAACTGATAATGGACGAATTTGCACAACCAAATCAGACGAAATGCTTCAACCAACAGGGCTTCTCTTCACTATTCTTTCAAATCTTCATATCAGATTTCTCATCTTTGAACCCAGATCTTTGCTGCTCCAACTCTCCAGCGACCAAAAGAAATCCCAATCGTGTATTGAGCAAATTTATAATGTGCTCTAAGACTCCTCATCTCCCACCTTCATGATCCGCTGCAGCGCCATTCTACCAAATCCCTACACTACACCATATTGACATTTTTGATCCTCGATTCACGGATTTGCCACTCGGCTATAGACAATCACCTAATTCCATATATTATGATTTACCTCCTATTAGTTACTTAAATTTTACAGCTATAATATAAGAATTATTTACCTCTAATTCCCATAAGCCGACTTTTCTGAAATTCCCAAATTGCCCTTGTGACACTCCACCTTAAACCAATAAATTAAATATAATTAATGTTTCTTATCTTTATAATTAGAATTTCCACCCGGATTCACCCGAGAATTCCGGGTTTGACCGCTTATTCTCCTTTTTCAGAACTTTCCATCAATTAAATAAATTACTAAGCCTTAAAATCCAATTTTTAATATTATTAAAAATTTGGGGTTTTACAACATTCCTGCTCAAGTCATGCCACAATTCAAATTTAAGAACCATAAAACTGGATTTCTAGTTTGACCCAAAACAGAGATAGCTTCCAAAAACCAAATAGAGGCCTCCAACTAGATATTTCAAATTGAACCATAATTTAAGCTTGGCTTGCAGAATTTTTTTTTCCTCATAACTCATGAATGGGATTTTATTAAGACAGATAGAAGAAAGATTACAGATAAAGGCCACTCATGAGGTGCGGGTGGGACAAACAAAAAGGAAACACTGCCACTGTAAAACCCCGTTTATTTCTAGGTTTTTATAAAAAGGAACAATTTTAATATTTATTATTAACAATGCACATCTACTAATAAGGTGTGGATGTAGGGGTTTTGTGTGTGGACGCTCGCACTATATCAGAAATGCAAGGATTCGTCGAGAAGTCCAAGCGTATTGCGGAAGGTATAAATAGTTTAAGAATTAGGGTTTTTTTTTCGTTTCGCCTTGAATACGCGTATTGTATGTTGAGAATGTTGCGGCTGCGGTTTTTCATTTAGGGCTCTTCGAGAAGAGTAGGAGCAGAGTTGTGGGAGAGTCGTGATGTTGGGGGAAACTTACTGGCAGTAAGTTTAGTTGAATTTCAATAAGTTCGGAAGAGTTTTCTTGGAAGAGTTTCTTCCCTCGCGAGTAGAGCCTCTGTTCGACCAGAGCAAGCCCACGGCCGAAAGGGTTTGGAGTTTTCTGGGTTGCTCGATTTCAAGACTTGGGAGCATAGAAAGGTGAGTGGCACTGTTTTAAAACCTGATTTGTTTATTCGTGTATTTGGTTTGAAGTTATGCATGTTTATTGAATGAATGGTTATCTGTGTTTCTGGGCAAAGACAGTCCGAAGGTTTTCTGAGTACAATGATTTGGGGATAATTGGAAATCATGTTAGATTAAATCCAAAATAGGTTTGAATGTGTCCTGGGAGTGTTGGGAGACTAGATAAGTAGTTACAGACCGGAAAAATTCAGCCAGAGTTGGAGTTCTGGGATTAATAGAGAACTGAAAGTCGCAGTGGGTCACCGCCCACTTGGCGCCCACTTCGGGAAGTAAGCGCCCAGAAGGTTTAACCCGGCGCCGAGCTAGCGCCCACTCAGCGCTCAGCTCGCGCCCACCTAAGTTTCCCGCGCCCTTCTCGCGCTCTTCTCGCGCCCATCTGGCGCCGAGCTCGCGCCCACTCATCCACGAGTGAGCGCCAGCCTTATTTTCATGAAACGAGTCACCGCTCACTTGGCGCTTACCTGGCGCCCACTTCAGGAAGTGAGCGCCCAGTCGTTTTTCTTGCCGAATCCTATAATTTCGTAAAACCAAGGGGTTTTGGATGCTAGAGGGTTTTCGACCACTTACCCAAATAATTGTTTACGACATTAGAGATAAGAATTTGCTTATGAGAACATTGAAGATAGATCCTAGGTTTAGTAAAGGCTTATGAAGTAGATGTTGGGAAATAAGTCGAGGATGTTCGGGATATCTACATACTAGGGCTTTATTTTAGTCCTCTTGAAGCATGCACTGTTTGGTACTTGATTTGATTTATTAAACCCTGTTTTGATGGTAAGTTTTGAATTAAGTTGCAAATATTATTTACTTGATTTCTTGTGTGAGTTGATGTTCTGGTTGGAACACTTGTGTTAGTTGATGTTCTGGTTGGAACAACGGGTGATGTGTACTAAATGCAGAATTTTGAACGGTTATTTATCGGTTTGGGTTTAGCTTCCCATGGATCCTGGTTAAGCTTAGTAATGTGATGGTATGTGTTTGTTGGTGTAATTGCATGGCCATGTGTGTTGCCACGACCAGTGTAGAGCAGCCAGATACCCTGAGTAGGCCTGGTTGTCAGTGCCGATACCCGGAGTAGGCCGGCATTGGATGACGATACCCTGAGTAGGCCGTCATTTCAGAGTATCCGATACCCTGAGTAGGCCGGAACTGTGTACATGGAGGTGTGGAGTGTCTACTTGGCATGTAAATTAATCAATGTAACCATATGCATGACATTGACCTGGTTTGAGTTGTTATCGGAATTACGTTGTTATTATCGTTGGTTATTTGTCGAAGCATGTCTTATAACTGTGTTAACTATTTCTGCATGCATGTGTCACTCGCTGAGATATTCGTATCTCATTCCCTCGTTGTTGCTTTGTTTTTCAGATATTCGTGGTGAGGTGCCTACGGGGGTAGATCCGGCTGATACATATAGGGAGGAGGATTATTACTACCGACCTTAGTCCAGCAGGTTGTTTGGTCTTAAACTTGTTAAGTTGAAATTTGAGGAATTGTAATAAGATAGTAAACTTGGGCCCATCTGATGTATGTGATGATTTCATAACTTGCCTGGATAGAAATTTTTGAATTGTGCACTCTGATGTGATATAAAATGTGGGTGATTATCCAGCGATCACCATTATTGAGATCCTTAACTAACCCCTAGGATACGTGTTATATCTTTAATGAAGAACACGGATCCGGGGCGTTACAGCCACTCTCCATTCCAAGGTGTGAGGAGGTATTTTAGAGAGGTTCCCATCTATATTCATCAGTGAGCTCACTAGATGAAGAATTAATTCTATGAATCAACGGGCATTACAGAATGAAAAATAAAGGCTATATCCTTTTCTCCAGTAGTAGAGCACCTGAAAGAGCAGAATTTGCAGAATTTTGAAAGCATAAGTTGGCATCCTATTCAAGCCTCTAATTAGGTTAGCATAAAACTAAAAGAATCAGATATAGTACAAACATAGATGCTATTTAGCTTACTTTCACTTCTTTCCTACTGAAAGACAAAATCGAATATGAAATCTCAGAACAAGCCTCCATTTAGTTTACATAACAAAACTTTGCTACCTATAATCACAAACCTACTTTGAGATGGAAAAAATCACATACATTATGTGAGTTAATATGTAGGTTAAAACTACATGACTTTCAAAATAACAAGTACAATTACTACAACTGCTGCTCTTAGAAATAGTTTTACCTTATCAACTTGCTTATGGAGACTAAAAACTTGTGCATGCAAGGACTGAAGCTCGTGCACTTGCTCATCGATCCTGATCAATCATGAACTAAGGCTCCGTTTGTTTTGATGTAAAAGCTAATGCAGAAAATGTTTTCCATGGAAAATGGGGTTTTCCACGTGTTTGTTTCCATGTAAAATATAATACCGTGTAAAATGATTTTCCTCAAAGATAGCTATTTTCTGGAAAATGACTTACCATTGAAAATCCAGTATGTCATTTTCCGGAAAATGACATCTATACTATTAATAAAGAGAAGAGGGGGGAATATTCCCTCTAGATTCTGGGCCCCCCCCCCTTTCTTTTTTCAAAATTTGCCCTCCCTAAACAAAACAATCCCCCATTATTTTAAGCTAACTACCTTAGGCTGTTTATCTAAGTGGGCCCACGTTTTCTACACGCATAGCGCGTGCAAACCCCTAGTACCATTTAAATGTAGGGGTGCAACTCGGGTCAGTTCGATTTAGTTCAGGTTGAGGCCAACCCAATACCAAACCAAAAATATTTATAGTCGAACCGAATTGAAAACCGATTGAACCGAAAATAAATAAGAAAACCAAAACCAAAACCAAAACCGAACCGAACCGAATTCCATGAAATCAATTCTGTTCGGTTTGGTTCAGGTTAGTCCAACACATGCTTGTGTCCGAACGGAACCAGATTTAAACTTGATTCAGAAAAAAAATAAGAAAACCAAAACCCAAACTAAACCTAATATAATTCCATGAAATCAATTCTATTTGTTTTGGTTTAGGTTAAACCGACACATGCTTGTGCTCAAACAATGGTATTGTTTAAAATATCCTCAAAGTTTAAAGGTAAACTTTCAAATTTAATATATATTCTATTATATATATAATATTAGGTATTATATATATAATTTATTAGGTTGGTTCGATTCGGTTTCTGTTTGATTCTGTTTAATCGAGCATTAAACACAAAACCAAACCGAACTGACTTGGTTCGGTTTTAGAATTTTAAGACTGAAACTGAACCGAACAACTATCCACGCCGAACCAAAGTTGGTTTGGTTCGCTTTTTGGGTTCGGTTTGAACCGGACAGAGTTGCACCCCTATTTAAATGTATATATTTTTTGTTAAGTTTTTCTTTATTATTTCCATTTATTCCAAACATAAGAAAATGAAAAATTCTCATTTTCAACTCTATTTTCCAATGTCCGTCCAAACAGTTGAAAAACTTTGATTTTCCTGAAAATATTTTTCGACGTAAATTTTTTCCAAAAGAAAACGGTTTACACCAAAGCAAACGGAGCCTAATATCTTGAATTGATGTTGCATTCACGTTATCTTCATACGTGCTTTTCCTACGGAATACCTTTCTTGAAGCCACATTCTCGTCATTTGAACCACTGTCAGTTGTGGCTACAATTGGATGACACCATTGAAAAACCCAAATGGTGGTGATTAAGCTGAAGGCTACAATTCAACAATTAATTACCATGAAATTATATATAAATTATCACAAATTAATTCAACCTAAAAAGTACGATATTGATCATGGCATTCCTACATGTATAAAATAACTTATTTGGATGATTAGATGTCTTAGATATTCTTATAATACACTTTCGTCCACACCAACATTTTACATTGTTATATTTTACCTCATTACCCCAATTGGCACTTGATGAAGACATGCCTAAAATGAAAATAAAAAACAAGCAAAGAACTTCATAAGAAAATAAGAAAATTAATTTAGAAGTAAGATTTAAGTCATTTTGGGGTATTGTTAAGATCACATGGGTTGGTCTTCTTCCACCATTTGACAACAAGTGAAGAGTTAAAAATTAAAAAAGAAGCTTGTGGCTATTCTACTTGACAATGCAAGCAACTAAGAAAATGATAGAAGTAGGCACATTGATTTAGAGGCTAGAGTAGGTGCTTCAAAACATTGATGCAAAGAGGAAAAGAGAGTTATAGGTAAATAAGGTTAGAGGAAGTGCTTCAAATATGTGGATAAGAAAATGAACAAACGAACGAATATTGAATATGTCTTTTTTTTATCAGTAAATAAAGCTTATATTATAATTGCGTTAAGAGGAATTAAAGAATGAAATAATGAGAAACTAATAGTACATGCTATAAATCTTATGGAAACAAATATTTTTTGTTCAGGGACCACATACACCATCTTATTTGTATTGCTTCTTCAAAATGATGAGACGATGTCTGTGGTTAATGCAAGACCTAATATCATAAAATCAACTTAACTTGTCGCAATCTTACATTATTATTTACCTCTTCTTCAACAAAAGAAGAATTGAATTGGTTGAAGAATAAATGTGACAACAAGATATATGAATTTATTCTATGGTTCCAAGCACTTGAAATTACATTGAGAAAACACTAATTCATGGAAGGATATGAATTTATTCTATGTTTCCAAGAATTTTGTTATATATATTAACTCTAGCTCTTTAAGTTCAAATTGCAATCCGAGTAGGAAGATTCAAATTTTTTTTCGGGTTAAATCCCCATTACAAATCAGGAAATGGGCACTCCTAAGAAGGGGTTACAGCTGAACACCTACCTATATATTGACGGATGATTCTTGACAAAGTGGTTGAAAAGGACTGTGTGCGAGTGTGATCAAAGGAACGAGAAAGCAACCTCTAGTTCTCTGTGAGTGGATACCTGTATGTCGTCTCCTTGAAAAGCAAACGAAAAACCCCAAATTGCCTTCACCGAAACCTTTCGCAATCACCTCCCCAAAGGGCAAATCTGTAAAACCCCGAATTTTCACCTAATAAATAAATAAATAATAAATAAAAGAAAATATGAGTTAAGTGAAGATTTAGAGGGTAAGTAATTCAAATAAGTCATAAGTTGAAAATAAAGAAAGAATTTTAATGAAATTAGCCTAAAAGAATAAAAAGGGTATTTTGGTAATTTTCAGAAAAGGGTAATTAGGAGATTTCGCGTATTAATTTAGAGAAAATAAGGTTTTAGGTGATATTTAATGCTTAAGTAATTATTAGGCACGAAAATAGCTTGTAAAGAGTGTTTAGATAATAAGAGAATTGATTAGTATTGTTTTAGTAGAAAAATAGAAGGTGGAGAAAAAGTAGGAATTAAATTAGAAGGTGTTAGACATTAATTAGACCATGGTTGGGTTAGCCAAAATTAAAGTAGCCAATTAGGGTTGGTTTAGGATTTCTAAAGCCTAGTATAAATAAGAAACTAAGGTTAGACAAGAGGGAAATTTCGTGGGATTATTATTGAGAGAAAAGAGGGAGAGAAAGGAAGAAGGTGGCTAATGGAGGTGTCTAACCAGCCATCATCAAAACATGATTGGGGAAGATCCGTGCGGTGGATCGCTTTCAAATTTGGAGGTTTTGTTCATCACTAATGGAACTACATTGTGTACGGTGGAGATTTGAATTGGGAGAGTCTAGCTTGGTGCGTTTGGGAGCAAAAGCAAGGTCCAGAATTAGAAATTTCAATGGAAGAAGGATTTTAGCGTATAAGGCAAGTAGTAACCTTGGAAAACATAAGGAATTGCATGATTTGGTTTTCTGTGATTTCATATGGTTAGAATGGATTAGACGGAATTGTATTTACATGGAATCAAGTTGCTTATATTTTCATGATTGGTATTCTTGATGGATTTATCAAATTAAAGAAGAAAGCTTAGTTGGATTATGTAAATAAAGGTAGAAGGGTATTTAATTTATAAAAATTACTCTAGAAGGCTCTAGGTATGTTTCAGAAGGTTTGTAGATAAATTTAGACCAAGAAAACATATAGCAAAGGCCTAAAAATCCGAACTTTAAAAATCTGGAAAATTCTGTTTAATTTTGCACGAGCGCCTAGGATCGCCCAGGATCGCCTAGCCTTGTAGAAGTCGGCGCTCTATGTAAAATTTGCAAATTTTGAGAATTTTGTAATAGGAATAATTATCCAATAAATTTTCTGATTAGTTAATCATGTTAACATCTTTATAAGGATCTAATTAAGGTATAAAAATTATAAAATTTAATGGGAAAGATTATCCAATAAATTGAAGGTTTCAATGAAAGGATTGTTTATAAAAGGGTCAAAGGGTATGGATATTGCTAAAAATAATACTACTGATACTTATAGCTTATAAACATCTTTTAAACTTCATTCTAGGTCTGTAGGACGTGCTGGAAAATAAAAATACAAAAAAGTTAAATAGAAACTAATTTAGGTGTTAAGATAGGAAATTGGATTCTAATAAAGGGATTAATAAAGAAAACTCTAAGTAGGATTTGATTTCCTTTATTTTGAGCTTTAATATGAATATTGGTTTATGGAATTGAAGTAACATTGATTTCTATCGAATATATGATACATGAGCTTTACTTTGAATATATTTGGGAAATTGCATATGAAAATCTGAAAAAGGCTTCATTTGGATTATTAAGGATTGAATCATGATTTTCACTTGGAATTGAATATTCTGGTATGGATTGGTATGTGGTATGAAGTTATTAGCTTTTCTTTTATGGTTGAGTGGTACGGCTTCTGTGGTAGAGTTTGATACTATCTTTTAAGGCAGAGATGGGTAATCCTCTGTGTAGAGATGTGTAATCCTTTACGGGTAAAAGTGTGTATGCCTCCTACATTAGCGTGTCCTCCTGTATGTGGTTTTGTCGTGTTTTGTGTCAGTGGGCTTAGCTGTATATGAATCCATACTTTTGGCTGGTTAGCAAAGTGGTATTTAGTTTGGGTTGATTTACTCCTATGTGCGAATGCGCTTCCATTGCAAGTTAGTTTGCTCTTGGAAGGTCCTATGTCTGGAGGGACACCCCGGTGAGCCGCTGGTGATCCCCTGTACATGTGAATAAGCGACCATCTCCATGTATTTATTCTGGTGCTGCATGCTGATGGTACATGCCAACTCTTCTAAGTTCGTGCGCAATAAGTCGGTGACTACGGCTCTTGTCTAAGCTGCGCTGCATGGGGCTTGAGTATCATTAAGTAGCACTGCCCCGAAGTCGTAAGTCGTACGGTGGTATAGCATTTAGTCGAGTATCATCTCAAATACTTATCATCTTTGTGAGTCCTGCAATGGCACGTGTTTTATCGCTTTTGTCGGTTTTATCTCGTTAACATCAAGTTACTGGTATTTATACATGTTCATCTGTTTTATCGCTTTATTTGGAATTGCCATGGATAACTTGGATTTCTCGTCTTATCGTTGGTTAATCGAATACCTCATGACTATTTGCTTACATTGGACTGTTTCTTATTGCATGCACCTGTTACTTGCTGAGATGTAAATCTCACTCCGTTTTCCCCTATTTTTCAGGTTGCTTGGAGAAATCGCGAAGATGGGGTTTTAATTTGATGGGTAGAATTGTAATTGGTATTAATGTCACATGTTGATTAAAGAAACTTTATTGTAAACTGAATTGATATTATTGAATAAAGAATTGTTTTATTGGCCACCATAACTCTGATATATTTAATTAGTAAAGTTTAAAAGTTATTGTGAATCTTGGTTTGTATCTGACCCCAACTTCGTGGTAACACCTCGAGTTTGGTTGTTGAACCGGACTTGGGTTGTTACAGTAGCGAACCGGGTTCGGGTTGGGTGCCGGTTTGCACTGACCCGGATTCGGGGCGTTACAAAATCGCAAGATGGAACCAAATAAAACCCACCAGAATTCGTTTACTGCTTTCATTGAACCAAAGAAAACCCCATCAGAACCCTTTGATGTCCTTCGCTGCTTTCACTGAATCAAACACGCACAGGTAAGGGTTCTTCTCCAAACAATCATAGTTTCAAACTCAAGAGAGAATAGGAGATAAAAAAAAAAACAAGGCAACGAAAGGCAAAAAGGGTTAAGGGCAATTTAGTCATTGACTATGCCCTGATGTAACGACGTTTGCAAACATTTGATGGTAGGGGGTGTTATTATTCAATGTGCGAACTTCAGGAGTGGTTATTATAAAACCCTGGATTTTCCTAAAATAAAGTAAATTAAATAAGCCTAAATATTGAGAAGTTAAGATTTAATTTAGGTATTGGAAGAATAATATTATGATCCAAAGAGATATTATTAACTAAATAAATAAACAATAATTTTAATTAATTAGGAATTTAAATAGTGGCTTCATTTAAATAGGAAAGAGCAAGGTTGATTTGGATAATTGGGAGAATAAATTAAATATAAAGGATTGGAGAAGATATGTATTAATCCAAGTACATTATATTGTTAAGATTGATGTGAGGAATAAAGAGGAGAATTTTTGGAAAAAGATCCAAAGGTTAAATATAGAATTTCAAGGAAAGGGTATTTTAGTCATTTTTCAATTAGCCAAATTAAGATATTGAGTAAGTAAATAATTATTAGAGTTGAAATATTTAACTAAACTTAATTTGGGGTTAGGTTTGAATTTAAATAGCAAATTATGGCTTAAAAGTAGGAAAAATGGTATATTGGTGATTATGGTTGATAAGGAGCATTAATTTGAGGATAAAAGGAGCTTTGGGGTGTTTTAGTAATATTTTAAAATAGGAAATTAAACTAGCACGAAAATAAATTAAAATAAATCCTTCTTTTGTATGAGATACTTAAAAGAGGAATTAGAAGGAGGGTTAAGATAAGAAGGTTTCCAATTAAGAGTGGGAATCCTATTTAGAAGGTCTTCTAAACCTATGAGGATTTCTAATTAAGAGAGCTTATAAAAGGGAAGGTCTAGGAAAGGTTTAGGGTTTTTAGCAAGTCAAAAATAAGGAGGAAAGAGAGGGAAATTCGTGCTAGGTCTTGAAGAAAAAAAAAGGGGAACAAGAGAATGAAAGAAAAGAGAGGAAAGAGAAGAAAAGGGAAGTGCTACAGAGGTCCGACAAGCAAACTTTGAACGATGATCTCCGAAGATCCAGTCGTTGGATCGTCATGAAATTTGGAGGTTATGATCTATACATGAGATAATTTAATCTAAATAGTGGAGATCGGATTTGGAGGAGTCTAAGGTGGTGCGAACTAACCCAGAAGTTGGTGGAAAATCATATTTAAAAGAAAAAGGAGTTGCAGAGATGGCCGACTCGCCAACTTCGAGTGATGAGATAGGAAGATCCAACCGTTGGAATGGGTTGAACTTTTAGGGTTTTGTTCTACTCATGGAGGACTTCAAACTGAACGGTGGAGATCTAAATTTGAGAAGTTTAGAGGGGTGCGGTCGAGCTCCAAAAACGGGCACAGAAGAAGTTATGAAAAATCTAGGTTCATCAAAAAGGCAAATAACAAAACCTTGAAACTGGAGGAACTGCATGTTTTCTTGTGTTTTTTTATGTTTGATCGTATTGGTTTTTAAGTTGGATTTCATTGGAAAATTTGGATAATTATAAAGTTTTGATTTGGTGATTTAAATCTCTCTTTAAGAATCAAGAAAAGTGTTGCTTATGGATGGTTTAATTTATAAAGAAATCTTAGATAAATTTTAATTACCAAAATTTGATTAGGATTGTCTTAGAAGTAATTTGGAATGAAATTTAGATGTTTAGAAACAATTTAAAGCCATAGGAATTTGAGAAGTTTCAGAAATTATGAAAAACCCAGAAAAAATGAGTTTTGGGCAGAGCGCTTGAACAATCGCTCGAGCGTCCTATCTGTATACCTTAAACCAGAACATTGGAAACAAGTCGCTTGATACACCGTTCGAGCACAACCACGGGCGACCTGCCTGTGTATCTAAAACAGAACCTGTAACTATAGCTGCTAGAACAGTCGCTCGAGCGCCTCTTCGAGCAACCCATGGCAGAAATTCCAGATTTTGGGATTTGTGCCCAGATTTAATTTTTAATTATTTTTCTATAAATTCTAAAATTGTAACACCTGTAACTAGGTTAATTTGAGATGTAGGAAGTGGTAGAATTAAATTTGAATTAAAGAGTATTAATTTGGGACGATGATTGTAAATATAAAACTTTTGGAGATATTTTAAGTAAAAAGATGTCACAACCTATTTAGATCTGATTTTGGGTAACCAAACCTATTCTTAAACTTCAATATAGACCTAAGTTACCTTCTGAAAGTACTAAATAACAGAATTAATACATTTTGACACCTTGGGTTCTAGATGAAGAAAAGTTGGATGTTAATAGACAATAGAAATAGAAAAGTTTTAATCAAGAGTTAGGAACATTGCTAATGTCTTGATTTATTTCCTTTTAAACCAAACTTGATTCTGGGAGTTCCAGCACTTGTGTTTGAACTATCTGAGCATGCTTTGAGCTCCGAATGATTTATGCAAATACTTGGATTATTTTGCCGTTGAAACCTGGAGTTTGGACATATGACTTGGTACATCTTGTGTTGGATTTTGAGTCACAGTTGTGACAAGGCAGGTGCTTGGTTTATTAGTTCTGCAGGGCAGATTTGGTTATTGTTATTGGTGGGTGTTATTGAGAAGTATGTCCATTCCCTGGTTTGGTTTTCCACAATCGTGTGGGTTTCGCAATTACATTATTAATTATGTGGGTTTTGCAATTACATTATTAATTGATATGTTACTAAGTTATTTAGAGTTTTTGATTGTGAGTTGTGTCTAGCAGGCTTAGCTCTTACATGGATCCATTAGAGTAGCTAGTAAATGAAATTTTTTTTTGGAGTTTCTTATTCTGTGTCATAGGCATTCTATCATCTCGAGGATGGTACCGCTCCTGGATTGGTCGGTCGCTACGTTACCCACTCCTGGATTGGTTGGGTCGTACATGCTAACCAATCTGGAATAGCCAGTCTGCGGGGCGGCTGGTTATTGATTATTGGTTGGTGGTGGGTTCTACCGTTGGTGTTAAATAGCTAGACTGCAGGTCGGCTTGTAAAACCCCAAATTTTCCTTAAATAATAAATTAAATTAATAAATAATATTAGTGAGAGTATAATTGATAGAAATAATTTATTTTTGTAGGGGATGATCTAATTAGTAGAGATCTAGAATTGGACGCAGATCTGACCGTCCGATCATGAGATATCGAGGTATGTATTCTGATTGGGCGTGTGTATGGAATTTGGTGTATGTGAGATACATGGGATCGGAGAGTATAAGTATTAGTTTAATAACCTAAATCATATACGCTCGTATTTCGTTTGTCTTCGACAGCCGCAAGCGACAAACCCGACTGAAGGAGAAGAAGAAGAAGAGGAGGAGGAAAGGTCTGGTTTTGAGTTCTTCATCGTCCAGAGTGTTGCTGGGTGATAGAGAATCGTTGTTGAGAGAAGAGAGGAAGAGGAACGTTCGTTCAAGAGGTAGGTGACACCGTTTACCTTCGTTTTTGTATTTACATGTGATTAATCGACAAAAGTATGTTTTTATGATATATAATGATGTATATATGTTGATAATCATGTTATATATATGTTAGAATGAGTTTAGACGAGAAAAATCATGATTTGGAACTGATTCTTATCGTTTTCGAACGACCGCCGACCTCGACTGTTCTCGGCGATCTTAGGCGCTCGTTATAAATTTCAGACCGCCGTAGACCACTTGAAGACGTATCGTTAGCGTTCAATTTTGAACTACCGCCGACCACAGACCACCGGGGCGATCCTAGGCACTCTGTTCAGATTTTGCAGATTTTCATAATTTCACACCCTGATTCAATTCCAAACTATTTTTAGACAATTTTAATGATTAAATAAGATGTTTTAAGACCAAAATAAACTATCTAATTCCCTGTTTTACAGAAAAATAAATTAGGGAAGTATTTAGGACATTAGTTGCCAAACTTTGAAAGAAATGGAGAAACCTAGTTTTTGGAAAACCTAACTTGTATTTAATTACTAGAACATCTTCTAAATGACACTATAAACTAGAAAACTGTATATAGAGAATTCAGAACTCAGATGACCGAATATTGAAGTAATTGACAGATTTAACCTTTATATGTCGCTAGGCACCAACCCTTATAGAAATATTATATTTTAGGGAATTTTGGAGTCTAGTGGGCATAGCTGGTTATGGATCCATAGTTGTAGCTAGATAGCTGAGGGATATGTCATTTGGGTTGAGTTACTCCTATATGCAACGCGCTTCCTTTGCAAGTTAGTTTGTCTTGGAAGGTCCTATGTCTGAAGGGACACCTCGGTGAGCCGCTGGTGATTCCCTGTACATGTGGATAAGCGACCATCTCCATGTATTGATTCTGGTGCTGCATGCTGGTGGTACATGCCAATTCTGATGGGTACGTGTGCAATAAGTCAGTGACTACAGCTCTTGTCTAAGCTGCGCTGCATGGGACTTGAGTATCATTAGTAGCATTGCTCCTAAGTCGCACGGTGGTATAGCAATTGGACTTGAGTATCTTTGTGAGTCCTACAATGACACTGAAATCACAACACTTGATATTATTATTTAATACATGCTGGAGGCATGTGATTGGGATATTGATCGGATGTTACTGCTTAGTGCATCCTAGCAAAGTGTGAATCATGTTATTGATCATGATATTGGATTCTTATATTAAAACTTGCTGAAATTCATTTCTAGAACTGTTTATCAAACTGTTTTGTATTCATGAATGATATGAATGATTATATGAGCCTGATTAGTTGATATTGCTTAATCGTGCATGAACTGTTACTTTGCTTATATGAACTGTTTAATCACGCATGTGTTACCTACTGGGATATTCGTATCTCACCCTACTTTTATTTCATTTTTCAGCTGATACGCGAGAAGGGGATCTTAGTGATTTCCAGGAAGAGATAGCTGAGTATACACCGGAGGATTACTATTATCCGGATCTTGTTTGAGGTGGATGAATGACATAGACTTAGCACTTTTGATTAGATTATTATTATTCATTTGGATTTGATGTATTAGAGAGATGAGAGAGAGATAGTAACCAGTTTATTTTACCAGACTTTGATATTAATGATTGATGATCAAACTATATGTTATTTGAGGATTTTAAACTCCACTTCCACACATACTTGTTTCCGCAACTCTGATAGTATAATAAGTTGATTGGATTTTAATTCTTTGGTCTGGTATATTATTGATGATGTATTTAATATGGGCCAGTAACACCTCGGATTTGGTTGTTGAACTAAATGCGGGTTGTTACAGTAGCGAACCGGGTTCGGGTCGGGTGCCGGTTTGCACTGACCCAGGTTCGGGGCGTTACAGGCTGGTCCACTGTAAGTCGGTGAGGTAGCATATTGGCACATGTCTGTAGGACTCTGTTTACGATTCCATTAGTCTTGTGATGTCACAGACGTGGTATACTGTTTGCCGTGGTTTCTCCATATTATCGCTTTTCTTGTTGATGTTGTTGTCGTTGGTTTAACCGTACACCTCATGACTTATTTTATATAAACATGAACTGATTTCATGCATGCACCTTGCTACTTGTTGAGATTTATTCTCACTCCGGTTTCTCCCATTTTTCAGGTACTCTTGGTGAGGATGTCAAGTTATGGGCTAGCTGTAGCTAAATAGTCTATATAGATGTAGGATTGCTCATGTAATTGAAATCATTGTATATTATAATTGTTGATTAATAAAGAGAATTTGAATTCAAGTTTCTGCATTTACTCTGATTATAAAGTTAGAAAAAGTTTTAAATTATTCTATATTTTAGTTGCTTTTGTTACTTACCATAACACCTCGAGTTTTGGGAATTGGACCCGAAACCAGGGTGTTACATAGAAATTTATTTCTGAGGCCAAATAATTTTATGAAAATTTTATATAAGATTTTGGATACGTTCTACTAAAATAGCTCATGTTTTGATTCCAAGAGAGAATTTGATCTTAAACTTGATTTGTTTGTGAATTGGTTGATTTCTATAGTTGTAAAAGTATTTTTTAAAGATGTTTTAAGTTCTGAAATAGTAAGAAAGTTTTTCCTACAGATTTTGGTACAGTGAGCCTATTTCTCGGATTTTGACAATTTTGTGTAAATTGTTTTTCTCCATGAGGGAGATAATTCTTATTGTTATTTAACTCCATGATGGAGTATATCTTGACATGAGGACAGTAAGCATATGTTTATCTCCATGAAGGAGTAATTTGTCAAGAGGGCATTATTGATATTAATAATTGACCATGAGGGCTATGAATTATTTGCCATGAGGGCATTACACTTATATTTTGGTCATGAGGACCCATGCTTTGATTTGAATTGTGTCTTAGCGGGTTTAGCTAGTAGTGAAGTCTGTATGTATTTGTTTGAATTAAGTCTAATTCCTTTATGCATTTCCTCCATGAGTGAGAGGCCTTCCATGAGGGATGAGCTGCAACAATTTCCACTTTCACCATGAGGGTGATGTCTTATATTCCACCATGAGGGTGATGATACGTGTAAGACCCCGAAAAATTTCTTAAATAATAAAATAAATTAATGATTAATATTTCTTGAGGATTTTATTAATAGAATTGATTGGTTCTCGTAGGTGATATCACTGATAGCGGAGATCATGAGTTCGGCGCAGATCAGGCCGTTGGATCGTGAGATATCGAGGTAAGAATTTAATTTTAATGCTGTTGTGTTTTGATTGGTTGGGTGTATGAAGTATGAGATAGCTGTGTTGTGTAGGATCATAAGGGGGGAGACAAAGGGTCTTATACCCTAGTTGAATACGGTGTGTATTCTACACATCATATTCTGTTTTTGGTTTTGGCGTTTCGGCGGCTGCGTGAGGAAACGAAGAAGAAGAAGAACAAGAAGAAGGAGAAGGGTGTCTCTGACCCTTGGTTTTCTCATCGTCCTAGAGTGGTTTTGCATCTATGAAGAGGTGTAATCTTTCCTATTCAGAGGAAGAAAAAGTCGCATGAACAGGTAGGTAGCACACCCGTTTCATCTTTCGATCACTGTTTTTCATGTTGTTCAATCGCAGTGCATGATTATACGTTGTATATGTGTATAAATAGTTTGATTCTAGTTGAATATATATGTTAGAATCGATCAGAACGAAGAAAAACTCAGATTTCGAACACTGTTTGCCGCAGTTGATAGGGCGCCTACTACGACCGCCTAGGCGATCGTAGGCACCCGTGTGTTGGATATAGCCCGCTCACCCGTCGCCTAGGTGATGGGGTAGGCATTCAGAAATTTAACAGGTGCCTAGTGGGACCGCCTAGGCGATCCCTGGGCATCCGTTTAAACAGAAAATTTTGGATTTTTAAACCACCGCTTAGCTAGGCCGCCTAGGCGATCTGTTCTGGGCGACCTTAACAGAAAAATGTAAATTTGCATAATTTGATTTTTAATTCAAAATAAAATGATTTTAAATGGATTTTATCGATTAAATTAGATGATTTGAGACAGAATTTATTATCGTAACAACTTGTTTTCCATAAAAATATTTAGGGATTTATTTTAGGTTTATAGTTGCATAAATTTGGAAATAATAAAGGATTTGAGATTTTATACTTTAAAAACTTGTTTAATTGAGATATTTAATTAAGAAATATTTATCTTACACATCATAAATCAAACTTCTACAGATAGAAACTTCATATCAGAGATTCAACCCAGATAACCCAATTTTGATAAAAACTTATAAATCAAATTTTATATGCTACTAGGCACTATTACTTACATATAGATGAGTCCTTAGGGATGTTGGTGTCTAGTGGGCATAGCTGAATATGGATCCATAGAATAAGCTAGATAGCTAAGGGATATTTCTTTTGGGTTGAGTTACTCCCATGTGCGAGTGCGCTTCCTTTGCAAGTGAGTTTGCATTGAAGGGTCCCGTGTCTGTAGGGTCATTTTGAGCTTCGTTGGTGATTCCTGTACATGTGGATCAGCGACCATCTCCATGTATTGATTCAGGGGTTGCATGGTGGTAGTCCATGCCAACTCTATTGAGTATGTGCACAATAAATCGATGACTACGACTCTTATCTTATGAGTAGTACTCGGGTTTGAGTGTCACAGTAGCTTCACCAATAAGACGCATGGTGACATAGCATTTGATGAGTGTCTTCTCAAAGTCTTATCTTTCTTTGTGAGTCCTACAATGATACTAATAACATGATATACTTGTAGTGTTACATTGACACATGTGAGATGCATTTATGTGCTATTTTATGGTTGAACGTGATTACTTGGTTCATCACAGTTATATTTGAAATTGAGTTGACTGGAGTTGTTTTGGATTTATGCTGTATTATTCTGGACTTCATTCTTATCATCATTACATCTGATACATGTCCCTTAGAAATGATTAAATGCTTACTTGTGTTTCTCGACTGCAATGATCGATTATACAAGACTTGCTTATCCGTATTATTTTATCGTGCATGAAATGATTATTTTATTAAATATAAACTGTTTAGCATGCATCATGTTACCTATTGAGATATTCGTATTTCACTCTTTTTGTTTTGTTTTGTTTTGGTTTTCAGTTGATACGAGAAAGGGGGATCCTAGTAGTGATATTCAGAGAGATTTTGCTGATTTCTTGCCGGAGGATTATTACTACCCTGATTGAGTCGAGGTTGTTATTGGGGAATGGAACTTTGATATTGATGGATTATTTTATTTATTTATGGTTTTGGATGTATCGAGAGAGAGAGAGAGAGTGTGTGTGTGTGTGTGTGTGTGTGTGAGAGTTTTAGACCCATTTTGATTATACCAGACATGACTAGTTGTTTTGATGGTCACTGATTCTTTATTCTATTTATGGTGATGTTATACATTATACTTCCTCATTATTTAATTTCCGCACTCTGATAATCTCAATTAAATCATTAAAGTTTGGTCTGGTATTATTGATAGTGTTATTATGGGCCCAGTAGCACTTGGATTCGGGTTCGGATGCCGGTTTTGCATTGACCCGGGTTCAGAGTGCTACAATACGGCTGGATATGTTACAGTTTGTTTTTAGACTAGATTTGGTGGGATTAGGTCTTAACCTTTCAAAGTGGTTATATTTCATGAGTCCTGTGATCTCACAACTGTTTTTTTGGATTGATTCTCATGATGAGTTTGATTGTATGGTTTGGATTTGATTTGTTTTGGAAAATATTCGTTAAATGATTATTGTTTATGGATTGTGATTAGCCGGATTTATTGTTGAATTCTTATACCACATGAAAAGTATTTTGATAGCAACATGTGGGCTGTTTTTATTCATTCATGTTGCTACTTACTGTGATTTTATATCTCATGCATCTCGTGTTTTTAATGTTTTGGTTTCAAATATTCTTGGAGAGGACGAACAGTGGGGATTCTTGAGGGTATAGCTGTTGGTTTAGAATAATGCCCTGTAGTTGTTTAAGATTCTTGGCGTACTTCGATATGCAAGAATTGATTAATTTATGGATTTTTATTTTGTTTCAGGCCATACAGATAGCACTTCGAGTTTGGATTAGTCATGAGGAATATATCTGGATTCAGGACGCTATAGATGACCATTGGGAAACATTGAACATGCACTTCATCAAGGATACATCTCTTGGAATTCCACATTCATGTACTCAATACACCTCTTCAAGTATACATTGTAACTCAATGCATCCTTTCAAGTGTACATTGTATTTTGTTTCCCATATTTATGACTCTAGAGCCTATAAAAGGGTCTTGAGATGTATGGAATGGACGCTCACAAATTTGCAAAGTGGTGAATTATATTGAGTTCTAAGAGAGCTGATTTTCTCTTCTATTTTGAGTATATCTTATCTTGCTAGTCTTTCTTGTCTTGCTATTCTCTTTCTTTTACAACACGTTAATTATCAGCACAAAGCTCTACCAGTTCTAAAAGCTAATGGCATTCTTTGTTCAAAAGTTTCTTAAGTATTTTCAATATTTTGTTTGTGATTTTCATGATTAACATGAAATGGCTAAACTGTTCATTTCTTTTGTACATGGCATTTTGATTTGTAGAAAATGCCAAATCTTAGCAAACTTGAACTTGCCACCCTTGGCATTTCTAGTATAAATTATTTATCTTGGGTCCTTGATGTTAACATTCATCTTCCACAATGCAATAAATCTTGGAAGTATTATTAAAGAAGGAAATCACGTGTCCCTAAAGGACCATGCAAAAGTAATGATTTTCCTCCAGTATCATCTTCATGAAGAATTGAAAATTGAGTATCTTATGGTGAAAGATCCCTTTATTTTGTGAAATAGTTTAAAGGAGAGAGATGAGCACCAAAAGTGCATCATACTCCTAAAAGCTCAATATAATTACATGCACTGAAGTTGCATGGTTTCAAGAATATTAGTGAATATAATTATGAACTCTTTAAAATAGGCTCACCTTTGAATTTATGTCGTGAGAAAGTCACCAATGAGGATATGTTAGAGAAGACATATACTACATTTCATGCCTCGAATGTGCTCCGGCAGCAGCAATATCGAGAGCAAAGTTCACAAAGTATTCTGAACTTATTTCGTGTCTTCTAGTGGTTGAGCAAAATAATAAGCTTTTTCTGAAAAATCATCAGTCACGTTCCACTAGTGCCACACCATTCCCTTAAGCGAATGGTACCAGTTTTACACCATTTCTTGAAGTAAATGGTATATTATTCTAGAAGAATGGTGGATGTGGACTAAGACGTAATAGAAAGATTTATCAAGATGGTAGCACTAGAAGTGAAAACACTAAAAGGGGAAATAATAAGTGGGTTATACCATACCACCATAAGTGGAATAACTCAGAAAGGGATAAGGGTTCTTAGAATAAACTTTTAAAGAAATATGAATCTTTATGCCATAGATGTGGTATGACTAAGATATTGGGTTCATATTTGTAATATTCCTAAACATTTAGCTGACTTATACCAAGTCTCTATAAGAGAAAAAGAAAATGAAATTGAAATGAATGTTGTGTAATGATTACATCATGTAACTTATTTTGATTACTCTATTTGTATTAATATTACTCATCTTGATGTTTCTGATATCTTTGAAGATCATAGTAGTAGAATTGATCATTTAATTGATAGTAGAAGTGTTTCTTTTCCTTAGTACTTCTTTACTTATTATATTGTTGAGCTTTCGGTAAAAAAAATGTTCTATATTTTTCCTATATGAAGAAGCATATGTTCTATTGATATATGATGATAACGCATATTTAGTAGATATTGCTACAACTCATACATTTATAAGAATAAAAATATTTTCAATACTTGAAATTAAGCAAAGCTAATGTGAATATTATATCGAGTTCATCGAACTGAATTAAAGGCTTTGGAAGAGCATATATAATGTTGCCTAAGGGCATGAAATTTTGTATAAATGATGATCTATTTTCTCCAAGTTCTAGAAGAGACTTGTTGAGTTTCAAATATATACATTGTAATGGTTATACATTGAAACCATCGATGAAGGGCAACAAAGATCATCTTATTATTACTCAAATGATTTTGAGCCAGAAGCTCATGTTAAAAAAAGTTGCTTACATACTCTTTTGGGGTGTATTATACAAGAATGAGAATGATGGAATTATAATGTGATGCACCAGAAGTGCATTAATCCAAAGGTCTTTATAATTTGGCATGCTTGCCTTGGACATCCGGGTTCAATAATGACGAGAAGAATTTGTATTAATTCGTTAGGACATCCATAAGGAATCATAAGATTCTTTTACCAAGTGACTATCCATGTTATGCTTGTTTTCAAGGTAAATTGATTATTAAACCATCTTTTTGAAAAGTGGTTGTTGAATCTCCATTGCTCTTAGAAAGAATTCATGGATATATCATTTGGCTTATAAGTTCATCATATAGACAACTTATATATTTTAAGGTTTGATTAATACATTAACTAAATTGCTATATATTTGTCTTCTTTCTACTAGAAGTTTTGCATTTGTTAAATTTAATATATATATATATATATATATATATGTTAGTTTTGTTTCCCAAGCTATTTTTGATATCTTGAGCCCTATACATGCGATATTTTAACGTATGATTTAAGGATTATCAATTTTTTGTCTTCTCGTTATCAGGGGGAGAAAAGTTGGTGCGCACGACATGAAATTACTTGGAATATTTTGTCCTTGACTCATCTTGATCCTCGTACCAAGTAATGTGCAATACAAGGTGAGAGGATTATTAACTTGCAGAATATTGCAAATAAATTATCTAATGAATTTACTGACACCAGAAGTGTAGTAAATCTTATATACCTACTGCTAATACTCAAGTAATGATTAAAGTCCCTAAAGGACAACTTTCTATTGAAGTCCTCGAAAGACAAGCTACTAATAAAGCAGCAAATGAATTTAAAGCACGCCTGAAGCATGGAAGACCTTGTGGTTCAAAATATATAAATCCCTAGAAGAGGAAAGTTCAAAGAAATGAACTTGGCATTCCTGAAGATGCCATATCCACAAAACAGGTTGATGAATTAATTGGTGCTCCTAAAGAGACCGTAAATCCCATTTTGAAATCTCTTGGAATAGAAACTCCTGAAGATGAAATTACCTCCTGAAGAGGAACCTTCCAAAGAGGTATGTGTGCGCATGTGAAATCGCACGGCGGGGCGCACGTGTGAGCGTGCCTCCGGATGGGTCATTTGGGAAGGTTGGAGTCGCCACTACTTGATGGGGTGCAGGCAGACACCTGGGTGCTTAAGTTTGTCTAGTAGGCTGGTCTGCGGCTTGAGATTCTAAGCAAGGTCTCGGTTACGGTCCGTAGATACCCCGGTCCGCCCCGTCGGATGACGGGTCCCATAGGTTTCCTGGTTTGAGTCAACTCGGTCTTCACTCACCCAATTCCTAAAAGCATGCACATTTGGTTAAGTCTGGTGGGACCACCTGAGTGGTGTGGGTCCCTTTAATTGATTTTATCTTGGTTAATTAAGGTGAACTTGGTCTGATTGGGTGGGCCCCGTTGGAAGGCTCACGGTCTCCTTGGTGGGCTCGGTTAAGCCCACATGTCCCCTGGTGGGCCTCCGTCTAAGCCTGGGAGGCCCTTTGGGCTTTGGTTAAGTGTATTGATTTTACTTTAGGGTTCAGATTAAAAGATTAAATTACATTTTATTTCTGGTGGGCCGGATTGGTTTGTGGGTCCATTGGGTGGGCCACACAAGGGTTGCCAAGCGATTTGAGTTATCTTCATTAAATTTCTCCCATGGTGGGCTAGGATTGGGCTTGGGGCCCGTATCCTGGGTTCGGGCTTGAAAGCCCGGGGCACTCTGGTTTAGGGTTTAGGAACCCTACCCTTGTTTGGTTAATGGGCTTGACGGGCCTGATAGGCCCTGGCCCGCTGTCTCGGCCAAACCAAACCTAGATTAAGCTAGCATGAAGCAAATTGGGCTTTCGGGTGGGCCTCGAATGGTGTGGCCCAGTTACTTTGCTTAATTAAGTTATTTAAATTCAAGCATGCTTGTTGGGCTTGGTGGGCCCCGTTGGAAGGCCCACTGTGTATCCAATTGGACCGTGTGGTCTATGTCCCATTTTGGGTTTTCGGGTGACCCGGAAACCCTATTGGCTCATTTGGTTCGATTAAGAAAGCAAAAAATGTTGCACGAAACCAAACAATAAGAAAATTTGAATTCTGACAGTATAGCCGACCTTGGGTGTCGGCTACATGCCAAAACAAATGTAGCCGACCTTGGATGTCGGCTACACACAGAAACCAGTATAGCCGACCACCCTGGTCGGCTACAAACAATATTCTGCTGATTCGACCTGAGTTGTCGGATCAGCTTGGAAAGGGCTTGTTCATGGTTTTCAAAGTGGGTTTGGATTCCTGGGCTTCTTAGGGTACTCCAGCAGTTGTGTGGGCCCCTGTGTGGGCCCACAGTGGTGCAAGGAATGGGGGGAAACCCTATTTTGGTCTCCTTTCGGGATTTTTGGGATCAAGGAAAAGGGGAGAAGGCTTGGGTCATGCCTTCTCCTATTTGGGTCACAACCACCAGTGAAACAGGGACCTAGGTGTCCCTGTTTCGGTTCTCTTGATGACCACTCCACTTCTTATGAGAGAAGGAGGGAGAAGGAGGCCCGGTAGGCCAATCCTTGGTTGACATTTGGCTGAACCAAGCTTTTCCATTCAACTTATTGAAACTTAAACATGCTGGAAACATATTAGATAGGTCATGCAAGGTACACAAGAAGCACAAAATCCATAGGTAAATAACAGTGTATGTGTGTGCTTAAATGAACCCCAACAAAGCAAGATAATGGGGGTTTGCCATAATCCCTATGCATGATGCCAACAAGCTGAACCTAGGAGGTTCGGGGGGTGTGAGAACACGACAAAACAGCGGGTATGAGAGGGCATATTAATGGTATGGGACAGCAGCACATACATGGGAAAATAAGAGAGCATGCAACCTTAAGATGGAAAGAAAATCTAACCTAGAACATGCATGTTTCATGGCATACAAGGTACTGAGGCAGCATGTTATAATGTGATAAAGAAAACTATTAAAAGAAGGGATAAAGAGGGATTACATGAGGGGTACAAGGGAGTAGAAAGTAAAGGGAAAAAGCTCCCATTCGCACACACACACAAAAAAAAAAAAAACAGTAGAAAATTAGTGACCTAAAGGTCCTTAAAACCAAGCTTAGATGGAAACTCATCCTCCCTTGGGAGCCGTATGTGTACCGCCCCCCCCCCCCCCCCCCCCCCCCCCCCCTCTCTTACGGTGGGAAGCTATCCTCATGATGGAAATGAGAAGAAAGAGGGAGAGAAGCATGGTAGAGAACACAGCATAGCAAGAGAGAACAAAGCTTTTAAACATGCTCAAAACCTTTTTATTTTTACATATGTGAAGCAAATGGGGATGGGAAGTCTTACCTTAGGGTTTAAAGACCCTGATACGTTGTACTTGGACCTCCTTGAGGCACCTTAGTGGCTGGAGCTCCTCCTTCCCAAGCACGAGCAGCAACTCTTTTGGACTCCTTCTAGTTTCCAAGTGGTGGGGATGAAGGAGGGAAGAAGAGAGGGGTAGGATAGTCTTGAAGGTGTTTGTGAAGGCCTGGAGAGTGTTGGAGATGGGATGAACTTGTGGGAGAGATGAAGAGAGCTTGGGAGAGATGGGAGAGAGGGGAGAGATGGAGGATGAAGAGAAATGAGCCTCCTTCTCTCATACGTATGGAGCTTGGGGGTTTTTACCATGGGGTAATGCATGGGTGCATGGGAGAGAGATGAGACATGGAGGGTGCCCATGGGGGGGGGAGAGAGAGAGAGAGAGAGAGAGAGAAGATGCATGCATGGTGAGATGCTCATGGAGGGAGAGAGAGATGCATGATGAGGTGATGATGCATGCTCATGGGGGAGAAAGAGAGAGAGAGAGAGAGAGAGAGAGAGAGAGATACACACACACATGAATGCATGGGATTGCTTAGGGATGAAGAAAAGTGCTTGGAGGTGGGTCCCACATGAGTCATGAGAGAGAGAGAGAGAGAGATGCATGATGGTGGTGCATGATGGATGCTCATGGGGGAGAGAGAGATGAGATGGGGGATGTGTTTGATGCATGGGGGGATGCATAGGGAACATGAATTTATGAAGGAGAGAGAGAGAGGGAAAAAGATATGGTGGGGAATTAAGCATGTGGGGGATGAGTTATGTAGGAGAGAGAGGGAGAGAAAGATGTGGTGGGGAATTAAGCATGTGGGGGTGATTTTCTTGATAATTGCAAATTGGTCCCTGAGCTATGTTCACATCAACTTGATATTCACAGATTCATCCCCAGGTAATTACAGACATGCCATCAGATATTTTTGAGTGTCTTGATATTTACGGATTTGCCCCCAAACACCTTTTTCTGCTGTTTTTGCCACGTGGGCAGTTTTTAGGGTTTTTTGTTTTGCTCATAACTTATGATCCGGGACTCCGATTTGAGCAAACTCAGTTGCGTTGGAATCGTGTTAGGATGACCTATCCACTAGGATAAGTTTGGGCAGCTGTTCTGGGGTTTAGAAGAAAGTCAATTTCTGCTCCCCCTCGAGTTTGACCGACTCATGTCTTCTTCATCCGGACCCCGATCTGAGCAAACTCGGTTGCGTTAGGATCGTGTCAGAATTTCCTAATCATAGGGAAGAAGTATGATGATGGATTTGTACTTGATCAAAAAGTCAACTTTGGTCCCCTCGGGGTTTGACTTTTTAGTTAGGGTTTTCACTTTCGGCCCTTGCGGGTGTGCAAAAATGAGGTGCTTACAGTATGTCATGAAATGTCTTCCCTTAAAGAGAGACAGGTGTAAGCACCCAAATTTTGATCAAGCCAAATAAAAAGAGAAAAAATGTGCTAAAAGACAACAAAACGGATCAAAACCTTAAGGAACAAAAATTGACCTTTTGATCAGGTGCAAATTCCCCACCATAATTCTTCCCAATGTTTAGGAAATTCCGACACGATTCTGACGCAACTGAGTTTGCTCAGATTGGAGTCCGGATGAAGAAGATATGAGCCGGTCAAACTTGAGGGGAGCCGAAAGTTGACTTTTTGCCGAACCCCGAATCAGGTGCTTACCCCTATGCCATTGGATAGAGGGCTCCGATACGGGTCCAACGCAATTGAGTTTGCCCAAATCGGAGTCCGGATGAAGAAGATATGAACTGTCGAAGTTTCGAAGCAGCAAAACCCAGAAACTGCACACGTGGCAAAAACTGCCCACGTGGCAGCAAACGCAGCTAAATATCTCAGGGGGCAATTTTTAAATAGCCCAAACTTGCAAAAGATCTCAGGGACTAAACCAAAAATCGTACGGGGCAATCTGCGAATATCCAAAAGTGTCAAATCGGTCGCGTCGGTCAAGTCGAGGGGCAAATCCGTAAATACCCTGTTTGTATCCGATGACATATGTTGGATACACAGGAACTTCTTCATATTTGACATTTAACGTCGGATACATTGCCATGCCCTCACTGGATTCGCACCGATTCCCTGACAGATTCGCGCAGAAAATTAAATTTTCGAAATGATTATGTCTTGTATCCGATATTTTATACCGGATACAAAGGAGGTTCTGTGTATCCAACATAAAATGCCGGATACAAAGGAGGTATAGTGTATCCGACATTAAATGCCGGATACAAAAAATATGTTATAAAAAGGCAACAGCAGCCCCATTTCGGGGGTTGGCTTCTTTTTGCTTGCTTCCACCTTTCTTCTCCACCCTCACTGCACCGAATCCCCTCTCCTCCACCTCTCCTTGCCCCCATATCACCCAAGACACCACCTAAACACTACCCAACCCTTCATTCCCTTATTCTTCTTCATTTTTCTCACAAGCAAGAGGAAGGCTTGTTGCTGTTGGTGGGAGAAGGTGCTGCTCCAGCTGCTTCCTTCACTTTAAGGAGGCTCTACACGTCTCATCCCAGGGTTTTAACCCTAAGGTATTGCTTCTTACTCTCACTTGTTTCACATATATGAAAATGAAGTGATTTAAAGAAGGTTTCAAAGGTCTTGATTTACTGTTTGGAAGCTATCCTTTAGCATGCTCTTATGGTGTCGACTTGTTCCATTCAGAAGGGGGAGAATGTTCCCCCATGAATGATCTTCCGTTGTACCCCTCATGTAACCCCCCTTCCCTTCCTTTCTTTAGGTTATTTTTAAGTTGAAGGATTTAGTTAAAATGAGATGAGCATGCTGAGTTGTTTGCTTCAACTTCACTTACACATGGCTTACTTGCCGTTTTGGACACGCATGAGGCCTCCTAGCACTCATCTTCATTTGTGAGCCACACGTCACTGTCTTGTAACCATGCAATCCCCTTTGGTTTGCTGTTTTCATGTGTTTACCATGATCTCCAAGTCAGCTTTGGGTAGGCATGGCAGGTGCACTCTCACATACATTTTGGTAGGTAGTTTGTGCTTTAAATACTGTAGTGAGTCCAATTTATGTGGGTGTTTGGGTCACCGGTTCTCGTAGTGAGTAGGGAACCACAGCAAGGACTCCACTTGGTCCTTGTTCCACCCTTGAGTTGAACCACCAGCTAGTTAAACCCCCATCCTTTCTCTTTTAATTCACAAAACCCTTTAAGAGAGCCAAGTGGCTCTCACCTGAACCAATGTGGGCTCACACAGGAGCCCACATAACCCCTGGAACATCCTAGAAGACCCATAAACCCAACCCCCTTGGAAAAATCCGAAAACAAGCTTCTGTATGTTGATCCGGTAACTCAAGTCGGATCAACAGAGGCTTATTCGTAACCGGTGAAGAATGCCGGATACATTGGCCTACATGTGTAGCCGGCATCTTAGGCTGGCTACACTGCCAGACTGCTCTTTTGCCAGTTTTGTGATATTGTGCTGATTTTTTGGTTCATGTGATCAATCCGAATGAACCAGAAGGGTTTCTGGGTCACCCGGAAACCCAAGATGGGCCATGGGCCGACCCGGTCCAAATTGATTTCCGGTGGGCCTTCCAACGGGGCCCACCAAGCCCGACAAACTTATTTGTGCTTAAATAAGATAATTAAAAGAATTGAGTGGGCCAGACCATCGGAGGCCCACCCAAGCCAAGTTTCGGAAGCATGTTGCTTAGATTTAGGCATGGTTTGGCCGAGACCACGGGTAGGGCCGATCGGGCCTGTTAAAGCCCACTAAACCAAACCAACTTAGGGTTTCCAAACCCTAACTCAGGAAGTCTTGGGCTTTCAAGCCCAAGCCCAGGTAAAGGGGCCCCAAGCCCAAGGCCTGGCCCATTTTGGCACAGTTAATAAAGATAATCAAAATCACTTGGCAACCAACTATGTGGCCCACTCAAGGGCCCACAAAGCAATCCCGGCCCACTTTTGCATATAAATCAAATTTAATCAAACTTGAAATTCAAATAAAATCAATTCATTGAGCCCAAAACCCAAAGGGCCTCTCAGGTTTAAACTGAGGCCCACCAAGGGAACATGTGGGCTTAACCAAGCCCACCAAGGGATCCGCAGGCCTTCCAATGGGGCCTGCCCAATCAGACTCAGATCACCCTAAATAAAGAAAAGATAAAATCAAGTAAAGGGACCCACACCACTTCGGTGGTCCCGTAAGACTTAATCCAATGTGCATGTTGGAATAGGAATCGGGTGAGTGAGAGACCAAAAGTTGACTCAAAACCAGGATAACTATGGGACCTGTCATTCGACAGGGTGGACTGGGATGTCTACGGACTTCCCTAGACCGCAACTGAGAACCTACTTAGAATCTCAAGCCGCAGACCAGCCTAGTAAGAAAACTTAGGCACCCAGGTGTCCGCCTGCACTCCATCAGGCGGTGGCGACTCCAATTTCCGAATCTTCACCCGTGCAACCCCGCGCACAACAGGTACCTAAGATAATGAGATATCAATACATTAGAAAGTACAGGAGACACATGGGATAGAAATAAAATCGTATTCGACAATGTATTCCCATAGAAATAATTGGACAAAATAGAAAGAAGCTATTGAGATTGAATTGAACTCATTCGTAAAACGAGAAGTTTTTGGACTTGCAATCCAAACACCAAAGGGTGTATAACCTGTTGGGTTTAAGTGGGTATTTGTTCGAAAGTGCAATGAAGAGAATGAAATTTTGCGATAAAAAACATGGCCTATTGCATAAGGTTTCTTGTAGAAACCCTGGATTGATTATATTCTCCCAATATAAATATAATCAAATTTTTTAGCTTGATAAAATATGGATCATTGGATCATGAAATATATATGAAAATCCCTGAAGGATATAATATACTAGAAGAATATAAGATGCTAAAAGCATATAAAATGTCAGAAGCGTATAAAAATGCCAGAAGCGTATCAGATGCTAGAAACATATAAAATGACATAATGATATAAAATGAATGAAGCATATAAAATGTTGAAAGCATGTAATTCAAGTACATCTAGAAGCATGTACTCTATCAAGCTTCAAAGATCTTTATATAGATTAAAGTAATCCGGGCGCATGTGGTATTCACCTTAGTGAATATTTATCTTTATAAAAGAAAGGGTTTGAGAATAATCGAATAAGCCTATGTATTTTCGTTAAAAATCAAAATCTGGATTTGCTATTGTTGCAATTTATATTGATGATTTAATTCTTGTTGGAACTCCTGAAGAGCTCACAAGAATCTCTACTACATTGAAAATGAGTTCGAGATGAAATATCTTGGGAAAACAAAGTTTTGTCTTAGCCTGAAGCTTGAGCATTTCTCAAATGAAATTCTTGTTCATTAGTCAACATATACAAAAAAAGTCTCGAAGCACTTTTTTTATGGATACAGCTTATCTTTCGAGTGCTTGAATGATTATTCATTCACTTGAAATGAAGAAAGATCCTTTTCGTCATCGAGATGATGATGAAGAAATTCTTGGTCCAGAAGAATTTATATAGTTCTGCACCAAATCGAAGGCATTGGAATGGGATTAAACATGTTCTACATTACCTTCACGCTACAATTGATATGGGGTTAATCAACTTGGATCAGGTTCAGAATTAGTTGGATATGCAAATACGGATTATCTATCTGATCCTCATAGAGGTAGATCTCAAACTAGATATTTGTTTAGTTGTGGAAAAACTGTTATTTCATGGAGATCCGTCAAGCAAACAATATGTGCCACTTCTTCAAATCATTTAGAGATTATTGCTATTCATGAAGTCAGTCAGGAATGTATTCGATTGAGATCAGTAATTCAACACATTCGGGAAAAATGGAATCTATCTACGATCCATGATCTTTTGACAATATTATATAAAAATAATACTGCTTGCATCACTCAGATTCGAGGGGGTTATATTAAAGGTGATAGAACCAAGCACATTTTACCTAAATTCTTTTGTACTCATGAGCTTTGGAATAAATGTGAAATGGATGTCAAACAAATACATTCAAGTGAAAATCTGGCTGATTTGTTCACTAAAGCATTGTCAAGTTCAACATTCAAGAAAATAGTGCACAACATTGGAATACGTCAATTCAGAGATCTTTGATGGTTATAATTATACAGTTTTGAGGGGAAGTCAATAATTAAAAGGATTGTACTCTTTTTCCTTCACTTAGGTTTTGTCCCACTAGGTTTTCCTTTGCAAGGTTTTAATGAGGCAATCTGTAAGTGCATGAAAAGACACAAGAATACTATACTCTTAATCCTTCGCCAAAGGTTTTTATCCCACTGGGTTTTTCCTTGGCTGCTTTAACAAGGCATATTCTGTCACGACTTGGAACCAGGTCATCCCCTCCAAGGCACAACCCGTCCCAGACCGTGGGGCCAATTATTCGTTAAAAATGCGAAGGATTTAAAACTTTTTCCTAACAAGTGCAAGTGATAAAGCAGTTCATGCTGTGAATAACAAAGTGTGTTTATATATAATTGATGTGTAACAAGGCACTAGAGTTTATTACAAAATGATGGGTGACTATATCACTCCTCTCAAAATGCAAAGTACACGATCTAGAAAGAACTTTACATGTATAACAGAAATAAAATCCTAAGGCCTATGGAGATCTGCCTCTCAATACCCAAAGGCTTTCTCTTTGCCTTTATCCCCCAGCCCGGTCCTTCACATCGGACGTCGATGGATATGAAAAATAAGAAGTAAAACAACTGTGAGATGAATGTCTCAGTAAGCAACACATGCATGCGCGAGAAAACACAGTTTAGGCATATATCAATCGATTAAATCATGACATGCGGTTAGTTGAAATCATAAACCAAATAACACAGTTTAGTGCCATACAAGTTGGTGCATGCTTGTGCGTCAGTGTACAGTAAATCAATTCAGTACAACCTTTCATTCAATCTCACCAATCATTATATAAGAGATCTAGTGTTATACTACTCAAAATTCTCATCGAGCATCACCGATTACACACGGTGGCTAGGCATCTACGCCGAATTACCCATGACGTAGGCATCTAGTACTCTGGTTACATATGTCGTATAAATATCCATAGATGATTACCCAATAGTACTTGGAGTGGTATCACAATACCAACGAAAACATCAATCACAACATATATTCGTTTAGCTTCACCGATTACACATGGTGGCTAGGCATCTAATACACATCCATTGTTGATTACACATAGCGAATGGGCATCGGCCACCGAATATACAGGGTGCCGGAATAACATATACATCCATTGCTGATTACACATAGCAAATGGGCATCAGCCACCGAATACACAGGGTGCCGGAATGATGCAGTGTAATATGAACAATAACCATGGCACTTGGCCATAAAACAATGTGTATAAACAATCCGACTTGTATAACATGGACAATAGTAAGGTTATTTCCAATATCATGTGGTTCATGCACTCAGGCATGCTCGATCTTCAAGGGTAGCCTAGGCCTTACCCGAGTCATTATTGGGCCAAGCCCTTATTCATTTCTCGTGGGTTCTGAGCCACTGCCCTCTATTCACTATCAATAACCATAGGCCACTGCCCTCTTTTCAATATCTATATACCAATGCCATGGGGCCACTGCCCTTTCATTTATTGAATCATTATCCATGGGTCACAGCCCTTTTCATCTCATATTACCAGCAACGGGCCAATGCCCTTAAAGTCATGCAGATCAATATGGGCCAATGCCCTTTGTATCTTCCAATTTACTACGGGCTAATGCCCTTCATGTCTTGTGCCAAATTCTAGGCCGAAGCCCATCATATCAAGTGGGACGTACTCACCATAAAGGACAAGGGTAAATGGGTTGGCTTTTCTCGAAAATTCCACTTTTCAGGACTCATTTGGGTAACCTATGCCTTAATTCTTTGATATTTGTACAACTAGGTCTTGGTTCTTGATTTCTATCTCCAAAGATTTATTGGTAGGCGCTCGATGTGACAGAATTCAATTTATCCTACTTCTGTGGGAATCTGGGACAGAAACTTCCTGTAAAGCCTTCCTTGGTAACACGTACCCAAAGTCCTTGTTATTTGGGATTTTGAGATACTTCTAGTTGGGCCACTTCCTTGACATGTAATCCTAGCTTATATGTAGGTTGGATTTTAATAAAAACACTTAGTGGTTCAATTTGGGCTAAAATCACATTTTTGGAGATTGTCCACATTTCCTGACCCATCTTGGCAATCTATGCCTCAATCCTCTTGAAACTTATGCAATTTGGGTTTGGTCCTTGTTTTCTACTTCCATAGGTTATTTGGAAGGTATTTGAAGTGGTGGAATCACTTTATCCCACTTCTATAAAGATCCAGGACACAACTCTCTCTATAAGACTTATTCTAATAAAACGTACCCGAAATCTTTACTATTTGGAATTGGGTGACAACTCCAGTTAGAACACTCCCTAGGCTCCTAAATCTCACTTATACATGGGTTGGATTCACACAAAATCAATCCCTAGTTCAATCTGGACAAAATTGGGGAAATTTGGGAAAACAGTGTAGGGCGCTCGATAGGTCGCTCAAGCCTGCTTCGAGTGGCCAGAAATTGTTCTCGGGTTCTCTTTGTTAAGACACTCATTAGAATAGTTGCTCGAGCAGCCATGCCTTAAAACTCTACCTAAAGCCACCTAAAACTACTGCCCGATGCCCGCTCGAGCGGCTAGGTTTTCTTAGCAGTTCGCGAAATCCGACTTTTGGGGATTTGGGGATTTTCTCAAATCTCACTTGTTCTAGGTGTTTTTGGGTTCGAAATCTCTCCTAGCATGTGTAGAAACCTACTACCAACTAAACCCACCAGAAAAATCCCTCCTACTTGTGCAAATAAAACATTTTACATCTCAACCCTAACACATTCAATCCACATACGAAAATGGCTGAAATTTAAAATAAGGGTTGGGGTGGTGTTGCTTACCTCTTGCAAACACTTAAGCAAGTCTTCTTGCTTCCAAATCAACCCACGAACAGCACCCTTGGTTGGTTTCACCACAAATCTCACCAAGGAACCCAAACGAGAATCACCTCCTTGGAGCTCCTCTTCCTTTTCTTGCTAAGTTCTCTCTTCCAACGGGTTTCAATGTCAAAAGGGAATGGAGTGGGGAGAAGATTGAAGAAGAAATGGGAGTGGGAAGGAAGGAGGAGACGAAGGAGAGAAGGAAAGAAAGGGAGAGGGGTTGGGTTACTCATACGAATGGGGTTTTTGGGGTTTCTTTTTTTTTCTTCACTTAAGTAATCCTCAACTCACACCAATTCACAAGTTTGCCACTGCTCCCTATTTACACATAACCAACCACACTTAGCTATACTTTTCTTACAATAGGAAACCTTATTTGACCAATTGAAAAATGCTCACCTTCACAGGCTGTTGACAGCCCGGGGCTTAGCCACTTTGACTGGCTTCAAGCTTGGGCTTCTCCAGCTTCACCTACACATCACACTCACTAGTTAAGGTGTGCTAAGGATGTTGTAATGGGGTTTCACATATTCTTTGTGTACGGTCATCCAAGGGGAAATGTTATGAATCCCTTGAATATGGATGACCATTGGGAAACATTGAACATGCACCTCTTCAAGGATACATCTCTTGGGATTCCACATTAATGTACTCAATACACCTCTTCAAGTATACATTGTACCTCAATGCACCCCTTCAAGTGTACATTGTATTTTGTTTCCCATATTTATGACTCTGGAGCCTATAAAAGGGTCTTGAGATGTATGGAATGGACACTCACAAAATTTCAAAGTGGTGAAGGATATTGAGTTCTAAGAGAGCTGATTTTCTCTTCTATTTTGAGTATATCTTATATTGCTAGTCTTTCTTGTCTTGTTATTCTCTTTCTTTTACAACAACCCCCAAGTTTTTAGTATATATACTAGCTAGTGGGGCACGTGCATTGTATTACTAAATTGTTAATCATTAATTAAAATTGAGGAATTTTTAATTGATTTTTTTTAGTTCAATGATAGGTAGGCAATAAGCACACTTGCAATAAGCATTGAGGTGTTACTAAATGTTAACAAATGTTAGTATTGTAGATAGACTTGCTTGGTGAGGGTTAGGCAATTCTATCTTAATACTCAGGATGTCTTTAAATCTCATACCAAATGTGTGGATGAAAAGCAGGAGTAACAAAGCACATAATAGATGAATTCTAACCTTCAAGGAGTATAGGACAAAAAATTGGCATTGTGAAGCAAATTTGCACGTGCAAAGTATAATACTGGCTGAGTTAAGGAAATAGATATTTTTTCAAAATCATATTCCTTTAAGGAAAAAATATTTTATTCATTCTTGATTTTTTTTCAAGCTTTTACAATTTTAATAAATTTTATGAATTTTCGTTTATTTTTCCATATTTCTATAATTTTCTTAAAGTTTATGTATTCCATCCACTTTTATTATCGGGTTTTATATTTTTGTGAAGCGTTATTAATATTTCCTTATTTTGTGATTTTATATTTTATAATATCTTTATTAAAGTTTATGAGTATTTATGAAATGGTATTAAATTTTTGTGACTATTTATTTATTGTTCTATTTTATGTCTTTTTTCAATTATGATAAATGACAAAAGTAGTTACAAAATTAAGTATTCATAACTTTTTATTAATTATAATGTAAGACCCCGAATTTTCCTAAATATAAAAGTAAATTAATAATTAATATTCCTGAGGATTATAATTGATAGAAATATTGTATTAATGTAGGTGATATTATAATTAGTGGAGATCCAGAGTTGGGCACAGATCCGACCGTCTGATCATGGGATATCACGGTATGATGAATATTTTAAGTTGTTGAATTCTGATTGGATAGTGCATGGTGGTTGATGCTTGGGTGTTACATGGAATCGTAAGTATATAAATACATTAAAATAACCTAGAGGAATACGAGTGGTATTCTAAGCGTATTGCTCGTATTCGTCAGCCGCAGCCGCAAGAGAGAAAGAGAGAGAGACCGAAAGCGACCAGAGAAGAAGAAGGAGGAAGAAGGGAGGACTTTGTCTTGGTTCTTCATCGTCTGGAGAGTGCTTTGCATCTACAAGCACTGCGGGTTAGAGAAGGAAGAGGAGAACAGTCGCATAGAGGTAGGCAACACCGTTTTTAAGGTTGGATTTGTGTTCACAATTGATTTAATCTTCATTGCATGTTTTTGTATTATATAATCATGTATTTATTTTGATAACAATATTATAAGTATGTTAGAATGATTTTGGACGTGAAAAATCAGGTTTTGAACCACTTTCTGTTCGTTTTTGGGAGACTGCCGAGCTTACTGTGCTTAGTGATCCTCGGCACTCCCAGGCGCTCTTTGAAAAAAATTAGACCGCCCGAGACCACTTGATGACTTATCATCGGCGATCGATTTTGAACTACCGCCTACCCTAGACCGCCTGAGCGATCCTAAGCGCTTTGTGCAAAAAATGCAGATTTTCGTATTTTCAAAACTTGATTCAATTCTAAACTATTTTTAATCAATTTTAACCTTTAATTAAGTTGTTTTAAGACGAAAATAAATTACCAATTCCCTATTTTACAAAAGAATAAAAATAGGAAGGTATTTAGGGAAATTAGTTGCCGAGCTTTGTAAATAGCAAGAAACCTAAGTTTTGGGAGAATTGAACTTGTAAATTTGAGTTAATTAATTAAGAGACATGTAAATTTATATTGTTGACCAGAATATGATATACAGGACTTCCAGATAAGATTTTGTACATAATTAACCCAATAAGGAAGAAATTACACATATAACCATTAAATGCCGCTAGGCACTATTACTTACAGTAAAAGGAGTCCTTAGGGATTGTTGGTGTCTAGTGGGCATAGCTGGTTATGGATCCATAGTTTTGGCTAGATAGCTAAGGGATATTTCATTTGGGTTGGGTGACTCCCTGTTGCGAACGCGTTTCCTTTGCAAGTTGGTTTGCTCTGGAGGATCCTATGTCTGGAGGGACACCCCGGTGCTCCGCTGGTGATTCCCTGTACATGTGGATAAGCGACCATCTCCATGTATTGATTCTGGTGCTGCATGCTGGTGGTACTTGCCAACTCGGTTGAGTTCATGTGCAATAAGTCGATGACTACGGCTCTTATCTAAGGTGATCTTCACGGGTTTGAGTATCATTAGTAGCGTCACCCATAAGCCGCACTGTGGTATAACATATGGTTGAGAGTCATCTCAAACATGTATCTTTCTTTGTGAGTCTTACAATGATACTGAGATCACAAACACTTATTTCTATTGTTGTTCACATGTGGGATGCATGTACTGGATGCTATGGTTGGTAGTGACTGTTTAGTACATCCCGGATTTATATTGAATTCTATTATTGATTTATTACTCATGATCTTGATACAATTTATCTGTTCTCAATTACTAAACTGTTTTACATGCTGATTTGTATTCCATGAACAAGATGAATGTTTATACGAGCCTGTTTACTCGAGACTGCTTATACGTGCATGAAAATCTATTTTATTGATTATGAACTATTTATAGCATCATGTGTTGTCTACTGGGATATTCGTATCTCACCCTACTTCCTTATGTTATTTTTCAGCTGATACGCGAGAGGGGGATCATAGTGGTGATTTCCAGAGTGATCTTGTGGGCTATTCTCCAGAGGATTATTTCTACCCAGATTTGATTTGAGGTTGAGGATAGATGATGTTTTATGGAGTTATTTGATAGTTGATCCTTTTATATTTGGTTTTGATGTAGTTGAGAGATTGAGAGTTTAGTACCTTTTTATACCAGACTTGAACCTGTTGACTTGAATTGGATTATTTATTTTATGATGATGTTAGGTTTCACTTCCGCATAATAATGTTTTCCGCACTCTGATAGATATTGAATAAAGGATTATTTAACCTTTCAGTTTGGTTATTTATTGATTATTATTTGATATGGGCCAGTAGCATCTCGAATTCGGTTGTTGGGCTGAATTCGGGTTGTTACAGTGACGAACCGGATTCGGGTCAAGGTCGGCTTTTCATTGACCCGGGTTTGGGGCGTTACATATAAACCTCATTAAAAAGACTTAAAACAGAGGTAGTTATAAAAGGTTTACCAGTCATATAAGGGCATTTTTGTAAGCAGTAAATGACACTCGTTCATAATTATTTTACAAAATTATTATTTAATTATCTTGTATTAGTTGATTGAATCTGATTTTTTTTAAATTACCACTTAAGACCAAATTTCCATTACTATTTCATTATTTCTTTTAGCTGGTCATTTATTATATTTGTTTTACTCATAATTTATTATATTTGTTTCATAACGAAGTCGTCTTCAAATAAAAAAGTGATATTTAGGTTACTAAAAGAAGGTTGTAGCTGCTTAAGGCGAAAGTGCTAATAAATTAAACAAAAAATAAAAATTCCATAACAATTCAACATACATAGTTTACAGGCAATATTACCAGTATGCTAGCTTTGAGGAGAAATCTCTGGGCTAAAAAGAATTTGTCACAATAAAAATTAAAGATATAAAATTATGGGAATTTTAGCACGTTCCTTTTTTTTTATTTTAATTCAGCAATACCAAAGTTTATTTTATTTTTTAGTTTTTTTTTGGTAATGTATTTTATTTTTTAGTTGATAAATAAAAAAATGACTTTTGTGATTCAAAAAGGCAAATTTTAGCACCTTTATCGCATTTTGGCTGCAGTATGTTTTGTAACATTAAAATGCCACAAAAGTTAATTTATTTTGATAAACAATATCAACTAAATTTTAAATATTTACTAAAAGTATCACTACAAGTTACTTTTCCCACTAATAAACTATCAAACACTATTAGCTAAACAACAAATGACGGAGCAAAAATTTTGTTAACTTGGACTGAATTGTAAATATTTAACAAAGGTATCATTACAATTTAATTTTTCCAAGATAAACTACCAAACACTATTTGTAGCGCCCCAAATTCGGGTCTGCCCTATCACGGCACCAACCCGTACCCGAGACCTACTTATGGGCCCAAAAGAACCTGATGAACATAATTAACGCGGGCAATTACAATGTAATCATCAGAGTGCATAAGCAAAAAGAAGCATGGAATTAAAATTTTCCATATAACACAAGATCATCTGTATAATAACCTCAAATGATAACATTTGCGTATACAAAAAGGCAACTAGATCTCACCATCTCTATCTCTCATGTGAGCATCCATATACAATTGATAATCTAAAGATAACTCCTAAGTCTATAAATCCAAAAAGAATAATTACATCCCATTTATAGTTTCTAAATACCGAGTACCATAACATGAAGAGAACCCTACTACGGGTAGTAAAAGTCCTCGGGCTCGTGCTCAAGCTCACCCTCACTATCTGCCCCAGTACGTGGCTCACCAAGCGGATCTGAAAACAAATCCGGTAAAACAAAACACACGTGAGACTTAAAGTCCCAGTAAGCGGCAAACATGGATGGATGGAAGCAGTTGATGCAATTCATGGATCATCATGTATAGAAGTAGTTTAGGCAATTCATATAACATCATGAATAAATACAGTTCATGCTATATATATATTCTCAAGTAAAGCAACTAATCAATGTAACATATAAAAGTTAACTAACAAACCTGGTAGGACTGATAATGTAAACCAAACCTGTAGAACAAACCTTTCTCAGCAGTTACTAGAACCAATATCAAGTGGGACTGTTACTAGAACCAATGTCAAGTGTCAAGTGTCATGTGGGACTACTCGTCCACTGGTGAATGCTAAGTGGGACTACTCGTCCACTGGTGAATGTTAAGTGGGACTACTCGTCCACTATTGAATACCAATTGTCAAATAATATTCACAATGCGTAAGAAATAACTAATAAGCACTTCACATCCAAAACCAAATCACAGTAGAGTACATACACCATAAAATCCACAAATTACGTATTTGAGAAGTGGGATAGTCTTAGGATCCCTAATAAGGACACCATGCCAAAAATCAATGGATTCCGAGATAAAAAGTTTCGGACCTAAAAATATTCCAAGTCTGGTTAAAAACGTTGACTTTTCGGTGTATAATTTTTCTAGACCAATCTACAAGGAATTTCAGGCTCAAATTCTGGTTGTGGTCTATTGGAGAGTAAACAAATCTCCTAGAATTTTCTGGGCTTCTGAACCACTCATTCGGATATCAAACTCAAAAAGTGGCCTTTTATGAAAATCGGGAAAACTGTAAATTTAGGCATAAACTGGAAAGTTGACTTTTTATTGGTTGGGAATTAGGCCTTGGAAGTATTTTTATTGGTTCCAAATGGGGGGTAAAACCTTATTTACATGTAAAGACTTAAGTAAATGGAGGGTAAAACCTTATTAACGTTCGGGCGTTCACTTTAGGGTCTTGGGGACGTTCGGGCGTTAAGGTTAGAACAAGGTGGAGGGTGCTGTGTGGGAGGCCTGGGCTGTTTGGGAAAGACTTGGTGAAGAAAAGGGGTGGAGAACTCAAACAAAATATAGGCTTAACGTTCGGGCGTTAAGGTTAGAACAAAGTGGACATTCGGGTGTTGAAGTTTAAAGTGCACGCGCCCAGGTTTAAAACATGGTTGACGCGCGCGCGCTGAAGTTGAACGTTCGCGCGTTAAGGTTTAAATCTTCCTGACGTGCGCGCGTTCCCTTTGAGCGTTCACGTGCTAAGGCTCTGGATTAATCGCCCAGGTTAATCCTGAGCCGTGATTTGAATAACAGAGGCTGGGTTCTTAGGGTTTTGGCTCAGCATTAATCACCAAGTTTCAAGATTAATCGCCACCTTGGGTTTTCTACTATTTTTGATTATTTTCAACTCAAAACTCATACCAACCCTATCCAACCTTCTCAATACCAAATGTGATGATTCTAAAACATCCCAACATACTCAAAAACACCTCCTAACACAAGAATCCATCCCCAATCCTCATGGACATGAATCTAACATATAAAATATCATTCAAGATACCAAACTCAAACCCTAACCAGAAGATATAATCAATAGAGGTGGCAAATCCATGGCAAATCAATAGAGAACTAAACAAGATAGTTAGATAAATCAAGCCCTACGAATTTTAGAAGCAAAACCCTACATGCAAGTGATCTTCCAGTTTATCAAAACCCTAGGAGAGAGAAATACGAAAATCCTACAAATTCATTTTAGTTTGAAGGGTTTGCTACTTACATGTTAATGGAGAAGCAACTTTCTCTTCAAGCTTTTCTCTCCTTCTTCTTCTTCCTCTTGAAGCTTCAAGCAAGCTCCCACAACTTTCTCTCTTTTTCTATACGTCCAAGACAAGAGGGAGTGTTCTCAAAATACTTAGAATTGAAATTAGGGCATTCTTTTATATGCCCAAGTTTTGGGTCTTTCAAATCTGCCCCTAAACAAGGCTTTTATTCAACTAAAACCTTAGAGGTACCTTAGTGTTAAGTAGGGGTGTACCTTAGTGATAAGTAGAGGTACCTTAGTATTATTTGAACGGTTACCCAAGTGTTTTAAGGGGTTTTCCTTAGCTATTTCAAAGGCATACTCTAGGGCTGCTTGGGGGTACTTTAGTTTTACAAGATGGGATACCCTGGTGTGAAGTGGGGGTACCTTAGGGTTATTGAGAGGGTACTTTAGTGTTTCAAGGGATTTACCTTAGTCATTCTAAGGGGTAAACTTTAGATAAACCTAGGGAGTGTACCTTAGTTATATTGAGGAGGGGTACTTAGCTATAGAAGGGGTGTACCTTAGTTATATGAGGAGGTACCTTTAAGTAATATAATGAGGTTGTACCCTAGGTAATATAGGAGATGTACCTTAGGTATGTTTGAGGTACTTTAGCTATATAAATGGGCAACCTTAGCTGTATAAGGGAATGTACCTTAGGTAAACAAGGGGGGTACTTTAAGTAAAACAGTAGGGTACCTAAGTTAAAATAAAGGGTTACCTTAGGCAATATGTAACGCCCTGAACCCGAGTCAATGCAAACCGGCACCCAACCCGAACCCGGTTCGCTACTGTAACAACCCGAATTTAGTTCAACAACCAAATCCGAGGTGTTACTAGCCCATATCAAATACATCATCAATAATATACCAGACCAAAGAAATAAAATCCATTCACTTTATTATACTATCAGAATTGCGGAAACAAGTATGTGCGGAAGTGTAGTCTAAAATCCTCAAATAAACATTTAAGTTGATCATCAATCATTAATATCAAAGTCTGGTAAAATAAAATGGTTACTATCTCTTTCATCTCTCTAGTACATCAAATCCAAATGAAAAATAGTCTATCAAATATCACTAAGTCTAAATCAATCATCCACCTCAAACAAGATCCGGATAAAAGTAATCCTCCGGTTTATACTCAGCTACCTCTCCCTGGGAATCACTAAGATCCCCCTCTCGCGTATCAACTGAAAAATGAAATAAAAGTAGGGTGAGATACGAATATCCCAGTAGGTAACACATTAAACAGTCACATCCGATCAATATCTCAATCACATGCCTCCAGCATGTATACAATAATAATAACAAGTGTTGTGATTTCAGTGTCATTGTAGGACTCACAAAGATAGATAAACCTTTTGAGATGATTCTCAACCAATTGCTATACCACCGTGCGGCTTAGGAGCAATGCTACAAATGATACTCAAGTCCCATGCAGTGCAGCTTAGACAAAAGCCGTAGTCACTAACTTATTGCACACGTACCCATCAGAGTTGGCATGTACCACTAGCAAGCAGCACCAGAATCAATACATGGAGATGGTCGCTTATCCACATGTACAGGGAATCACCAGCGGCTCACCGGGGTGTCCCTCCAGACATAAGACCTTCCCAAACAAACTAACTTGCAAAGGAAGCGCGTCGCATATAGGAGTAACTCAACCCAAATGACATATCCCTCAGCTATCTAGCAACAACTATGGATCCATAACCAGCTATGCCCACTAGACTCCAAAATTCCCTCAAATATAATATTTCTATAGGGGTTGGTCCTAGCGGCATATAAAGGTTAAATCTGTCAATTACTTCAATATTCGATCATCTAAGTTCTGAATTCTCTTTATAAAGTTTTCTGGTTTATTGTGTCATTTAGAAGATGTTCTAGTAATTAAATACTAGTTAGGTTTTCCAAAAACTAGGTTTCTCCATTTCTTTCAAAGTTTGGCAACTAATGTCCTAAATATTTTCCTAATTTATTTTTCTGTAAAACAGGGAATTAGATAATTTATTTTAGTCTTAAAACATCTTATTTAATCATTAAAATTGTTTAAAAATAGTTTGGAATTGAATCAGGGTGTGAAATTACGAAAATCTGCAAAATCTGAACAGAGCGTCTAGGATTGCTCAGGATCGCCTGTGGTCGGTGGTAGTTCAAAATCGAACGCCGACGGTACGTCTTCCAGCGATCTACAATTTATAACTAGTGCCAATGATCGCCGAGCATAGTCGAGGTCGGCAGTCATTCAAAAACGAACAAAATCAGTTCCAAAACGTGATTTTTCTCGTCTAAACTCATTCTAATATATTTATAACATGATTATCTAACTATATACATCATTAAATATCATAAAAACATGCTTTTGCGATTAAACGAATGTAAATCCAAATACGAAGGTAAAACAGTGTCACCTACCTCTTGAACGTGCGTGCTTCTCCTTCTTCTCCAACAAACTACACTCACAGACGTGAGATAACCCCTGGACAATGAAGAACACCAAAACCCAGTCCTTTCTTCCTCCTTCTCCTTCTTCCTCAGTCGCTCGGTCGTTCAAACTTGGCTTGTCGCTTGCGGCTAAAGCATACGAACGAAAATACAAACATGTATGTGTTTAGGTTATTAAACTAATATTTATACTCTCCGATCCCATGTATCTCACATACACAAAACTCCATACACACGCCCAATCAGAATACATACCTTGATATCTCATGATCGGGCGGTCAGATATGCATCTAATTCTGGATCTCCACTAATTAGATCATCCCCTACAATAATAAAATATTTACATCAATTATAACTCTCAATAATATTATTTATTAATTTAATTTATTATTTAAGGAAAATTCGGGGTTTTACACAATACAAGTGAGGTACCTTAGGTATAATTAAGGGATACTTCAGGTATTCGAATGGGGTACCTTAGGCAAAACAGTGGGGTACTTTAGCCAATATGAGTGAAGTGCCTTGGGTAATACAAGGGGATACCTTAGGTAAACACAGGGGTACCTTAGGCAAACACAAGGAGATATCTTAGGTAAACATAGGGGTACCTTAGGCAAACACAAGGGTACCTTAGGCAAACACAAGGGGATACCTTAGGTGTACTTGAGTGGTACTTTGGATAACACTTGGATGTACTTTGAGTAATACATGGGAGTACTTCAGGTAATACATGGGTGTACCCTAGGCATATTTGGGTGGTACCTTGGGTTAATACTTTGGTGTACTCGAGGTATACTTGGGTGGTACCTTGAGTAATACATGGATGTACTTTGGGTATACAATTGGGGTACCTTGAGTAATACAAGAGGTACTTTAATGGTATTTGAGAGGGTACCTTGAGTAATGTATAGGTGTACTTCTAGTGTTAATCGGGAGGGTACCTGGGGTATACTTTGGGGTACCCTGGGTATAATTTGAAGGTACTTTAGGTACACTTAACTCTAATTTTTCAGAATTTGATTTCTAATTCATTAGATCTAATTGGAGGATACTTTAGCTAATTGTAATTAAGACATAGCACTAACTTAGCTTCCCTTAATAACTTCAATAAAGTTCAATTTGATTTTCCTAAATCCTTAACTATAATCCATATTTACCCCATCTTCATAACACAATTTCTTAATTAGTCTGATAATCACACTTTAGATAATTAAGCTTAAAAATTAAGGTATAATCCGTGACGGGGTTTTACACTATTCGCTAAGAAAATTTTGATAAGTTTGATTGAAGTTTAAATATTTACAAAAGGTATCACTAAAAGTTAATTTTCCCAAATAGCTAAACGACAAAAGATCAAACAAAAATTTGACGTGCTTTGGTTCTTTTATAAGATAATACATATATACATCCTCAAATTTTTAGTATCTTATTTATACCCTTTAACATAACTGTTACAGAAGTTCTTGACTTGCTTTCATCAAAACGTGATCTAGAGACGATCCATCGTTGGATCGAGCTCAAATTTGGTGGAGATGTTCTTGACTAGTAGTTCTTCAATCTGGACAGTGGAGGGTTTGGAGAGATCTAGAGTTGTGCAAAATTAAAAAAAAAAAAAAAGTGACTACATTGGATTATTCTAGAAAAGTGGGATTTTATGAAAAGAGGTAAGTAGCAACCCTTATATTGACAAAAAACTTGCATGGTTTAATGTTTAGACGAGAAACATGTTGTTATATGGATTTGTGATGATTGGAACACTTGATCATGATGTTTTAGATGAATTTAGTTGAGGTTTAAAGAATTGAAAATTAACTATTGTTCTTCTTGTTCAGAGTTTTGTTTACTATGATTTTCGGATGAATAATATGATTTTAATGAGAAGATGTATCAGTAATTTGTTTTTGGATGATTTATTATGTTTAGAGAATGACTTTAGATGTGTTAGAAGTGATCTTGAATGATAGAAACAAGTTTTAGAAGAATAAAGTGAAAAAATCGGAATTTTGTAACAATTCTCAGATTTTGCAAATTTACATGAGCGTTAGACATGCCGCTTGAGTGCCTTGTTAGGCACCCTTGCTAATTAAACCAACTGCTCGACATGAGTTAAGAGCCATGTTGATTGCCCAGCCCAGATTTTTTGATTTTGAGAATTGATCTAGTTTTTCAATATAAAATGATTTTTGAGTAATTCTAACACATGTACAAATAAGATTTGGATGTTTATGAGTTATTTTCAGTGGCCAAATAATTTTATAAAAATTATATAAGATTTTGGGTACGTTTTACTAAAATAGCTCATGTTTTGGTTCCAAGAAGGAAAATGATTTTTGTATTGAATTGTTTTGGAATTTGTTGGTTTTCACACTTGTAAAAGTTGGTTTTGAAGATGTTTTAAGTTATGAAACAGTGAGAAAATGTTTTCCTATAGATTTGGGTAGATTGAGCCTATTTCTTGGATTTTGATTGTTTTGAGCAATATTGATTTTTCTTCATGAAGAACGAGGTTTTATCACTATTTGTTCTCCATGATGGAGTATATTTGCCATGAGGGTAGTGCATATTAAAATTTCCTCCATGAGGGAGTGGTTTTGCCAAGAGGGCACTATTGACATTTATTTGACCATGAGGGTCATGTTTATTGATATGTTGCCATGAAGGCTATGAATTCTGATTATTTTGCCGTGAAGGCATTACACCTATCTTTTGGTCATGAGGATCTATGTTCACATGTTTTGGTTTTGGTTTACTTGTGTTTAGTGGGCTTAACTTCTTATGGATCCATTCTAAAACCCCCGACCCAGATCATATATTAATTATTTAGTTTAATTATCTAAAGTGGGATTATTAGACTAATTAAGTACTTGGGTTATGAAGATGATGTAAATGTGGGTTATACTGGAGGATTTAGGGAAATCAAATTGAACTTTAATTAAGTTATTAAGGTAAGCTTAGTTAGTGTTATGTCTTAATTACAATTGGCTAAGGTATCTTTCAATTAGATCTAGTGAATTGGAAATCAAATTCTAAAAAACTTAGAGTTAAGTGTACCACAAAGCATCTCCCAAGTATACTTAAAGTACCTTCTAAGTGTACCCAAATTTCCATCCAAGTGTACCCAAGGTACCTCTCACATGTACCTCAAGTAACTCCTAAGAGAACCCAAGGTATGTAACGCCCCGGATCCGTGTTGTTCAATAAAGGTATAACACGTCTCACGGAGTGTTAGGTAAGGATCTAAAACTGATGTGATCGCTGGAAAATCACCTCATTTACCATATCAGAGTGCACAACCAAATATTAACTAAGAAGTCCAAAAATAATCTTTAATTAAAATCAAACGATTCCACATCAACTACTTCATTACATTTCCCAAAATCAAATAAGTCAAAGTTCCAATCTAAAAATAAACCTACTAGTCTATGGATTGTAGTAATAATCTTCATCCCTATATGTGTCAGTCGGATCTACCCCAGTAGGCCCCTCACCACGAGTATCTAAAAAACAAAACAAAACAAACGAAATGAGATACGAATATCTCAGCGAGTAACATATGCATGCAAAAATAGTTATCAACAGTTATAAACATGCCTCGATAAATAACCAACACCAATACATCAATAGAGATAATTACGAAATGGAAATCTAGAATTCTAGTAATAGTTTCCATCAAAGATCAACCACAGTACCGATAAATCAACGAAAGGTCAATGTCATGCATATTACTTAAATTGGTTAATTCACATACCAAGGAGACATCCACACCTCCATGTACACAGTTCCGGCCTACTCAGGGTTTCAGACACTCTGAAATGACGGCCTACTCAGGGTTTCGTCATCCAATGCCAGCCTACTCCGGGTATCGGCATTGACTACCAGGCCTACTCAGTGTATCTGGCTGCTCTACACCGGTTGTGGCAACACACAAGGCCATGCAATTACACCAACAAACAATACCATCACATTACTAAGCTTAGACATAGATCCAGGACAAGCTAAACCAAAACAGAAAAACCATTGCATAAACTCAACACTGACATCACATTAAACCAAACCCTTCCATCAGCATGTATAACACAATACAGCTCAACACAATACAGCTCAACACAGGTCACTCCGGACCATAACAGCAACTCATGATATCTCACTAAATATTTCAACCCAAAGCACATGTCCAACTGATAGTAAAATCCATTTACCCACACCAAGATAAATTTTACAAATACAGTTCAGCACCTTGAAATCAAGCAAACCCAGATTAAACAAATTCACAATCGGAAAACAATACAAGACATAAAGAAAACTAAACCATTAACCCACAGTGACAGGAACAGAAAAATAACCTACCAATAGTCCTTCAATTATTACTTCAGGAACTCATAAGACTACCAATAAATTTGACTTAATGATCTCCGGTTGTTTTGAGCAGATAAAATAATTCTAATATCCTAATCTAGTCTTGAGCTAAGAGGTTGAAGCCTCAAAGTATCAAAATTGGTGTTGGATTGGTCTTCCGCAATCAACTTAGCATTTTAGTGGGTGTGTTGACTTCAAGCACTCGGCACCAGGTCAGCGCCAACTCGGCGGACACAAAAACCCGCTTGCACCAAGCTGCTGCTGAGTGAAAATAGGTCGGCGGCATCTCAGCGAATACCCTTTACGAAAAACGACTCTCTGTTAAATCGAAAACTCCATGACTGTCTTGATTTCTAATCTCTGTAACACTTTCCTTGTGTTTCTACCATTCCCAAAAGACATTTAAACATGACTCGAAATTAATCTAACCTACTTCATATCATGACTCTAAAACTCATCAAAAATCCTCCTTTCGAAAATAACATCCTTCCAAAACATGCAGTTTGGCTAATCCAGAATCAAAACCCCAAAAACACAGATTAAAAACGATGCTACTCACAGTTATACACTCCAAAACCCTGCAACTGCAACTCCTATAACAGCAAGTCCAACAATCGATCTCCACCAAGTTTTTCTTCTGTTCGCAAGAGGTTTTCTAAACACCCTGATTCTGAACACTCTGATCGGCAGGAACCACACGTCTACTTCTCTCCAAAACCCTAGAACTCCAGCCGCAATTTCCTTCAACTCAAGGTATGCGAAACTTACGAATCTAAATACATTAAGTATTTATACTTACCCTATACACTTTGCCACTCGACAAATTTTAAAACTCATGATTCAGTGCACGCTCGCCCACCAAGTTTTCCCTACATACACAGCTTTCCAGCCCTTGATTCACCGACTTAACTCTCCACCTAAACACCCATATAAATAAATATTTTATTCATAACGACTAAAAGCAAACAGCAATATACTTCTAATTAAAATTGACACATTACTCACCTTAATTCATCTTGCTTCACGCCTAATGTTTTAAATTCCAATTACACCCTTGCTTGACAGATTTCTGCAATTTTGCCCATACAGACTTATTAATTCTCATAAACAGTATTCATGTAGAAATTTGGGGTTTTACAAGGTACCCTCCCAAATACCACTAAAGTACCTCTTGTATTACCCAAGGTACCACCCAAGTATGCCTAGCGTACACCCATGCATTACCAAAAGTACCCCTATGCATTACCCAAGGTACCACCCAAGTACTACCTAAAGTACCCCCCCAATTATACCTAAGGTACCCCACATGTATACCTAAAGTACCCCCCAATTATACCTAAGGTACCCTACATGTATACCTAAAATACCCCCCAATTTTGCCTAAGGAACCCCTTGATTTACCTAAGGTACCCCCTATGTTTGCCTTAGGTACCCTTCTAATTTACCTACGGTACCCCACTTGAATACCTAAGGTACCCCCTGGTTTTATCTAAGGTAAACCCCTTTATATAGTTAAGGTACCCCTTTTATAAAACTAAAGTACCTCCAATATACCTAAGGTACACCCCTTATATTACCTAGGGTATACCCTTCTTGTATTACTTAAAGGTACCCCCTCATATAACTACGGTACACCCCTTCTATAGCTAAGTACCCCTCCTCAATATAACTAAGGTACACCCCCTAAACTTATCTCAAGTTTACCCTTTAGAATGACTAAGGTAAATCCCTTAAAACATCAAGGTACCTCCTCAAATAACAAAAGTACTCCTCATATAACTAAGGTACCCCTTGTGTTAACTGAGGTACACCTCCCAAGCATCCCTAAAACATACCTCTTGAAGTGGGGGTAACCCTTGAAACACCAAGGTACCCCCACTTAACACTAAAGTACCCCTACTTAATACCAAGGTACCCCCTCGAATAACACTAAGGTACCCCCAAGAATCCCTAAGGTATACTCCTTGAAATAGTTAAAGAAAAACCCTTGAACCACCAAGGTACCTCCATTTAATACCAAGGTACCCCCTCAAATAACACTAAGGTACCCCCAAGCATCCTGAAGAATTGATTTAAAATCCAATTCCACTGATTGGATGAACTTATGAAGAATTGATTTGTATCATTCCCATGTTAATAATAACATAGATGACTGATTATCATGACATATGAATTCCAATAATCCATTCTCTGCAACCAAAACCAAAACAACACTACTGGGTTTTAATAATATTTTTGTCTTAATCAGGTCCTCCATGTAAGATTAGACGATTGTGATCAACTCGATAGGTCAAAGCAAGTGGAAACAAAAGAGAGAGAAATATAGAAGGAGAGAGAGGAAACAAAAGAGATAGAGAGACGAGAGAGAGAGAGAGAGGAGAGAAGAAGGGAGAAGATACGTACTAGTCCCTGCAACACCAGCGAGGAAGAGGAGAACGACATTTGGTAGCTTCGCAACATCAGTGAGGAAGAGGAGAATGAGATTTGGTAGCTTCTTTATCAGTAGAGCTGGCAAAAGGTCGGGTTGGGTCAAGTTCAGGGTCAGGTCATAATCGAGTTAATTGGGTCGGGTTCAGGTTAAAGCAACTTAAGGCGGGTTGGAAAACCCCCCAACCCAAACCCAACCCACCAATAAACGGGTTCAACCTGCCAACCCGTTTATTATTATTATTATTATTACTATTCAAAAAATATGATTAAAATAGGGTTGGGGGTTAATTGGATCGGGTTGTACCGTGTTTGGGTCGGGTTGAGGGGTTAATCGGGTCGAGACATGACACTTTTGTCGATTTTTTTTTTAAATCGGGTTACTCATCGGGTTGCTGGGTCATAATCGGGTTGACCTGATTACTGGCTGGTTGGGGAAACCCCAACCCAATTAATAAACGGGTTAACCCAAACCCGTTTAACTCGGGTCGGGTCGGGTCACATTTTGCTAGCTCTATTTGTCGGGCATATATCGTGCTTCCAATTCTCTACCTCGTATCCACAATTCTTCTCGATTTAGTAGGGAATTAGGTAACTTCAAAAATAGCCTATAAGCTAATTCTATGGAATTGGGCCTTAATTCCAAATTCCAAATATTTAACCAATCAAAAGAATTTGAATTGGGAACCCAATTCCAATACTTACCCCAATTCCAACGCCTGATTCCGCGAATCAATCGGTCCCTTAATTTACTAATTTTCGTGCTATTTCTCATCCCTATTTTTAAATATTAGCTAAACACTTAATTTCTTCCCATATTACTAAAATTAAGGTTCCTAATTGAGCATAATTACAATTAGGCCCGAATTCCTTCTTTTAAACCTTAATTTCATTATTTAAATCCAACTAAACTAAAATTTGGTCTAATTAAGTTTCTTAACTTAATAATTAATTATTTTATTCTTTTTATGAATTTGACTAATTAGAAATGACCAAATTACCCTTTCTTTAATTTCCACACTTAAACATTGAATTTCTCCACAATTCTCCAAATTCTCTTTTTCTTATTATTTCTCTTCCTAATTTGAAATCTAAATCCTAAATATTAATTCTACTAAATCTCACTTATGATATAAATTAGATTCATATACTTAATTCCTGTTTTTCCTTTTTAAATTTATTTACACTTCCAATTCTCTTAGTTTATTTATTTGTTTTATATTAGGAAAATCCAGGGTTTTACATGTGAAGCACACATTGATAAAAGAGCACTCTCAGATTTCATGTCTAATTCTTCTCGACATACTTGGATATGTTGATAATAGTTCTTTGGCACATTTAGGGGAATGTCGAACATACGATAACTTAACTTTCTGAATATTTTTTATTTATACATTCAACTTAAGCCAAATTCACCCAAACAGACACATGGGGCATTTATTAAAACACCTATAGAAACAATCATTGCACTTAGAACACAATCAAATCCTCTAAAAATTAAGACGATCAAAACTCAAAAAAAAATCTACAGAAATTCAATCGATCATGCATAATTCCTCATAAAACATTTTTCTATCCCCATCAAACTTAATGCAATAAAACCAATCATATATACATCATATAAAAATTATACCAACACATTCTAGAGCATGAAAATCTATTAGAACATGATCATACATGTTATCCAACATTTTGAAGTTCATATAGAGATTATAACTATAGGTCAACTTACCTTTTCTTGTTAAATCCATAGAACAACCTTGAATTCTATTGAATTTCAAAATTTTGTCTTCTACTTCAAGATTACCAATGCCCAAAGCTCTTCTCAAAGTTGTACACATCTAACTCTATGGTAATTCTGACTAAAAAGTCTTACCTATGGAGTTTAATTTAATACTTGAGTTTTATGTTTTTTAATTTAAAACTTGGGTTTTATGATTTCCATAGTATAACTTGAAATTACTAACATGCCCTTAACCGAAGACCTCCAATAACCATCTAATTCCTAGTTTTGATCCCTCTATTTCATTAAGTATTAACTAAATTAGGGCCCCTTTAACTATATATAATTACAAAAATACTTTTTTCCACTTAATGGCATATAAATCTAGCTATTTACATCCAAATTGAATCCAACTTAAGTTCTTACACCAAGTATTTATTTAATTAATCAATTAATAAATTAAGATAATTAATAAGTGACTAAACTACCCTTACATAAATTTCTAGGCCCTTACACTACCTCTTGATTAATCGCAATTATGATTGATTAAGCTATAGTGCCCTAAAACCGAGTTTGCCCCTTCTAGGCAACAACCCGTCCCCGAGCCCTACTTTTGGGCCCACAAGAACCTAATTGAAATAATTAAGGGCAATTACAAATGTAATCATCGTAGTGCATATAAGCATACGAAGCATAGGTAAATACAATTGTAAGCACCTCATTTTTGCACCCATCAAAAAGCTAGAAATGAAAACTCTAAAAGACAAGTCAAACCTTAAGGAGCAGAAATTGACTTTCTGGTCAAGATTGAATTGATTACCATGGCCTATCCCAATAGAAAGGAGATCCCGACACGGTTTTAATGCAACTGAATTTGCCAGAATCAGAGTTCGGATGAAGAAGATATAGGCAAAAAACAGTTTCAAAGGGCAAAACTGTACACATGGCAAGTGTGCAAACCATGCTTGTAAAACCCTGGATTTTCCTAAAAATAAAATAAATAATTAAGGAATAAATTATGGAGGAAATACTAAGAAAGATAATAGTAGGAGAATTAAAGAGAGATATAAAGGTTAAAATAAGAATTTAAAGAGGAAGGGTAATTTGGTCATTTCAATTTGTTAAATTCATGAAAGAAAATAAGATAATTAGTTATTAAGTTAACGAATTCAACTAGACAAAATATTAGCTTAGTTGGATGTAAAATAATGAAATTAAGGCTTAAAGGGTGGAAAAAGGGCCTAATGGTAATTATACTATTTAGGGTCCAAAATATAGGTAATTTGAGTGAATAATAAAATTCTAAGTTCAATTTAAAATTAGGAAAAGAATTAAGCAGGAAAATTAATTAGGAGATCTTTTAAAAGAGAGTTAAAGGAGTTAAATTAAAGAGAAGGGTAGAAGAGGGAATACACTAAGTATATTAGAATAAGCTAAACCTAATTAGAGTTGGACTAATAGGGAGGCTATAAAAGACAGGTTTAAAGAGTGTTTTAGGTTTTGAAAATAAGTTAGAAGGAGAGGGAAATTCGTGCATAAGTGTTAGGAGCCAAAAATAGAAGGAGAGAAGAGAGAAAAGAAAGAAGGAATTAGAAATAAGAGAAGTTGTAGAGATGGCCGACCAGCCAAATTCGAACGGCGAGCTAGGAATATCCAACTATTGGAATGGGCTGAAATTTTAGGGTTTTGTTCTACTCATGGAAGATTTCAAACTGAACGGTGGAGATCTAAATTGGAGAAGTCTAGAGGGGTGCGGTCGAGCGTCAAAAACAGGCACAGACGAAGTTTCTGAAAAATCTAGATTCATCATAAGGCAAGTAGCAAACACTTGAAACTGGAGGAACTACATGTTTTCTTGTGATTTTGATGTTTAATCGTATTGTTTTGAAGTTGGATTTCATGGAAAAAGCTTACTTGTTTATAAAGAATTGTTTGGTGATTTATCTTTCTTTTGGAAATCAAGAAAAGGTTGATCATGATGAGTTTAAACTTAAAAAGAAACTCAAAGATAAGTGGAAAGATGATCGGATTAGTTTTGGGTTGTCCCAGAACTAGTTTAGGATGGAAAGTAGATGTTTAGAATCAAAACAAGTAAATGGTATGTATAGAAAGCTCTAAAATTTCCAAAAATTGAAGAAAAACAGTGTTATAGCTGGAGCGCCAGTCGCCCGAGCGACCCTTCGAGCGACCAACTGTCAGAAATTTCTAAACTTGGGAATTGTGCCCAAATTCAATTTCTAATGATTTTTCTTGGAATTTTAATGTTGTAACACTTGTAAATAGGATAATTTGAGATATAGGAAGTGGCGGAATTAAATTCGGATAAAAGGATAATTATTTGGGACAATGAATGTAATAAGAATCAAAGAAGACTAGTTAAGGTAAACCCATGCACTCAAACCACTTTCATTAGGAGTCTAGGTATAAAACCTAGTCTAACAAGTCATAATAGACCTAAATCAACTTCTGGAAAGAATCAACAACATAACCCAAAGGTTTTAGAGATTTAGGGTATTAGTTGGTAAATAAGGATTTAAGAGTAAGGATTTTAGGATGAACCAAAGTATAGAATTTGGAGTAAACTTTGTAAGGAATAAAGAATAACATGAATATTGAATTAGAAAGATAAACTAAGTATGCTCACACTAACACGACTCAACTCTAAACCTTTTATTTAGAATTTGTGTATACTCTCATACTTTTCTTATTAAATGATCTGGAACTTTGTTTAAGAATTGTTTAATGGTTATTTTGAACATCTTATGGTTGGACACCGTGGTTTTGGAAATTATTGCTGGACACAGCACTTGGGACATGGTTGTGATTATTGGTATGAGGTTTATCACTGAATATTGTGTTTTTGAGTTATTCAAGATTTTGATTGTGAGTTGTGTCTAGTGGGCAATGATTAGTATGGATCCATAGCTTAGCTAGGAAGTGAAAGGGAATTGGCTGGTAAGTTATTCTTGTTCGGAACTCCCCAGTATGCGGTCCGTCGTACTAGCAGGTGCAGGCGACGTAGGCAGCAATCCTAGACCACTGTAGGTGTGGCCTGGTCTTAGCCAAGGTTGCTTTCGATAAACAGTTTTTATTTTGTTATTCAAGTTACCATCCGCATGCTTCAATGAGACATCAACTTTCACGAGCTTTATATTGGTCATGTTGCTAGGTTACTTGTGACTCGCACATTGGAGCTATGATTTGGCCGTGCTTGAGGATCACTTGTGACTTGCACATGTGCTGGTATTAGCCGTGTTTGTTGTGGGTCCATTAATCTTTGATCGGATTGGTATGGCCTCTGCGGAAGCGGTACCCTTTATGGGATTTTATTTTGACTATTGATTGTACTCACCAACCCATGCGTGGGTGGTCCGCGTTGATGGTTGACGGAGGAGATGGTAGTGACTGTAGGTGCGGGCTCCATCTATCATGTAAGTCGTGATGTGGCGAACTATAGGGGCAAGAATATCTTATTAAGTGGTTTCAGTTCATGAGTCCTATTATGTTACACGTGTTTGTTTTGGATTGGTGATTTGTTATTGTTGAATCATCGTATTATTGTGGTTTTGGTTTTATCGTTCACCTCATGACTAGTATTGTAAAATTATGGACTATTTTACATCATGCACCTTGCTATTTGTTGAGATTTATTCTCACTCCAGTTTCACCCTATTTTTCAGGTACTCTTGGCGAGGACGTCAAATCTTGGGCTACTTGTAGATGGGTAGTTTATATAGCTGTAGGTTGTTCATAGAATTGAAATCATTGTATATCATGGATATTGATTAATAAAGAGAATTTGAATTAAAGTTTCCACATTTACTCTGATTATAAAGTTAGAAAAAGTTTTTAATTATCCGGTTTCTTAGGTTGCTTTGTTTGATTACCATAACACCTCGGGTTTGGGAATGGACCCGGAACTGGGGCGTTACAATGCTTGCCAAGTGGGAAACTAAATCACTAAAGGACAAAACATCAAATCAAATCTAATCATGTCAAATCACAATCAAATCAAGTCAAATCCACATCAAATCGGGGATCAAATCTTTCAAGATATGTAGTAACCATATAGTTTATACAGTTACTACAAAAACATGAAAAACCGTATAACTTATACGATTACAAAAGATCCCTAAAATGATTGCAAATCTGTCAGAAGATTGGATTCGACCATATTGATAATACGGTTACGATAAAAATAGGCTAAAAGCATATAACCGTATTACCTATATGGTTATTTCTTGATGTGATCGAAATCTTATCGCCTGTGCATATCTTGCCACATGGATGAATCTCATCATTCTAAAAAAAACATAAAAGTAACCGTATATACAATACGGTTACACCAAATTTTGTCTATAAATAGCTTGGCTCATCCATAGAGCAAAAAGTTGGCGATTTTAGCTTAACAGAACCTCTTTTTCACCCTATAACCCACTAAATTGCTTCAAGTCCCTCTCTAATCCTTCTAAACCCCTCTGCATCTCATCTTGGGTAATCTTTTGTAAAATCCTAAATTTTTAATATTATTAAAATTTTGGAATTTATAAAGTTTTATATTGATTGAGTGGTGTTTGTGCGTAGAATGAAGCCTAGAGGTGGTTTAGAAAATTTTCAGATTAACCAAAAGGTAAAGAAATGTGTTCTTATGAGACAAATAATAAAAATTTTATTTGTTAAGTAAGAGGATTTGGTGGTGTGGCATTGCATATCATCAAACAACATATGAGAATGAATTAACTTGATTGGATGAGGTTGTAGGGTGGTGTGGTGTGACACCACAACAGATCAATTGTAGTTTAACTGAAAATTTGGCAGTAGATTTTGCTTATAAATAGAGACAAATTGATTAAGGATGGTTGGTTTGTTGGATCTGAGTTCTCTGGAGAAATAAAATGGGAACGACAACTTTAGAAAAATCTGGAAGAGAGGAAGATCAGCAAAGAGAAAAGGATAGAAGGAATCAATTGTGGCTGGAATTCAGATTATTTTTGCATCAGATTCTTAAAAAAAATTTAGTTATGAAATCGGCTGGAATGGTGAAACAGATGTGATTTCGTTAAGATCAGAAGGAATTCAGGTTAGTTCTAGTTGTTTCATTGTAAATTAATTGGAATTAGGTGACTTTATACACAAGAAATCAGATCTGAATAGAGCTGAAATTACAGATTTAAAATTTTGTTTATTTCAGCTGTCGAGTGATAAACAATCTGTAGGAGTGTGGATCTGAGGAAATAGTGGTTGTGGTAATCGAATTAAAGTATAGATATGTAAGTAGCACCTTTCTAAACTAGTTTTATGCTGGAATTTTCAGATTTGAAGCAAGTGATTTGAGATCGAATGATTAAACTCAGATTTTATTGTGCACATTGAATAGCCAAGGAACTCCTAGGCGCTCCCATGTTCTTGTATTGAGGGTTGCCAGCCCACAACACTATCCCCGAGCCCTCCTTGAGCATGTCAAGGCAACTCATATCTCGTAGCATCGCTAATAGCCCAACATGGCACTTCACGCCTAGCATAAGCAACATAAGTCTTCTTGGCAAGGCATCGCTATAAAACCCCAATTTTCTACATGATTATTGTTTATGAGAATTAATAAGCTGTGTATGTAGGGAAAACTTGGTGGGTGAGCATGCACTGAATCATGGGTTTTAAAATTTGTCGAGCGGCAAAGTATATAGGGTAAGTATAAATACTTAATGTATTTAGATTTGTAGTCTTTGCATACCTTGAGTTGAAGGAGGTTGCAGTTGGAGTTCTAGGGTTTTGGATAGAAGTCGACGTGTGGTTCCTACCGATCAGAGTTTTCAGAATCAGGGTGTTCAGAAAAACCTCTTGCGAATAGAAGGAAAACTAGGTGGAGATCGACTGTTGGACTTGCTGTTATAGGAGTTGCAGTTGCAGGGTTTTAGAGCTTATAACTGTGAGTAGCATCGTTTTGATCTGTATTTTGGTTTTGATCTCTAAGTTTAGTCGAAAAGCATGGTTTTGGGAAACATAGCTTTCGAACGTGATTTATTCAATAAGATTCAGGGTCGGGATATGAAGTATTCTAGATTAATTTCAAACCATGTTTAAACGTGTTTTGGGGCTGGTAGAAGCATAGGAAAATTGTTACAGAGGTAAAAAATTTGGTCAGTCATGGAGTTTTGGAATTAACAGAGAGTCGAAAATCGTGAGTTGGTTTCACCAAGTTGCCGCCGACCTATCTACCTCAGTGGCAGCTCAGCGCAAGACACTGTTTTGGTTTTGCCGACCTGGCGCCAAGTAGTTTAAGTCAGCGCGAGCGAACTGTTGGATCCGCCAACCTATTTTTCAATCAGCGGTAGCTCGGTGTGAGCGATGGGTTGGATCCACCGACCTGGCGCCAACTGCGCCGAGGTCAGCGCACCCACCAAATCCTACAGTGAGTTGCGGTTGATCATGTTGAGCCTATTTTTGATACTCTAGGGATTAAATCTCTTTGCCAAACCCTAGATTAGGATGCTAGAGGTATTTTAGGTTACTCAAAACCTTCATAAATATAGTTACATGAATTGTGGGTTCTACAAGGCAAGTTTGGGGAAACTGTTGGGGTAACTTACTGTTCCAAATGCCATGAGTTAATGACTTAGTTTTAAATTATGTTTTACATTTGCTTCTAGTTTATGAACTCGTTTAATCTGGGTTTGCGTGATTTCAAGTGTTGAGCCGTATGTGTCAAATTATCTTTGTGCAAGTAGAAAAAGAGTTATTTTACTAGTGGACTTGTGTTTTGGGATTAGAATAATTACTGAGTTTACATGAGTTTCTGTTCTGGTCTGGAGGGACCTGTGATGAGGTTATGTGGCATTGTACATGATGATGGAAATGTTTGGTTTAATGTGATGTCAGTGTTGAGATCTATGCGATGGTTTTCTGTTTTGGTTTAGCTTGTCTTGGATCCATGTCTAAGCTTAGTAATGAGATGGTATTGTTTGTTGATGTAATTGCATATCCTTGTGTGTTGCCACCATCGTTGTAGAGCAGCCAGATACCCTGAATAGGCCTGGTTGTCAATGCCGATACCCGGAGTAGGCCGGCATTGGATGCCGATACCCTGAGTAGGCCATCATTTCAGAGTGTCCGAAACCCTGAGTAAGCCGGAACTGTGTACATGGAGGTATGGATGTCTCCTTGGCATGTGAATTAACCAATTTAAGCAATATGCATGACATTGACCTTTCGTTGATTTATCGATATCGTGGTTGATCTTTGAGCGGAACTATTACTAGAATTCTAGATTTCCATTTCGTATTTATCTTTATTGACGTATTGGTGTTGGTTATTTATCGAGGCATGTTTATAACTGTTGAAAGAGTAGAGGACTACTCTATAGGTCCACGATCTACAACAATTCAGAATTTAACAATGCGGAAACAATACACAGAGAATTATACGAGGAAACCTGGATCCAGATCCAGGAAAAACCTCGAGTCTATATGAGGCGACTAACCCTTCGAAAATCCACTATTGAATGAAAAGACAATTACAAAGGAGTACATACTTAACCTTTATAATTGAACTCACTCAACAGCACTCCACAGTTCGAATCCACGAACTGCAACACAGCTTGAATCCACAAGCTGCAGAACACGATCAGTCCAGATCGTAAACAATCACTCACCAGTGATCCACAGTTCGAATCCACGAACTGCAACACAGCTTGAATCCACAAGCTGCAGAACACGATCAATCCAGATCGCAACAATCACCTCAGAATCCACTGAGACGATCCAATGCAGTAGGAATCCACCTACGCATCAATCAAAGCCGATCACCAGTCCAGGCGATCACACGATCAGATGAAGTTCTGAATTGAAGAAGAATCCTCTACCTTCAATTCCAGGTGATCTATCTCAGATCTCCCCCTCACTCGATCGCCGACTCTCTAAAGAAGATTTGATCGAATCTCAAACACCTCAAGATCCGAAATCAAAATGATCCAAAGAAAAAAGTCACTACTAAAAATTACAGCACGTCTATTTAAAGAATAAAACTCAGATCGCGTCGAGCGCTGGTGGCGTCGTGAAGCGATCGGGGTAGACGGCTGGAAGCGAACTCAAATCCCGCTCAGAACAGGTTGAATCAGTTAAAGGCGCCCTGCCAGCGAGCTGCTAGCGGGAGAGAACTCGGCATGTGCACGGCTGATCATATAATCTTCAATCTCGCTCTGCGCTACCAGCGGCGTGTCGGCGTCGCCTTACGACGCTAGTGCACGTACCTTTCTTTCAAAGCACTGATTCACTTATGCGCTGCCAGCGGGGTGGCAGCGGCGTTGATCTTCGCAAGTGCCTTTACAATAAAATGCTCTGTTTAGAAAATCTTTCATTTCATTGGGCTACCAGCGGCGTGGTAGCTGTGTAGCAGCATCGTCTTCTTCTTCTTTACTGAATTTACTGAATTTTCATTATTTAATCTGTACATCTTGAAGATTTATTAGAAGACATAATTTGTCAAACATTTGTCATAAAAGAAGTGTGAGTTTTCACACTTACAATCTCCCCCTTGACAAATGCCTGACAACAACCTTAAAACAGTGTTTAATATCAAACTCAATTAATATTGATTTTCATTTAAGAGTTTTAAAACCACACTGATAAGAAGAGACAGTGATTTTGGAGGATCCAGAATTTTATTCATTCAAAAAAAATATACATTGTTCCAACAGATATGAGAATCCAGAATTTCATTCATTCAAAATACATTGTTCCAACAGATATGAGAATCCAGAATTTCATTCATTCATTCAAAATGAGTATACATTGTTCCAACAGATATATACATAGATATCTACATATCCAACCAACCAACATAACACTTTCCTTACAAACCCACAGAGAATTCCTCTACAAGCCAACTTTCAGAAACATACAAATACACAACACATAGAGAGAAAAGAGAAAAATAACAGGCATCAAGCAGCAAGCAGCAAGCAAGCAGCAGCAACAACCCAGCAAAACCACCAGCAAAACCATCAACAGAAACAACAACTCCAGCAGCATCATCCAAAAAACTCCCCCTTTCTGGAAGGTGGTTTTGGTTCCCAAGTCCTTGAGTAATGCTTGTATGCGTCTTGGGACCTGGAGTGCAGCCAACAGAGTTTGTGATCCATCTCCAGCTGAGTCTTCCGAATGCTTTCCAGAAAATGATCAGCTTCATTTTGCATCCGTTGCTGAGCAGCAACATCCCGTTGTACATCACCACAGGTAAAATCAACATCCTTTGCCAGTGTCTCCAGCTTCTCTTGTGTCTCTGATTTGAACATGCTCATCATGAGCATGTGAGCCCTAACTTCAGAATTGAAAGCCTCCTGGGAGGCTTGCATGGAATTCAGTTTGTCCATAATTGCCACAGCATCAGAGCTGGACAAAGAGGACTGAGAAGAAGAGGGTTCAGAAGACACCAAACGAAAAGGATTGGCTCGTTTACTTCTGGTCAGGGTGGAGGAATCAATGGGAGGTCTGGGATGAATGATCATTTCAACAGGATCAGGGAGTACCCCCTGATGAATGCACAGGTAAGATATGAATATGCCAAAAGGAAGAGCTGCAGTCTTGGATTTTAAATTCCGAGACTGAAGGATCTGATGGAAGATGATGGAGGGAATACAGATACTATCTCTGTTCCAGAGAGCATGAAGAAGTCTTGCTCTCGAGTGAGAAATCTCAGAATGGTGATCTGAGGGAACCAGAGAAGCACACACAAACAGATTCAAGATCCGGAGAAGATCCTGAAGAGAGCCATGAGGAAGGTAGTTGGGCTTGTTTTTGATGGAAGTAGGAGCACCCGGAACAATTAGAGAAGGAATAATAGACTCCATCGGAGGATCAGTATGAGAATCAAGAAAGTTAAATGAAGGAGAATCAACTAGGGGCAGTTCGAGCAGAGAGGAGATAAGCTCTTTCGAGAAGTCGAAAGAGATACCCCTGATATAGGCTTTGACATAGCCTTGATTGGCAAGATGCAGATGGTGGAGATTTGAATAAAATTCTCGAACCAGGTCCGGATAGGCAAAGCCACTGATCAATGCAAATTTTTTCCAACCATTGTCCGAAAACAATGAGTAGAAAGGAGATTCAGAAAAAGACTCAAGCTTAATAGCCCGTTCCAAAAGGAGTGGCCGGTGCTTGAAGAACTCATTAAAATCAGAGAGACCATTCCCAAGAAAAGGTTCAGAGGAATGAGAAGGGGAAGGGGGTCTCACTGGAGGAGAAGAGATAACAGGAGAAGATCTCACAGGAGGAGAAGATGTGGAAGGAGAATCAGTCCTCGATTTTCTCTTGAGTGGCATGGTGAAGATTAAAAAAATGAAAGAGAAAGAGCAAACAGACAGAAACAAACAATGCACGATAAAACCCTAATGGTAGAAGAATCTACCAAACCCTAGCTAAGAAGAACAAGAGTAGACCACTGAAATAGGAAGCAGAGAATGGAGAAGCAAGATGAAGACAGTAAAAAAAATTTACCTAAACAGTAGACAAGGTGACGGAGGGTAAGCACGAAGGCAGAGTGAGACCACGACGCGAGGAGCGAGGTGAAAAGCAAAGAGAGTAAAAAACAGAGGTAAAAAAAGAAACAGATTTCCCCCTTTTTATAGGAAAAAAAATTTCGCTGCCAGCGAGCATCCAGCGTCGCATACCACAGCAGGTGCCAAAGCAAGAAATAGAGAAGAGGCTACCAGCACACTTCTAGCGACGTAGAAGGTGCACATGCACACTCAACCAGAAATACACTCATAAGGCAAAAATTTATAAAAAAGAAATTGAACTATTCTTCATGAAGAAATCTTACTTCTAAACACAAAGCTAAGATTTTAACTAAACTAAAATCATCCAGATAATCAACTGTTATTCAATCCAAGAAGTACTTATTCACAAAACTGATCTTAAGGAACCTATCAAGGTTAATTCAGATGTGACACATTTCATATCTATGACCAAAATTTCTTCATGGTTGTTCATACTATAAATTTTCTTCAAGATAATGAGCTCATATGCATATTAATTAGTCAATGTTTGTGTAGTGTGTGAAAAACAGTTTTTGACTTTTACACTTTATACATATGGAAGGCTATTTTAGTGTAATCATACTTGGAAAGTATAGACATACCCCAACTTCATTTTGGTGGCTTTCGCACATCAGAGATAGGTAGCCTTTTCTGATCTCTTTTTCTTTTCTTTTTGTAGAAGGCATTGACCCTTAAAAAACCTGAGTTTATAGTTCATTCCAAGGATATACCTTCTTTCTCTTTTTCTTTTTGAGAATTACAGTGGCTTTCACACTAGTCTCTATGGCAGCCATTTCCAAAACTTTTCTTTTCATAAAGGTGATAGCCTATAGAATCCAAGCTTCAAACACACAATAAACTTCAATGCACCAAAGTGTTCAAGACAAAAATGATAGTTGATTATAAAACATTTCAATCAATATGCATAGACTCAAGCTTCCTGAATTAAGATTTCAGTATCAAGAACACACAAGAACATTTTGAACAGATATGTAGATTATTTTACATCTAAATTAACTCAAAACAGAACCTGATTTTCAGTTTTGAGAGCAAACTCCTAGGGATTTCCTAAGAGTTTCAAATCTGTTCTGATCTAACGGTTTAGTGAAAATGTCAGCCAACTGTTTTTCAGTAGATATATATTCAATCAAAACAGTTTTGTCTTCAATTAACTTTCTTATAAAGTGATGCCTGATGTCTATATGTTTGGTCCTTGAGTGTTGAACAGGATTTTTGGAAATATTTATGGCACTCTGATTGTCACAGAAGAGAATCATTTGGTCCTGATCTAAACCATAATCAGATAGCATTTGTTTCATCCAAATTAGTTGAGTACAACTGCTTCCAGCAGCAATGTACTCTGCTTCAGCAGTACTCAGAGAAACTGAGTTTTGCTTTTTGCTTAACCAAGCAATGAGATTATTACCCATATAGAAGCAACCACCAGAGGTGCTTTTCCTATCATCCATACACCCAACCCAATCAGCATCAGTGTATCCAGTCAGATATGGGTTTGTTTCTTTGGAAAACCAAATTCCCAGATCAACAGTACCATTAACATACTTTATAATCCTTTTTACAGCATTTAGATGAGATTCTTTAGGATTGGCCTGATATCTTGCACAAACTCCAACACTAAAACATATATCAGGTCTACTTGCTGTTAAGTACAGAAGACTTCCAATCATTCCTCTGTACAAGGTAGGGTCTATATCCTTACCAGATTCATCTTTTCCAAGCTTTAAGCTAGTACTCATAGGAGTTCTAGCAAGTTTTGCATGAGTTAAACTGAATCTTTTGACTAGATTTCTAGCATATTTTGCTTGAGAGAAAAAAATCCCTTGTTGAGATTGATAAATCTGAAGCCCTAAGAAAAAGTTCAGTTCACCCATCATACTCATCTCAAATTCACTTTTCATTAAGTCAGCAAAGGAGTGAGCATGATTTTCAGAAGTAGATCCAAACACTATGTCATCAACATAGATTTGAGCAATCAAAATATGTTTGGACTCTCTTTGAATAAAGAGAGTTTTATCTACATTTCCTCTCATAAAACCAAATTCAAGTAAAAAAGAGGTGAGTCTCTCATACCAAGCTCTAGGAGCTTGTTTGAGTCCATATAAAGCTTTGTTCAGTTTATAAACATATTTAGGATGATTTGTGTCCTCAAAACCTTTAGGTTGCTCTACATAGACCTCTTCATTCAGATATCCATTCAAGAATGCACTCTTAACATCCATTTGAAACAGTTTAAATTTCAAATAGCATGCAATAGAAAAAAGTAATCTGATTGATTCTAACCTAGCTACAGGAGCAAAGGTTTCATCAAAATCTATTCCTTCTACTTGAGTGTATCCCTGAGCAACAAGCCTAGCTTTATTTCTGGTTACTATCCCATTTTCATCAGATTTGTTCTTAAAAATCCATTTGGTTCCTATCACATTCAGATCAGAGGGTCTTTCAACCAATTCCCATACATTATTTCTAGTAAATTGGTTTAGTTCTTCATGCATAGCATTTAACCAGAATTCATCCAACAAGGCATCTTTATATGATTTTGGCTCAAATTGAGAGAGATAAGAGGAAAATCTGACCTCATTATGTACTTGATTTCTTGTTCTTACACCATCTGAAATATTTCCAACAATTTGCTCAGTTGGGTGATCTTTGAGAGTTTTTGTCAGAGGAACCACTTCATTGCTTGAGGAAGCATCTCTGATTTCATCCTCTTCATCTACAACCTACAGAAGTTCACAGTCAGTTCCTTCATCATCTATTAACACATTAATAGACTCCATTACAACAGATTTTTTCAAGTTAAAAACTCTGTATGCTCTACTAGAAGAAGAATATCCTAGAAAGATTCCTTCATCACTTCTAGAATCAAATTTTCATAGATTTTCTCTGTCCCTTAGAATATAGCATTTACTTCCAAAGACTCTAAAATATTTCAGGTTTGGCTGTTTTCCTTTCCACATTTCATATGGAGTTTGTTTCCATCCAGATCTGACATACACTCTGTTACTTATATAACAGGCAGTATTTATAGCTTCAGCCCAGAATTTTGTTGACACTTTCTTGGCTATCATCATGGTTCTAGCCATTTCCTGCAAAACTCTGTTTTTCCTTTCCACAACTCCATTTTGCTGTGGAGTCTTAGGAGCAGAAAATTCATGTTTAATTCCCTGGTCTTCACAGAATTTGGAAAACATCTGATTTTCAAATTCTGTCCCATGATCAGATCTTATTCTAACTATTCTCCCTATTTGCAAGTTCTTTTCAACTTGAATTTGACAGCACAATTGTTTAAAACAATCAAAACATTCAGATTTTTCTCTTAAAAAATTTACCCAGGTATATCTACTGTAGTCATCTACAGCAACAAATATATACCTCTTTCCTCCAAGACTTTCAGTCTTAGTAGGTCCCATTAAGTCCATATGAATCAGTTCTAATGGTCTAGAGGTTCCTACAATGTTAGTTTTCTTATGTGTGGCTTTGATTTGTTTTCCTTGATTGCAAGGACCACACATTCCTTTCTTTTTATTATTCCCAAACTTGGGTATTCCTCTAACCAATTCAGACTTAGAGATTTTTGACAAATCTCTATAGTTAATGTGACCCAGTCTTTTATGCCACAAATCAATTTCATCACATACAGAAGATTTTAAAGATTTTTCATTGTTTCCAATGATTCTATAACAATTGTCATTTGTTCTTACACCTATAAGAACAGTTTTACCAGAATTATCCAAGATTTTACATTCTTTTCTGGTAAAATTTACAAACAATCTGGAATCACATAATTGGCTAATACTAATCAAGTTAGCCTTCAAACCAGAAACAAATAATACATCTTTCAGACAAACACCATTTGGACCATTTACAGTACCTTTACCTTTAACTTGAGAAGTGCTTCCATCACCAAATGTAACACTTCCACCAAAGTATTCTTCAAAGGTACTAAACATAGACCTATGTCCACACATATGTCTTGAACAACCACTGTCCAAGTACCACATGTTGACATCATGAGCTTTTAAAGCTACATGAACAACATTAGTAACTAAGGAATCTTTTCTAACCCAAATCTGTTTTTCAGGAGTTTTCTAGGGAGTGCATTCATCAACTACCTGAGATTTTGAGGGAAGCTTCTTTGACAGATTTGTGACTTCCTTATTTAATGTTTCAGTCAATTTTAACAGGGAATCAAATCTGTTATGTAAATCCAGAGACTGACTTTGATTTACTTTTCTCTTATTATCAAAATATCCCTCAGGAAAACCATGCAATACATAACACTTTGGTCTTATATGACCCTTTTTATTACATTGATGGCATACAGGTATGAACCTATGTTCAGAAAAATCAACATTTCTAGATTTGCCAGTATTTCTAAACTGTACAGATTTAGATTTCTCAGAAGTTGAAGGTTTACCTGTTGGTCTTACTTCTCCAGCAGAAATTTTCTGTGAAGATTCCTTGTTTTGATTACTTACACTCATTCTCTTTTCAGCAGAATTTGAGCTTTCAGGAACTTCCTTTGAAATTGATTCCTCATTAATTTGATGATTTCCTGCAAAAGAATTTGAAGCATTAGATTTACTTGAATTTGAAACTTTCTCAAGTTCAATCACTTTACCTTGAAGTGCAGAAATCTGAGCTTCCTTTTCTTTTAGTTTTTCAGTTTTTTCAGTTAAAGAAGTTACTAGAGAATTTTCTTTGGCATGTCTTTCAAGTAACTTCTGGTTTATTGAATCTATTTCTGCAAGAGCTTTATTTTTCTGTTTCTGATTCCTTCAATTTTTTACTCAGTTTCTTGACTTTCTTCTGAGCTCTATTGAATTCCTTATAGAGCTGATTGTAGGCTTCTTGTAGTTCTTCTTCATCATCTGATAAAGTCTCTTTATTATCTCCTGCAATTCCTGAGATTGAACTACCAGAGGAAGATGAGTAAAAAGAATTGAAAGCAGTAAAATTAGCAGAAATATCCTCATCAGATTGTGAAGAATTATCAGTGTTACTGTCATCCCAAGTAACCTGATAATTAGTCTTTTTCTTTTTATCCTTTGAGGGACAATCAGAGGCAACATGTCCAAATCCTCTACATTTGTAACATTGAACTTCATCATTCTGAGAAAATTTCTTCTCCTTTCTTGGATCAGACATTTTCTTATCAGATCTCCTATTAGATCTGTCCATGGATGATGAAGAATTGGATTGTCTCTTTTTAAACATTTTCTTAAACTTTTTGGCTAAGAGAACAAGTTCATCCATATCAACATCAGAATTATCTGATTCTTCAGTATTTACAGATTTTACAGATTTTAGAGCTATTCCTTTACTCCTTTTAGGAATATTCAGATCTAGCTCATAAGTCTGTAAAGATCCTACCAGATCTTCAATTCTCATGTTATCTACATCTTTTGCCTCTTGAATGGCAGTTACTTTAGGTCTGAATTTTTCAGGCAAAGATCTTAAGATTTTTCTAATAACCTTTGATGTAGAGATTTTTTCTCCAAGATTAAAATTAGAATTAACAATATCTGAGAGTTTAGCATAAAACTCATCAAAAGACTCATCATCTTTCATATACAAAGTTTCGAAAGATGTAGTAAGTCTTTGAAGTCTGGACAGCTTGACAGCTGAGGTTCCTTCATGAGTGACCTCAAGAATGTCCCAAGCTTCCTTAGCGACTTCACATGAGGAAATTCTCCTGAATTCCTCAACACTAACAGCACAAAATAAGGCATTCATTGCCTTGTTGTTCCATCCACATTGATCAGATTCAGTTTTAGTCCACTGATCATGAGGTTTAGGGATCACAACACCTCCTTCTGTTGTGATCTCAGGTGGATGATAACCATTACAAACCGAGAGCCAGACACGCTCATCGATTGATTTCAGGTAAGCTCTCATTCTTGCTTTCCAGTAAGAATAATTGTTACCTTCAAATAATGGAGGTCTAGAGGCAGATCCTCCTTCTTTTCCAAAATCCATGCTATAGATCTAGATCACACTTTGTATAGCAATTCAAAGTGAATAGGCTTTGATACCACTTGAAAGAGTAGAGGACTACTCTATAGGTCCACAATCTACAACAATTCAGAATTTAACAATGCGGAAACAATACACAGAGAATTATACGAGGAAACCTGGATCCAGATCCAGGAAAAACCTCTAGTCTATATGAGGCGACTAACCCTTCGAAAATCCACTATTGAATGAAAAGACAATTACAAAGGAGTACATACTTAACCTTTATAATTGAACTCACTCAACAGCACTCCACAGTTCGAATCCACGAACTGCAACACAGCTTGAATCCACAAGCTGCAGAACACGATCAGTCCAGATCGCAAACAATCACTCACCAGTGATCCACAGTTCGAATCCACGAACTGCAACACAGCTTGAATCCACAAGCTGCAGAACACGATCAATCCAGATCGCAACAATCACCTCAGAATCCACTGAGACGATCCAATGCAGTAGGAATCCACCTACGCATCAATCAAAGCCGATCACCAGTCCAGGCGATCACACGATCAGATGAAGTTCTGAATTGAAGAAGAATCCTCTACCTTCAATTCCAGGTGATCTATCTCAGATCTCCCCCTCACTCGATCGCCGACTCTCTAAAGAAGATTTGATCGAATCTCAAACACCTCAAGATCCGAAATCAAAATGATCCAAAGAAAAAAGTCACTACTAAAAATTACAGCACGTCTATTTAAAGAATAAAACTCAGATCGCGTCGAGCGCTGGTGGCGTCGTGAAGCGATCGGGGTAGACGGCTGGAAGCGAACTCAAATCCCGCTCAGAACAGGTTGAATCAGTTAAAGGCGCGCTGCCAGCGAGCTGCTAGCGGGAGAGAACTCGGCATGTGCACGGCTGATCATATAATCTTCAATCTCGCTCTGCGCTACCAGCGGCGTGGCGGCGTCGCCTTACAACGCTAGTGCACGTACCTTTCTTTCAAAGCACTGATTCACTTATGCGCTGCCAGCGGGGTGGCAGCGGCGTTGATCTTCGCGAGTGCCTTTACAATAAAATGCTCTGTTTAGAAAATCTTTCATTTCATTGGGCTACCAGCGGCGTGGTAGCTGTGTGGCAGCATCGTCTTCTTATTCTTTACTGAATTTACTGAATTTTCATTATTTAATCTGCACATCTTGAAGATTTATTAGAAGACATAATTTGTCAAACATTTGTCATAAAAGAAGTGTGAGTTTTCACACTTACAACTGTTGATAACTATTTTTGCATGCATATGCTACTCGCTGAGATATTCGTATCTGTAGACACCCCAAAATTGCGCTGAGAAAATGATGAAAAATTGGCCAAAATCATTCTTTCTTTTGTAACCGACATATAAAATCAGAAAATAAACTTGTTCTTTGTATCTGATAGAATGCATCGGATACAAATAAATTCAATTGTATCCAATGGATTTAGTCGGATACAAAAATGTTCACTTGTATCTGACCTGAGTTGTCGGATACAAGGTTTTTTGCTTAAAATTAGGGTTTTCCGAAAGTTTTCACTTTTTACTGTCTTATCCCTTGTTTAAGAAGTGGAAATCTCGGAAATAACCCTAGGGTTAAGTGGGAGAATGCTAGACACTTCCTTGTGTCTACCATTAGGGTTCCCCCCAACCCTAGCCTTTGCCTATAAATAGGAGGCCCCTCCTCAAGCAAATGGCCAAGAATTTTAGAGCCAGAAGTTGGAGATTGAAGAGCTCCAAGTGAAGAAGGGAACCGCTGCCGCATTGCTCCCAGAAACCCAGGTAAGCCTGGAACTTCTTTATTTTTCTGTTTTACATTCTAGGGTTAGATCTTTCTTCTACCTTTCTGTTGAACAATGGCCTACTCTTTGTGTTTGAAGCCCCTTTCCCTACTCAAAGTACCTCGAGACTCCCTCTAGCCGTAAAACGTGAGACGTGAGGGGGATCTAGGGGAAACGAGACTGGGAATTGACCCTTAGTCTTAGAACCCTCTTGAATGACCTATTGTTGTGTGAAAACCCATTTCATACTCAAAATACCCCAAGACTATCTCGAAACCGTAAAAACGGGGAGAGAGAACTAGGGGAAACGAGAATGGAACGGAACCCTAGTTATAGAACCCCCATTTTATTGATATTCTTTGAATGCTATATGTTGTGATGATTGAAGGGAGGATTTTTACACATACACACATAGCACTCGCTTTGTCGGAATCGGCTTGTATTTTGGATCTATCGTATTCATTGCGATAGATCTGAAATAAATGGCCCTAAGCAGTTCTGGGACATTTCTTAATGATTTTTAAAATGATTTAAGCAAGTTTATCCTTGAGTATTGAAGACCTCATGGTCTAACTTCTCGGTTTTGGGTATTTTTGCTCAATTTTAGGGTTTTTGGCATATTCTCTCCAATCGAAGATAATGGTGAGCCAAATTTGTGCCCTATTTCCTCCTGGAGGGTTTTCAATACTTTTTCAAATGATTTTGGTTTGGATTGCACGGATTCCACACACTTAATCACTATTTTGGGTTGATTTTACTTAAAAATGGAAAAACTGGACAACATCTGTATCCTAACTTCGAACACTCATAACTTCATCATCCGGACGAATTTTGGAGTGATTCTAAAGACATGTGAAATGTGAGACTGTCTAGTTCATGTCTGTAAAATTTCAGCCATTTTTATGGAGTGTATTTTTGACACCATTCGATCAAAGTCGACAGGTCAGTTCAGGCCAGATTGCTAAACCTGTCACTTTGAATGAGCACCATTTGTTCGTTTTAAGTCCGATTTGAGTGATTTAGATTTCGGCGCTTTCCTTTATGAGTCTATTTTCAAATCCAATTGGTTTTAGATTTTTTTTGATTTCATTTGTGTCGTGGGTAGCTGATTTACTCAGAACTGCTCAATAGCATATTTCTAGGCTAATCTGTGATCTTCAGGGCCTATTTGGGAGGTTGCCCAAGGCATATCCGGATGAATTTTTGTATGAAGATAGTTTCATTTGAAATATGGCTCTACATACTTCATTCATACAAAATTTCATGGATTTATATGGAGCCAATCTCCCAAAATGAATTTCCAAAGTTGCCCACTTGTTACTTTTACCGATTTCCAACAGCAGATTTCAAATGAGCATAACTCTTACGGTTTTAACCGGATCTACTTGAAAATTTTCATGAGTCTTCTATTTATCATAATCTTTCAAATGGATTTGATTTGATTCAATTTGAATTTGATTTGAATGATTTATGGTCAAACGGCTCCATCTTTTACCGAATTTTCCGGATTTGTCTTAACTTGGTTGTGTTCAAGTTTTGCTTTGATTTCCATTTAAATGGTGATGTCTCAGAAGTGATACTTCCATAAAAGAAAGTCTAAGATTCATTGGACTTCTCATGTGGAGGAATCATACATGTGTTTAATCTTTTTCAAGCCTTTTTGATTACTTTAGCAAGCCTTCTTTATTTTGAGCATGAACAACACTTGGCAACCACCTTGTGTGGGTGAATGGCGGTGCCTAACACCTCCCCCCGTTCATAATCTAATCTCCTTACCCATCTCTAGATTTTATTTTCAAGTAGAGTTATTTTTACTTTAGTTTTGCCTTTTTGCTTGTTTTGATGATTTTGGTGTCCATTCACACCTAAAAAGAATGGTGGCGACTCTCCCAATTTTATGAATCCCGTGTGATGACCGGAAAGTCACTGAATTGATTTTTCTCCATGTCTCACAGTATCTCATTCCGTTTGTTTTTGTTTTGTTTTCAAATACTTGTGGTTAGGCGCCTACTGGGGTAGATCCGATTGACACATATAGGGAGGAAGACTATTACTACAATCCATAGACTAGTAGGTTTATTTTAGATTGGAACTTTGACTCATTTGATTTTGGGAAATGTAATAAAGTAGTTGATGTGGAATCGTTTGATTTTAATTAAAGATTATTGTTGGACTTCTTAGTTAATATTTGGCTGTGCACTCTGATATGGTAAATGAGGTCATTTTCCAGCGATCACATCAGTTTTAGATCCTTACCTAACACTCCGTGAGACGTGTTATACCTTTATTGAACAACACGGATCCGGGGCGTTATAATTGCTCCTTTACCTTGCCTTCATGCTACGCAACACTTGTGGCGCACATTTGAACCCAAGACATGCCACTTCACAAGCCAACACTAAGCCCTTGTGGCCTAGCGATAGCCCACTCGCCTACCATGCCCATCTAAGTATGCACAACGCACACGAAGGCCTCACAGCATAGTAGCCTCCCCCTCTTAGCCACGCTCGCTACGGGTGGGCTGCCTGCCCTAGTAGTGTCCTGGAGTGTGCCATCAATACCCCAGGAAGCTCTGGACATGTCCTTCAATATGCGAAGACCTACCCCCAAGCCATTTGGGGGAGTGCTTGTTCTGTGCCTCACACAGGCACTAGGGAAGGCCAATCACCAACCACCTCCCCTTAAGGTAGATGCTAAGCATTTAGCACTCTTCCGGAAGGAAACATCACCTATATCGGTACAATCATACTGCCCCTTTGTGGAGTTCCGGGTGGAATTTTCTCGAGCCATCTCAACCAGTAGCTTCGTCTTAGTCTCTAGTTTATCATCAACCTGATTGGAGCCCAAAACCACTCTCAGATTAATCTCCACACCTTCTTAAAGTCGTGGGGCCCACTTGCTAGAAAACTACCTTCTGGCCATTTCTTCCACTTGGGCACCCTACCCATATTTAGGCACCTCTGTGCCATGCTCAAACACCCTTAGGTTGGTTCTCAAATGCTCTCCATGACTTGGCCACACTAGGCCAAAGTATGCCCCATGGGGCTAAGCCATGTGCCCACCAAGGCACTGTCATGGCACACAAATGTGCTTGTCATGGCATTGTATCATGACACACCAATGTGCCCGTCATGGCACTGTCGTGTGCCAACCTTGGCACCAAGGCTCACAATTTTGGTGCCGGTGGGCGTGCCGCCCATTGGCCAAAACGAAATTTCGGTGGCACGCTGCCGGCGTGCCGCTGAAACGGCGGGAAAAAAATAAATAAGCAAAAAAGGGCAAAATTTGGTTTTTTTCGAATTTCGGGGAAATTTCGCGGGCACGCCGCTCTGTTTCGCTGGCATGCCACCCCGTTTCGCCAATAAAAAATAAATTTTTTCTCCGTTTCGCCTTGTTTTGCTCAGCACGCCGCCCCGTTTCACTGAAAAATCGCCAAAATTTTGCCAAAGTCACTAGCGATGCACCCCTGACGATTTCCCCCAGCGAAATGCATCGCTGGGGGCAAAAAAATCAAATTTCGCCCAAAACTGTAAACCTTGCTTGGCACTCTCATCTCAATGTTGTGTGCCAAGCTTGTCACTGTCAAGGTCCATGCTATGCCACACTTTTGGACTGTGACAACGTGGTAAAATAAAGTGCAGAAAGACATGAATAGTGTACAAAAACAAAATATCTTGAATAAAATAACACTAAATCTATAAAAATCTTTAGAAAATCCAATAAAATAAGCATAAAATAAGAAAAAATCAGAAAAATACTATTCATGATACCTTGTCAAAATTCACATCAATCAAAGACATATATTAAATAATATGTACTAGGAAGAATCGAATTGTATTTAAGAGAATTTTCGGACTAAAGATACATATTCAAATCAATGAAACATATAATACATATTAAACAATATAATTATTATTAATGTTTAATAGAGTGGGTAGCGGAAATCGAACCCGCATCGTTAGCTGGAAGGCTAGGGGTTATAGTTGATGTCGATTCATAATTTTTAACATCTCTAATTCAAAACCGAATATGAAACTTTGGTTTCATTTGGCTCCTTTATGGAAATGGAAGATGGATAGGTGCCATTGCAAGGTCCATGCCAGGTAACACTTCACCACCCTAAAAATTATTATATACACAAAAGTCTCATGCAACACCCGATACAACACCCACTAACAACCAATGACTTAAAGACAACTCAAAACACCATGCTTCACACAACCATATAATAGTATGGCCTCCACTAACTCCCAATCAACACTTGCCACTTAGCCCACTAATACAACTACAATGCAATACTAAAACATCAAAAGAAAGGTCTTTAGACCAACCAAACCAATCGACATAAAGGAAATAAATTTAATTGAAAATAAATGAGTATTAAATCAAAGAAAATAAGATAAATACTCAATAAATTACATAAATTCTTAGATATTAAATATAAAGATTTATAAATAGCCTACAGCCAAAACAAGTTAAACAAACAATAAATAATTCAAATAATAACCATTAACCTTGAGTAAAAAACTTATAAAATTAATATAAAAAAAATGTACAATCAAAACAAATTATCTAAATAGAAGGAAAGCATAATAAAATCTTAATATTAATTATAAACTTGTATTTAGTAGATAATTTTAATATATTTGGAAAGAGCGTGCTTTGATTCCTTAAAGGGAATTACTTATTCATACACACTTCTTTGTGACAATCATAGATAATGAAAAAGTATAAGAGCTACAAAATGATGAACGTATACCAACAAAAAAAAATTTTGCTTGCATGATACCCCATCATCTTATGATTCATAATAACTTAAAATAAGCATTGAAATAAGGCATGAATATTCCTTACTCTATCGTTTATGACATATATAAGCAAAGGGTGACTCTTTCAAAGTTAAGAAAAAGAAAAAAAAAGGATTAAGAAAAGCTCATGGAGATAATTATAGGATTTGAATGAGGGTAAGTTCTAGATATATGCTCAGTCAAATCCCGTTGAATTGCCTCACTAAGCTCATTTTTACCCAAAGCTTGTTTTAAATTGGCGCAAGTGTTTCTGTTTACACCCTATATAACCGACGAATAAGAGAAGGGCACGTGGTGCCTAGGTGGCTTAGTTAGGCCACGACATCAAGGCACGTAGGCTTTGAATGGTTGAGCAGGCCACGTCAGCACGCACACAGAACCAAAAATGCAGTTCGAGCCACGCAAGCCAATACGATAAAACCACAAATATCAGAAGATCGTGCCATCAGCCGTTCAAGAATAAAACTATTTTAAGATCATGGCCGGGCGGTTATCATTCTGAAACAGAGAACTGAAGACAACCAACCGCCATGAAGATCGTGTAAAGAGCAGGAAGTTAAGCAACTGTCAAGGATCGGCTATAAAAGGCACAACTTCGAAGAACTCAGGGACACAATCCACCCAACCGCAACCAGTTATTATATTATTTTGATCATCCGTGATCCTTTATCCCCTCTAATACAGAAGGATAAACTAGGACTTCTCTCACTGCTTCCAGTCGCAGTGACATCTTCGACCCCTCTTTACTCCGATTAACACCAGAATCCTGCCACCGGAGAGTAAGTTGAGGCCACCCCTGACTCGCAGTTCTGTGTTTACAGAACCCCGAGCAGCCGGTCCCGAGACTCGCTCTGATCACGCCAGGTGACTTGTGTATTTTCGGGTAAGCAGCAATCCAAGGTGAACCCCCTGAACTGACTTTGCAAGCAGCCGCCCCCTTCCTCCTGCGCTTATACCCGATTACGGCTATAAGACCAGGACAGGCCGGTCCTGCAAGCCCTGTCGGTTTTCTTTTGTACTTTTTGTTTCCATTTTGAGGATTATCTGTTGTCGCTTTCGGCTCGTCGGCCGATTTTATAATAAAAGGATTTGTGTGCCATTAGTTGCTTTCGCTTTCAAACACTTACAAGAACCCAAACGAAGACCGGACCCCTAGTCTTCATATCATCGCCTGACCCGTTTTATTACAGGTGACTTGCAGTACGACTGGACCGACTCCGGTTCAGATTCGGAACAGGTGCCCGGGGTCAAGGTTCGACCCGAAATCATTTGTATCAGACGATACTGGCACGCCCGCGTAGAGACACATCATCACCTTCGACACGTGTCCACACCGGCCCAATTTCAGAGCAACATCCTTTTTTGGCACGCCCGGTGGGACCATTAGTCTTTGAAAGAGCACTAATGGCGGCAAGAAGAAGTACTCGGCATGCTGAAAATGCAGCGCCAGAGGAACCTGCCGAATCTCAGGTAAATCCTCTTTATGCTTCAGAAGGACCTTCGAGTTCTCAGCCGGACCTTAATGAGCGACTTATCCAGGCCATACAAGGTCTCAGCCAACAAATGGCAGGCTTTGGCCAGGGTATTAACAAAATTTCTTCTGATAATGGTAGAATCCTAGCGGTTTTACAGGAAGGTTTCTCCACAATGGCAAGACCGGTCATGATGGCCGAACGAGCCGAAACATCGGCTGCCGGATCGAATGCTCATGAAAGGATAAATATCCCGGAGCAGCCACCGACCATGAACCTAGGCGGAAACGGCCGAAATGAACAGGCCAACACCGCCGCTTTTAGGGGGAAATACCTCCTGGTGTCCCAGTTCATCCTAATGTGCCTCCGATCGAGGTGCGACCCATGGGACAAAGGGAAGCGCAGGAGAACCATAGAGAAGATATTGGGGTAAGAAATGTGGCCGTAAACCGTAATTACATCCAAAATGTAATTCAAGAAATAATCGGAGATCAATATCACCGACAAATGACTAGGCCAGTTTATAGGAAACCTTACCCGGGCTGGATTGACCAGCAATTTGAATTCCCTAGGGGATACAAGATTCCCGAATTCACTTTGTTTCCGGGAGAAGGTCAACAATCTACCATTGAACACATTGGCCGATTTACGGTTCAATGTGGAGAGGCATCCGGTAATGATTTCCTTAGACTTAGACTATTTGGAAACTCATTGACCGGACAGGCCTTTACATGGTATATTACCTTACCGGCCAATTCAGTTACAAATTGGGGAATGATGGAAGAGAAATTCCACTCCCAATTTTATCGCACGGAGCCCGAAGTGACCATGGTTGATCTTGCTCGGTTAAGACAACAACCAGGGGAATCGGCCGATAAATATATTGCTCGCTTTAAATATATGAAAAACAAATGCCGAATTCTTTTACCAGAATCGGAATTTGCAAATTTGGCTTTTTAAACGGACTACACTTTGAACTTCGGAAGAAATTCGAAGGTGAACAGTTCAAAGACTTATTTGAGTTGTCGGCCAGAGCCACCAAATATGAATGGCTATTGCAGGAAGACAACGAAAAGAAAGTCTCGTCTTACGGGTCTTATTACAAGGACCCGAACTTTGAATACGGAGTTGTAGAAGTCGTGGGAAAACAATCAATTACCTGTCCGATTCTTATCCGAAAAACCAAGGATACAGAAGCAACAAAGGAGACAAGTACTTTTAGCTGAAATTATTCCTTTGACATAAATAAGACGGCTGAAGTATTTGAATACCTTCTAAAACAAGGATTCTTCAGACTGACCAAAGACCATCCTTTTATCCCAGCCAATGTGGCGGCCAAGGGTAAAGCTTGTAAATGGCACGGGGTGAAAACTCACGAAACTAATGAATGTATTATGCTTCGCAATGTGATACAGGAGAATATTGATAAAGGACTCCTGAAGTTTGCAGAAACCGACAAAGAGAAGATGCAGGTTGACACACAACCATTCCCTAAAGAGGTGTCGGCGAATATGGTTACCATTGGTTTGCCAAAACGCACTCCAGCAATTAAAATCGACCTGGATGGATCCTCGTCAGGGAAATGGGGGAAAACAGCACAACCAGTGCAAAACCAGGTGAATTTACGGCCAAGAAACCATTGGAGGTATCCACCTACACAAGGACGGTCATGGCGTCAAGAAAGGAGAGGTGAAATCTGGGGTGAATGGTGGCATAAGTCCAGGCGCGAACCCAGGATAGAAGAAGACAGGAAGCAAGACCCCGAAGAGAAAATAACAAAGAAATTGGCTTCGGTTCCTTCTGAATTGTCTTCCAATCAAGCTGCAACCAAGAAGCGACCGGAAACGGTTGCTAAATCCTCAGAGGATTCTTCCGTTAATCAAGATACATCATGCAAGATTCCGGAGAGAATAGAAATGTCACCAGACCTCCTTTTCCAAGACTACAAGCAAAAAGTGATAACAGAATACCGGCATTCCCAGTACAAAGGGAAATCCGTCAAGTATGAAGATGCACGCCACACTCGGGGGGGCAAGAGACCCTTGTACTTAACTTCTGGAAGACAAGTAGGCTCGCCGACAAGGACGGCGGCCACGTATAGCTCAGCTTGGGAAAGCAGTTATATGACCCACGAACAATATAGGATGGTAAACAGGGTCAAGCCTAGGATGGTAAAACCCCTATTATTCGAGATGGTCACTGGAAAAGATTAACTCATCCTAAATTTCCTTTCCATGCACAGGGAAATGTCGCAGAATTGACCAGAACGCAGAAGCGACGCTGGCAGCGACAGCAAGCTAAGAGACGATACCAGGAACAGAGTACTGGATCCTCCGAACCATATTGGTCTTCTAGGTTTGTCGCCAAAAGGCGCATTCGAAAACCACAAAGGCTTGTAAAGAGCCTAATACCAGATTCGTCAGCTGTTCCAGATACCACACCCGAACATTCCAACACAGTAACCGAAATGCTGGTTTCTGACGAAGAACTGACAGACAACTTCGCAGGAGGGGAAGGAGAACAATTGTTAGTTGAACAATTATTAACTGAATATAGCAGGATGTCAACTCCTTCTACGACGGAGATAACAGAGGAATTAACGCTCGAAGCTCCGAAAGATGAGATCAGCGAATCAATGGGTCAGCCTCCTCTGAGTGCGAATGCATCAATCGCCGAAATTTGTTTCGGTCGGATGCCCCCGATACCACTTGACTGTCATATGGTCCTCACATTACCCATGACTTTCGGGGCAAGCATGGAGTTACCACGGTTAGAAGAGATCCAGGAGGAGGAAGACCCAGTAGCTTTGTATATGATTGATCCGGAACATCTCGAAGAAGAGAAAAAAGACCAGAAACCAGCCGATGGTGACAAAATCGGTCTGGTGGGAGAGGTATGTTTCGTTGAACCATCCTTAGCCATGACTCAACATCTGAAACCTTTATTTATAAAAGCGCACATGAACGGGATCCCTATCAATAGAATTCTAATTGATAATGGGGCAGCAATAAATTTCATCCCAATCTCCACATTGAAGAAATTAGGTAAGTCTTATTCAGATTTAATTTCTTCCGAAATCACCGTCACTAACTTTGCAGGAGGTGTAGACACCTGATTTTTGCACCCCTAAAAATGGCAAAAATAAAAAGTCAAACTTTAGGGGGTCAAAAATTTGATTTTTCCAATTAAGGGAATTTGGCCATCAAACTCCATCTCATTAAAAAGAACACTTCGACACGATTCTAACGCAACTAAGTTTGCTAGAATCGGAGTCCAGATGAGAAAGTTATGGTCAGGTCAAACTTTCAGAGAGCAAAAAGTTGACTTTTTGGTCGGCCCCAATTCAACTGCCAAACTTGATTTTAAAAGATGGTTGGTTCCGAGCTGATTCTAACGACACTAAGTTTGCTCAAATCGGACACCAAATGAAGAAGTTATGAGCAGTTGAAATTTCAAGAAAATTGCCCGTGTGGCAAAAACAGCAGCAAAAAGCAGAATAAATGGATAAAATAAATAAAATAAATGTTTATTTAAAATATCTTAATATTTTAATAATATTTTCATAAAAATCTAAGATATTTATAATAAAATAATCAAAAAATCGGATAAGAATCTTTCAAAAAATCAAATTTAATAAAAGATTTCAGATCCGGCATTTAAAAAACGTGCACAACCACACTTGAAGTACGGTTTAGTTTGAACCGCACTTCAAATACGGTTTTGATCTTCTAGAAGGTGAACGCGTGTCCTGTACGGCGACAGCCGGCAGATTCGCGCAGATTTGCACGTGTTGAATGCCAACCGCACTTAAAGTGCGGTTTTTTATTTTTTAGTGCAATTTTGTCACAACCGCACTTCAAGATAGCCCCTCTCCGTCTGTGCGTTTTCCATGGCCGAAACCCTGTCCAGGTTCTGCCACCCCCAATACCTAAACCTTATAATGCCCAAACTACCCTTGTGATGCCGTTAAACCTTGTTTAAACCCTTCCATGTTCAACCTTTCAACTCCACAGTAGCAAAACCCTTTCAAAACCCAATTCGGAAACTCAAGGAGACGCGGAAGCGCTGCCCAATTTTCCGGAGGAACCTTAACCAACTAATAATCTCATTGTAAGTATACTAAGTTTTATAATACATTGTCATTTTCAAGTTCTATTCCATTTTCATTTTTTACTTTGCTTTTTACTACTAATCCAATTGTTGTTTTGAAATGATGTGAGAATCTAAGTTCAAGGATGTGATCATCTAAAAAAAGAGAATGGGAAGAAAGTGTCTTAAAGACACTTTAATCAACCAATTTCATTGATCTATTTCATCCTTTAGCAAAGAAGGACTTGATTCCTTTGAAGGCGTGTGACACCCCTGTAATTTCCCCCCTTCCACTCTTAAAATTAGCTGGAAACAACCAAGCAAAGATCTGGTTTCCTTAAGAAACAAAAAGAAGGAGAAAGATGACTTTTTGAGCCAAATGGAGAAAATGGAGAACCACGGATGTGCTGAAAGCTCGACGGAGGTTGCTGGAAGTCCCAGGAAGGTCACCAGAATGGTCCTAATTGGAATCGGTATAAACAAATGAAACTGAGCAGCAACCGCATACACAGAGCTGTTTGGACAGAACCGCAGTATATCTGCGGTTCTGACCAAACCGCACTGAGAGTGCGTTCAAATTGGAAAAATGACTTAAAAATTAATTCATTTGGACCGGTTGAACCTGATTTGGTCCAAACCGGCTTGAACCGGCCTTTTAGACGATTTGGGCTATCTTGAGCCCACTAAAAGATTGTGGACCTAGATGGGCCCACCAAGATTACCATGGGCCCATTTGTGGGGCCCATCCTAGACCGGCCCAAACCAGGCCCGTTTTCCTTAAAACGGGCCCAAGGCCAATTGACTTAGGCTAATGGGCCCATTCCAAGCCCACTAAGCCCAAACTAAAATTGTAAATAAATAAAACTTAATAAAATAACCAAATGGGTTATCCAATAACCCAACTGGGCCCAAGGCCCAACCATGGCAGCCCACGGGTCTTCCAACGGGGACTCGGGTCCGACCCACTTCACTTAGATAAATAAAAAAGATAAAATCAAAATAAAAAAAGGGGACCCACACCTTCAGAAGGTCCCACCAGACCAAATAAGGCAGCATGCTGGTCTAGAAAGGGTGAACTTGACTCAAAAACCGGGGAGACCCGAGGGACCCGTCAGACCGACGGGGCGGACCAGGGTGTCTTTAGGACTTCCCCGGACCGTAACCGAGGACTTAACTAGATCTCTAATAAGCCGCAGACTAGACTTAGACCCGGATAGGGCAAACCCGTGTCTGCCTGCACTCTCAGGCAGTGGCGACTCCGTAAGTCCCGAGGCACGCACGGAAAGTGCGCCCGGTGTGCGATCTAGGATCCATTTTTAGGTGCGCACAGGAGGTATTACAGGAACTAGAGGAATCCTCCCAATCGAACTAACGGTTGGGACACGGCAATCTCTTACGGCATTCTTCGTAATTGAATCATCCGCCGGATACAACGCATTGCTGGGAAAAGATTGGATCCATTCGAACAAATGCGTACCATCTTCTTTGCACCAATCGTTGCTGTTTTGGAAGGATGGCAAGACCGAAGAAGTAAAAGCCGACCAGCGGCCATTTGCAGTAGATTCCAACGCCGCACATGCATCCCTTTATAACGAAGGGATAAAACTAATTTCATTTAGTGAATATGACAAGAATGGGCAGCCGATCACTTCAAGTTCGGCTATACTACAAACGGCGCAACTACAGATTACAGAGGTAGCCGCAGTCGCCGAACTCAAAGAACTACCAAATGATGGTTAAACCATCAGAAGTTGCAGAAGCCGTCATAAGAAAGATGACGGCTTACATGCAGGAAGAAAAGATAGGGAAATTGCAGTAGGAACAGGAATGGCTGGAAAACGGCGAGATAATGATAAACTCGGCCGAATTCATCAATGAACAAGAGGATGAAAGGATACAAGATCGGGATGAGATTACTCTCGCTGACCTACAAGCAGCACCAGCCAAATTAGAAGACCTGAAGGTAGATACCCAAGATCCATTAGAAGAAATCAACCTGGGGACAGAGGCGGAACGAAAGCCTGTTTTCATAAGTAAGTTACTACCACCTTCGGTCAGACAAGAAATGAGACAATTGTTGGCCGAATATTCGGACTGTTTCGCCTAGACTTACCAAGAGATGCCAGGATTGGACCGAAAAATGGTAGAACACAGGCTCCCTATCAAGCCAGAATTTAAACCATTCAGACAGCCTTCAAGGAGGATGGGTGACGACGTGGTATGTAAAGTAAAGGTTGAAATAGAATGGCTTTTATCAGCCGGGTTCATTAGGCCAATACGATACGCCGATTGGCTTTCAAACGTTGTACCTGTAATCAAAAAGAATGGTCAAATTAGGGTATGTATTGACTTCCGCAATCTAAATTCTGCAACGCCCAAGGACGAATATCCAATGCCGATCGCAGATCTCTTAGTTGATAATGCATCACAACATAAGTTTTTGTCATTTATGGACGGCCACTCCGGTTATAATCGAATCTTTATTGCCGAAGATGATGTAGCTAAAACGGCGTTTCGGTGCCCTGGAGCATTGGGAACTTATTGTTGGGTAATAATGCCCTTCGGGTTGAAAAATGCTGGCGCAACCTATCAAAGGGCAATGAATCTTATCTTCCATGATATGATCGGTCAAATACTTGAGGTATATATTGACGATGTGGTGATAAAATCTCAGACCGAAACGGACCACTTGCAGCATTTAAAGCGGGTTTTTGAGCGACTTCGTAAGTACAACTTGAAAATGAATCCGTTAAAGTGTGCTTTTGGTGTATCGGCCGGAAATTTCCTAGGCTTTCTCGTGCACCAAAGAGGAATTGAGGTCGACAAAAATAAGGCAAAGTCGGTCATAGAAGCCAAGCCACCAGCCAATAAGAAACAGCTACAAAGGTTGCTCGGCCAGGTGAATTTCTTAAGAAGATTCATTTCAAACCTGGCCGGAAAGATCAGGGTCCTATCCCCATTATTAAAGATCAAGAATACTGAAGAGTTTATTTGGAATGAGGACCATCAAGCCGCTTTTGAAGGCATTAAACAGTATTTGGCAACACCACCGGTCTTGGTGCCACCTTCAAAAGAACGGCCACTAAAGCTTTACATAGCAGCTGCGAGCGATTCAGTTGGAGTCTTGCTGGCCCAAGAGAACGATCAAGGATATGAGCAGGCCATTTATTACCTTAGCAGATTCCTGACTCCAGTGGAAGAAAGGTACACTAATCTAGAGAAGTTATGTCTCACACTCTATTATGCAGCTACCAAATTACGACATTATCTCCTTTCGGTCAAAGAAATTTTTGTCATAGCAGCCACTGACGTGGTCAAGTACATGCTCACTCGGCCCACGGTGAATGGTAGACTCGGAAAATGGACCTTGACTCTGATGGAGTTCGACTTCAAATATGTACCGCAGAAAGCGTTAAAAGGGCAAGCATTGGCCGATTTTTTGGCCGATCATCCATCTAGTGTACAAGAAAAAGAATTGGATATCCCAGTATTTCATGCCAGTTTTTGCTATGCCGAATTCCAACCATGGACACTGGAATTTGATGGCTCAAAAACAGAATTTGCTTCTGGGATCGGAGTAGTAATAACTTCACCAACCGGCGATAAACACGAACATGCATTTCAACTCGAAGAATTGTCCACAAATAATCAAGCAGAGTTTGAAGCTACAATTATAGGGTTGGAAATTCTATGGGAAATGGGTGCTCGAGCGGTCAATATTGTTGGGGATTCCCAACTCGTCTTAAAACAAATGGAGGGCATATATAACTGCAATAGCGAGTCATTAGTACTGTTGCTGCGAAGGGCGAGATTCTTGGCCCAGCAGTTCAATAGAATTGAATTCGAACATCGGCCAAGGAAGGAAAACTACCAAGCTAATGAACTGGCCCAGTTGGCATCCGGACTCAGGCTGCGCGATTCAGTCAGAACGGTGACCATACAATCTCTCCCCAATTCCGAGAAAAGACCATTTCTGGTGGATTCACTGGCATGTTGTAATCAGACAATATGACAGGATTGGAGAGGTGAAATCTGGGGATATCTTAAAGATCCTACTATAAAGACTAGCAGATCGACCAAAAGAAAAGCTGCCAACTATTTCATTCTGGGCGATGAGTATACAAAAAGAGTATTGAGGACATCCCACTTAGATGTGTCAACCCAACAGAAGCCATGTTAATAATGGCCGAAGTGCACGAAGGGATCTGTGGCGCACACCAAGCAGGAATCAAGATGCGATGGTTATTACGTCGGCATGGTTATTGCTGGCCGTCAATCTTGAAAGATTGTCAGATGTTCGCTGCAGGATGTCAGGAATGTCAGAAACATGGACCAGTTCAAAGGGTACCAGCATTCGAATTGCAAACAATAGTCAAGCCATGGCCCTTCAGAGGTTGGGCAATGGATTTAATTGGAAAAGTGTATCCTCCTTCGACTGGTCTACACAACTTCATCATAGTAGCCACCGACTACTTCACCAAATGGAAAACCTTTGAAAAAAGTGGAACAATCGGATGTGATTGAGTTTATCAGGGAGCAGATAATTCACAGATACGGTATCCCTGAAACCATCACGACCGATTCAGGCACTGTTTTTGTAGGACAAGAAGTGACTGAATTTGCCAAAACATATGGCATCAGAATGATTCAATCTACACCTTATTACGCACAGGCAAATCGACAAGCTGAAGCAACGAATAAGGTGTTGAAAAATATTCTGAGAAAGATGATTGAAGATAAGCCAAGAAGTTGGCATAAACTTCTATCTGAAGCATTGTGGGCGTATCGAATGTCTTACAAGACATCTATTGGAACTACCCCCTTTGCCTTAACATTCGGTCATGAGGCAGTTATTCCAGCCGAGATCACGGTCAAATCGTTGAGGGTGGCTATTCAGAATAATTTCACTCCCAAGGATTACATGGAAGCAATGTTAGTTGAATTAAAAGTGTAAGCACCTCATTTTTGCGCTCCCCGAAAAAAAACCAAAAATGCAAACCTGGACAGAAAGTCAAACCCTAAGGGGTGAAAAGTTGACTTTTTGATCAAGTGAAATTTGGCCACCTCGCTTTATGCCATTGGATAGAGAATCTCGACACGGTTCCAACGCAACTGAGTTTGCAGGAATCAGAGTCCGGATGAAGGTTCTGCGGGCGGTCGAACTTAAGGAAAAGCCAAGAGTTGACTTTTCCTCGAATTCCGTGCCAAGTACCTAGCTTTATGCCATTGGATAGAGAATCTCGACACGGTTCCAACGCAACTGAGTTTGCAGGAATCGGGGTCCAGATGAAGGTTCTGCGGGCGGTCAAACTTGAGCAGAGCCAAAAGTTGACTTTCTGCTAAAAATCCGATCCGGAGGCCTACCCCTAGGTCATGGGATGGAGGGCTCCGATACGATTCTAATGAAACTAAGTTTGCCCAGATCGGAGTCCGGATGAAGAAAATATGAGCTGATGAAATTTCCGAGCAGCAAAACCGGCAATCTGCGCACGTGGCAAAAAGCTGCACACGTGGCGAGTTGCGCAGGAAAATATCTCGGGGATCAAATCCGTAAATATCCAAACATTCGAAATATCCCAGGGACTAAATCTGTAAAAATCCGAGAATATCGGATTAAACCAAAAATTGCCAGGGACTAAATCCGAATTTCTTAGATTTTTACGTCCGGCGAGCGGCGGCATTAAATGATTTTCATCATTTTGCCGCTCGCGCGGACGTGGCATGCAAGTGGGCGCCCCCTTTGTTTCCCTTATATAAGCCGCGCGAAATCTCGCGCACAGGGGTTGGATTTTTTGCGGAAAAAAGCTGAGTGTTGGAAAATTTTGGTTTTGAAGAATTTCTGGTGCAGAGCCCAAGCTCCTTCCCCACCCGAACCCTACCTGTCTTAGTGGCTTCGGCCTCCCCAAGCTCCCCACCTTGAGCCAACACCCCCCAGTCTGCATCTTCGTCATCCTCACGCAAACAAACGAAGGTCGGTTGCTGCTGGAGGTGCAAGAGAGGAGAGTTCCAGCGCTCGTGCCACCTCAAGGAGAAGCCGCCACTTTGCACCAGAACTCAGGAACTCCAGGTAATGTTTCGCACTTGTTTATATGTATAAAAATGGGAGTCGTATGCATGTCATCGTAACTGTTGTGTTTCCTTCCCTTGCTACGCATTCTGTTGCTCCCCATTTTGGGTGACATAGAGGTCTCCAGGGTAAGGGAGACCTCATGTACGACCCCGTGAAGAAAACAAGGGTTTTGTTGCTCCTCCGAGTGCTCATGGGGTACCCGGCACTCCTGTAAGGAACCAGCTCCTCATTTAACTCTTCTGATGTATCCCTGTAAACCCCCCTCCTCTCTCCCTTCTTCGGATGTTAATGTGCCGGCTCGGAGGCCCAGTCGGGGGAGGAAAGTGCATGTATGTCTGCATGTTGTTTTCTTGTTGTTTTTACATTGCTATACTTGCTAGCATGCTCCCATCACCCCCCCTTTTTTTTCAACATGTTAATGCATCTGTATCTGATTGTTTTTTTATCGGGTTTGTTTCTTTTCTTTTAAGAGATTTTTATGAAGCATGAAGCATGTTTAGATTAATTTCAATACAAGTTTAAGTGCCTTCTGGGGAGTGGTCGAAGCCCGGAGAAGTGTTCTGGGCATGTTATTCGTGAAGTTTTTTGAAAGCATGGTTGTATTGTAAGTTTTCTGGGTTTTCAAAACTTGAAATAAAATGTAGTTAGATTAAATCCAAGATTAGTTGGGAGGTGTTCTGAGCATGTTAGGAGGCTAGTGGAACAGTTACAGACCAAAAAAAATCGGCCAGAGATGGAGATCTAAAAAAAACAGTGAGTTGAAAATTGCAGTGACCTGGCGCCCACCTGGCGCTCACCTAGGAGGTGGGCACCCCTTTCATCTCACTTCCCGCCGAGCTGGCGCCCACCTGGCGCTCAGCTCACGCCCACCAAAAACCAAGTGAAAATTCTGGCGCCCTTCTCGCGCCCATCTCGCGCTCACCTCCCGCCCAGCTCGCGCTCACCTGGTATCAGGTGAGCGCTAGGTCAAAATTTCGCCCGGATTCTGGCGCCCATCTGGCGCCCACCTGGCGCTCACCTCAGGAGGTGAGCGCCAGGTCCAAAACAGGCCGAATTGTTATTTTTTTTGAAAATTCCAAAAATACCCTTTACCATACCGCGGGGGCTTCGCCCCCCGCACCCCCCACCCCTTTGTTCGCTGCGCATCCAACTCGTACCTTGGTACGGGGAGGTACCCCACCCCGTGGGCTCCGCTTCGCCCATAGGGCCCCCGGGTACCTCCCCTTGGACCCAGCACAATGAGCCAGTTTTTTTTTCTGACAAAGTATCCATCTTGTGTTTTTTTCCGTGATTATTGCTAGATTTGAATGCCATTTCCAAACCGGATAAACCAGTAGGGTTTCCAGGTCACCCGGAAACCCAATGTGGGACTTGGACCCCCGGTCCAACTTGACTTCCAGTGGGCCTTCCAACGGGGCCCACCCAGCCCAATAAACACCAAAGCATGCCCTTAAATAACTTAAGTAAAAACGAACAATTTGAACCGGGCGGGCCAAACCCAATACGGCCCACCCGAGCCTTGTTATGTGAAGTTGATGCATGAATTGCGTGGTTTGGCCGAGACCAAGGGCAAGGGCCTACCGGGCCCGCCAAAGCCCACCAACCGAACCAAGGAAGGGTGCAAACCCTAACTTTAGGTAACTTGGGCTTACAAGCCCAGACTTGGACCGCGGGCCCCAAGCCCAGTGTCCGAATCACTTTGGCAAAATAAAAAAGATAAATCCGATAAAAAAGACTTGGTCACCATGTGGGCCCACCTTAGGGGCCCACAAACCGGTCCGGCCCACTTGTGCATGAAAAACACTTAATCTTCAAATCTGAACTTAGAGTAAAATCAATTGAACTAACCAAAGCCCAAAGGACCTCTCAGGCTAGACTGAGGTCCACAAGGGTACACGGGCTTGACTAAGCCCACCAAGGATACCGTGGGCCTTCCAACGGGGCCCACCCAACCAGACTCAGATCACCTAAGTAATCAAGATAAAAGCAACTAAAGGGACCCACACCACTCAGGTGGTCCCGCAAGACTTAACCAAATTGCATATCGGATTAGGAATCAGGTAAGACTGATGTAAGCTGACTCAAACCAGGGAACCCACGGGACCCGTCATCCGACGGGGTGGACCGGGGTGTCTACGGACTTCCCCGAACCACAACCGAGAACAGACTTAGAATCTCAAGCCGCAGACCAAAAAGCCCTAATAGGCAAGATTAGGCACCCAGGTGTCCGCCTGCACCCCATCAGGCGGTGGCGACTTCGAATCACCCCGTGCCGCGTTTCCCACGCGCGCACAAAAAGACTTGGGAGAAATGAGGAGGCTAGCCCTGGATCGGCAGAAAGCCCTCAAACAAAGAATTGCAAGATCCTATAACCGCCGAGTAAAACACAAATCATTCGCTCAAGGAGATTTAGTGTGGAAAACCCTTCTACCAATAGGGAAAAAAGATTCCTTATATGGAAAATGGTCCCCCACATGGGAAGGACCATTACAAGTCAGCAAGGTATTGCCCGGGGGGCATACCATATACAGTCATTAGATGGCCGAGAAAAGAAAATTATCAACGGCCAGTTTTTGAAACGGTATTTTCCCACTCTATGGGAAAGCCGCGAAATCGATAACCAACCTGAGGAAAATCAGGAATAAAATAAATATCTACTGCTCGGTACCTGCTGTGCGCACCCGAGTTCGGTCGCACGACGAGGCGCACGCAAAACGATGCGTGCCTCGGGATTTGTTTGGAGTCGCCACTGCCTGATGGGGTGCAGGCAGACACCTGGATGCCTAAGTTCTTCTACTAAGGCTTGGTCTGCGGCTTGAGATTCTAAGTAGGTTCTCGGTTGCGGTCTGGGGAAGTCCGTAGACACCCCAGTCCACCCCGTCAAGTGACGGGTCCCATAGGTTTCCCTAGTTTTGAGTCAACTCAGTTGATCTCTCACTCACCCGATGCCTAATCCAGCATTCAATTTTGGTTTAAGTCTGGCGGGACCGCCAAAGTGGTGTGGGTCCCTTTACTTGATTTTATCTTTTTAATTAAAGTGATGTGAGTCTGATTGGGCGGGCCCCGTTGGAAGGCCCGCGGATTCCTTGGTGGGCTTGGTTGAGCCCACGTGTCCCTTGTGGGCCTCAGTCTAGCCTGAGAGGCCCTTTGGGCTTTGGTTCAAATGAATTGATTTTACTTTAAGGTTTAAGTTGGATTATTTAAATGGATTTCATGCCAAAAGTGGGCCGGGACTGTTTGTGGGCCCTTGAGTGGGCCACACTGTCGGTTGCCAAGTGATTTTGATTTATCTTTCTTATCTGTGCCAAAATGGGCCAAGCATTGGGCTTGGGGCCCATTACCTGGGCTCGGGCTTGAAAGCCCAAGACTTTCTGAGATAGGGTTTGGAAACCCTGCACTTGTTTGGTTTAATGGGCTTAGTGGGCCCGACAGGCCCTACCCGTGGTCTCGGCCAAACCACAACCTACTTTAAGCATGCATGGCCCAAATAGGGCTTGGGTGGGCCTCAAGTGGTCTGGCCCACTCAAATGGATTGATTTTATCTTTATTTAACAAAAGGAGTTTGTCGGGCTTGGTGGGCCCCGTTGGAAGGCCCACCGGGAATCAATTTGGACTGGGTGTCCAAGGCCCATCTTGGGTTTCCGGGTGACCCGGAAACCCTTCTAGTTCACTCAGATTGATCAAACACACCAAAAAAAACAGCACAAGATCAGAAAATTAGCAAAAATGCAATCTGGCAGTGTAGCCGGCCTAAGATGCCGGTTACACACAGGGTTCTGTGTGTCCGGCATCTTTAGCCGGCTACACATGGGCTTCAGTTGATCCGGCCTGAGTTGCCGGATCAACCCACAGAAGCCTTTTCCTTGGATTTTTGCATTGGGGTTGGGTTTTTAGGCTCCTTGGGATGTTCTGGCAATCGTGTGGGCTCCTGTGTGAGCCCACCTTGGTTCAGAGAGTGAGGGAATGCCCCAATTTGGTCACTTTGGGGACTTTTGGGTTCAAGCAAGGGGGAGGAGGCTTAAGGTGTTGCCTCCTCCCATTCCTGTGGCCTTCCAGCAACTGAGCAGGGACCTAGGTGTCCCTGTTCGGTCCTTTAGATCTCCCCTAGCAGCAAGCAACAAGCCTAATAGAAATCAAACAACCAAACCTAAAATACATGCCTTTGAACCTTGGCGAGTATGTGCTTGTGCGTAGGCATGAACTTGTGTTATGTGAGTAAAATAGCACCTAAGGAGGATGGGGAAACAGGAAACATGGTGGGCGACCTCTTGTGCATGCACACATATGCTTCATGGAACTTACAATATCCCACAATCAAACCCAAAGCCATATCCAAAAAAAGACCCGATATCAAGAAAACAAAAGAAAGGATGAAGGGGCTTATACAAGGGGTACATGAGACTTGAAAGCAAGGGAACAAACTCCCTCGCTGGATGAAATAAACCAGTAGCAAGACGATGATCTAAAAATTATTAAGAGCATGCTTAATGGAATCTCTCCCTCCCCTTGAGGCCATACGCCCCTTTCCCCCTTACCATGGGGCTTTTCTTATTTCGAAATGAAGAACACATGAAAAGGGAAAGAGATAGAAGCATGCTAGGGAGATTAAGAAAGAAGGAGAGAAAAAAAACATGCTAGAAATAGGGAACATCCCAATATGCTTGAAACTGGCTCATTTTGACTTATGTTGAAAAAAATATTACAGGGAACATTACCTTGGGGCTTGAAAGCCTTTGTGTGGTGTAGAGATTCCTCTTTGAAGCTCAACAGTGGCTGGAACCTCTCCTTGTGCCACCAAGAACAGCAAGTCCTCCTCCTTGCTTGGATAAAAAAGATGGAGAAGAAGAAGAGAAGGAAGGAGGGAAAGCCTTAAGATGATGCTTGGGGGGTTATGGGGCCAAAGGAGGGTAGGAAGAAGGAGTTTTCGGAGCTGGCACAGTGGGGGAAGAAAGTGGAAAACAGCCAAAAATGAAGCCAACCCCAGGAAATGAGCTGCTGGTTTGCTATTTATAGAAAACTTAATGTATCCGGCAACTCAGGCCGGATACACTAAGGCCTCCCTTTATCCGGCCTTCAAGTCCGGATACACTATGGCTCCTTTGTATCCGGACTTCAAGTCCGGATACAAAACATAATCATTTGAAAATTAAATGCCGCCGCGAATTTGTCGGGCGATCGGCGCGGATCTCGCGCGAAAATCTTCTTGTATCCGGCCTTCAAGTCCGGTCATGAAGGGTAGCTAGTGTATCCGGTATATTTGACCGGATACAAATCGAAAAATTACGGATTTGCCCTTCGACTTGACCGATTCGACCGATTCGACCGATTTGACGCTTTTGGATATCTACGGATCGCCCGTACGAATTTTTGATATTTAAGGTTTAGTCCCTGAGATATTTTGCTACGCTTGTTGCCACGTGGGCAGTTCTTGCGCCACGTGTGCAGCTTCCGGCTTTGCCGCTCGGAAACCTTGACAGCTCATATCTCACTCATTTGAACTCCGATTTGAGCAAACTCAATTGCGTTGAACTCGTATCGGAGCCCTCTATTTAATGACATAGGGCTAAGCACTTGGCACGGGGTTCGAGGAAAAGTCAACTTTTGGCCTTCCCTCAAGTTTGACCGCCCACAGAACCTTCATCCGGACTCCGATTCCAGCAAACTCAGTTGTGTTGGACTCGTGTCGGGATTCTCTATCCAATGGTATAGAGCAAGGTAGTCAAATTTCACTTGATCAAAAAGTCAACTTTTTGTCCCCTCGGGGTTTGACTTTCTGCCAGGGTTTTTATTTTCAGCACTTCCAAGGGTGCAAAAATAAGGTGCTTACACCTGCAACGCCAAATAAATGGCATTGTCAAATCGAAACGCCGACAATACACGATGTGGATTAGACCGAAATAGAAGATCTCCTCGAGATCCTCTCAAATCCATAGATCTTCCTCTGAACGTTCGATCTATAAATACGAGAGGTGAGGTTCGCCATTCTTTCAAGAAAGGGAAGCGAAGTAGTATGAAGGAGAAGGAATGGCGAGCGATCAATAGCCGACTACGGACTAAGGAGATGATCGAAGAAGAAGAGATCAACAAAGCCGATTACTTCATAGGAATGGGCGGGATCGGAAAAGGCGGCTCCACTCTCGCTGACCCCATCACGGTAGGTCTTCTCCCACCGAGTTCTGGGTAGAGACGAGAGTTCTCTTCTCCGACCAACATTTACGCCGGTCGGAGTAGTCGCCATCCCCCCTCTTTCCTCTTGCCCCTTTGATTAAATTGGCCTTCGCTAACACCATCCATGATTGGCGTGCGGAGCAATTTCAGGGGCATACTAGCCCCGGCTGTATTATCAGGCCCCGGCTGAAACATCTGGCCTTAGTTATATGAAAAAGCCAGAAGAGCTCGGCTTTGGTTGTATGAAAGATCAATGTTGAAATAAAAACATTTTTAATATTCCTCTTTCAAGTTTTAGTTTTTCCATAACGAGCAGTAGATATGAAATAAAACGAGTACGTTATGCATCTAAAAACATGCAAGAAACTACCGTTTAAATAAAGAAGCCGAAAAATCGGCACAATAAGTTTAAAATGCCAACCACATGGCATTATCATCGAAAAGTTAAATACCGAACAGACGGTATAAGGTTTTATAACCTTACCTTTCAAACCAAGTTTTAAATCGGGCATTATCGTACTTCGCCCGCTCCAATAACAACTACATCTCAGCTCGGCGTACCTCCACCTCCCTTTCATCTCTCATGTGCTCTTCCAAACGGTGACGGCTCGATTCGATCAGCAGCATCTGAGTCCGGATAGATTCTTTAAGACTTTGTTCCTCAGATTGAAGCCGAGATAATTCGGCCGGAGCAGTCTCCGATGAGCTACCAGCAATAGAGACCTGGTCAAGAGAATTGTTACGTAAAGACCGCCTCAAAGCTTCCAACTGACGATTATGACCGAATACAGCACGAACTTCTTGACGAAAATCGGAACATCTCACGTTGACAGAACGAAGAAAGTCCATGGCTTCCCTTAGCTGCGGTACGGCACTGTAAAACCCAAGCATGGACATCAGCCGATCTCCGGTCGAAGGATCCCCGCGAGAATTCGTCACTACGGCTCTACATATTAGCAATCGAATTTCTGATAGTTCCTCATCAGAAAGTTCTTCGGGCCGACGAAGAACAAAGGAGCGGAGTTCATCCCAACTGTCAAAACCTGAAAGAAATGCTGGACGAAGGTCATGAAATTCTTGAGATGAAAGACAACGGTCTACTTCCATGAAACAAATTCTTACGAATCCGAAGCAAGTGCCAGGGAGAGGTCTAAAGTTTTCTTCTTTGGCCACAGGAATTTTCGGCTCAGAAGGTAATTCACCAGAAGAAGAACCCGAAGAAGCAGCACCAGGAAAAGTGGACGGACCGGCTTCATCAAGCCCGGGACGAGGAAAGAAAGGAACCTGCCTAGATGCACTAGGCGACGGATCAGCCAGAGGAGTGACAAATCGAGTTGGGGAACGGGATGGAGGACTAACATAATGAAATGCAGGGGGAGGGGTCAGCATGGGAGATGACCGACCACTACTTGCAGAACCAACAGGGGGCCCATGCTGAGGGCGAGATAAATCTATATCCTCTTCATCGTCAGAAGAATCATCAGCCACGACGACATGTTCATCCGGATGCTGAACCCGAAGTCGCAAGCTAGAGCGAGTAACATAAGCACGGCTACCCGAGAGCTCGCCAATCTTCCGCTTCTTCAGCGGCGATGTCTTAGAAGAAGGGTCACTCCGGCTAGCAGTAGTCTTCGAAGGTCGCCTCCAGCTGACCGTGACCATCGGCGTCATCTCGGCTTTCTTTGTCTTGCCTTTGCCAGTAGACGACCGACGATCATCTAACGGATGATAAAAAGGTCAGATTCAAATAAATATGAAAAAGTCAATTCGGAAAAAGGTAAAAAAGAATTACCTGGGTAGCGAGCCTCATAGTACCCACGGAGTTTTCCTATACTCGCAATATCGGCCGCAGTCGGCCGAAAAAGCGCAGTATACAACTCTGCATTAAGTCTGACAAAGGTAGGGTAAATTCGAGCCCACCATCGCCGAAAAGAAGGTTCGGCCGGAGACTCCCGAGGAACAGGATAATTGCGAAAACGACCGAAAAGGTCACGGAAACGATGGGTAATGATAGACAGGTAGCTGGAAGTGAGAACTGACCGAGAATCACCATTGGTGAACGAAAACAAAACAAGAGGAATGCCTTGGCCATAGCCAAGTTGCCGGCTGACAAAATGCGGCAGATAAATCTCTACTCCTTCTCTTCTAGAGGTAGCAGGAGCATCCCGATTATGCAAACCAAAAGGGAGCTCCCGCGCGATGAGAAAGTTGGCCATAGCACGACGGCGGGTTTCAGGAGTGGAATTGATGGCGGCATAGAGAGGGGAACCATTGAATTGCTCTAAGGAAAAGCAGTGAAATAAGGGTGGATGTGTTTCCTGTATACCCACAAGGAAGAAATCAAGAACAGCCCTAAAAGACAGTTGCCTGGGTGTCGCAGTGAGCCAACGGCGACCGGCATAGTAATAGTTGGGAAAAGGATTATCTACAGCTTCACAGAAGAAGCCGGGAAAGTATTCATAGAACCAAAATTGCAAAAACCAAAGAGGGCCACTAGCGACCCCGAATCGGCCAGAAGATAAACTGTGTAAACCTCGATAAACTTGGCTGAGGAAGAAAGGAGCTAGAGCCAGACGGCGGCCCTGAGCAAGGGCCACCGCGATACCGGCGGACTCCTTTACCATCTGAGCAGATGGGCCACAACAGAAAAAGTGGCAAAGGAGGAACAGCAAGAAAGAGCAATGCTCTTGAAAGGAAGGAGGAGTATTGGCACCCAAAACTTGCTCGGCACGAACGAAGGTGCCAAATGCAGAAGAAGCGTGAGCGGTGTTAAAAACAGAAGATGAGAAAACGGACAGGCTAGAGTCTATTTCTTCTCCAAGGACCGAAAGGCCTGTGATACAGCAAACATCCAGGAGGGTAGGGGTCATAGGTCCATGGTAAAAAGAGAAGGTGTTGGAACCCCGACACTAGAAAAACGAGGCCACCCCGAGTAGGAAAGGATTGAAAGGGATATAGAAGGTGGAGTAAAAGATGATCTCCGCCAACCCTAGCCTAATCCAAGTTTCCATGAAGAAAGGCCGTAGCCTGTCAACCCAGTCGTTCCATTCAGGAGAACACTTAGGCCAAGGGCGAGGAAGCGTGATCAAGGAACTCCATCTCACGGCACCAGGAACATGAATTAAATGATGAGAGGGTTGCATGACAGCGGGACTCTCTGCAGTATCTTCCTCTGTGCATGGACCGAGAACAGGACCATCTTCACCGTCGAGGAACAGATTCAAGTCATTAGGGTTATCGTCCGCCATGATCAATATCAGAAACCAGACAAGGAAAGCTCGCAGAGAGAAGAAGACGAAACACAGCAAGGAAACGTGTGCAGGAAGGGAAGGTTCGTAATGATTCAAAATATCGAGAAGGGCGTTGATAAGACTGCTGTCTTCCCGAAAAAGGTGTTGATAGTACGATCGCCTTCCCGAAGAGATCGAAACGGCGGCTGAATATCTTCTCGAATAAAGCGTTTTTAAGGGTAAAGATCATACGGACGAATCAAATTGAAAAGATGAACTTTGTCGAAAAAGGGGCCGATTCTAACGGCCAGGACAGTTGGCAAAATGGATTCCAAAAAGAATTTAAATTCATTAACTGCTTTACAGAGAAGTATTTAAAATTGCAGAATATATACGGTCAAAAGACTCCTGGGCAGACCGTTTTTCTTCAACCAAAGTAGACCAAAGCAGAAAAGAACCTCGAGCCGATTCTATCTCCAATTTCAACTCATGAGAAATTGCGACGCACTGACGGGTCTTTTCCTTCAAAGCATCATCAACAGCTTTATCAGTACGAAGGAGTTCCTCCCGTTGATTTGCAAGATTAGATTTGCAAGATTAGATCTCTTCGACTGTAACTCTGCAATCTGACGATCAACCTCCGTAATAGTATCATCTATGACGTTCATACGTTGGACCGTTTCAATATGCTGATAATGACAAATCTCGCGCTCGTTTCTCAACTGTTGTAAAAGTTGGTATCGGCCATTAACAGAATCGGCCGTATTACTCATTTCATGGAGCTTGGCCGAAAGATGGTCAAAAACAAATTTATAGGAGTAAAGGAGGTTGAGTTGGGAGAGCACCGATTTTACGTCGGGAGATACCGAAGAGAGAGCCCGAAGCTTTGCTGCCAATGCTACCACACGGGTAAGAGTTTCTTCTGAAACGCCAACTATGCCCGGAGTAAGAAGGCGGATAATCTCCGATCGGATACTTGTTGGAGATGAAGATAAGGGGTCAGATGAGCTGTTCGACGGAAGATTGGAACAGACATCATTCAACATAACATCCAATCGACCATGCCCATCATCGGAAAATAATCTCGTGGCGAGAGAAAGGCTCGGAACGAAGGATGAACTAGCGCTCCCTAATTCAACAAGCGCTGACTTCGACCGATCAACATCACCTTCCGCTACTATAGCAGAAGAACTTGGGGGAATATCGGTCAAGGCGAAAGGACCCGGAGGAATGTTGGTCCCGATAAAAGCAGTAGACATTGTAGCCTCAACCACCACAGGGGCGGCACTCTGTTCATACCCAGGAGGTAGTTCGGGAGAAGGACTTCTTTCTGAGGAAGCTTCTCGAACAGATAAGTGCTCCTGACCTTCATGAAGCGCTAAAGGAGCTTCTCCAATAACACTGCCAAGAGAATCTAGTGTTTCGACAGAACCGACGAAATCGGCCGTATCAAAAACAGACGTCGGATCAACAACTGGATCCGAGGAAGATTCCATGACATGGGAAGAAAGAGCGAGTGGGCCTGAGGAACTCGAAACCTAGAAGAATGGAGTGTCAAAAGAAGAATAAAAAGAAGAATGGTAAATGAAGATTCAGTACCTTCCGAGGACGCCGTCGTAGTGGGACATCATCGGGATCCTCATCAAGATCTTCATACGGGACAATCGAAAGAGGGCATTCTGGTGACAAAGCATCATCCTCGGCCAATTCCCCGGAAGGGGAAATATGAGCCTTCAAGGCGAGAGACGGCATTTCGCCGGGTGACCGACTAGCTGAATTGATATTTTCTTGAATTGGTTCAGGCAAAGGTTCAAGTGGACCAGCCTCCAAAGCTAGAGGCGGTACTTCACCTAATGACAGAACAACTGAGTGAATATCAAGTGGATCAGAAATAAGAAAGATAAGAATATACCTTCTTGGATAGGTGCAGTCAAAGGCTCAAACAGACCCAGTCTTTGGAGATAATAATCGGCCGGATGGCAGCAGATGTTGTTCCACAAGGATTTCCACCAAACATGGAAATCAGAGCGGCAATCTTGACGACGAGGAAGAAAGAGGAGACGAAATTCAATAGCTGCCGCCTTATAACAATCTTCCAGTTGGGCAGCTTCAGCTACAGTGACGGACGGCCGATCAACAGAACTAGTATCGATGGTAAACAGACCATCCACATTAAGTAAGGGCATCCTCTGAACACATCGAAATTGCCGGCTGACACAATTCGGCAAATATACCTCAAAACCCGGCTTCTTGTTGATCGACGCCACAGCATAATTCAAATTTCGAGCCATTAGAAAACTAGCCCAGATAAGATGCTGTGCATCAGTTATGTCATCAATCATGGAAAGAAAACCGGGAGCATTGGCGGAAACTCTAAAGGGAGGAGTAGGAAAATGATGAAGATTAAAAAAGAAACGGAAACATTCAGGGAAAGATAGAACAGCAGGAGTGGCAGCCAAACAGGCGTAGCCACCAAACTCAGAAGGCATATTGGGAGGAATCGGCACTTGAGCATAAAACTGGGATGGAAAATAGTGATAAGCCCAAAATTGGAGGAACCACAATGGCCCCCCAGGATTTTGAAGGGTGCCATGAACAAACTCCTGAAGTGAACGATACAAAACCGATAAAAAGTAAGGAGCGAGGGCAACTTCATACTCACCCAGAATTAACTTAACCAATGAGTAATACTCTTTGGTAACTGCTTGAGCCTTGGAACAGAATACAAAATTGCAGAAAAAAAAGGAGGAAGTAGAAGTGTTCCACCTCGTCTTCATAAGCTGGAGGCCGGAATTTGGCACAGTCCTTGATATAGGCCGATAAGAGGAACGAATTGAAGTCGGTGGAGATGCGCTCTCTGACGGGGGAGGTTCGTTCTCGGACAAAACAATCCCTTTTTGCCGAGAAGATCCCACCTTCTTGGAAGCCCTGTTCTTCTTCGTTGGGGGTTGCTTTCTTTTCTTTTCTACCTCTTTCCCTTTGTCACCCACTTCCATCGGAGGTAAATGCTGGTAATCCTTAAGATCCGCCATACCAACCTGGATCTCGTGGCCAGTCGCGAAGAAACCAGTAATAAAGCAGACATCCATGACAGTGGGAGTCATCGGCTGGCAAGGGAAATTGAAGGTATTAGTCTGAGTATTCCAGAATGAACTCATGGCACAGAGAAGGTCACGATTGAAGGGAATAGAGTGACAGGAAAAGATAATCATATCATAAATACCAGTCTTACGCCAAATAACGGCAAAACGATCCTTCATACGGTCAACCCAGGCTGTCCATTCAGGGTAAACAGTCGGCCAATTTCGAAAGCGAAGAGGTAGATTGAGACGGCGATCGTCGGTGAAAAGTAAAGGACCCCTCACTTTCTTAGTCGGGGCCTCCAAAGGAGCATTACTGGCACAAAGGAAGGGGCCTACAGATATCGAGCTGTTGAAAACTTCGACTGTAGAAGTGTAGTATATGAGAGTGCCCGCCATTGAAGACAAAGAAGAAGAAAAGACAAGCAGCCAAAAGGAAAGAGTAAAGTAAAATCTCGGCTGTGGTACTTTATAAGCGAGATAGAAGATGAAATCCGAAAAGTTTCATCATTACGATTGTGGGAAAATGGCGCGATCTTTTCACATCAAACGACGGGCAAATTTTGAAAAACCCGAAATACTCACTCATCACACCGGCCGATGACGGCGTCATAAGTGAGTAGGGGGGCAATGTTTACACCCTATATAACCGACGAATAAGAGAAGGGCACGTGGTGTCTAGGTGGCTTAGTTAGGCCACGACATCAGGCACGTAGGCTTTGAATGGTTGAGCAGGCCACGTCAACACGCACACAGAACCAAAAATGCAGTTCGAGCCACGCAAGCCAATACGACAAAACCACAAATATCAGAAGATCGTGCCATCGGCCGTTCAAGAATAAAACTATTTTAAGATCATGGCCGGGCGGTTATCATTCTGAAACAGAGAACTGAAGAAGACCAACCGCCATGAAGATCGTGTAAAGAGCAGGAAGTTAAGCAACTGTCAAGGATCGGCTATAAAAGGCACAACTTCGAAGAACTCAGGGACACAATCCACCCAACCGCAACCGGTTATTATATTATTTTGATCATCCGTGATCCTTTATCCCCTCTAATACAGAAGGATAAACTAGGACTTCTCTCACTGCTTCCAGTCGCAGTGACATCTTCGACCCCTCTTTACTCCGATTAACACCAGAATCCTGTCACCGGAGAGTAAGTTGAGGCCGCCCCTGACTCGCAGTTCTGTGTTTACAGAACCCCGAGCAGCCGGTCCCGAGACTCGCTCTGATCACGCCAGGTGACTTGTGTATTTTCGGGTAAGCAGCAATCCAAGGTGAACCCCCTGAACTGACTTTGCAAGTGTAGACACCCCAAATTGCACTTCCATAAAAGAAAACCTTCGAAAGAATTTTAGAAGTCTTATTTGAGCCTTGACATATGTCAAACACTCAAAACTCTCAAAATCGGTGCCAACCGTACTGAGTATGCGGTTTTTGTAATTTTGGTCTCAACCGCCCTGTATGTGCGGTTGCAACCGCACACACAGCACGGTTGATATCCATGCTTGTTGCGTGAGCTGCCACGTGGCTTCGCGAAGCTTCGGCCGTTGAGCCACGTCGACAGCAATCATGACGAGTGTAACTGAATTGAACCGTCCTATATGTGCGGTTTGGTTAAATTTGTATAGAAACCGCACTTATAGTGACGGTTGTGTTGAAACCGTACTGTGTATGCGGTTTTGGCTGTTTCGAGGATTTGTGAAATGGCTCGATCTCTGAGCCTTATTTACGCATATTACCTCTCTCTCAGGGACTTGAATTCTCTATTTCACCCTCCGAAACTCCTAGTATTACTCCAATTCAAGCCTTGGAGAAGAATTGGAATAATCTAGAAGGCCTTTTAGGCCTACCCTTAGGACTCTTCTACCCTTGGCTTGGCCTATAAATAGAGGGGTCCTCCTCTTGCAAATGGCTGACAATTTGAGGCATAGAAGCTCTGCAAGAAGGAGGAGAGACTCTGCTGGATTGTCTACTCAACTGCTCAAGCTACTAAGGTAAAGCTCATTTGAGTTTATTGCTTCCTCTTTACATTCTAGCAATCTCTCATCTTCTACCTTTCTGTAGTGTAAGGCCCTGGTGATTGTTTGCAGCCCCAAACCTCTTCCAAAGTACCTGGGATTTCTCTCTAGCCGTAAAACGTGAAGAGAGAGCCTTGGGAAAAAGAAGTAGGAATGGATCCTCTAGGCTTAGAACCCACAAATGATGAAAAGCATGCTGTGTGGTTATTTTGAACCTTTGAATGCTTCTCTGACCTATTTTGTATTTGGAGAAGATGCACGAATCCATGCTCTCAATAGCAATGGATTCCAACCTTCTCCTAGAAATGTGATTTTCCACATCTTCACACACACTTTTCACTATTTTTCTTCGAATATGCTAGATCTTGGATTTCCGTGTTAAATACGGGAAATCTGAGATTATTGGCCTTAGAATGAATTTTATAACTTCATGAGATGGTTTCCATTGATTTCTAAGTTGTTTTGGTCGAATCCACATGCACACATGCACTGGTTTCCATGTTTTATCCAAAAATCTTCAAAACAGGGCAGATCTGTGGCCTGTCTTGGAATGCTTATAACTTCATCCTCCGGATGAATTTTTGAGTGATTCCAAAGACATGTGATAGATGGATGTGCCTATTTTATATCTGGAAAATTTCGTCCACTTTCATGTAGCCAATTTTTGACACCATCTGTCCAAAGTTTGTAAGTCAGTTCAGCCCAGATTGCTGAACTTGCCGCTTTGATGGTGCACCGTTTGCTCAGTTTTAATCCGTTTTATGTGGTTCTAATTTCTGAGTTTTCCTTGAGAGGTCTATTTTCATTTCCAACTGGTTTCAGCAGATTTTGATCTGTTTGGTGCCTTGGGTGCTCAGTTGACTCAGAGATGCTCGCTGGCATAGTCCAGAGCTAATCTGTGGTCTTCTAGGCCTATTCAAGAGAGCACACAAGTCACATCCGGATAGAGATTGGTGTGAGGTTTTTTTCTTTGGAAAGATGGCACTACATACTTCCCCCATACCAATTTTCATGAATTTTTATTGAGCCAAACTCCACGAATAGGATTTTGAAAATGCCTACTTAACACTTTTTCCAAGTTATAACAGCAAATTTTAGATGTGGATTTCTCTCTTATTTTGAATCGGATTGAGTTGAAATTTTTACTATATACTCTACTATATACCAGTTTTTAAATTTCTTTGGTTTCATTGAATTTGGATTTAAATTGAATGAGTTATGGTTAATCGAAGCTTTCAAGCTCTTTTGATCTAATTTCTCCAGATTTACCTTAGCTTGAGTTTCTTCATTTACACTTGGATTTCTCTTCACTCATGAAGTTCTAGAGGTGATGGATCCACAAAGAGAGTCTAAGCTCATTAGACTTCTCACGTGGGATGATCACACACATTGTGCTTGTTACAAGCACCCTTTTTGTTCATTTCCTTAGCAAACAATTTCTAGCATAAGCAAGCATGTGGCAACCGTCTTAGACGGATGAGTGAGGGTGCCTAACACCTTTCCCTGCTCATAAATAATTCCCCTTACCCAATCTCTGGATTTTTCCTCATCTTAGAGCTACTTTAGCTCTATTTGGCTTCTATGAACCCTTTGGTGTCCATTCACACCCTAAAATGGATGGTGGCGACTCATTACATTTATCGATCCCCGCGTGACGATATCGGAAGTCATCCTAGATGACAAAATCCATGTCTCACAGCAAGCAGCCGCCCCCTTCCTTCTGCGCTTATACCCGATTACGGCTATAAGACCAGGACAGGCCGGTCCTGCAAGCCCTGTCGGTTTTCTTTTGTACTTTTTGTTTCCATTTTGAGGATTATCTGTTGTCGCTTTCGGCTTGTCGGCCGATTTTATAATAAAAGGATTTGTGTGCCATTAGTTGCTTTCGCTTTCAAACACTTACAAGAACCCAAACGAAGACCGGACCCTTAGTCTTCATATCATCGCCTGACCCGTTTTATTACAGGTGACTTGCAGTACGACTGGACCGACTGCGGTTCAGATTCGGAACAGGTGCCCGGGGTCAGGGTTCGACCCGAAATCATTTGTATCAGACGATACTGGCACGCCCGCGTAGAGACACATCATCACCTTCGACACGTGTCCACACCGGCCCAATTTCGGAGCAACAGTTTCAGTTTAGAATCCAATCATACCAAATTCTTACTATAACATTGAAAATGTAATTTATTTCTTAAAAAAGGAGGTGCAAAGGTTATTTGTGCAGCAAAATGTGAATTGATAATATAAGAATGATTTACACAAACATAGGATGCATTCTTATAAACTTTTTTTTATTGAAATTTTAGGTATAATTTATTTGAGGTCCACTTTTTCACATTGATTTTTCACCGACATTCAGGATCATATTTTTGGCCTTATTAAGTGGGTGAGGTGAGAGTCTGAGACTCGAAAGTTCTGTACTTTATCAATACCTGATTACTTAATAAAAAAAAAAAGAAAAACCCAAAAAAGAAAAGAAAAGGAAAAAGAAAAATAAAAAGAAAAACATGAGTCAAAAGACTCCATGAGTTTGAGTGCTCTCAAAAATCAGAACTTCGAAGGAGAATCTCTCTCTCTCTAATCGGTCGTCAGAGCAGAACACGGAAGTAATGGAGAGGGGACGAGAGAGAGTTCTGTGACGGAAAGAAGCCAGCTCTTGTGCTTTTCCTCTTTTCAGTTAGTAAAGGCTTACTTGAAGATTGGATTATTTGGTCTTTAATCTGAAGCTCAAGCAGAACAACAAAAATGGATGAAATGTCCAGGGTACTTCAATGTCTTTCTTTGCTCTTATTCTTTTTCTTTCTCTTCAGCTTTTCTCTTCTTCAATTTCTTTTCGTGATGGGATTCGATTTGTTGACTTCTAGCTTTTCGGGTTCTTTTCGTTTTGGTTCTAGATTCCGAGATATAAATTCGAATCGTACAAAAACAATTCCAGTATCTTTAGCGCATGGTTTTGGGTTCCGTGGTAACATTACCAGTTCGTCACTATTGAGTGATGTACTTGTTACACACTGTCATGGACTGGCTTTCAATTGCTACATGTTTATTTGTGTGGATGTTGTAATTAATTCCTGGTTTTAGGTTCTGAAATACTATTCTTAACCTTAAATAGCTAATGATATAATTTGATGTCCAATGATGGCGTCTTCATTCGAGGTTAAAATCTCCTCCTTTCCTTTTGTTCCCTCTTCTTACCATAACTGGTAATGGCAAGACTGTTGTCTTAGGCATTTTGAGGCATCTGGTCATGTTTTCTCCTTTATTTGCTAAGTTCTCTTTTATCTAGTGATGCCACGACACATCCCTTTTGCCAAATAATTACGCACAATGTGCTTCATGTTACCTCTGACTGGAACCCCTTGCTACCATCCAATATCAAGCTGTAATGACATGATGGAACCGAAGAGCAAAGAGTCATAAATGAGTTTTGAACAAATAAAAATTAACTGCAACACAAAAAATTGCAAATTTTATGATCTTAAATATGTACAAGTAAAGACTCAATGCCATTTTATGATTACATGTACTAAAATCACCAAAGGGGCACTTCAAGTTATTGATTGGTTTGAAAATCTTGTAAGTCAGCTTGAAATACAGAAGAATGAGCTTAGAAAGCCAAAACTGAAATTTTATAGCTCAGGCCGTGTTAAAACATGAGGTCCTATTTTTTCAACTTGTACTTATTAGTCCATACTAGCCAGCGCAAGCCACTGTTATATGCCAGCTGATAATTAAGTGTTTTTGAATGTTTTTAAACTTATCACCTATCCCAGACCGATATTGGCTGGCACAAGTATGCACTGGTGTGTATGGACTACTACTAAGAAATTTTGAAATCGTGACTTTCACTGGGATCATAGTGGGCTGGTCCCGTCCAGTTTGAGCTAATCTGTATGTATTGTTACCAACAGTACGTATTGGTACCAGAGGGGCTGGTTCAATCCTTGGTACATTGATTTAAATTATAAGGTCACAAAATTCTCTGATAGAATTTAATTAGGTTATGTTTAATTTTCTTTTTTTCTGCGATTTTTGATTTTTGACCAACAAGCTGGAAGATGAATGATTGGACTGAGAAGGTTTTATTACCTTTTCTCCTTCATCTTACTAATTATGTTTACCACCTTTTTTTTTATACACTTGGAATGTGACCTGTTGGGTAAATCTATCTCTAATGTTTCTATTACAAAACATATTTTCTCTAAATTGTTAATTTTATGAAGAAATATGGGGATATTCTTGCTTCGATATTGATTTTTAGTAATTAACTATTTCACACTTTCTGTTTTTCCTTTTTACTTCTGATTCCAATAGTGATTGCTTACAGTTGTAATTGATGAATTTCCGTCTTGGAATTTTTTGGCTTCCATTTTAATTGGGGAAGAAATTATGTGAACTATTTCACCCCTGTATTTAATAAGAAAGACAACTGTATCTTCAGTGGCTACACATTGTTCCGACTAGACCATAGTAACAATGCCTATCGACATCACACCCTTTATCTTTACTTGGGCAAGATCTCCAGAGACCATTTGTTTTTCAATAGAGTTGGGGCATTTTTGGCACAATGCCAAAGGTTTATATATCAATATTGTGGCATTTAATTCATGATGACAAAAGATTCTTTTTGCTTTTTGCTATAATCCTTTCTTTGCTGGATAATCGAGCTGCCTCATAAGTCTCTTTGACTGAAGTTTATGTTTTCTCTATTATCTGGAAATAAATCATATTTTTTCCGTTTTCCTTTTTTACCTACCACTTAACAATTTTTTGAATAGTACCATATTTGATCAGGTTTAAGATTATAAACTTGTTGGACTTGGAACAAACTGTTGAAGTATATTTTTATTCGCCCTTAAGTGTCTAAGCACTGAATATTTTCCATATAGAATATTCGTATTTTGTCTAATTTTTTCTGAAGAAGCAGTTCCTGATTTCGGCCTTTTGTAAAATTTGTAGGGTTTGTTTGCATTGCTTCTGCCTGTTCTCGCTGCCACTTCTTTTGTAATCATGCATTATTAAGATTCTTCTTTCACTTCTACAATTTTGTTTTTGTTATTATTACTGTTCTTTATATCCTATTTTTGTCTGATGAATATATATATCATTACCCAAAAAAAAAAAAAAATTCGTTCTCTCTCTATCTCTCTCTCTCTTTTTTCTTTTTTTTTTTTGTGGTGGGTTTCAGTTTGGGTTTTTTTTGGGTTGGGGTGCATGGTTGGTGAAATAGAAGTTAACAGCTTGTTTTTTCGTAGAAATATTTTTCATCTGTAATTTTATTCTCTGCCATTAGCAGGTGTTATCATCTACTAAAAAGGAATATTATCTTCCTCTGTAAAGGAGTATTATCTTCCTCATATTTAGAATTCTCTGCTTATGGGTTTTTTTTTATAGCTGATGCTTGCTATGCATTCCTTCTTCGCATATATTTCTGAATATTTTTATTGCTTTATAGTTTTCTTTAAAGTGAAGTTCCATCAGAGTATGTAACTTACCACCATCCATGCTCAAAGAAAAATTGTTTTTGACCTTTTCCCAATCTTATATGTTCTTCATACTATCTACTAAATCTAGTTTTTTCCCTGTTAAAGTTTCTATATTCCAAGTACCTAAGTGAATCCTACTTTCTTGGACTAGCCTCTTTACTCGCATTTGTCCAACTTGATGCAAGAACACTTACTCACCAATGCTGCAGCATGTAATTTGCTAAGGATGCCCTAGTCAATCTTTACTTATTTCTCACTGCTCTGGCTTCTATTTCAGTGCTCCATTTCCGGACGAAGACCTAGCATGTATACATGATTTTAACTCAAAAAATTTTATACCAGTTGCTAACGTGACGCTACCATCCTCCTTTATTTGGTCTTGTGACGGACAGTGCATAAAAGATATAGCAAGAAAAGAAATACTAGCAGAGTTGGTGGGAAAATAATTAAAATTCTCAAATTAATTTGTCAATTTTATGTATTAGAGGTTAGAGCCTAATACGAAAGGTGGAGAAATAAAGAAGTATCAAGAAAACTACAGCATGGAAAGCACAATGAAAATCAGTATGGTGAACAGAACAAAGAAAAAAGTATCAGCAACAACAGGATTAGTTGGAGATGAAATGGGTGGTTAAATGTATGAAAAGTTATCTGGGTAGAAAATGATGGATGAGACAAGAAAGGGGCATATTTTGTTATCATTTTTCATATCCCTCATCCAGATATTGACATTAATGGAACTAGCAAGGTTGTTTGGCTATATTATATTGCAATCAACGTCCTCATTGCTGATTGCCTAATTAGTAGGGATGGAAGATTCCCAAGAACTTTTATGTTTGTGCTTTGGAAGCTGAATTGGTGGCAAATTTGTTTCTGCATTGTAATACAATAACATATGTAGTTCCATTTTGAGGAAGTTTATTCTGAAGTGGTCTACACTTGGGAAGATAGAGGAGCTCTTTTGCCACTGGGGATGGAGGAGGGGCTATAGTGGGAAAACCCTGCTGTAGACTATGTTACCTTTGGCTATCTGTTAGACTAGTTGAAAGGAAAGGAAAGGGGGGCTGTTTGATGGTGCAAAATAATCTTGACTTACTCATATCTCATATCTTGGATAATATTTCTACTGATTCACCAGGTCACTATTCTTCCAGAAAGTATGTACTTTCCATTTTCTTCAATTTTTGTTCTCTACAGGATTTGGTCTCATGTGGAATATGTTAGGGGCAAGATGTGTATTTTTTTTGGGTACTATTTCACTTCTCACATATCTGATATATATCTACTTTTTGTGTACATAAGGCTGTACTTGAGCTTTGAATCTGTAAAGTGAATTCCTTGCCTTACCTTTTTACATGTTCACACACAAGCACACACACATAGACACAGACGTACGTTGTCTCTCTCTCCACTGAATAAAAGAGTTAGCACTTAGCAGTATTATGGGTTGAAACAATTGAGATTTTAAGTGCCAATTTTGTAAGAAATATCGTGTATATGTAATAAGTAAAATTTTCACTTTCACATGGTGTCCTATAAAGCAGGTTAAAATAGAAAACTTTGTAATAAGGGAAATATCAAACTGAGGGAAATTTTGGTGTCCATGGAAATAGAAAATTCCACGATAAACCATGCCTGTAGCCAAGATGGTGCAGGAGATCCTGAGTTTAGTAATTTGGTAGGGACATGGACCTTGGATATGAGCAGATTTTCTTGACCTAGATTCATGAGGAGAACCACAGTATGAATTCTGGTACCATGAAAATTTCCCATGTAGTAGTGGAGTTCGACTGTATTTGTCCAAGTTCTATTTCACATGAGCCCTTATTTACACACTAAGATTTTGATCCAAAAAAGCCTACCTTGTGGCAAAGTTGTATAACCATATGGCACCAAAGAAGTGATGCGAAGTTCTTCTCTTGAAAGAAGCATGAGTTGCACATCATCATGGTTGTTGAAGGCCCCTCTAGTACTGGTGAAGGGGGATTTAGGGGTGATCACCATCTAATGGTTGTTGAGAGTGGTTGTTCTTCTGTGGCTGTGGGGCAGATGTTGTTTTCATGCTTGAGAGCAAGAGGCGTCCCAATCAGCTCCCTGTTTATCTTGACGAAATGCAAACATATTCCTTTTGGACAGAAATTATGGAGCATCCTTTGTTTGATAGAGACAATCCTGTTTAGTGCAAATGAATCCAGCATTGAGAAGAGATGTGCTGAACCGTTGATTTTGATATCTTTCTTGCAGAGAACTCAAAGTATTAACCAATTCTAGAACTTCTTTTGGTAAAGATGTACAAATGGTGCTTAAGTGGGATAGTATTGTCCAAGTTACCTAGTTGGAGTCTCTTTGACAGGTGAAAACATAGTGCAAGGAAATTAAATCTTGTGAGACGATGAAACTATCACCTGAATTTGAAATTGCCCGCTGGATCAGCTTTTTCCCATGCCAGAGTGGAAGATTGTTGTCTGATCAGTAATTTTGATAAAATTGTTTCATATTTTTTCCCTTGATAATTTATTTTATTTGCATGCAGGAGGAGAGTAGTATTACACTCCCACCTCAGGAATATCGAGTAATTTGTTGGGGTTGTGGATTGGCCCTTATTCTTCCATCTGATACTCCTATTTTCAAGTGTATCTGGTGTGGAGCTATAACAAATCAAAACCTTCGAAAACACCATAGTTCATATCTTTGGTGGAGACGCTGGCGAGACTGGTGCTTTGTCTTGATCCTTCTGATATTTATTCTATTTGTGATATGTAAGTCACAAAAGCTTTTTAATTAATTTGAACCAACTTCGAACCTTTGACTGTTTCCTCTGCTTTTCATGCAAAAATTTGGCATTTTCTATGTGCATAATGCAAAGTTTACGAAATTGGTTTTCTTATTACGTAGAATTACTCGTCCTTTTTGATGATAAATGGTGTCAGTCATAGATGAACATTCTCTATGATGACCACTTCTTTCATTTCATATATGCAACTGGTGGATTTTTTGTTTTTGTTTGTTTGTTTGTTTTTTTTTTTGTTTTTTTTTTGTTTTCAATGGAAAATCATGATAATTGCTTAGCTTGAAGTTTAATGATTTAAAATTCCAGTGAAAGAGTTGAAAATGAACATCTTTGGGATGGTACAGTTTGCTAATATTGACATGCCAATCAGCTTGTTGGAGAATATTTTGGAAATAATTATCAATATTGCTTCTTCAATATTAATAGAGGTATATAGTAACACTGTCTTTCATTTCTAAAGTTCTGTTCTCATAAGGCTGGTGTATTAGTGACAGTCTGTGTCACCCAAGACTGAAGATTTATTTCGAAGACTGGTGAATTTTGAACTTGACATGAGAAGGTTCTAGGACACATGAGATGGAAATTTCTTGAGCACTAAAGGGACAGTGACTGTTTAAAGGGAAATGGAATATGTGGGGTTGAATTGATGATGTAAAATATGCGATATGGGGCAAACAAACAGATTAATCCTTGAAAACAGAGCATGTGTTTTACATATAACACAGATGCAAAGTTGCAGATCCACATACATTTATGTCATTCCAATACTGTGAGATGTTAAAACAAGAAATTTTTGTGTTCCGTCTTCAAGAAAAACAATGACTTCTTACATTGATTTTATACTTGTTAATGCTGCCAAGTATTTTTTTCCCCATTTAGTACCAATGGGCGGTTGATATGTTTACTGAATATTGATAATCCATCATCTGTTCTTTTCTCTAGAAAGGTGACAACAGGTTCTTTATGTATTTTCATTTTTCACTAAAGTTATTAACACAACCGAGGACTTAAAGGCATTAGGTTGTGACCTTTGGCTTTTATCCAACTTCCCTAAAATTTGGCAACCTGTCCGTTATAAGATCCCTAGGGTGTTAACATTGTCATAAATGTCGACATGTTTACTGCCAAACTTAAAACTATTCTAATCCACGGCAATGAACCCAAAATGATTTTTTCGTTGACTATGACATGCACTTGATCATTCATGGATGGTGCACAATTATTCAAGAGGAAGCACCAAACTGTCTCTTTTCTCAGATATATTAATGAACTTTGGTCTGTCATTCTCCCACAGATTGAGGTAGTCTATATCTCTAGCATCCACATCAAACCTGTTATCATTGAATCTTTCTTCCAAAACAAGTAAATTCACATTTCCGCAGTGTTATTATTTGATGTCCGATTGTTGTTGTTTGCAGTGGCTGCATCTTTTAGATCTGTGGGATCTACCTGAAGTAAGTCAATAATGTCATAAAGATTCAGATATGATAAGTACAACTTCAAACATTCCATTTGCCCAATATTTCCTCCGTCAGCCTTCTAGATTCTGTTTACTGGTCATCCTCAACACCTACATTGTTATTCCCTCCAACCTTTTTGTCAGCAGATATCATGTTGTTGCAGTTTTATTCATCTGAAGCTCTAATGAAGTGATGAGAACATTATAAAGGAGACATTTCTTATATTACTCTTGTTCAATGGCGTGTCCACTTTACCAATCTCCAGCCATATTTTATGATAACTTTACTTTGCAGATCAACCAGTAAGCAAAATCTGATACGTTCATTTGAGGGACGTTCCCTGTATATCCATTGTAAGGGACGTTTCCACTGCTCCCCACAAATGCTAGGAAACGACATTGAAAAATTAACTAATCCCAGTAAGTGATCAGAATGGTAACAAAAGATGATACGTCTTTGGATTGAATTTGTGGCTCCATTAGAAAACCTAAAAAGTATATCTGTTAAGATTATATTTTCATGGATTCCCAAAAAACCTCCTGATAGAATGGAGTGAGTTTTCTCAGATCTAGGATTTTGCCTTGTGCCTCACATTTTAAACCCCAAGGTCGTTGCATGCGGGCCATTTGACTACAAATAAGATCTGCATGAGATCAGATATAAACAAGTTTGTTACTGAAGTACATTCAATAGGCAATATAAAAATGTAGATCTTTTGATCAGGGAATCTCAAAGCTGTTTTCTCTTTAATAAATAATACATTATTTCTGTGCTGAAAGACTACTTTCAATAGTATTCTTGCTTCTGTCTTGAGATCTTTTCTTGCATGAGGAAGATTTGATAGAGAAGCCTATATGGTGTCCTTGGATATTTTTGCTGACCGTTTGAAGGTGGTTCAGTTATTCTAACAAGGTGGATGTGGGTAAGATTTTCAATGGGAAACTCTGTTGGAATTTGCTAGAAGCCTAGAACGTGAGACTATTTTGTCCTCTTTGTTGGAAACGTACTAAGAAAAAACTTTAGTGACTCCGAGTGTTTACAATTTCGACGGTATGCTATGACGTCTCACTGAAATTTTGGTGCAGACCCTCCTGGTGAGTCTTTCTAGGGGTAATCTTGCTTGATCTTGAATCAAGCCATCTCATTGGCATGCTGCCGAAATGTGGGGAAATTTCATTGCATTTTGGTGGTACGATTTTTTTTAAGGTGGAATTTCGTCCATTTAAAGTGAAATTCCTTCCATTCTCCTTCTTTCTATCTTGTCCTCGTGTTGTGTAGTGTTGAACGAAATTGAGGGAACAGAGAGACAGCAATCTGAAATTGAAAGCAAAGAAAAAAAATAAATAGAAGCAAGGGAGAGAGAAGAAGAAGAAGAAGAAAAAGAAGGGTGGACTGCCTACCTCTTAATTTCCTGACTCTTTTAAGAGTTAACTGAGAGAACCGACAAAGAGAGGAGTAGGAGTGAGGGGGTGCGATCAAACAGATACTTCTCTTTCCTTTAGGTGTATATATATATATTAAAATTTTCAGAATTTCCTGTCATGGTGGCATGAAAAATCTAGTAGCATGCTGGCTAAATTCCAGCAGAACAGCATGTGGAGCCCTAGCAAAACATCACCGAAATCTGCATGTTGAACCTTGGTAGCAGTAAACTTGAGGGCAGCATGATCTTGATATATTGTAGGACAAGGAGGAAAATGAGATAGAGCAGATAAAGTAGGGTAGTGGAGATCATGGTACTAATGATGATGATGAAGACGACCATTAGGGTTGTGGAGGCAGCACTAATGGTGTAGCTTCTCATAGTGCTCTCCTGGTGTAGAGTCCTTTCAGTGGGAAGGATGAGTACTAGCATGCCACATAGGCTGACGATCTCTCCTGGTGGCAGTATTAGTGGCACACAAAATTGAAGGAGAGGTAATAGAAAGGAGACAGTATATTATTGTAGACAATGAGATCTTTAGAGCTCAGAGCTTTAGATATTTTAGAGCTGGATCTAGTACTTTATCTTGTGGATATAGAAATCATAGTTATGGGGGATACCATCCGGAGCAGGTGCTTTTGGCAGCAATCCTACATGTTCTTAGCTTGGCCCTGAATATTTAGCCGATAATAGCTATGGATATCTTTGATCGCAGATATTTGATATGTAAAGTCTTCTCTAGTGAACCCTTACCTCTATGGTTCATACCCTGCATCCTGAGCATATAGCTTTTTTGCTTATACTCCACCACTGCTTCAGTTGGAACCGGATGTTCTTTTCATTAGTGGTTATTATCCTGAGTATAGATGACATGGGAAGACTTTGTGCCTCATGTTTGGCTATGCAAGGTATAGTATCACTATAGGATGGGATAAGCTCACTTTTTGTCATTTTATCAGTGAGAGAGCAGGGTTTGAGCCATCTAGACATTTTACATGGTATTGATGGCCACTGTCATATATTTTTTTTTAACGAATTATTATTGTTTGCCATTTTCTATTTGATTTGCTTGGTCAACTGTATGTTTTTTAATAACATGTTTCATATTATAACTTGATATATGCATGAATGATTATATTTTTGTTCAATATTCAGTTGCATAAATGATTAGACTTATGATTATTATTTATTTAACAAATATTATTTGCATTTTTCAAAGAAAAAAGTTTTATCGAAATGGGCATTTCGCGCAATTCAAGTTTTTCTCCTGAATCGAAAATTTCATTTTGTGCCTAGTGGCACCGAAATAGTAATCCTTGGTGATTCCCTATGCAGAAAACCCAGGCTGTTTTCAATTTTTAGAGAAATGGAATTTTATCTAAATGTGGTCTAAAACTGTACAATGTGGTTGGTGGACAAGATTAGAATGCTAATTTTTGTTTGATTCTTGCCATTGAGTTTGTTGTTCAATTCTTAGCATCACATACATCATTTTTTAGAGGGGCATATACTTCATTTCCGTTCCTGGTTGGGCATGTTGCTTAATGATATGTTTCAGCATGATAGGAATTAACTTCATGCAGACTACAGATGTTTCAGGAAGCTGAATGAGGCTTTTCTGATTAATATAAATGTGATATCAGCTGAGAGCAAAAAAGGCTGGTTTGGTGAATCTTATGATGGAGAATTTTCCACTGATCTGGTTTTGGCAATGATGTAGTTGAAGTGCCGTTTGGAGTTGCAACATATGGGTCTGGCACAAAACCTCTGCTTCATTTCTTGGAAATCTATATATCTAGGAATCCTATGTGATTGGTCTGATTTCTGCTATTTTCTTTGGTTTTAGTGGCCCTGAAGTTCATGCTTAGTCCACTGTGTGGGTTGGTCATGGTAATCTTTAAGGAACGAAGTGGAGTTTTTAACATCCTTAATGTTATAAGAGACTATAATCCTAGTGCTGTTGCCTTGGAATGTGGAAGAACACAATAGGAGGCAGTATAGTCAAGAATTTAGGGATTTACTTGTGTGGCTATTAAACTAATTGAGACAATCTTGTGTGAAGTTTACTTGATTTTCTCTCCATCCACGGTCTTGTCTTCTAATTTAATGGCTTTACTATATTCTTTGATATCATATCTAATCATGAACGTTCCTGCTATCCTGCCTGGACTCTTTATTCAACCTTGGTTTGATGGAGCTCTAGCTTAACCCACAAAGCGGGTGAGAGTATGGACCCTCTGTTTTTTAGAGACTCTTTAGGTATTCCTCTCTCTCTCTCTTTATAATTTAAAATGCTTTTTGACAGTCTTAATCATTGTTCAAACCTCTGCAATGCAATCATTGAGATGGTGAGTAACTAACAAATATCTTGTTAATACCCTTAGGCTGCATTTGGATAGCCGAATTAGTCTGGATTTTGTAGGAAAATGGACTTCCATACAGAAACCTGGCGTTTGGATAGCCAGAAAAAGTGGGACCTTCAGAAGATGAATTCAGTCATACATCGTTCAACGCTCAAAATGCCTGATTTTATTTTCCGACCAAAAATGTTCAGATTTTGGCTGAAAACAGAATGCAACGATGGCTCTTCCCTATTTACCCCTTTTGTATTTGTTGCTTCTTGATTTCCTTGACAAAGGAAGATATGAAGAACATGTTTAATGTGCAGGTGACGAGATTTAACTATGGAAGTGAAAGAATCACTTGGAAAAGGAAGGCCATAAGATGGTGGATTTGTTGGGAGTTCGGCCTTGTATTGCCTCTTCTTCTCAAATCACTGAATTTTTGTTTTTTGGATGAGTAAATCACTAAATAACTACATCTTTTCATGTGGATGGGATCCACTTCATCTTCCCCGCAAAATTCATGCTCATAGCTCATGGAGTCAGCTACGGGTTTGCTGTTTCTTAATGGTGAAAGCTAAGGATCACCATGACATGAGTCCGTTGCAGGTCTTACAGAAACGTCAAATGGGAATTTTCAACAACCCCATGGACTATCAAATTTTTTGGTAATGGAAAGGATTAATGTTGTGGCTTGGGTTGCCTGGTGACACATAGCTCTTTCACATCATTGTTGAGAAACAATATGCCCGGTCACAGTGTTCCCCAATTTCACGTTTCAAACCCTAGCTAGTTTGCAAACCCCCTTCTTCCTTCCTTCAAACCCTAGCTAGTTTGCAAAGCCATGAACATGCTTGTTAGAAGATTTGTTCGATTTGGTGCTGTTACAACCATATGGAGCTTCTATTTTGTGCCATTACAACCATAAGGAGCTTTCATTTCTCTTTCACTTTGAACAATAGAGCAAAACCACATTGAACAAAACAATTAGTTTGTGCAACAAAAGGTAAAATGGGAAAATTCAAATTTTTTTCTATTCATTCCTATTAACCAAACAACACGAGGATTTTCTATCAATATTCATACATTTTCTTGGTACATTCAAACAACTTTCAGGAAAGTGAACTAGTATTTTCTAGAATATCACTTTTTGGAATATCAATTTCCCAACTGATTTTCCAACTTAGTCAGGCAATCCAAACGCAGACTCAGTGTTAAACTTACATCTTTTGGGCTGTGAGATTGGAAGTGACTTGTGATATGAAAGAAATATAATATTTTCTTTTATCTAAATGTATCTGCAAAATATTGCCTGGCTGATTGGTTGATTAATGAGGGATATGATAAAAATGGTAACACTATGTTCTCCAACTCAGACTTGAGTCTGTAAAAAACCCTTTTGTATTTTAATTTTTGAGGTTTGGGTGACATTTTAGTTTGTAGGTTTATTGCTGTATCTTTGGACATATATGTTTATAGCTTTCCTTTGGGGTGTTGTCTCTAAGTTTCCCATGTCCAAGAGTGGCCATTTCCCTTTATGTAGTAAATTAGTAGGGTCCAATGCCTGTCTTGTTATGGTATGTGGATTTGGCTAAAAAATTAAGGCTTGATACTGGAAATATTTAGTCAAATGAAAGGATTTACCGTTGTCCAGCTGTTATGGATTTCAGCCACTGGTTTCTATCAGTGTTTTCCATTTCGGCGACATTTTTGAAATGTCTCGAATGTCGCCATTTCCAGAGGTGTCGACACGAAATGTAGGGAGAAAAAGGAATGTCGAGCCTTTCGCGAATTGTTGACGACATTTCACCAGCATTAAGGAAAATTTAGACATGTTAGTTCTATAATACTTTATTATTTTACTGTTTTTTCTAGAATACTCATTTAAACCTAGAAATAGCATAATTCTAGAATACTTTATGAAATATTCATTTAAACCTAGGTTTTTTCTTATTTTTCCTCAAATTTTAACTTTGGCGATTTTTATGGCAAGTTGGTGAAATTTCGGCCACATGTTGGCAAAATTTCTCCGGGAGTAGCCAGCGATATTTCGGTTGACTTGATATTGAAAACCTTGGTTTTTGTCAACTTAACTGAGAAATTCTCAATGTGAGGAATAAGAACTCATGTTCATAAGCCCAAGAAGAAGTGCCTAGGCCCATAGGTTGTAAAAGCTATTTCATTTATATTCTTTATTTCTGTTTTTAGTATAAACTCTATTCAATGTTATTATTGTAAGAATCTATTTCATTGATAATTAATTGTATATTTCCCTTTTTTTTGGGTAGAGTCTTCCTATTTTGGATCATTGCCCGAGTCAAAATATGATGATTTAGAAGTTACTGAAACCAGAAGGCTCTATCAAGATTTCTTGCTTGAAATTAGAAATAAATCCGATGTAGGAAAAGCTCCCATATGTTTCCCTTTTATAGCCTAAAGGTGTATATAAATTTTGAATTCTGTGAAGTTTGAAATGAAGAGATTACCCTTCATGTTGCCTTCTATGTGCTCTAAAAGTTGTAAGATTCCAATATTTGGTGGTAGAATTGTTGGTGAGTCCCCATCAACCCCATCCTTACATTCTGCAGTGAAGCCTTTTCTCTTCCATGAATTTGAAATGCATTCTTCCACTTTATGTTAGACGGGATTTCTTCCAATCCCTTTCATTCTCCATTGTTCGAAATCCCTTTTGCCCTCTGCCTTTCATTAATAAATGCTGGCAGACACCTATGAAAGCTAACTACGTAAAAGCAATCATTGAGATCTTTGAAATTCCTATCACTTGTCTCAAAGTGAAGTCCTGGAAACCTTGATCTATTTTTTGGATTTGTTACACAGAGAGAGGGTAGAGTGGTGAAAATACATGGATTTTTTTGGGCCTTATGTCTCAGCTGCCACTTGTGCAAAATAAATTGACAAGCAAATGTAATTTAGTGCATTATGAATGTGCAAAAAGCCTTTTTTCTATTTCTTGTAAAGAAGCATTTAGTTCATCATCTTAAATTTATGAGACATTAGAGAAACTATAAAATGTTATATATTGGTAAAAAAAAGGAAAGAAACTAAAGAAGGAAACTATTAACTTTTTCTGCTCCTTGTACAAATTATTTCACTCTGAAAATTTTTTATACTCCTTAAAATTATTTTAAATTCCTTAGTTGTTACTATTACATCATCTTGAGTAAAATTCGCATGTTTTTTTTATGGGTGCCCCAGGAAATCTTTTTGAAAAGGCCATATACTTACATCACAATGTATGTCAAGTGTCAAACTGATGTGCCTCCTTGATTTATGCCGCACTTTTTCCTCCTGAGTTCTATAACTATCTCAGTATGTGTCCATCCAAAAATCTGCAGGTGGCGGGGTCTGGGCTGTTTACCCAGTAGTTTTTTCTGTTAGTTATTTCTGCGGGGTTTTCCACTCCATAATAACAATACTTCTCTCTGTAAGCACTATTTCATCGTTCAGCCTTGCGGCGTTCCGTTGTGCTGGAACACCACCCAGTGTACTATGGGGTAGCTATCCAATTGTGCAAAAAGGTGCCCTTGAGGACTACACATTCTGTTCATATTGTTCAAAGCCGAAGTCACCAAGAACGCATCACTGCCGTACATGTGGAATATGTGTACTGGACATGGATCACCACTGCCCATTTGTAAGTAATCATCCACATTTTGCATGTAGAAATGAATTTCTCTTATTTATTGCTAGCTTTGGAATCGGTTTTTATGTAATTGAGACATGTATTTTCTGGAGAAATCTTCAATTTTTTTGAACTTAATTATTTCTGAATCAAGCTAATTAGAGTTTTGCTTCCATGATATATTTTGATTTGAGGAAGAATTACTCGTGTAAAGGGGAATTCTGTGGGGTACAATATATGCTAAATTTTGTATGGTATCTAGGTCATTTCATTTGTCTGCTATGTGTATTTAACATTTGAAAATAAAAGGACAACTTTTTAGTATGATTTTGAATAGGATCTCTATTTCTGGATCAGTAGAATATTTGAAAAACAAGTCTCTAGACAATGGTTAGAAGTTCATCTGATTGACCTATGATTTGAAGTTTTGAACACGTAGGTCATTTGTCTGCTATATTTACCTAACCTTTGAAATTAAAAGGACAAGTTTTTATATGATTTTGAACAGGATCTCTATGTCTAGATCAGTAGAAAATTTGACAAACCAGTGTCTAGAAAGTGGTGAAAAGTTCAATTAATTGACCTACCAATTTGAACATGTGGTTCCCCTAGGGAACATACCGAATGGCTAAAATCTAGTTCGATTTGAAATGATCAAAAGTTGGTTTCCAAATGTAATTATGTTCTTGAAAGCTTCACTAAGAGTTAGGATTGAGTCTATTAGTACTACTGAAGAGTAATTGATGTTTTTCTTTAAAAGAATCATGTCTTAGAATTTCACTGATCCCCGTCCCTTCCTTTAGTTAAGACATTTTGCAGGGAGGGCGGAAGGGGATGTTTTGGTGGCATTTTCTTTTTGTTTAAGTGTCTTGCCCCTTTGATTCATACGTGCAAGGCGTGGTTAGATTTTCGCCTAAATCAAGACAAATTGAAGCTTGTCTTTGATTCCTCCTCTTGATTCTTCTTGGCTTTCGGTTTTGTTTCAGATCTGACATGTTTTCTTCAGAATTGCAGTATGATAACACTCTAGGAGTGTGTGGCAATGGATTCAGAGTTTGAAATCATTGGGGGTGAGTCCATTAGAAGTGAAAAGTTTTTCTTTAACCCGAAGGCTCTAATCTAGTTAGAAATAATTAATTTTATTATATATGTTGTAGTGATCAATTGGTGTCATTACCTTAAATTTTCTGAAAAAATAATACTTGAAAAATCATTTATATATTAGATAATTATAAAAATACAATAAATAATTTAAAAATTAAGGAAAATATAGTAATTCATAAATAGACATTATTTTTTTTATATTTTGTTAATTAGTATGAATTTACAGAATAATTTATTTAATTATAATTTTAAGTTGACAAATTAATTTGAATGTAGTAAGAAATTACAAAAATATAATAATAGTTTAAAAATTGGAAAAACAAACATAAGATATAATTTAGAAATATTTAAGTGCTATTAATTTTAATTTTAACCAAGATTACATTTAATTAGCTTTAATTAAAATTTATATAAAATAATGGAATTAAGTAAGAAATCTTTAAAAAGAGAGTGAAATATGCGGAAAAACGGAAATTAATTATGGGAATAAAAATTGCCAATTACTGATTAAACTATTTTTAAAATAATTTTTTAAGGATAATTATTTTAATAAATTTAAAATTTTAAAAAAAATTGTTGAATTATTTGGAATAATTATCAATGATCAACGTTCGGTTAATCAGATATATAAATTATTTTTCATTCTATAAATTGAAAACATTATCAAAATTTGTAAGTAAAATTTTTTAATATATGATAAAAAATAATTGTTCATATTGATGTTACTAAGTTATTGTATGTTTTGAGGTTGCATGTTGAGTAGGTCTTTTAGACATCCTTCTTGTGAGTTGTGACTAACAGCATGGCATCTGGCTATAGTAGTGTGAGTGATTGGTTTTCTTAGAAAGTTGATATAAAGTGGAGCCAGGGTGTTAGATGCGAGGGTTATAGGAACAAGACCATTTGTAACTATTTTTTTTAATCAATAATGATAGATGATATATATCAGCATATAGAGGTACAAACTACAAAAGACAATGTAGGTTACAAGGCCCCAAACCCACGAGGAGTAGGATGGTCCTAAAAAAAACAGCCCAACCAAACTATGGTTCAAACTTGGAGAAAATCTGGAAAAAACCTGAAAGAAACTTTAAAGTAACATCTGCTCCCAATTTCTTACAATATCCCCAACCCCAAAAGCACCAAATTCTGGGGTTACCGAAGCCCAGAATGCAGCCAAACCCATCATTGAATCTAAAAGTGCATCTGGACTCTTATAAATGTCATAAAGAATGCTTCTGTTTCGGTTCAGCTACATAAGCCATAATGAAGCAAAAAACACTCCATCATACAGCCTTCTTCCTCTTGAAGACATACCAGGGAACCTCCACTGTGCTGCCACCATTTATAACTATTGCCACCAATTTATTGAGGGTGGTGGACATTCAAGATTAAAGGAGCATGTAGCACATGGGTAAAAGAACGTGGCGAATTGTCCATGAGCTAGAGGTTAAGAGCCAGATGTGGGAGCATTTATAAGCTAGAGTTACTGGTAGGCAGCAGAAGAGGCAGTCTCAGGAAGATGTTAGATGGAGGCTATCAAAGCCTGTACAACCACTTGTTGTGGCAGAGAATTATGATAATGATGTAGTATACCTCAATGATATATTGATTGTGGCAGAGAAAGCTTTGTGTCGAGCCAATGGTAGAGCATCTTTATAGTACGAGTACATGAGGATGGCTTAGAGATATGGATTTCAAAGGGATGGTCCATCTAGTGCAGAGGTTGAAGCATTAGGGTCTGGGACAAGCATTGGGGCTGATTGACTTAGGCTGGGAAATTCACATAGCAAGAGGATGCCAAACTATTCGATGGAGCCCACGTTCTACAGGTCCTTAAATTCTAGGCAAAAGAAATTGAATATGCTCGGAGTAAGGGATTAGTAAGAGAGAAAATGAGGTTTATATCAAAGTTATTTATATTCAGTTATATTCTGATGCAGTATTTTCACTTTATTTTGATGGTTTATGTGATTTAGGAGTAGGGGTTGAAGTTGTACCCCTTACGCTCTATGAGATTATGGAGATATATCTGGATTGTAGGAGAGGGTGATGAAAGATTTTATTGCATCATTAAGGATTCAATGATAGTAGTTTGCGGTAATACTTTTGTGTGATGGTTAGACAGGTTCCATTAGACTGTTAATATTCAATTTCATGGTGTACCACAGAGGCAAGGTAGTGTTTCTAGATTAGTGAATTCTTCTGACAAGATAAAGGATGCAAGACATATTGTCAGGTTACTGAAGGATTTTATCAGGGAGGTCAGCAGAGAGCATGAGGCAAATCATAGCATATAACGGGATCAAGAAGGTTTGCTTGAAGTTGAAGTAGCTGTATATAATTTATTGGATCATATGTGCAGCTCATTGCATTGACCTGATGTTGGAGTACATTGTAGAAAGGAGGGGTATAGTTATTATGTTGTAGGATGCATGGAAAGTAACAACATTAATTTACAATCATAATTATGTGTTTGCAAAGGTGAGGAATATATGTGGTGTTGAAAAGGTTTAGATGGGGATTACTAGAGTGGAAACAGATTATAGTACGTTGGAGAGCATTTTGAGCGACAGGCCGGGGTTGACACCAGTTTTCGCTAGTAAGGACTAGATGAGCTGCCCTCAGGGTCACATTGATGTTGGGAGGAGGGTAGAAGATATGATTCTTTCTAGCACATTTTGGGATTATGGTTTTAGTATTGTTATTGGAACCCATCTATCTTGTGTTAAGCAAGGTTGGAAAACTTCAAATCAGCTGGGGCCAGTATTGTGTTGACTTGGCTGATATGGGTATTATCTGCTAAGTTGGGGTCGAGTCAGGTTGATACGACAGTATCAGTGGCCAAGTCAATTGGGATGACCTGATCAGCCCTGAAAATATTAGACAGAAAAATATGAAGAGGAAGAAGAAAAGAGGAAAAGAAGAAAGTGAAGTGGAGAAGAAGAAGAACGGAGAAGAAGAGAATAAGATAATCTGTTTGTATCTTTGTGCCTATTCGTGATGAGCTATTGATGACTGAAGTTCCCAAGCTCGTGCCTCCTCATACTCCTCTTTTCTTCCGTCTGATTTTTTTTTTCTGTTTTTTTTTTCTTTATGATTTTTGGTTCTTCTTTATTTATTTATTTTTCTGGTAGTTTCTGTACCACTAGAAACTAGTCAACTTTGTGTTTTTCTTTTTTGTGCTTTTCTTTTATTTATGTTTTTTTTGGGATTATATTGTTTTTTTGTTTCTTAGTATACACCAGAAACCATATATATACATTTGGTTTCCTGTTTCTATTTTCTTGGATTCTTTTTTCTTTTTTGGGTTTTTAACAGTATCACTGCAAACCTTTTTTTTTTTTGGTTTCTCACGAAACTGGTCACAAAAAGCCAGTAACTTCATTATCATTATTATTATTTTTGGTTTCTGGTTTCTTTCTTTTTCGGTTTCTTCTTTCTGCTTTTCTTTTCTAGTTTTTGGTTTCTGTCCTTGACTGAGTTAATTTTCATGGTGCCAACTCGGTCCCACCCAAGTCACTGTTCTCAGCAACACTCAGTCGAGCTTGACCGAGACAAGGATTATCCAATGAAACATCTCATCCATGGTTTCACTATCGGCTCAGTAAGAGCTTATACCAAGTTGACTCACTCGATATTACTTGGTATTAGGAGAGTTTTTAAGCCTTGGTGCTGAGGGTGGTAAATACAGATGTATATCTACAACAGGATCTATTTACAAGTCTATGAGGATGATGAAATCTTATACAAGGCTACAGCACCTAGGGCACATAAATGGGTGTACAAGATCATTGACAATTGATGGTTCAAGATATTATAGCACTCCCTCTATTTAGCTTGTATTAATTTATTGTCAGATTTTTTTTTTCTGATAATTAATTTTTTGTAATTATACTAATATTTTTCAAGTAATCATTAAGAAAATTACCAGGTTTTTGAATCTTTTAATGCTCGTATTTACAGTCTGCACATGAGTGTTGCATGTCATTGTTGAAGAGGATACTGAATGATAGTACCTTTGACCAACCTGCACCTACTCATTTGCCTATGGAAACAAAATGTATGGCCGGTACTTGTTTGTACCAGCCTATATCAATTGATGTGATTAGGAGGAAGAAAAACTTATTTCGCTGCTGTTGGTGCCCCCACCGTTCGTCATTGGAAGAGTGAAGAGTCGGGAATGGGGATTTCAGCAACTTCTATATTGATTACTCCAATCCTCCTCATGAGGCATTATTTTCACATTCAGAAACTTCTAGACTATCTTTCGATTCGTTAAGAGGGTTCGTCGTTTGTCAAGTGCATGGACCAAAACTATCTTCCAATCCACCTGATAAGGCATTATTTGCACATTCAGGTTCATGAAATGGGTTTTCCTTGTTGGTACTGGTACTTTCATCCTCTAGACTATCTTTCGATGCGTTAGAGGGTTCGATGCCTTCCAGTATCTTCATATGGGCTCCCACTCGTTCCTTTGCTGAATAGTTTGTACTTTTTGCAACAAATCCCCAACCATCAGTGGCGGAACCACGTGTATCTTAATTGCCCCCCCTAATTTTTAATTTTTAATAAAAAAGGCATATGTTTTATATATTTTTTAATTAAAATTTAAGTTTTGCCCCCCCTAAAATTTCTGGTTTGCCCCCCCAACCCATTGAAAATTTTTATATTTCATAAGAATCCCTTTGAAAATTTCTAGTTTGCCCCCCCAACTCATTGAAATTTCTATATTTCATGAGAACCCCCTCTAAAATTTTTGGTTTGCCCACCCCCAACTTATTAAAATTTCTATATTTTATGACAAGTGTTAATTGAAAATTTTTTTTGCCCCCCCAAATTTGGAGTCCTGGTTCCGCCACTGCCAACCATATGTCTCATCTCAGCCATCTCTGCCTGTTGTGCCAGGTTTCTTCCACCCCATGACCTCTCCCACGACCAGCCATTGTGTCGAATTGTAGTCCTTGGCTCTAATACCACTTAATATAGTCAAGATTAAAAACACAGCATCAAACAGATTCTGAGAAAGAGAAAATGTAGGACTGTAGTAGGAACTTGAAACTCAGCCTAAGGATTGAAGAGTTGAAGGAAAAAAAAAAAAAAAAACTCAGTTTTGTAACTTATGTAGAATTCAATGAATAATGGTGCTGCTACGGAACTTAAAACAGGCAATTTATTATAACCTTTAACAACCCTAGAATCCTACCCTTACATCTAAAAAGTTGAAAAAAGTTGTAGTCATCCAAGATCATTAAAATCACATGATACTCACATGATCTTTTATTTATTTCAAAATACTCAAAAAGCGTATAAAATAACTAGCTAATCAATTAAAATTTTGCTTCTACATCAATGAATTTTCTATTGCTTATGCTTTTTTAATCTATTTTTCCCTCTCTTTTTTTACTTTTAAAGAATAGTTTATTAAGATGTGAACAGATCACATGAATTGTGCATGAAGCTGTATATGAATTATATACCCAGCTGGTTTTATATTGAAGAATAGTAATTATAAGATCATTTAATTATCTGAGAACATATAGATGAGTAAATCCTTACTTCCCTGAAATTAGATCATTTAGAAAGTTTGGAAACATTGAGGGAGTTTAGGCCTTGCTATGCTGACTCATCATTTGTTTAGGTTAGGTTTAAGTAAGCTCATTTGAGGACGATCACTTGATAGTATTCTCCAGTCATGATGAAGATACCCACGTTCTGTTTATTAATCATTTGGCCAAGTTAGCAAGACTTGATGAACTTCATCTAAATTGATCAAAAGTATATAGCCTTTTATACTTTACCGACCTTAAAAGTTGACTCTGATCTTCCAATTCACCACTCAATTGACTCTTTGGTTGTTGGTATTTACAACCACTATGTATTCATGGTTTGCTTTCCCATTTTGATTCTAACAATTTACTTCCTCAAATGGCTTGTAGATTGGGAACTGTGTTGGGGCTGCAAATCATCGGTGCTTCATTGCCTTTCTCTTCTCGGCAGTCATCAGCACAATGTATTTATCACTCTTGTGTGCATATGCTGGCTTACATATTTGGCCGCCACTAGCAGACAGGTCTCTTCGCCACTTTAGTGGGGCTAGCAAAGATGTGGCGCTGAGAACTGTGAAGGACTTTATTTTTGCTTTATTGAACTCTGCAGTACTTTTTTCTGCAAGAGGCCTTCTTCTTGTTTATCTATTTGTTGCCAGCGTCTCAGTTTGGATTGGTTTAAGCGTACTTTTGTGGCAGCAGCTCTGTTTTATTTATGAGGGTAAGACGTACTTAAGTCAAATAAGTGCGCGGGAAAGTAATGGTGTAGGAGAAAGGAGCTGCCAAAATCTTTTTCGTTTCTTTGGTTGTCCTTACACTGCTTCAAGATACATGGCTGCCTTTTTCAATGATAAGAAGAGTCACAAGAAGTGAGGAGCTATGTTATGCACCTGAATATAAATATCATTCCCTCTGTTTTCCCCTCATTTTTTGTCCAGCAGATGTTTATAGAATTAGTCTGTTTTACTTGTATCATATGTGTTTCAATACAAACAGATACTCCTTTTTTTTCCCTTCTCTTTTGGGTATGCTGGGACTACTTTTCTTATTTGAACTTTATTTGCTGTCAAAATTGATTGTTTTGAAACCCAGATCACTCTGAACCCAAACCATGCTACTGCCATCCCTAATTGATTATATTTGCCATCTCTAATTGATTGTATTGTTAACTTTTTCTTTTAGTTATTTTAAATTTGATAATCAAATTGCTTCCATTTATCCTTAGACTCCTTTTAAGGGCAAAGCTAGTGCAGGGCCTTCAATGTCAACAACCTAAAATCCATCTGCACACTCTGCTTGCTCATTTGAATTTATATACATGAAGTTTGCACTAATTCCAATTTCGAATTATTATGGGCTTTAAATAATTTACACATGCAGTTATGTTTAATAATTCCAAGACATTGACTTCCCTATTCCTTCAAGCATATGACACACTGCATTGGCAATTTGTCAGAAAACTACTGATCAGATCATCAGCTTGACCTATCTTTTGTGCATTAAGAGAAACCACGACTGTTATTTCTGTTGCAAAGGTGTTCAAGAAGAAGCCAAAATTCCAGCAAAAATAAATACCATTAAGGGGGAATTCTTGGAGGTTACTATGAACAGTTTAAGCCCAGTTAAACTATCTAACATGATTAACCATGTGAGATTAGAGCGAAGCCATTCAAGTCTGAATCCCAACCTATAATAGCCTCTAATCACTGTCCTCTCTTTTTAAATCTTTTCCATGAGCTGAAAATTAGAGCCAAGCCATTCAGGTTTGAATCCTTTTGGATTGAAGAACCTACTTGCTTCCAAACTATTCTTAATTCTTGGTCTGATCTTTACCATATATCAAATTTCAGAACATTTCGTTCCAAACTTAGATGCCTTGCTGGTGATCTTTGCAGATGGAACAAGGAACTGGTGAGAAATATTTTTGAGAGGAAGCATGTCCTTAAGGATAAAATCTCAAGTATTCAAGAGTCCCTAATCTGGCATGCAAATGACAATCTTTTTTTTTTTTTTGGTAACAATGCAAATGACAATCTGTTCAAGGAGAAAACGAGCCCGCAATTGGAATATGCTACACTTTTGCATCAGATTGAATCGTATTGGGTACAGGAATTGATAATATCATGGCTCAAAGAAGGTGATCAGAATACACATTTCTTTCATAAAACCACTTTGGTGAGAAAAAGGAATTTCATCTGCTCTCGCAAGGATGATTTGAACTGAGAAATTGATAACCAAGATGAGATTGCTAAGATGGTTGTCAATCATTTTACAAATAAGTATCAACCTCACTGCCACTGGTTGGATTGTGAAGTGCCAGGACTCATTCAATCGAGCATAACTGAGGAGCAAAATGAGGACACCACTCGTATACCTTCTACTGTTGAGATATGGGATTTAGTGTCTAATATGAATCCTTTGAAATGTCCTGGCCTGACGGCTTCCAAGGATTCTTCTACAGAATGTATTGGAAGATTATTGGTCAAGAAGTCATCAAGTCGGTTCAAGAGTTCTTCCAATCTGGAGTCTTGCCTTTGGGTCTCAATCATACTTTCCTATCTCTCATACCGAAAGTATCCCACCCTCGCAAAATCCAAGATTATGGACCCATCAACTTGTGAAACTTTGTTTACAAGGTAATTTCCAGGATTTTGGTCAATGGAATCCATCCTTTACTCCATGAACTCATATCCCCATACAAATTTGGTTTTGTGCCCAATCGTTCTATTCAGGATAATATCATACTTAACCATGAAATGGCTCAATATTTTTTTTGAAGAAGAAAAGCAAAACTAAGAATCAGAAAAGAAAGGGTTATGTTGCACTCAAGCTAGATTTTTCCAAGGCCTATGATTGCCTTAGTTGGCAGTTCCTGGAAAGGGTCTTAGGAGCTTATGGGTTCAATGGGGAAGTGATCAGAAGAAGTATGGCTTGTGTCAAATCGGTATCTTAAAGTACTTTAGTTAATGGAAAGCCCAATGGTCATATTGAAGCTGGTTGTGGTCTCCCCCAGGGAGATCCTTTGTCACCGTACCTGTTTATTTTGTGTCAGCAAGTCCTCTTTTTGGCTATCTCTAGAGCTGAAATTGATGGGAGATTCCAGGGCATCAAGGTCAAAAGGGGAGGTATGTCAGTGAACCACTTGATGTATGCTGATGATGTGTGTGTATGGGCATGTTAGGGAGAGAGAAGTGCATAATTTGCAAGAATTTTACATAAATATTGTGTGGAATCAGGACAGACCATCAACAAGAGCAAATCTACCTTACATTTCAGCATGAATATTGGGAGTCAGGTAAGGATAAAAATCATTAAAGCTTTGGATGTCCCCGCATGTAAATCTCCAGGTAAATGTCTTAGTATCCCAGTTCTTTCCCATGAGCCTTGCCCAAAAGATTGTTAGGATTTTATTGATAAATGGTGGTTAGGTTGGCTGGTTGGAAGGCTTCATTACTCTCTCAAATGGGGAAAGTGGTTCTTATTCAAGCTGTGATCAATACACAGCTAATACACTATATGAATTGCTTTCAACTCTCTAGTAAAACCATTGATAAAATGGAGTTACTAATGAGGAAATTTTTTTGGAACCATAGGAAAGACACACGGCCAATGCATAATGTTTGTTGGGAGAAAATCACAAAGTCGTGGAAGAGTGGTGGACTGAATATTAAAAGACTACACCTAATGAATAAGGCCCTCCTCCTGAAGGCAACCTGGCAACTTCAGATCAATCAAGAAAACACTTGGACAAAATTTATGAAGGAAAGGTATTTCCCCCAGTGCACTTTCATGGAGGCCAAAGCCAAGCAGTCCCAATAGTTTGGTTGGAAACAGATTCAAAGCTTTCAAGATTGGGTGAACAAAGGTTCCATTTGGCTGAATGCAAACTGTCTTCAAATAGATATCTTAAAGGACAGATGGATCTTTGGAGCTAATGAACCTCATACTATACATAAAAATCAAGACCAATTTCATTTCACTAAGGTTGGTCAACTTCTTGACCAACACTCAGGTATGTGGAATCCCCTCTTCTTAGATAAATTTTAGAATCAAGAGATGGTCAAGACCATCTTATCTACCATTGTTAGTGCTTCTCTCAGTCAAGACAAGTGCCTTTGGAAAGGTACTTCGGCTTCCCCGGCTTCCCCCCCCAACTGATCTGTGGAAGAAGTTCTGGCATATCAGTTCTCCTGATCATATTAAATTATTTCTTTGGAAGTGCTTACCCAATAATGGGGTTGCTACTGCTGATTTTTTGAATAATACAATAGGTGGAGTGGAATCAACGTGTCGGTTATGTATGGAACACCCGGAAACTCTTAACTCTTGTGGTGCTTCAATGCCCGTTTGCCAGAGCAGCGTGGTTCAGATTACTTGGAGGAACTATGCAATCTGGAGGACCCCAAAATTCTATATTCCATTGGATTGCCTTTATTGTTAAAATGTTGGAACAGTTAAATGATAGTGATGCTATGAACTTTTTCAGAGGGGTGTCATATTTCATGTGGATGATTTGGAGTATGAGGAACTTTGTTGTGTTTGATGGAAAGACCCCAACAATAGCACAAGCCTACATAATCATGACGAAATTGAAGGATGATTCAAGCATCATAAAGACCACAACAGGGGCTGGTGTTAAACTTAGTCAGCAAATCCAAGTATCTTGGACAACACCGATGGTTCCTTTCATGAAATTAAACTTTGATGGAGCTTTTAGAAAGACATTGGGTTCAGCAGCTATGGGTGGAGTATGCAGAGACAACTTGGGCAGATTCGTGGGCAGTTTTGCGATGGAATTGGGAGTCCAATCAGCACTTCAAGTGTAGGCCTGGGGAGCATTGGAGAGCATTAAAATGGTAGTAGCTTTGCAGATACCACATCATATTGGAGGGAGACTCAAATACTATCACATCTTTGCTCAAGGATAAAAAAGATTGGAAGCACTGTGGAGTATCAAAGGATCCATTATGGAGATCAGAGAAATATGCAAATCATTCCAATTTGTGGAGTTTAGGCATGTCTATTGGGAAGGAAACCAGGTGGCTGATTGCCTGGCTAGTTATGCGATGGATAGCTTCTCTTGCATCTAGTTGGATTCACCTCCTCCCATCTTACTTAATCTTCTTATGGATGATGCTAGAGGGAGGTTTTTTGTTTGTACTATTCTAAATCAATAATATTTTCTATTTCACATAAAAAAAAAACCATGAGAGATTTGGATAAACTTGGAATAAAATGCTTTTCAATTTCGTCTCCAATGTGCAAATTGCGAGTAGCAATAGAACATATTTGTTGCCTTGTGATACTATACTCTTATCTTATTTTAATTTTCATATGTTTAGTCCAGGGTTGCAACTTAGGTTGGATAAACTTGAAAATTGACTCAAACCAACTCTGGTCAATTTGGATATGGTTTCAACATATTTGACTTGGTTTTGGTTTCAAAATCTCAAATTTGAGCTAAGTCGGTTCGATTTTAGATTAATGTCTCGATAAAATTGGTTCATTGATAAATGAATATGTAATTATGTATATCAAAGGGCTCAAATATGATATCTTAACAACCCTACACATAATTTTGCGCTGGAACCTACAAGGGGAGAATAAACACATGAAATTCCAACCCTGTATACAAATAAATGCCAAGGCAGCTTACCTCTAGGATTTGAACACTAGATCAACTGCTTCGATACTATGTTAAACAACCATTGCACTAAAAAGTTTAAGCTTATAGCTGAAGGTGCATTTTCAATTCGTATATATATTTGTCTTGTGATTTTTTTTAAAATAATTCAAAAATAATAAATAATCTTTAAATGTAACAATAGATTTATTTTTTGATTTCTAATTAATTATAAAAAATAAAAAAAGCTATAAAAATCATTAGTGGTGACAAATATTAAATGCTGGTCAATTAAAAAGCTCTCATACAATCTCACTAATTTTAATATCTATATCATAGAATATCGCCTCACCTCTCCCCTTTTTGAGGTGATAATAATTAGAGCTATAAGTAGGTTCAGTTTTATGATGAGTTCGGGTAAGCCAATCTAAGATTTATTGGCCCAAAGTTGCCATTGGCTTGCCTTAACCCAAACCCTATTCAAACATTATTATTTGAGTTTGGGCTGGGCTTATCTTGGCAAGAACAAAATGTAAATTTTTGAATATTTCTTTCATTTTCTACTATGAAGGCAAATGTTGGAATATCATTAATTAAAATCATCTATTAACATACAATGGCCTCTTGACTGGTCCCTTGAATTTGGAAAAAAAAAACTTAATTAATATATTTATTAGAAAATTTATTTTTAAAATATAATGAGCCAATCACAGGCTCATTGTATTTGTAGTTGCACAATCCTTATTATAGAGGATATCCGCCCAAATATCGCATTCATTGTAGCATATGTGTAAGTGTGTGCCTGTGTATATAATTATTTATTTGAGAATAAATTCATAAATCTGTTATCATATGTTAATAAATTATGTTTTATAGTTAAATGCATAACTACAAAGACAATGTAAGTAAAAAAAAAAAAAAAAAAAACAGGGATAGGTATAGATACAAATAAATACTCACTTACATATATGTATGAGATTGTGTACATATAGGCTTTCGGGTTTTATACCATGAGCCCGGACTTAATCCAAACTCAACTTTGAGCTACAATCAATGCCTAGTGAAAACCCAAATTCAAACTTAGTGCTAATTTTGGGCTCTTATACAGGTTAAGTTGGGTGGGCTTTGAGTGGTCTTGTTTAGATTTACAGTTCTAATAAGTTGGACGTCCACTAAGTCTTTTGGCTCCTGGAATAAATTATATAATTATTTTTTTTTGTAAAATAATTAAAAATAACAATTTTCTTAAATTTTGCATAATGTATAATTCTTTACTTACAGCCTACTTGGCCACCAGAGTCCTCGGAAGATATGCGTAGTTCTTTCCGTGTTAGTCAAAGGAAATACTCAGACAAGTAGGTACAGGGGATCACTAGATGGGTCCCGCTTAGGACTGAGAGACCTGCATTCAAGGGGTCACTCTGACCGAAGAATCGTCGGCGGATAAGCCGGCGCACGGGCCGGATGGATCGGAAAATGGTGCAAAAGACCACATAAAAACACGCTTATCGGAAATCCACGACGACTAATCCCGGCCACGTCGGACACTCTGACTTTCCGGTTGACCCGCCCCGGTAAAGGCCGCTCAACCACGTCCTTCTGACCGGCGATTCACGGATTTTTAGGGACGGCGTCTCTGCAATCTATTCGTTTTTCACACGTGTCCTGAAAGGAAGGACGAATCATCCGGTCAAGAATAGGACTCCCGAAAATTTCTCCGTTTCTCATATTTTAGCGCTTTTTGTACCCATATTAATAAATTATAAGAAATTTACATCTACATTCGGTGGCGGAATCAGGACTCCACATCTGAGGGGGCAAAAAAAAATTTTCAATTAACACTTTTCATAAAATATAAAAATTTCAATAAGTTAGGAGGGGCAAACCAGAAATTTCCGAGGGGACAAAACATATAGAAAAATATATATTTTTAATTAAGAAGAGGAAGGGGGGGGGGGGGGGGGGGGGGGGGGGGGGGGGGGGGGGACGGACGTGGTTCTGCCAGTGTCTACATCCTCCTGTTTTTAATATATATATATGTTCTTCTACTAAACATAGTTGTTGCAATTATATTCCTAACATTAAAGTCAATTAAGTTCTATTGTCTATTTTTTTTATTAAATGACTAAAATAACCTTTTATAAAAATAAAAAATATTTCTTATTTATCCTATTATATTATCTTATATTTTATTTATGTTCTTGTAATATTATATTTATTTCATCTATACATTATATCATTGACATTAATTTGCTGAATTAATAACTAATCCATTCAAATTCACCCAAACATATAATCATTTGGGTATCTAATATTTTTTTATCTTATTGAAAGTTATGTTAGTCATTTAATAAAAATAAATGACAAAAATTGACGGAATTTAATATTAGGGATATAGTTGCAATGATTATCTCAAAATTTAGCAGTATAAATATAATTACTAAAAAAACGAAGGTAAAGATGCAAATTTATTATAGTATAGAGGCATGGATGCAAAAAGCCCCATCCGCTTTTAGAAGATACCATTTATATCCTCTGTGTGGGGTAAACGGTGGATTAATAGAGAATATTTTAATTTGTGCTGCCTCCTTGCCTCTGTAGAGAAAATTTCAAGTTATAAGATTTGAATATTAAATTGTACCTAACTGCATCACCCTAAAGCATGACAATAAATTTTTATAGCCCTCACTCATTCAAGGGCATGCCTAATGCGGGCATCCTATAGGATGAATTCCCCTTAAGGAAGAGGTGGTCAATGGACCAAGTACCTAGCATAATAAATTAACCAACCTTACTTAAGCATGAATTTTTAGTCTTTAATTGTATTAATCATTCTAAAGTAAACCGTATTCCCACAATTAAATTTAGTAATTAAAGTATTAAATAAATATATCAAATTAATTCTAAAAAATATAAAAAGTTCTTATTATGATAAGATAACTATTATGTTAATTATCTATACTATATATAATTGGAAGCAGTCCCTTGGAGAACGTGCGAAAATTATAAATTTTTTTGTCAAAACATTCTTATAATACAATTTTTTCGTATATTTATACGGGGTAACTTGTTTCCCTTTTTGTTTTCTTCTTTTAGTTTGTAAAAGATACCCTGTAACAATTTTTAAGCCCTCCGGTGGCTCAAATAATTACTCGCATCAGTCTTTTAATTGCATACATGCATGTAGTGTACTACACTTGCTATCTCCTAGTCACATTAAAAAAAAAGGGAAGAAAACTCTTGAAATTTTTTTTTTAACTATACTAATAATAATAGAGATTTCTTCTTTTAATTATATAAAATAATAAAAAAGTTTGTATACTTTCTTTTTAAGTCTTAATCACACAATAAGGTTTTCAGTCCTAACCAATATCCATACATATGAAGGATCTAGAAGCAGTACAAAACACTTAAACATTTATAAAATGAAAATCTCTTTTAATATTCTAAATTAATATCATCCCCAATAAAATAATTGAATGGAATTATTTACTTCGTTTATTAAGAGACTTAAGAAACTCAACATTCTAAAATACAGAAGTATCAATAAGCTTTCTAGATGAATTTACACTAACAATTCTAATTATAGGGCTTTATGATAATATAAAACTCTTGTAATCCTTGAAAAAAGCAGTTCAAATTAAAATAGCTTTTAGAAATAAAAATAATTAATTTGCAAAATCTTAACATTTTGATTTAAATAATTAAAAATAATTTGCTAAGAAAATGAAGAAAGATTTAGGTTCCATGAAAATCAATCTTTATTTATGGCTTGTTGATTCCTTATCCAAATTTCTCAACTCTAATCTATCTAAACATGGATGGGTTTGGGGGCATGGTAATGGTTTAGGTCGTGAATTACCATCTCTAACCATCATACTTATATATGCAATGGTTAAAGTGTTTATGAGTGAGGGAGAGATTGAAATCAAAGTTGGGTTTATGAGGCAATAAGGAAAGAACATAAAATATAAGGGTGAACTTGAAAATATATTTCTACAGGGATAGTAGACAAATTTTCTCCTGTCTCATCTGTTCTTCTATCCCATTTTTGTTCATATTTCCGTCCTTTTTCCCTATTTAAAGGTTTGCTTCCAAGAGATGGAAAGGATCCATCTTCGTTTTCTTCCATCCTTCTTTAAATTTTTCAGACTTTCCCAACTTTCCTTTCCTTTTCTTTCATCAGGTTTCCCTTAATTTTGATCTATACTCAGTTCTGCTGCTTTACTTGATTTTAGCCAAAATTTTCTGGTTAAGTTTCTCTTCTCTATCTTGTTCCTCAAAATTTGGAAACTCTTACACCAACTTGGGTTTCATATCACATTATCAAACAGAGTCATTTCCTTTGTTAAATTTAGGCAGTATCAGCTGAAATTTTGCTACTTTTCTGTCTACTTCCATTCTCTTTCAGTGTTTTCATTCCTATTTATACATATTTAGAAGTTATATATATATGAACTAAAGTCAGTATATCTTTCTTCTTTCTCTCTTTTGTTAGCTTTTGTTTTTTGTTTTTCTCTTTTTCTTTAATTTATTAGCTCTGTTTGTTTGGGATGTGGGAAAGTTCTGGTTTGGAAGGAGTAAATGGAGATAAAAAGACTCATCAAGTAGGATCGACGCATGCTTTTCCACGGCTTTCTTGAACTTGGTACTCAGGTTGATTTCTCTCCCTCTCTCCTTTCTTCTTCTTCTTCTTATGTTTCTCTAACTCTATCAAATAAAGAATAGCAAAGCAAAAAAAATCTCAGTATGAAGCTCAAGAAAGCTGTGGGAAAACATGAACAGATTCTGTATTTCTCAACCTCTTTTCAGGTAATACCTCTCCAATCGATGCCCTTTTTTTTTTTCTGAATTATTATTATTCACAATATTCTAAAAACGAGAATAATTGGTTGAACCGGTTCGGTTGGACATCGGTTTGATTTAACTATTGAACAAAGTGAACTCAAACCAGTAAAAATCTGGCTTTGTTCTTCTGTGATTGTACTGAGATTTGAAATACGGATTAATGCATTAATCTTCCCACCAAACCGGGTTAGAGTTTTTGATAAAGATAATGCAGTATTATGCAGGTAGAATCTAAGTGCTGGCAATTTACGTTTGAAACTCATTAGTGGGAATCGGGATGGTTACACCTAGCATTTTGAAGGACGTGTAACATCAGGATTCATTATTTATTGGTCCTAGTTACGTACCAAATATAGTGCATGAGACGAATGTATATGTTGGATTAGATAGGGTCTTCTTTTATATATGGTTAACATTCAACTATATATCTTCCTTTTATTTTTCAACCCAAAATCGATTTTAAGTTTGAGCCCGGCCGGTCTAACCATATAACCTCAAATTTTGTTAGATTTGTAACAGATGGTAACGCATACACTGTGAAATTCCGGATCCCACATTGTTTGGGAGAAGGTTAAGGTCTATATATGTGGGCTTATGACTTCCTCAAGCAATGAGGCTTTTTGGGGTAAAACTCAAGAACAAAACTGTGAGGTTTGGAGGGCGAGTATTATTGCTGTAGGGATCGGGGGGTTACAGAATAATATCAGAGCTGGATCCTGACTAGAAATGTGGGAGCTAAACGTTGGTTGGTGCATGTGGGCGAGCTCAGGTTAGTGGGCTGGCAGGTTATTGCACGAAGATGTGTAGTCCTTAAGGGTTGATTATGAGATCTAGATTCTATATTGCTCGGGGAGGAGAAGGAAGATGTCTATTTATGTAGGCTTGTGACTCCTTCAAACAAAGAAGCCTTTTGGGGTAAAACCCAAGAACAAAATCGTGAGGCTCAGAGGGCCAAAGTGGATAATATTGTTGCTGAAGGGATCAGGTGATAAGCTACGAAGATCAAGGTCAAAAACCCTAGTTTTGAGTAGAAAAAAAAAAACAATATAAAATAGTAGATAAAATAAAATATATGCAAAAGTATGAACACATGGATTTATGGACAGGTTTAATCAAAATTTATTTATTGCTAGAGATTTGTGGTCATTAGTTGTCAAAGAGAATGAGGTGGAATATTAATACGTAATTAATTATCGAACTTAAAAATATGGTAGTAAATAGGAATTAGCAAATAAGTAAATCCGGGAAAGCCCAAGTTGAATGAGGGGTAGAAAGGGGATTCCGAGGGTTAATTAAACATCGAGGGTGAATTAGGTTAAACCCTTGCGATGTCTATAAATAGGAACTACTATAAAATTTTCGGAGATTGGGGAAAGGTTGCTGCTCTGAAATTAGGGCGGTGGCCGAGCAGCTTGGGTCGCGAGAGAACTCCCTCAAGATGGCTGGAAGCTTGATGAAGATCTTCAATACCGGTGAATAGCATTGTTTTACAACTGAGGTTTTGAGTTTATTCGCGAATGTATTCTGATGCATGGTTGTCTTCTGAGTTTTCTGGAATAACCTAGTCCGAGCATGAGAGTGAATTTCAACTTAAATAGAAATGTGTTTAGATTAAATTCAAAACTGGTTGGGAAGTATTCTGGGGATATTAGGAGACTACTGGAACAATTACAGACCGAAAAAGATCGGCCAGAGTTGGAGATCTGGAAATAACAGGGAGTCAGAAATTGCAGTGAGCATCCGCCCACTTGGCGCCGAGCTTGCGCCCACTTGGCGCCGAGCTCGCGCGCACTTAAAAAAACTATACGCGCATCTCGCGTTCATTTCCCGCTCACTTCCCGCCCACTTCGCGCTCACTTGATATCGAGTGAGTGCATAGTCGAATTTTAACCTAGAAATCTATCCGCCGACCTGGCGCTCACTTCAGGAGGTGAGCACATAGTCAAATAAACTTGCCGAAATGAAGTTTTGATTAAACCAAGTGGTTTTTTGATGAGTTGAGGGTTAAACCACTTAACCAATCACTTGTTTGGGACTTTGGAACCTACTTTACCTATTCAATTACTAGAGGAAAATTTAGTGGAAATTCTTAAAGGCTTCCAAGGTTAAGTTTAGGTTATTTGTAAGTATTGTGCTGGATACCAAAGCACTAGGAGTTCCTAGTTAGTTTCCCCTTTGTTTTCGTACACTGTTTTGATTGAGAAATTATTAAATTCTGGTTTCACTTGTTTGGAAAATTCTGAATGTATTGTAAAGATTTTCTTGGTATGAATAACTGAGTTTTATTTCCAAATGGCATGTGTTACGGAAATGAGAAAATACTGGAAGTACTTGAGGTACTGTTTGGTCCAGAGGGACAGGTGGTGAACTGTGATGAGTTATACATGATGTGGAATGAATTTTTGTATTTTGATGTTGGAATTGAGATTATACGATGATTTGCTGTTTTGGTGTAGCTTGTCCTGGATCCATGCTTAAGCTTAGTAATGTAATGTTATTGTTGGTTGTTGAAATTGCATGGCCTTGTGTGTTGCCACGACCGGTGTAGAGCAGCCAGAAACCCTGAGTAGGCCTGGTTGTCAATGCAGAAACCCGGGGAGTAGGCCTGGATTGGATGACGAAACCCTGAGTAGGCCGTCATTTCAGAGTATCCGAAACCCTGAGTAGGCCAGAACTGTGTACATGGAGGTGTGGAGTGTCTACTTGGCATGTTTAATTTATCAACTAAACAATAGTCATGACATTGACCAATGTTGGTATTTGATTTTGTTTGACGTGATATGTTTTATTCGCTGGTTTGTTGGTATTTATGGTTCATGGAATATTGTTTACCGATTATTGGGTATTGTACCTCCCGCCGGTGTAGAGCAGCCAGAAACCCTGAGTAGGCCTGGTTGTCAATGCAGAAACCCGGGGAGTAGGCCTGCATTGGATGACGCAGTCATTTCAATATCCGAAACCCTGAGTAGGCCGGATATACATTTGGAGGCGTGGGCATGGTTATGAGAAGACTTTGTGTTATATGACTTTGGTATATCTGGAATTATATCTTGAGATACGAAATTATGGTTATTCGCTATGTTGTTGTTAGTTAATCATTATTTTATCGATATCTTCGAGGTTGGAAACGGATTGTTATTGTTTGATTTATCTGATGGTTTTCCGCACTGATATGAATTGGATTATTGAAGTTTAGTCGGATTATTCGGAATATGTGTGTTATCATCATTGTATATGGTTTATAACCGTGGCATGTTTTAGAACTAAAATAAATGTATTTGTGCATGCATGTGCTGCTCACTGGGATATTCGTATCTCATTCCGTATTGTTTTGTTTTGTTTTCAGCTGCTCCTGGAGAGGACGATACTTGCGGGTAGTTACTTGGTCATGTGAGTTTATTTCCGTTTGGGATTATTTTAGCGCACTCTGTTATATAGTTATTATTGTATTCATGTTTTCCTTCACTCTTATATTGCGATCCGGTGTTACATATTAACCTCTGGAGATGAGTTATGGTTTTTATACATAACTCGGATCCGGGGCGTTACACAAGGAGAGCACCGAAGCAAAACTCAAAATATCAGGGATGAGGTTGAGAATGTTGCATATAGGAACTCAAAGTAGTTAGGTTTATGATATTTGATTTCTATTATTATCATTATTTTAGTTGTTATTATCTTAGGCTTTGTTATTATCTTAGTTCCTTTATTTTAGGATTTTTGATGTAGTTGAACAGTTGTTGAAATTGGCTTATTTATATGCCATGAACAAGAATAAGAATGTTGTCAATTTTCATCCAATTACACTTGTGGTTTATCCTCGCCCAAAGAGGAATTATAGCTACTATTTCTCATTGATAAGCAATCTCTTTATTGGGACCTTATCATTGCTATCGAAGCCTTTCTTAAATGATGTCAAACAAAGAATGTATTGAGATCTTGGAGGCCGGACTAGGTGGAGTGTAGGATGGCATGCAGAGGATGGAGGTAGCCATGACTGACAAGCTACACCACTTTGAAGATGTGATTAACAAACTCTTAGAAGCCATGCTTTCGTCCAAGGTGTCTCCAAGCAACAACAACAATGACCGGGAAGGGTTCTCCCGTACTTCACAAGAGGACATTGGTGTAGGAAGAAACCGAGAAGACAATGACGGAGGAAGGCAAGTATTCTCATCAAAAATGGCAAAGGTGGAGTTCCCAAGGTACATCGGAGATGACCCCACCGAATGGTTCAATCGGGTGAGGTAGTTCTTTGAATACCAAGGAATGGTCGACAACCAAAAAGTATCTTTGGCTTCCTTTCTCCTGGAAGGAGAAGCCAACCAGTGGTGGCAATGGCTGCATCGGACTTACCAAGAGGAGAGATGATCAGTGACATGGGAGGTGTTTGAGGATGAGCTTTGGTCTTCGTTTGGAACAACAGAGTGTGAAGATTTTGACGAAGCACTATCACGGATCAAACAGATTGGATCTCTTCGAGAATACCAGCGTGAATTCGAGAAACTAGGAAACCGAGTACGTGGGTGGACACAAAAGGCGCTAGTCAGCACCTTCATTGGAGGCTTGAAGGTAGAAATTTTAGATGGGATTCGCATGTTCGAACCACAGATGCTGAAGGAATCCATTAGCCTGGCACGCATGAGAGAGGATCAACTCTCTCGACAAATAAGGTCCTTTCGGTCACCGCCAACCAGTCGAGCACCACTGACCCTGCCAACCAATGCACGATCATTGAAAAGAAGAAGGATTTGGTGAAAGTTGTGCAAAAATTTCAGAAAATCGGCTATACCTTGAGGTTATTGAAAAGAAGAAGGATTTTGTGTTCTTAAGGCAAGTAGTAACCCTTTACATTGGAAAATTTGCATGGTTTATTGTTTATACGATAAATATCTTGTTCTTCAGATTTGTGATGATTTAGAAACATGTTTATGATGTTTTGGAAGGATTTAAAAGAGATTTAAAGCATGGAAAAAATTGCATATTCTTCATCTCGATAGAATTTCGTTTACTTTGATCTTTGGATGAAAAGAATAATTTTGATGATTAGATTTGTTAGTAATTGTTTTAGAATGGTTAATGTGTTTAGAGAATGATTTTAGATGTGTTAGAAGTGATCTTGAATGATGAAAATAAGTTATAGAAAAAGAAATAGAAAATTCACAAAATTTCGTAAAACCCAGATTTTCGTAATTTTATACAGACGCTTGCAATCACGCTCGAGCGTGATGCCAGGCGCCAATGTGATTACACAGACGCTCGTCAACACTAGAGCGCCATTGAATGCGCCCTGCTTGTGTTTTTTTAAAATTTCCAAACTCGAGAGTTGTAAATTTTAGTAAACCGAACGCCCGGGAGAAAACTCAAGCGCCATTCCGAGAGGCTAATTTCTAGAAAACCAACTTTTCTCGAGTGCCTGCAATAGTGCCCGACAGTTCTTAAGCGCTTATGACAGAATTTTTGATATTTTGAAATATACCTAGTTTTTGATTATAAAATTGTTTTTATTGAATTCTAACTCATGTACCAATAAGATTATGGTGTTTTGAGAGTGTTTGCACTGGCTGATAATTTGTTTTTGATTTTTATAAAGAATTTGGGTACGTTCTACTAAAATAAATTTTATTTGAGTTTATTGTTCCAAATCCTTTTCCTTTCAACTTGTTTGATTTTATTGTTTCCTACACTAGTATTTGACCTATTTAAAGATGTTTCCAGAGTTGTTATGATAGAATTGTTATTATTTTCTTCCATGTACCTCGGAGTGTTTATTCTCACTCATGTAGCTTGGGTTTGAGACTTGGATTTCCTCCATGTATCTTGGAGTTGGTTTGTGGACTATTGGGTGTTTTTGGTATCTAAAATAACATGTTTGAGTATTTGTTGCCTTGTGTTTAGCAGGAATAGCTTGTTATGGATCCATAGTTTAGCTAGATAATGAAGTGGGTTGTTCTTTGTTTGGTTAACCCCATGGTCCATTTATGCATTTTAGTCCGTGTATCTCGGCAATCCTCTTCCTTTATCCGTGTATTTCGGTAGGAAGTTGAAACTCACAGCAATCATATTCCTTTATCCGTATATCTCGGTGAGAAGTGTGGTTGTACATGCCAACCTTAATCCCTGTATCTGGGTGGGTACTCCCCTATGTTGTAGTTTGTGTATCTCAGCCAACATATGTTGGGAGGTGGCATTTGGAATCGGGTTATTAACTTTTCAAAAATGTCTTATTTCACAAGTCCTATGATGTCACAAATTGTGTGATGTGCTGATTGTGTTACGTAAATGTAACGCCTCGAACCCGGGTCAGTGCAAACCGGCACCCAACCCGAACCCGGTTCGCTACTGTAGCAACCCAAGTCCGATTCAACAACCAAACTCGAGATGTTACCACGAAGCTGGGGTCAGATACATGCTAAGATTCACAATAATTTTAAAACTTTAATGAATTATATCAGAGTTCTGGTGGCCAATAAAAACAATTCTTTAATCAATATATTCAATTCAGTTTACAATAAAGTTTATCTAATCAACATGTGACATTAATACCAATTATAATTCTACCCATCAAATTAAAACCCCATCTTCGCGATCTCTCCAAGCAACCTGAAAAATAGGGGAAAACGGACTGAGATTTACATCTCAGCAAGTAGTAGGTGCATGCAATTTGAAACAGTCCAAGGTATTCGATTAATCAACGATAAGACGAGAAATCTAAGTTATCCATGGCAATTACAAATAAGGTGATAAAACAAATGATCATATATAAATACCAATAACTTGATGTTAACGGGGTAAAATCGACAAAAGTGATAAAAAACGTGCCATTGCAGGACTCACAAAGATGATAATTATTTGAGATGACACTCAACTAACTGCTATACCACCATGCGGCTTAGGGGCAGTGCTACTTAATGATACTCAAGCCCCATGCAGCGCAGCTATAGACAAGAGCCGTAGTCACCAACTTATTGCGCACGAACTCAATAGAGTTGGCATGTACCACCAGAATGCAGCACCAGAATCAATACATGGAGATGGTCGCTTATCCACATGTACAGGGAATCACCAGCGGCGCACCGGGGCGTCCCTCCAGACATAGGACCTTCCCAGAGCAAACTAACTTGCAAAGGAAACACGCTCGCATATAGGAGTAACTCAAACCAAACTAAATACCACTTAGCTAACCAGCCAAAACTATGGATCCATATACAGCTAAGCCCATTGACACAAACCACGATAAAACCACATACGGGAGGACACACTACTGTAGGAGGCATACACACTTTTACCCATAAAGGATTACACATCTCTACATAGAGGATTACCCATCTCTGCCGTAAAAGCTAGTATCAACTCAACCACAGAAGCCGTATCACCCAACCGTAAAAGTAAAGTGAATAAAGTCATACTACATACCAATCCATACCCAGATATTCAATTCCATGAGTAAACCATGATTCAATCTTAAAGAATCCAATTAAAGGCTTTTTCAGAATAACATATACAATTTCCCAATTATATTCAAAATAAAACTCATGTTTCATAAGTTCGATAAAACTCAGAGTTTATGCAATTCCAGTAGCCAATATTCCTATTGAAAGCTCAAAATAAAGTAAATCCAATCTTACTTAGAGTTTTCCTTATTAATCCCTTTTATTAGAATCCAATTTCCTATCTTAACACCTAAGCTAGTTTCTATTTAGGTTTTCTGTATTTTATTTCTCCAGCATGTCCTACAGACCTAAAATAAAGTTTAGAAATTGTTTTTATCCTATAAATTCCAGTAGTATTATTTATATCAATATCCCATACCATTTAGACCCTTTTATGCACAACTTTTCATTATAACCTTCAATTTATTGGTTAATCTTTCCAATTTAATTTTATAATTTTTATACCTTAATTAGGTCCTTATAAAGATGCTAATATGCTTAACTAATCAGAAAAATTATTGGATTTTTATTCGTATTACAAAATCTGTAAATTTTACCTAGAGCGCCGACCTCTACAGGGCTAGGCGATCCTGGGCGATCCTAGGCGCTCGTGCAATTTTTAACAGAATTTTCCAGATTTACAAAGTTCGGATTTTTATGCTTTTCCTATATGTTTCTTTGGTCTAAATTAATCTACTAACATTCTAAAACATTCCTAAAGCCTTCTAGATTAATTCTTGTTAATTAAATACCCTCCTACCTTTATTTACATAATCAAACTAAGTTTCCTTCTTTAATTCAATAAATCCTTCAAGAATACAAATCACTAACATGTAAACAGTTTGATTCCATGTAAATACCGTTCCGACTAATCCGTTCAATCCATATGAAATCATAGAAAGCTAAATCATGCAGTTCCTCACGTTTTCCAAGGGTTACTACTTGCCTTATACGTTAAAATCCTTCTTCCATTGAAGCTTCTAATTCTGGACCTTATTTTTTGCTCCCAAACGTACCAAGCTAGAGTCTCCCAATTCAAATCTCCACCGTACACAATGTAGTTCCATCAGTGATGAACAAAACCCCCAAATTTGAAGGCAATCCACCGTACGGATTTTCTCCGATCATGTTAATTTTGATGATGGCTGGTCAGATACCTCCATTAGCAACCTTCTTCCTTTCTCTCCCTCTTTTCTCTCAATAATAAACCCACGAAAATTCCCTCTTGTATAACCTTAGTCTCCTATTTATACTAGGCTTTAGAAATCCTAAATCAACCCTAATAAGCTACTTTAATTTGGGCTAACCCAACCATGGTCTAATTAATGTCGAACCCATTCTAATTAATTCCTACTTTTTCTCCACTTTTTATTTTTCTACTTAAACACTAATAATTTAATCTCTTATCATCTAAACTCCTATTTATAACCTATTTTCGTGCATAATATTTAATTAAACTTTAATATCACCTAAAACCTTATTTTTTCCAAATTAAGACGTGAAATCTCTTAATTACTCTTTTTCCCACTTTTAGGCTTTTATTAATTTCTAAATTGTCAAAATAAATTATTTCCTTCTATTTTCAAATTCTAGTTATTATTTAATGATCTATTTATTAATTACCCTTTCCTGAAAATTACCAAAATACCCTTTTTACTCTTTTAGGCTAATTTCATTAAAATTTTTTCTTTATTTACAACTTATGACTTATTCGAATTAATTATCCTCTATATCTTCACTTTTTATTTTAACTAGGACTTAACTCATATTTTCTTTTATTTATTAGGTGAAAATTCGGGGTTTTACAGTAAATACTAATTATTGGTTTTACTTTGGAAGTATGTGGTTTTGGATTCATGACATATTATTCTTGGATATTTGGTATTTGGATTTATCCTTGCTCCTCATGAAAATGTTTTATAAAATTATATGGACTGTTTTCTTTTATGCATGTTACTGCTTGCTAAGATTTTATATCTTACTCTTGTTTTCAATATTTGTTTTCAGAGACTCTTGGAGAGGACGTGCAAATCGGGGTAAAAAATACAGAGGGTACAGCAAAGGACCTTGATGAGCACCATATGGATTATTAGTTTTCTTCTATATTTTATTAGGAGATTTGTTTAAGAGTTATTTCTTTTATGGTAGGTTTGAGAAGTGTTTAGAATAGGTGGTTGTGTTTTAAAATTTTCAGATTTGATATATTGAGTTAAGGAGTTTATTTTGAGGATTAATAGCACTTTTATTTTGAATTAATGAAGGAGTTGTTTAAATTGGCATACTTTGATTTACTTTCATCTTATTTATACTTTTGTTATTAATTCCTTTATCATCATTCAAGTAATGCTTTGATCCGTTGAAAAAAAACAAAAACTATCGGATCCGGGGCGTTACAAAATATGTGTAGAATTATGGGATTCTGGCTCGCCCTCTTACCAATCTTCTCAAGAAGGGGCAATTTGGGTGGGATGAAGAAGCCGAAGCTGCTTTCATCATACTTAAACAGGCTATGACTACCACACCCACATTAGCCATGCCAAATTTCAAGGAGGCCTTCACCATCGAAACGGATGCATGAGGATAAGGTATCGGTGCTGTTCTCACTCAACAAGGAAAACAAATTGCCTTTATGAGCAGGGTTGTAATGCCTCGGTTCCGGGTCTAATTCCAAAAACCCGAGGTGTTATGGTAAGTAACAAAAGCAACTAAAATATGGAATAATTTAAAACTTTTCCTAACTTTATAATCAGAGTAAATGGGGAAACTTGAATTCAAATCCAATAACAAATAAACTTTAAACCATTACAATGTTTTTAATCTCAGGAAGCTAATCTACAACTAAATTGACTACCCCTTTACATACTAGCCCCATGCTGTCGTCCTCTCCAAGAATACCTGAAAAAAATGGAAGAAACCGGAGTGAGAATAAATCTCAACAAGTAGCAAGGTGCATGCATGAATTAGTCCATGTTTATATAAAATAAGTCATGAGGTGTACGGTTAAACCAACAACAACATCAATAAGAAAATCGATAATATAGAGAAATCACAGCAAATAGCATACCACATTTGTGACATCACAGGACTAATGGAATTGTAAACAGAGTCCTACATACATGTGCCAATATGCTAAATTCTGAATTACAAATGGACCAGTCACCCTGCAGTCTGGTTATTCAACACCGACGGAAGAACCCACTAACAACCAAAAAAACCAATAACCAGCCGCCCTGCAATCTGGCTATTCCAAATGGGTTAGCATGCACGGCCCAACCAATCTAGGAGTGGGTAACGTAGCGACCGACCAATTCAGGAGCGTTACCATCCTTGAGATGATGGAATGCCTATGCCACAGAATAAGAAACTCCAGAAAACAATTTCATTTACTAGCCACTATAATGGATCCATGTAAGAGCTAAGCCTGCTAGACACAACTCACAATCAAAAACTCTAAATAACTTAATAACATATCAATTAATAATGTAATTGCGAAACCCACACAATTAATAATGTAATTGCGAAACCCACACGATTGTGGAAAACCAAACCAGGGAATGGACATACTTCTCAATAACACCCACCAAATACAGAACCTCATCTGTATAACAATAACCAAATTCGCCTTGCGGAACCAATAAACTAGGCACCTGCCTTATCACAACTGTGACCCAAAATCCAACACAAGATGTACCAAGTCATATGTCCAAACTCCAGGTTTCAACAGCAAAATAATCCAAGTATATACATAAATCATTCGGAGCTCAAAGCATGCTTAGATAGTTCAAATACAAGTGCAGTAACTCCCAAAATCAAGTTTTGTTTAAAAGGCAATAAATCAATACATTAACAATGTTCCTAACTCTTGATTAAAACTTCTCTATTTTTACTATCTATTAATGTCTAACTTTCCCTCATTTAGAACCTAAGATGTCAAAACTTATTAACTATGTTATTTAGTACTTCCAGAAGGTAATTTAGGTCTATATTGAAGTTTAAGAATAGGTTAGGTTACCCAAAATAAGATGTAAATAGGTTGTGACCTCTTTCTACTTAAAATATCTCCAAAAGTTTCATATTTACAATCATCGTCCCAAATTACTATTTTTTAATTCAAATTTAATTCTGTCACTTCCTACATCTCAAATTAACCTAGTTACAGGTGTTACAACTTTAGAATTTACAGAAAAATCATTAAAAATTAAATCTGGGCACAAATCCCAAAATCTGGAATTTCTGACATGGGTCGCTCAAAGAGGCGCTTGAGCGACTGTTCTAGCGGCTATAATTTCAGGTTTTGTTTTAGATACACAGGCAGGCCACCCGTGGCTGCGCTCGAACGGTGTATCAAGCAACTTGTTTTCATGTTTCGGTTTAAAGTATACAGATAGGGCGCTCGAGCGGCCTTCCGGGCGCTCTGCCCAAAACTCAGTTTTTCTGGGTTTTTCAGAATTTCCGAAACTTCTCAAATTCCTAGGGTTTTAAATTGTTTCTAAACATCTAAATTTCATTCCAAATTACTTCTAAGACAATCCTAATCAAATCTTGGTGATTAAAATTTATCTAAGATTTCTTTCTAAATTAAATCACCCATGAGCAACACTTTTCTTGATTCTTAAAGAGAGATTTAAATCACCAAATTAAAACTTTATAATCATCAAACTTTTCCAATGAAATCCAACTTAAAAATCAATACGATCAACCATAAAAAACACAAGAAAACATGCAATTCTTCCAGTTTCAAGGGTTTGCTACTTGCCTTTTTAATGAACCCAGATTTGTTGAAAACTCCTTCTGTGCCCATTTTATTATCTCAGTCGCACCCCTCTAGACTTCTCCAATTCAAATCTCCACCATTCAGTTTGAATTCCTCCATGATTAGATCAAAACCCTAACATTTCAGCCCATTCCAACGGTTGGATCTTCTTATCTCATCACTCAAAGTTGGCTAGTCGGCCATCTCTGCAACTCCTTTTTCCTTTCTAAATATGATTTTCCACCAACTTCTGGGTTACTTCACACCACCTTAGACTCCTCCAAATTCAATCTTCACCGTTTAGATTAAATTATCTCATGTATAGATCATAACCTCAAAATTTCATGACGATCCAACGACTGGATCTCCGGGTATCGTCGTTCAAAGTCTGCTGGTCGGACCTCTACAGCACCTCCCTTTTCTTTTCTTCCCTCTCTTTTCTCACATTCTCTTCTCCCCTTTATATTTCTCCAAGCCCAAGCACAAATTTCTTCTCTTTTCCCTTATTTTTGATTTGCTAAAAACCCTAAACCTTCCCTAGACCTCCCATTTTATAAGCTCTCTTAATTAGAAGTCCTAATAGGTTTAGGAGTCCTTCTAAATAGGATTCCCACTCTTGATTGGAAAGCTTTCTATCTTACCTCTCCTAATTCCTTTTTAAAGAATCTCATACAAAAGAATGATTTATTTTAATTTATTTTCGTGCTAATTTAATTTCTTATTTTAAAATATTACTAATGTGAAACCCCGTCCTAATACCCCTAGCACACCCTAACTAATGAGTGTGATGTGCAGGCGAAGTGGGAGGAGCCCAAGCCTAAAGCCAACCAAAGTGGCTAAGCCCCGACTGTTAGCAGCCTACTGAGGTGAGCAACCTTTATTTGGTTAACTGAGATTCCATATGGTGAGATAAATTATGCTAAGTGTCGAGTGGTATTGTGCAATGTGGGATGGGAGAGTGGCAAACTTGTAAATAATGTGCTTGGAGGAACCTTGCTTAAGTGGAAGAAAACACCCAAAGAGAGCCCATTCACGATCAACACCCTTGCCCAAAACCCTTTCCCTATTCTCTCTTCTCCCACATTCTCATTCCTTCATCTCCTTCTTCATAACCTTCCCCCATTTTCGTCCCCATTCCTTTCCAACTTATTGGAGGAGCTTGGTTGCAAGAAAAGGAAAAGAAAGAACCAAGGAAGCCATTCCCGTTTGGGGTTTTTGGTGGAGATTTTCGGAGAAACCAACCAAGAGCAACCAAGGGTACTGTTTGTGGGTTGCAAAGGAAGCAAGAAGACTTGCTAAAGAGTTTGCAAGAGGTAAGCAACACCACCCCTCCCCATATTTAAAATTTCGGCCATTTTCGTGCATGAGATGTAAATGTTAGGGGTTTGAGTATGAAAATGCTTATTTATGTAAATAGAGGGGATTTTTCTTGTGGGTTTTGTTAGTAGTAGATAACTACATAGGCTAGGAGCAAATTAGAGCCCAAAAACACCCAAAACGAGTGAGATTTGAGAAAACCCCGAAATCCCAAAAGTTTGGATTTCGCGAGCTGTTGAGAAAACCCAGCCGCTTGAGCAGTCGCTCGAGCGGGCATCAGGAGATAGATATAGGTAGTTCAGGAAGTGATTTGAGTCATGGCCACTCGAGCATCGCTCAAGCGACTGTTCTAGCCCCCTGTTTTAACAGAAGAACCCAAGAGTTAAATTATGGTCGCTCGAAGCAGGCTCAAGCGACCCATCGAGCGCCCTGTCTTGTTTTCCCAAATTTTGAGGTTTCAACCCAGATTGAACTACCATTTGATTTTATTTAAATCCCGCCCATGTATAAGGGAGAGTTAAGTGTTTAGGAGGTGTTCCAACTGGAGTTGTCACCAAATTGCAAATAGTAAAGAGTTTGGGTACATTTTGCTAAAATAGGTCTCATAGAGAGAGTTGTGTTTCAGACTTTTATAGAAGTGGGATAGAGTGATTCCACCACTTCAAATACCTTTCAAATAACCTATGGTAGTTAAATACAAGAACCAAATCCAAGTTGTATAAGTCTCGAGAGTATTGAGGCATAGATTGCCAAGTTGAGTTGTGGAATGTGGAAAATCCCCAAAAAGAGGATGTTACCCAGGTTGGACCACTAAGTGTTTTACTCCAATCCAACCTGCGTATAAGCGAGAATTACATGTCTAGAAAGTATCCCAACTGGGAGTATCTCGAAATTACAAGTAACAAGGACTTTGGGTACGTGTTACCAGGGAAGGTCTCACAAAGGGGTTTCTGTCCCAGAGAACTATAGGATTAGGATAACTTGTTCCCACCACTTCAAGAACCTTTCAATTGACCTTTAGAAGTAGAATCAAGAACAAAGACCCAGTTGTACAAGTATCCAAGAATTAAGGCATAGGTTGCCTGAGTGAGACCTGAAAAGTAGAATTTCCGGAAAAGCCAACCCTTTTCCCTTGACCCTTATAGTGAGTACACCCCACTTGGAATGTCGGGCTTCGGCTTGGAATTTGGCACAAGACATGGAGGGTATTAGCCCGTAGTGAATTATAAGATACCAAGGGCATTGACCCATATTGAGTTATGACCTCAAAGGCATTGACCCACTACTTGCGGCATGAAGTGAAAGGGGGCTATGGCCCCATGGTATTGGTATACACATGTAGACCCTGAAAAGTGGGTAGTGGCCCAAGGTTGTTAATAGTGAATAAAAGGGCAGCCGCAGTGGCCCAAGGTTATTGATAGTGAATGGAGGGCAGTGGCCCAGAATCCATGAGTAATGAATAAGGGCTTGGCCCAAGAATGACTCAGGTAAGGCCAAAGGCTACCCTTGAGATCCGGCATGCTGTAGTGCATGATTCACATGATATTGAACGTAACCTCACCATTGTCCGTGTTATACAAGTATGATTGTTTATACACATACTCCATGGCCAACGGCCATTGTTATTGTTCCTATTATACCGCATTATTCCGGCACCATGTGTATTCGGTGGCCGATGCCCATTCGCTATGTGTAATCAGCAATGGATGAGTATCATTCTGGTACTCTGTGTATTTGGTGGCCGATGCCCATTGGCTATGTGTATACAGCAATGGAGGTATATGTTCTTCCGGCACCCTGTGTATTTTGTGGCCGATGCCCAATTGCTATGTGTAATCAGCAATGGATGTGTAATTGATACCTAGCCACCATGTGTAGACGGTGAAGCTGGATGCCTAGCCACCACGTGTAGATGGTGAAGGTAGATGAATAACTGTGTTTATTATTGTTGTACTTGATGCCTAGCCACCATGTGTAGACGGTGAAGCTAGACGGATATGTGTTGTGATTGATGTTTTCGATGGTACTGTGATACCACTCCAAGTAATATTGAGTAATCATCTATGGATGTCTATATGACATAGGTAACTAGAGTATTAGATGCCTACGTCACGTAAGATCGGCATAGATGCCTAGCCACCGCATGTAATAGGTGAAGCTAGATGAGAGATATTGATGATGTATAGTATGATACCAAATTACCTGCATGATCAATTGTGAGATTGGATGAATGGTTGTATTAAATGCATTAATTGTACACTGATGCACAAGCATGCACCAATTGGTATGGCACTAAACTGTGATTATTGATTATGATTTCAAATAAGCCGCATGTCATGATTTAACCGATTGATATATGCATAAACTGTGTTTTCTCGTGCATGCATGTGTTGCTTACTGAGACATTTGTCTCACAGTTGCTTTACCTCTTATTTTTCAGATCCATCAACATCTGGTGTGAAGGACCGGGTTGGGGAATAGAGGCAAAGAGAAAACCTTGGGTATTGAGAGGACTTCTGTAGGCCTTAGGCTTTTATTTTGAAATACATGTATAGTTTTGGATTATAGCTTTTGTACTTTGAGAGGAGTGATACAGTAACCTGTCTTTTTGTAACTAACTCTCGTGTATTAATACATTTCTTTTATATATAGAACACATTTTGATATGTATATGTATAAACTGTTGCACCTGCACTCATTATGAAAAAGTTTTAAATTCATAAGTGTTTTCCTAAGAGAAATGGCCCACTTGCCACGGTCTGGGACGGGTTGTGCCTTGGAGGGACAGACTTGGTTCCGGGTCGTGACAACTAAAACACTCCAAACCTTCCCTTATCTTCAAATTTAAGGCTCCTTATCAACCATAATCACCAATATACCCCTTTTTCCTACTTTTAAGCCCTAATTTGCTATTTAAATTCAAACCTAACCCAAATTAAGTCTAGTTAAATATTTCAAGTTTAATAATTATTTAATTATTCAATATATTAATTTGGGTAATTGGAAAATGACTAAAATACCCTTTCCTTGAAATTCTATATTTAACCTTTGGATCTTTTTTTCCAGAAATTCTCCTCTTTATTCCTCACATTAATCTTAACCATATAATGCACTTGGATTAATACCTATCTTCTCCAACATTCATATTTAAGTCACTCTCCCAATTTATCTAAATCAACCTTGCTCTTTCTTATTTAAATGAAGCCACTATTTAAATTCCTAATTACTCAAAATTATTGTTTATTTATTTAGTTACTAAATATCTCTTTGGATCATAATATTACTCCTCCAATACCTAAATTAAATCTTAACTTCTCAATATTTAGGCTTATTTAATTTACTTTATTTTAGGAAAATCCAGGGTTTTACAAGGGCTCTCGGGGTATCTAAGAAATCATGGTCCACCTATGACAAAGAGATGCTTGATATTGTCGAAGCTATACATACATGGCGTTTGTATTTATTGGGAAGAAAATTCTTCATTCAAATCGATCAACGCAGCCTTAAGTATTTCATGGAGCAATGCGTGGCCACACCCGAAAAACGAAAATGGGTGGCAAAGCTCTTGGGCTATGACTATGAAATTATTTATTGCTCTGGACATGAGAATTCGGCTACGAATGCACTGTCTCGCTAGCCATGCAGCCCCATTATTAACCATATTTTTGTTTCATAGGTTGAAATTTGGTAGAAAATCAAGGATGCAGCTGTAGGGGATCCATATATGGAAAGCGTGGGCCGACTTGCCACTGAATATAATTGCATACCCGATTATATTCACTTACTAGCTACTCTATGGATCCGTTTAAGAGCTAAGCCCACTTGACAATGGTAAACCAAAACTGGGTAGGAGACATGCGTCAAAATAATCACATACACGAGATCAATAATCTAGGCATACGCCAAATCACATATGTGATAACAAACCCACATACGTGGAGACAAGTACATGTCAAGAACTTGGTCTAAATAGTCAAATCCAATTCAAGTGTGAATTAAATCTTTCTAATGCTCAAAACATGTTTAAATAGTCCAAATACAAGTATAAGAACCTTTGAAATTGAGTTTTATTCAAAAAAAAAAAAAAGAATTTGGAAGGACAAACCTCAAATAAGAGTCATTTAGTAGAAAAATACCCAAAATCTTTATAAAAATCTAATTAAATTTTTGGCTATTGTAGACACTCTAAAAATACCTTAATCTAATTGATACATAAGTTGGAATCACTCAAAAATAACTTTAAAATAAAAAATTAAACAAATTCCTCAAAATATGAAAACAGGGTATGGGCGCTCAATGTAGCGCTCGAGCGGTGTCTCAGGTGTTGGGTTAAACTAATATTCCAATCTAATCACTCAACTCAATGTTCGGGCATCCTATTGGGTAGTGAATGTTTTGGGTCTTAGACTTAAATGCTCGCTATGGCGTTTGGACAATGACTTGGCCGTTTGTTCTGCACTAAAAATCAACTCTCAGGTTCTAAAATTTAAAAAAAAAAGAAGAAAAAGCACAGGCGAGGGCGCCTGCTTGGACGTTCAAATAGAAATATACAAAACAAAGGATGCTCGATATGGTGTTCAAGCCATGATTTGGGCAATGGTACAATTCAATATTTTCTCCAAATTTTTGTATTTAACTGTAAAACCCCAGTTTTGAGAAAAAAAAAAAAAGATTTTTTTTGAGACACAGAAATAAAAATAAACAAATAATAACAGTAGAAAATATATGCGTACGGGTTAAATCAAATTTGTTATTGCTAGGAATTTGTGGTTCATTAGTGTTAAAGAAACTGAAGTGGAACCATAAATAGGTAAGTCATATTCGGACCCGTAAATAAATAAGAATTGGTCAATAGTTAAAATCCGGGAAAATCCATACATTAATGAGGGGTAAAAAGGGGGATTCGAGGGATAAGGGGGAAATTAGGTTAAACCTGGCAGTGTCTATAAATAGGAAGCTCCTATAAAATTTTCGGGGACTTCGGGGAAATGTTGCCGATCTGGAGAAAGTTAGGGCACCAGTCCAGCGGGTTAGGTCTCGAAATGGAATCCACCCAGGATGGCCGGAAGCTTGAAGAAGGTCTTCAATACTAGGTGAGTGGCATTGTTTTACAACCGAGCTTTCGGATTAATTCGTGTATTTGGTTGAATGAATGCATTGTTTATGATTGAAGTATTCTCGGTGTGTTTTCTGGGCAAAACCAGTTTCGGAGGGTTTTGTACAGTGAAATTGGGGATAACTGGAAATCATATGTAGATTAAATCCAAATTAGGTTTGGATGTGTCCTGGGAGTATTAGGAGGCTAGATAAGTGGTTACAGACTGAAAAATTTCAGCCAGAGTTGGCTTTCTGGGATTAACAGAGAACTGGAAATCATATCGGGTTACCGCCCACTTGGCGCCTACCTGGCGCCCACTCAGGAAAGTGAGCGTCCAGTTGTTTTTCGTGCAGAATCCTATAATTTCGTAAAACCAAGGGGGTTCTGGATACTAGAGGGTCTTCGACCACTTACCCAACTAATTGATTACGACATTAGAGATAACAATTTGCTTGTGAGAACATTGAAAATAGATCCTAGTTTTAGTAAAGGCTTATGAAGTAGAGGTTGGGAAATAAGTCGACGATGTTCGGAATATCTACATACTAGGGCTTTATTTTAGCCCTCTTGAAACATGCACTGTTTGGTACTTGATTTGATTTATTAAACCCCGTTTTGATGGCAAGTTTGAATTAAGTTGTAACTATTATTTACTTGATTACTTGTATGAGTTGATGTTCTGGTTGGAACACCTGTGAGTTTATGTTCTGGTTGGAACACTTGTGTGAGTTTCTGTTCTGGTTGGAACACTTGTGTGAGTTTCTGTTCTGGTTGGAACACTTGTATGAGTTGATGTTCTGGTTGGAACACTGGTGTGAGTTGATGTATTGGTTGGAACACTGGTGTGAGTTGATGTTCTGGTTGGAACACTTGTATGAGTTGATGTTCTGGTTGGAACACCTGTGAGTTTCTGTTCTGGTTGGAACACTTGTGAGTTTATGTTCTGGTTGGAACACCTGTGAGTTTCTGTTCTGGTTGGAACACTTGTGAGTTTATGCTCTGGTTGGAACACCTGTGAGTTTCTGTTCTGGTTGGAACAATTTGTGATGTGCATGCCGACTGCGGTGTTTTATCGGCGATTTATCGGTTTTAAACTTAGTTTATCCTGAATCCAGAATTTAAGTCAGAAATGTGATGCCTTTGTCCATTGGGGAAATGGCATGGCCATGAAGCGTTGCCACTACCAATGTAGAGCAGCCAGATACCGTGGGTAGTACTGGTTGTCAGTGTCGATACCCGGAGTAGGCCGGCACTGGATGACGAACCCTGGGTAGTTCGTCATTTCAGAGTATCCGAAACCCTGAGAGGGCCGGAACTGTGTACATGAGGTTGGGAGGCAGCTTTGGCATGTGGATTAACCAATCACACAATTGCATAACATTGACCAGGGTAGGAGCTCTGTGATATCCGACTTGATATATATATATATACACATCTTGATGGATTGTGGTAACATTAGGGTTTTCTCTTATCGGTTTCATCGAAGCCTTGTTTACTTGTCGTGTGGTTATTCGATTCATAATTTGAAACGGTAAATTGTATTTGAGCATGCATGTGTCACTCGCTGAGATATTCGTATCTCATTCCCTCGTTATTGTTTGTTTTTCAGATGCGTTGGAGAGCAGGTACTTGCGGGTTTGTTCGGGGCCATGTGAGTTATTATGTTGGGGTTATTTTAGCGCACTCTGTTTCGTAGAAATTTTAGCTTCATGTTTTCCTTACTCTGGTAGTGCGATCCTGTTAATTATGGTGACCTCTGGATACGAGTTACGGGTTTTCTATGTGACTCGGATCTGGGGCGTTACATTAACGAAATTCAAAATTAAAATTATAGATCATGCTTTTATCACTCTAAATCAATTCTAGCACATCATATTCAATCTCCTGAGCATGTTTAATCAATTCAAAACCATCCAAACGTTAAATCACAATATTCTCAATCCAAGATCCATCAAAACCATACATATAATCATGTTCTTCGGTAAGAAACAAAACTAGATTTTTATGAAAGTTGTAAGGGGCTACTTACTGTGCTCCTTGGATCAAAACATCCCTAAGCAATCCAGAAATCTTCTCACTTGAGATTCCAGACGAACACAGCAACTTCTTCTCATCTAAGATTAATGAAAGTATGTTTCAGAACTTCCTAGAAAACTTAGAGCTATACGCATGAAATAGTATTCATGGTTTTGATCTGTTTTGCTCACCTTTGATCACATGAGAATGCCTCTCTTCTCCTCCTTGATCTGATCACAGCCAAAACCAATTGAAATCAATGCTCTTGAGGAACACGTATGGGGAGAAAATTTTTTTTGGCAACTATTCTCTCTCTCTCTCTTTCTAACGTGAATAGGAGTTGCTAATTTCTCCTTTTTATATTCTATTCCAACACACTATTCACCCTAAATTACCTTTCCTTTTTATACTCTTGTCTTCATAAATCAAGAGTTTTTATTTTAATACAACTCCTAATCAAACTCATCTGTCCAACCCTTCTTATTGAATTTGCGGCCATACCAAAAATAATTCTCTCCCTTTTTTAACTCCTTGTTAATTATTTAATTCAAACAAACTAAATAATTTACAATAATAATAATAAAATAATAATAAATCAAACTCAAATATAAACTCACCTTGAATTAATTCTCGAAATTCTCCGAGTCACCCTGCATCTCTTCGGGTTGAACCATATGCCCATTCCCTGAAATAAATAATAATAATTTAATTAATATATTTACTTTATCTAATTTATTTAATTAATGAAATCTAGGATTTTACAAAGTAATCTTCCCTTTCCAGATAATCTCAACTTGTAACATATTAAATAGCTCTATAAATTGGGACCAAGAATGATAACTAGTTCCATCCAACTTCATAGTATGTATTTGCATTATGATATTGTCATTTGAAAGACCAAAATAGGCTACATAGGAGCTGCTTTTACGTAGTAGTCTTTTAAGATTGGCTCATTTCAGATGTTGCATCAATTGCCTATTCAACATTTATTGAACATCAAACAAATGCTTGGTTAGTGAAATCTCTCTAGTTTGGCTCCTTTAAACTGGAGTATTATGCTGCACTTAGAACTTATCTGACACTCCCAACATGAAAACACAAAAGACTCCAATTATTTATGAACCCGGTGCAAACATTAGCCAAAAGAGGAATTGTAGAAAAATATCTAAAATTATGAAAAATAAAAGCTTCAAACATAACTTAAAGAAAATCACTTGTTAATATATTTGCATAATCTTGGTTGTTGAGCAAGCTCTTTTTTACTATTCACATTTTGTTTTTTTTTCTTTTCAAAATTTTTTAGAGTTATTGATGTTAACTTCTTCATTTCTTCTGGGATCTCCAACATAATGCTTCCAATGAAGGTACTACCCTTAGGCACCTAATCTGTGGAACACTCATCGCACGACCGCTTTCAAAACGTGAATTTGCACTCTTTATCCAAATTTGTTCTAAATTTGCGAATTATAAATTGCAAGAATGCGCACTCAAATTTTAAATTATGATTTGACTTACTTCTCCCTATTTTAACTCTAAAACTAAGGAAACAAAGAGAGATTATAGGTATTTCATTTAATATTAATTAATAGATAATAGAAATCTAATCAAAGAGAAATTGGGAAAGTCCCAGGAGAGGTTATAGGAGAAAAATAAGAGCTTATCCTATCTCATCGATTCATCTCTTCTTCCCAAGCCTTATTTTTTCTTCTGCAACCAAGAGTCAAGACTGGTAAGACTTTCTCTATGCTTATTTGAGTTTGACAATGACTCTAATTTTGCAATCATTTTTTCTCTTTTGTATTTATTTTTCTTCCTTATTTGAGTTTGGTAATGACTCTCGTTTTTGTTTTCATTTTTTTTCCTTATTATGATTTTAACGTTTTTGTAATTTGTTACTTGTTCATTGATTGCAATTTGCACATGTTTTAATGTTCTTTCGCATCATGAATACTTATTGTGAGCGCGTCCCACGAGGCGCTACACTTCAGCGAGTGGGCGTTTGGGATCTCCCTTGGGAGGAGATAAGGGAATCGGAGTCGCCACTACCTCATGGGGTACAGGCAGACACTAGGGTGCCTATGAAGGCCTATTTGAATGGTCTGCGGCTTTTTAGAGCTTCCGGGTAAGTTCTCGGTTACGTTCGGAGAAGTCCGAAGACACCTCGGCTCGCCCCGTCGGTTGGCGGGTCCCTCGGGTCTCCTTGGTTCGAGTCAACTCAGTTTATCTACTCACCCGATTCCTATTCCGATATGCAACACTTGTGTTGAGTCCGGTGGGGACCACCTAAGTGGTGTGGGTCCCCTTTTATTTGATTTTATCTTTCTTTATTTAAAGTGATTTGAGTCTGGTGGGGCGGGCCTCGTTGGAAGGCCCACGGTGAATCAAGTTGGACCGATAGGTCCAAGGCCCATATCAACAAGAAACCCTTTTGGCTTGGTTGGTTTGATGAACAGGGGATCAAAATCAACAAAGGGGTTGAAAACTGATTTTCTGAAATTTACAGGGTGTAGCCAAAAATAAATTTCCGCTACACCAAAACATGGCATGACCGAAATAATATTTCGATCATGCTGAAAATACACTTAACCGAAATATCAATTTGGTTAAGTATGAAAACAGGTTTGCCCGACCTGTGAAACCTCGATCCAATATCCCTAGCATATCCTAATCATTGAGCTTGATGTGTTGGTGAAGCTGGAGCAGCTCAAGTCTAAAGCCAGTCAAAGTGGCTAAGCTCCGGGTTGTCAGCAGCCTATTGAGGTGAGTATTTGTCATTTGGTAATACGAGATTTCATAGGGTGAGAAAATATGCTAAGTATTGGTGTTATGTGCAATGTAGTATGGGAGTGGCAAACTTGTAAATAGGGAGCCTTGTTGGAGAGTCACTTAAGAGGAAAAGTAGCCAAGCACACCCATTCGACCAAACCCAAACCCTTCTCCCATTTTCCTCTCTTCTCTCTCCCCCACTCTCATTAGTTCATCTCCTTCTTCATTTTCTTCCCCATTTTCATCCCCCACCCTATTCCAACTCATTAGAAGTATTGTTGGCAAGCAAAAGGAAAGAAAGAAACCCCAAGAGAAACAATTTTCTTTTGGGTTTGAAGTGTGGAGATTGGTGGAATCAACCAAGGAGCAAGCAAGGAGCTGTTCGTGGGTTGATTTAGGAGCTAAGGAACTTGCTCAAGTGTTTCCAAGAGGTAAGCAACACCACCCCAACCTTGTTTTCCCATTTTCGGCCATTTTCGTATGTTTACATGAATGTTAGGTTTGAGATGTGAAAATGAGTCCTAGGGCCAATAGGTGAGTTTTCCTTGAGGGGTTTTGTAGGTAGTAGGTTTCTACACATGTTAGGAGAGATTTCGAGCCCAAAAACACCTAGAACAAGTCAGATTTGAGAAAAATCAAAATCCCCAACAGTTCGGATTTTGCAAGCTGCTGAGAAAACCTAGCCGCTCAAGAAGTCGCTCAAGCGGGCATCAAGCGATAGTTTTAGACAGTTCGGGAAGTGATTTAAGTCATGGCCGCTCGAGCAACGCTGGAGCGACTGTTCTAGCGAGAGGTCAAAACAGAAGAACCCAAGAGGTAAACCTTGGCTGCTCGAAGTCGGTTCGAGCGACCCATCGAGCGCTATTACCAGAATTTCTAAAATTTACACTTTTAGCCCAGATTGAACCACCCTTTGTTTTTATTCAAATCCCACCTATGTATAAGTGAGATTTAGGTTTCTAGGAGGTGTTCTGACTGGAAGTAACTCAAAATTCCAAATAACCAAGAATTTGGGTACGTTTTGCCCAAGAAGGACCTAGAATGAGTTTCTGTCCTAGATCATGATAGAAGTAGGATAACTTGAATCCACCACTTCAAACACTTTCTAAATAATCTTTGGTAGTAAGATTCAAGAGCCAAAACCGAGATATGCAAGTATCAAAGAATTTGAGGCGTAGGTTGCCCCAAAAAGCCATGAGATGTAGAATTTTAGGGAACCAAACCCTATACCATTGGCTATTAACAAGAGTACACCACCTATGACCAGATGGGCTTCGGCCTGGTATCATACATGTAGTAGGAAGGGTATTGGACCCGTGTGACATTTGTACCACCTCAAGTCAAGGGCTTGGGCCCATTATCTGAAACATGAGACACAAAGGGCAGTGGCCCCAAGTACATTGAGAACTATTGAATAGAGGGCTTTGGCCCTAGACACCTGACATAAATTGTATAGGAGGCAGTAGCCTGGAAGTTCACAAGATTTAATGAGGGCATTGGCCCATTTGTTTGACATTCTGCTTGGGCAGTTCACCTTAATTAGGGGTAGTGAACTACTATTCACCTCAATTTGGGGGTAGTGAGCTAGCCCCATCACGTAAGTGAATATTGGTAAGCAATATATGCCATTCACCTCAATTGGGGGTAGTGAACCATTGTTCACCTCAATTTGAGGGTAGTGAACTAGCCTTATCGTGACAGAGAACATTGAATGGTAATCCGTGCTGTTCACCTCAAATGGGGGTAGTGAACCAGAGTTCACCTCAATTTGGGGGTAGTGAACAAGCTTTTCTACAGCAGTAAGTCTTGGTGGGTATATGGATCGGTTCATCTCGGTTGGGGGTAGTGGACTTGTGTTCACTCTGGCCTGGAGATAGAAAACTCGTATCCTCCACGCAAGCTTGGGATCCGTTACACTTATTATAATGTGTATTGAATGCAATTGATATGAATTCATGAACTGTACACTGAAGCACATGCATGCACTATTGGTTGACACATGAGATGCCGTAGATTTTATAATATTCAAATTACTCGCATGTCATGGTTTATCGAGATATATTTGCATAAACTGTGTTTTACTGAATCATACATGTGTTGCTTACTGAGACATACGTCTCACAGTTGCTTTCTATTTTATTTTTCAGATCCATAGAAATCCGGTGTGTAGGACCGGACCGGGGATAAAGGAAAGGAAAAGGCCTTTGGATACAGAGAGGAAGACTACTATAGGCCTTAGGTTTTTCTTTACTTATACTTGTATAGTTTTGAACTTTAAACCCAGACATTGAAAGGAGTGATTAGTCACCCAATGTTTTGTAACTAAACTTTCATATTTTATTTCATCCTAGAAATGTATATATGATCACACTGTTGATATGCACATGTATAAATTGTTGCACTTACACATGTATAGAAAAATTTTAAATTCCTTAGTGTTTTGTTAAGAGGGAAATGGCCTACTTTCCACGGTTTGGGATGGGTTGTGCCTTGGAGGGGCAGACTTGGTTTCGGGTCGTGACAATTTTTGGTATTAGAGTGTAAATAAGGTCCACAACCTAGAATAGAAGCCTTAGGTTGGTTTGGGGAGCGAGTGCACGCTAGCTAGAACCCCTAGGTTTCTTCTAGGGATCCATCCCTTATTTTTGATTGAATAAATAATACTATTATCCTATGTGATCGTGTGTGATGAGCCAGATGTATCAGGTTATACTAAGGTATTATGAAGCATTGGCCAGTGCTGAGTGTATACCGAAGTGGTTAACCTTATATATATACCTATATATTATTATGAAGAGATTAGTGAAGGGATTTCCGTGACCACCCCGACTTTCGTATAGTTGCAAATATACTGAAGGGAGTGGTAGTGATGAAGCATCTCTTCCTATTTCTTCTCCCTCCTATAACCAAGGGAATGCATGTAAATACTTTAGTTAAAATGATTTTTGTGATTGGTTGCGTTTGTTTAAGTGATTGGTTGGATTTGTCTGAAGAAATTACACTTGTTAAATTTCAGTATTATGGCACCTAGACCCAGAGGCAGAGGCCGTAGAGTGGCTGCCACCTATATACAAGAGTTTGATCTCGCGAATATTCCAGCGGAGGATCCAGTGATAGATCCAGTGGTTGATCCAGTAGAGGATCCCCTGGCAGCTCCGGCTAGAGTTCCGGCTACTGCAGATGTTGTCCCACCTGATGTCCTAGTTGCTAGGGGGCAGATAGACCAGATATGGAGAGTCTTGGGTGAGGTATCCGCCCTGATCCAGCAGCAAGTTGCTATGAACCATAATAATGGGCAGAATCCACCCAGTCGTGAGAGAGGCGACCAGATTGCAGACTCTATGAGACAGTTCAGGAGGATGTCTCCTCCTTCCTTTCATGGGCATCCTGACCCCATGGAGGCGGAGCGGTGGTTGGTGAGGATTGAGAAGATCTTCGCAGCCACAGGATGTAGAAATGAGGATAAGGTGGGCTTGGCCACCTATGTGTTAGAGGGTGAGGCTGACTTTTGGTGGAGGTCAATGATAGCTGAGATGGGCATAGATAGAGCCCCATTCACGTGGGAAGAGTTCAAGGATCTGTTTTATGACTGCTATTTTCCTGAGAAGGTTCGGATTCAGAAGGAGGTGGAGTTCCTCCATATATCTCAAGGGAGCCAGTCTGTGGCTCAGTATGTGGCACGGCTTATTGAGTTATCGAGGTTCGCCCCACATCTTGTAGATACAGAGGGTAAGAAGACCCGTCACTTTGTAAGAGGTCTCAGACGAGATATCAGGGATCGTGTAGAGGTTTTCCTGAGTGGTAGCTTCTCTGAGTCAATGAGGAGAGCTACTGTAGTTGAGAGGGCACAGTCCAGAGGGATTGAGGAGGCGAGAGCACAGAGAATGCCGCCTAGACCAGCACAGAGTCAGAGGAGATATTCTGGCCGAGATAGTAGACAGAGATACACCACGGGAGATCAGAGGAGACCCAGTGGAGGGATCCAGGTTGGCGGAGAGTCTAGCCAGAGAGTTATTAGTGCTAGTTGCCAGAGATGTGGCAGATCCCACATGCCAGGGCCATGTTTTGCGCCTGTAGGAGCATGTTTTCGCTGTGGGTAGCATGGTCATCTGATATACGAGTGCCCACATCCTTCTACATACCAACCGCTTCAGGGTAGATCTTATCAGTCGACTAAGGCACCGTCGACTGCAGCCTCATCTAGGCATCAGAGGCCACATCCATATTGAGGAGGTCGTGGAGGCCCGAGGCAGCAGGGCAGGCCTGCGGGTAGAGGCAGACCACAACCGGCAGAGCAGAGGTCTCAGCTTGCACCACTACAGCCGCAGCCACTACAGTCCAGAGCCTTTACAGATGCCCCACTCTTACAGTCTAGATATATGCACCGGCAGTCGTCGGAGGTACCATCTTTATTTCTGGTAGAACTGTCATGAGTTTATTTGATTCGGGAGCTACCCATTCCTTTATTACACCTAATTATGCATGCCATACTGGGTTAGTTCCTTCTTGTTTAGAAACTGCTTTATCTATTTATACATCGTTGGGTGAGACGAGTACTGTGGAGACCGTCTATAGTGATTGTATGATTAGACTAAGCAAGATGGAGTTGCCTGGAGATCTGATTGGTTTGGACTTTAGTTGATATGATGTGATCCTAGGCATGGATTGGTTGTCAAGACACCATGTGATTATTGACTGTCATAACAAGTCAATCACAGTCAGTAAACCAGATAGTCCATTCCACTGTTTTATGAGCCAAGGGTTGAACACCCGTATTAGTTTGGTTACTTCGATTGAAGTTGAACCAGCCAAGGGCAAGGAATTGAGTATCGAGGAAGTACTAGTAATCAGTGAATTTTCGGATGTATTCCTAGATGATTTACCTGGATTACCACTCCAGAGGGAATTGGAATTCAAGATCCAACTTATTCTTGGTACACATCCGGTTTCTAAGCAACCGTACAGGATGTCTAGACCAGAGTATGATGAGTTGAAAGCCCAGATAGATGATCTGTTGGCTAAGGGTTTCATTAGGCACAATGCATTGCCTTGGGGTGCATCGGTGTTGTTTGTAAAGAAGAAGGATGGCAGCATGAGATTGTGCATAGACTATAGACAGTTGAATAAGTCACTGTCAAGAACAAGTACTTGTTGCCAAGGATAGATGATCTTTTTGATCAGTTGAAGGGAGCCTCCTGGTTTTCCAAGATAGACCTGAGATCAGGTTATCACCAGTTGGGAGTAGCTCCAGATGACATAGAGACAACAGCGTTCCGTACGAGATACGGCCATTTTGAGTTCCTGGTGATGCCGTTTGGGTTGACGAATGCCCCAGCAGTCTTTATGGACTTGATGAACAGAATCTTCCACGAGCACTTGGACCATTTTGTGGTAGTCTTTATAGATGATATTTTGGTCTATTCAAGGATAAGGGAAGAGCATGAAGGTCATCTTAAGATAGTTCTACACACTTTGTGCAGCCATTAGTTGTATGCCAAGTTTAGCAAGTGCCAATTCTGGTTGAAGCAAATTTCTTTTCTTGGGCACATTATATCTGGAGATGGCATATTAGTGGATCCATCTATGGTGAAGGCAGTGTTAGATTGGCTTAGACCTACTAACGTTTCAGAGATCTGTAGTTTCTTAGGAATGGCTGGATATTATCGTAGATTCATAGAGGGGTTTTCTAAGATTGCCGCCCCGTTATCCAATCTAACTAAGAAGTCTGTGACTTTTGATTGGGATCAAAAGTGTGAGGGTAGTTTCCATGAGCTGAAGAGCAGATTGACATCAGCCCCAGTTTTGGTTATACCATCTGTGAATGAGGGATTTGTAGTGTATTGTGATGCGTCTGGCATCGGATTGGGCTGTGTATTGATGTAGAGTGGTAGAGTAGTGGCATATGCTTCTAGACTTTTAAGGCCACATGAGCGTAATTATCCTACGCATGATCTTGAGGTTGCAGCCATAGCGTTTGCCTTGAAGATTTGGTGACACTACCTCTTTGGAGCACAATTTGTGATATACTCCGATCACAAGAGCTTAAGATATATCTTCTCCCAAAGTGATTTGAATATGAGGCAAAGAAGGTGGTTAGATCTTCTAAAGGACTATAGATTTGATATTCAATACCACCCGGGGAAAGCTAACGTGGTAGCAGATGCACTAAGTCGCAGTGGAGTATCAGATGAATCCATTGCCACCTTAGTGTCATTTATGACTAGCCAGTGCAGTCTTGTAGCTACAATTAGAGATTGGCCTGGAGAGTTTCACCTTTGTAATCAAGGGGCGAGTATAGCTCATGTGCAGATAGAGCTGGATCTAGTACGCAGAATCAGAGAGAAACAGTTGTTCGATCCTGAATTGCAGAAAACAAGAGAATTGATGAGCAGAGGTTCAGAGAAGGCCAAAAATTTCAGTGTCAAGAATGATATTTTGAGATTCAGAGGCAGAATCTGTGTACCCAATGATGGTGATATTAAGAGGGTAATCCTGGAGGATGGACATAGATCACGATATGTAGTACACCCCGGAAGCACCAAAATGTACAGAAATCTTAGAGAAATTTATTGGTGGTCTGGAATGAAAAGAGAGATTTCTGAGTACGTATTGAAGTGCTTGGTGTGTCAGCAAGTGACGACTAAGCACAAGAGGCCACCTGGATTATTGCAACCGCTTCCTATCCCTCAATGGAAGTGGGAGCATATAACGATGGATTTTGTTTCAGGTTTGCCTAAGACAATAAGGCAATAGGATTCCATTTGGGTTACTGTGGACAGATTGACTAAATCTGCACATTTCCTACCTGTTCGGAAGGATCAACCTCTACGATCATTAACCGAACTGTATATACGTGAGATCGTCCGGTTGCATGGTATTCCAGTATCCCTAGCATACCCTAATCATTGAGCTTGATGTGTAGGTGAAGCTGGAGCAGCTCAAGTCTAAAGCCAGTCAAAGTGGCTAAGCTCCGGGCTGTCAGCAGCCTATTGAGGTGAGTATCTGTCATTTGGTAATACAAGATTTCATAGGGTGAGAAAATATGCTAAGTATTGGTGTTATGTGCAATGTAGTATGGGAGTGGCAAACTTGTAAATAGGGAGCCTTGTTGGAGAGTCACTTAAGAGGAAAAGTAGCCAAAGCATACCCATTCGACCAAACCCAAACCCTTCTCCCATTTTCCTCTCTTCTCTCTTCCCCACTCTCATTCGTTCAGCTCCTTCTTCATTTTCTTCCCTATTTTCGTCCCCCACCCTATTCCAACTCATTAGAAGTATTGTTGGCAAGCAAAAGGAAAGAAAGAAACCCCAAGAGAAACCATTTTCTTTTGGGTTTGAAGTGTGGAGATTGGTGGAATCAACCAAGGAGCAAGCAAGGAGCTATTCGTGGGTTGATTTAGGAGCTAAGGAACTTGCTCAAGTGTTTCCAAGAGGTAAGCAACACCACCCCAACCTTGTTTTCCCATTTTCGGCCATTTTCGTATGTTTACATGAATGTTAGGTTTGAGATGTGAAAACGAGTCCTAGGGCCAATAGGTGAGTTTTCCTTGAGGGGTTTTGTAGGTAGTAGGTTTCTACACATGTTAGGAGAGATTTTGAGCCCAAAAACACCTAGAACAAGTCAGATTTGAGAAAAATCAAAATCCCCAACAGTTCGGATTTCGCAAGCTGCTGAGAAAACCCAGCCGCTCGAGCGGGCATCAAGCGACAGTTTTAGACAGTTCGGGAAGTGATTTAAGTCATGGCCGCTTGAGCAATGATCGAGCGACTGTTCTAGCGAGAGGTCAAAACAGAAGAACCCAAGAGTTAAACCTTGGCCGCTCGAAGTCGGTTTGAGCGACCCATCGAGCACCCTTACCGGAATTTCTAAAATTTACACTTTTAGCCCAGATTGAACCACCCTTTGTTTTTATTCAAATCCCACCTATGTATAAGTGAGATTTAGGTTTCTAGGAGGTGTTATGACTGGAAGTAACTCAAAATTCCAAATAACCAAGAATTTGGGTACGTTTTGCCCAAGAAGGACCTAGAATGAGTTTCTGTCCTAGATCATGATAGAAGTAGGATAACTTGAATCCACCACTTCAAACACTTTCTAAATAATCTTTGGTAGTAAGATTCAAGAGCCAAAACCGAGATATGCAAGTATCAAAGAATTTGAGGCATAAGTTGCCCCAAAGAGCCATGAGATGTAGAATTGTAGGGAACCAAACCCTATACCATTGACTATTAACAAGAGTACACCACCTATGACCAGAAGGGCTTCGGCCTGGTATCATACACGTAGTAGGAAGGGTATTGGACCCGTGTGACATTTGTACCACCTCAAGTCAAGGGCTTGGGCCCATTATCTGAAACATGAGACACAAAGGGCAGTGCCCCCAAGTACACTAAGAACTATTGAATAGAGGGCTTCGGCCCTACACACATGACATAAATTGTATAGGAGGCAGTAGCCTGGAAGTTCACAAGATTTAATGAGGGTATTGGCCCATTTGTTTGACATTTTGCTTGGGCAGTTCACCTCAATTTGGGGCTAGTGAGCTGGCCCCATCACGTAAGTGAATATTGGTAAGCAATATATGCCGTTCACCTCAATTGGGGGTAGTGAACCATTGCTCACCTCAATTTGGGGGTAGTAAACTGGCCTTATCGTGACAAAGAACATTGAATGGTAATCCGTGCTGTTCACTTCAATTGGGGGTAGTGAACTAGGGTTCACCTCAATTTGGGGGTTGTGAACAAGCTTTTCTACGGCAGTAAGTCTTGGTGGGTAGATGGATCGGTTCATCTCGATTGGGGGTAGTGGACTTGTGTTCACCCTGGCCTGGAGATAGAGAACTCGTATCCTCCATGCAAGCTTGGGATCCGTTACACTTATTATAATGTGTATTGGGTGCAATTGATATGAATTCATGAACTGTACACTGAAGCAGATGCATGCACTATTGTATGATACATGAGATGCCGTGGATTTTATAATATTCAAATTACCTGCATGTCATGGTTTATCGATATATATTTGCATGAACTGTGTTTTACTGAATCATGCATGTGTTGCTTACTGAGACATTCGTCTCACAGTTGCTTTCTATTTTATTTTTCAGATCCATCGACGTCCGGTGTGAAGGACCGGGCCGGGGATAAAGGAAAGGAAAAGACCATTGGATACATAGAGGAAGACTACTATAGGCCTTAGGCTTTTCTTTAGTTATACTTGTATAGTTTTGAACTGTAAACCCATACATTGAGAGGAGTGATTAGTCATCCAATGTTTTGTAACTAAACTTTCATGTTTTATTTCATCCTAGAAATTTATATATGATCACACTTTTGATATGCACATGTATAAATTGTTGCACTTACACATGTATAGAAAAATTTTAAATTCATCAGTGTTTTGTTAAGAGAGAAATGGCCCACTTGCCACGGTTTGGGACGGGTTGTGCCTTGGAGGGGCAGACTTGGTTCCGGGTCATGTCACGACTTGTGTTTCAGGCAAACACAGAAAACATTGTTTTTTTGAATTTTTCAATGGGGGATTGATCCCCTGGGTCCCTTGGGGTGTCCAGAAGTTGTGTGGGACCTTGTGTGGGCTCACAGTGGTACAACACTTGAAGAATGGCATTGTTTGGCCACTCACCTATCAAACCACCTAGGTATACATGCACCAACCGAATGAATATATAACAAACACATTCAGATATGTTCCAGAATTGCAATCTAAGTGTGTGTGAGTGATTGAGCTAAGATGCAATAAACACGTGATTAAAGGGATGTCCTAGCATGCTTCCTACGTGTGTGTGTGTGTGTGCATGCAAGCACTTGGTGTAAGCAAAGAGGGATGAGGGATATATGCCAAACATAAAGCAGTGATGAAGAGGGAGACATAACATGGCTGAGGAGGTGTGGGTATGCTGTTCACACATGCCAAGTTTCATCCATTCACTTGAGGGTTCTTCATGGTAATAAAATAGATGAAGAAAACAAGCATGCTTATGACCCAAAACAAAGCAGTAAAAGAAAGGACCTGGGGGGTTAAAAATAGGGATACATGAATGTTAGGTTTAAAGAGGGAACATACTCCTTATTTAATCAAAATAGTAACTTGAAGACCTTTCAAACATAGAAAAAGTCATCTCTCCTTCTCCTTTTCTATTGGCTGAAACCTCTCCCCTTACCATGGGAGTTTAGGCACTTAGAAAAATGGAAGAAATAAACATTAAAGTGAAGAGAAGACAGTAAATAAGGCATACAGAAAATCTTACATATTTAGAATGCTTCCATTTCCAACTATGTCAAATACAATGCAAAGGGGATACTCACCTTGGGGTCTAAGACTCTTTTGATGTAGGTTGAACCTCCTTTGAAGCACAACAGCTACTGAACACCTCTTCTCCAAGCACAAAAGAAGCTCCTTTGGGTTTTTAGCGAAGTAGGAGGGGAGAAGAGATTCTAGTGTACTTGGATGGGATATGGAGTGGTTTAGAAGGATTTGGAGAGGTTAGAAGGGTGATGGAAAGTGTTTCGGACAGAGGGAGGAAAGAGGGCAGAGCAAGAATGGCCAATGGAGCTTCTTCTCTTTTAAAGCACCCCTCCCCTCCTTTTTTATAGGGGAGGTTTCTTAGTTGTTAAGAAAGATCATTTTCAATTATTTTTGTTAAGAATGACTTTCTTATTATTATTTTCTAAGAATGACTTTTATATTATTATTTTTTACTTAATGGTTAAGAATGACTCTTTTGTTATTATTTTTTACTTAATGGTTAAGAATGATCTTTTTATTATTACTTTTGTATACTTAGTGGTTAAGAAAGGGTGATGTCCATGTGGCGTAGTTTGCCACATGGACAGTTTTTTTTGACCTAGGGCTGCTCATAACTCTCTCATTCAAGCTCTGATTTTGGCAAACTTAGTTGCGTTAGAACCATGTCGAGATTTCCTATCCGCTGGGATAGGTTGTGGCAACTAATTCAAGTTTTTTAGCAGAAAGCCGAACTCGCGTCCGAAATCTTAATCTGCTCATATCTCCTTGATCCAGACTCTGATTCTAGCAAATTCAATTGCATTAGAATCATGAAGAAATTTCCTCTCTTTTAGGACCGAGAGAGCAGTTAATCTAGGTCTGAGCAGAAAGTCAATTTTTGCTCCCCCCGGAATCTGATCTGCCCATAAATCCTTCATCTGGACTCCGATTCGAGCAAACTCAGTTGTGTTAGAATCGTATTGAAATCCTCTGTCAACTGAGACAGGATTGAGTAGTTGATTCAGCTTTTAGCAGAAAGGCAAAACTGCTCTCTGGGAGCCGGTTTTGCTCATAATTCTCTTTTTGGGACTTTGATTCCGGCAAACTCAATTGCGTCAGAATCATGTCGAGATACTCTTTCTGCTAGGATAAGATTGGGTAGCTAATATGGGGTTTAGCAGAAAGTCGATTTCTGCTCCCCTCAAGTTTGACCGATCCATAACTTCTTCATTCGGACCTCGATTCGGGCAAACTCAGTTGCGTTGGAATCATGTCAGAATTTTCTATCCAATGGTAAGAATCATGGTGGTGGATTTGCACCTGATCAAAAAGTCAACTTTTGTCCCCTTAGGGTTTGACTTTTCAGTTAGGGTTTCCATTTTTAGCACTTTTTGGTTTGATCAAAATTTGGGTGCTTACACTTATTTTAACATTTTAACCATTTTCTTCATGTTTTAACTTTTAGGTTGTGTTTGTAGCCTTGGATTTGGGGAGAAAAGAAAAGAAAGCTAAAAAGGAAAATAAAAGAAGAGAAAAGAAAAGAACAATATTGATTTTCTTTTCTTTTCCGATATTTGGATGAGATGAGAAATGATAAGAAAAAAAATATATATTTTAGTAAGACGATGGAATGGGGTGGTGGGTGAGTGAGTGTGGGTGGGTGTTGGTAGGGTTGGTGTAGTGGCAGCGATGGCTGTGGCAATGATGGTGGTGGTGGTGGTGGTGGTGGTCAGCGGTGGTGGAGGGCGATGGTGGGTGGTGGGTTGTGGTGGTGGTGGATGATGCTAGTGGTGGGGTAGGTGGGTGGTGTGAATAGTGATAAGTGATGGTGAATTTTCTTTTCTTTCAAAATTCCTATCTTTTTGAAGAGAAATTTTTTTACATTGGAGAGAGAGGGAGAGAAAATCTCATTTTCCTTCATTTAAACCAAATAAAAGAAAAGAATATTTTAGAATTTTCTTTTCTTTTCTCCCCAAATCCAAGGTTCCAAACGCAAACAACGTTTTTGAAAAATGAAATTATACTATGCTCTTTAAGAACACCTAGATAAGTACTTGCTTTTATTCATCATATTCTTCAACTTTATGCTTATCTAGCTGGAGGCATATCCATAATATGACAATTTGAATAAATCTATGAAGCATATATAATAAAAGATATTCAAAATACTTACGTAAAAGATATATGCCACTTAAAATTAAGAAAATTCTGATGAGTAAAGCAAGCACCACGCCTTGCCGCAACTACCACCTCACTAAGTTGGGCAGTAATTGAGTGCTGCCACATGGTATCTTCATGGCCCATTTTAATTATATGTATGACCATTAGAAATGTTTAGAAATATTTCATTTAGATGGTATAACAAGATATATAGTTGCTAGAGAACTTTATAGCGTACACTTAAATGTATTGGTGAAGAAAAACACATGCCATGAAGTTAAACACTTCCACTTTTGACAAGATTAAGGCTTACATTTTACTTATATACGCACTTCCTCTTGCTGTTAACTCTAAAGGTCATTTTTTATTGTAGAATATGTGCTTATATTATATGGCTTAGCTGTTACCTAAGGGCAATAGAAAATTTATGACTTAATCATGATCTTATATATTTTATCACAGTTATCATATATGTATTTTTTCTATGGTGTGACTAATGAATGATTTAAGAATTTTTTTTTTGTTTCCTTAGTTTCATTATATGTGATAATGAAATCAATTTCATACTAGTTCTCATTTATTATATTATTTTACTTTAGGTTTAAAATAGATGAAAGCAACAGAGTAGCTTCACCACTTATTATTGAAATTGAAGATAATGAGCATGATGTTGGACAACAAACTGCTACTCTACTTAAGAAATATGTAATGTCAATTGGAGAGGAAAAAAAGGATACTATGTGGATTTGTAGCTTTGGGTGCAAGGTTCAACCTTATATGAGTATATACTCTCAAATTACAACCCCACTTGATTGGGTTGTTACTAGCACACAAATCATAAGGAATTGTCTATGTTCAAAAGTGATGAAGGAAGTGAGAAAAATAATGAAAAGGGAAGAATAGGAAGCTAAAAGAATTTTTGGAGGTGCACATAAGATTTCAATCTGAAGCATTCCAAATATTCCACTAGTGAATAAGACTATCAAAGATATGATGCCAATCTATGAGATGTTAAAGATGTCTTGTAGAGATGATGTAGATTCATCAATTGCAAGATTTTTTTATGGGAATGGAATACCTTTCTATGTAGCTAGATCTCCCCTTTTTGTTGACATGGTTAGAGGTATAAATGAAGGACCTATAGGGTATAATGGAAAAGATAAGAAAAATTTTACTTGACAAGGAGAAGAGTAGAATTGATCGTGCATTAATAGACCTAAAGCAACAATGGCCAATATTTGGCATTTCATTTGTCTCATATGGTTGGACAAACATCAAGAACAAACCTTTAATTAATGTGATGGCAGTGTCTAGAGGTTGAGCTATGTTCCTGTAACACCCCGGATCCGTGTTGTTCAATAAAGGTATAACATGTCTCACGGAGTGTTAGGTAAGGATCTTAAATAATTGTGATCGCTGGATAATCACCTAAAACTAAACCATATCAGAGTGCACAAATATATTTTATCTAAGAATTCGATATTCAGCTTTATTAAAATCAAATGATTCAACCTCGAACTACTTTATTACACTTCCAACATTTAATTAAATCAAAAGTCCAATTCAAAATAACCTACAAGTCTATGGAATGTAATAGTAATCTTCCTCCCTATATGTCTCAGTCGGATCTACCCCAGTAGTCGCCTCATCTCGAGTATCTGAAAACAAAACAAAAACAACGGAGTGAGATACGAATATCTCAGCGAGTAGCTCATGCATGCAGAAAATAGTTAACAACAGTTCAAATTATGCATCGATAAATAACCAGTACGCTTAAAGCAACCAAGACAATTTCCAAGTTTAAATCCAAAACCCACATTATTATCCAATCATATTTCAATACAATACTGACAACACATCGAATGGTCAATGTCATGACTATTGTTAAGTTGATTAATTAACATGCCAAGTAGGCACTCCACACATCCATGTACACAGTTTCGGCCTACTCAGGGTTTTGGAACTCTGAAATGACGGCCTACTCAGGGTTTTGTAAGCACCTCATTTTTGCGCTCCCCGAAAAACCAAAAATGCCAACCCTGGACAAAAAGTCAAACCCTAAGGGGTGAAAAGTTGACTTTTTGATCAAGTGAAAATTGGCCACCTCGCTTTATGCCATTGGATAGAGAATCTCGACACGGTTCCAACGCAACTGAGTTTGCAGGAATCGGGGTCTGTATGAAGGTTCTGCGGGCGGTCAAACCTGAGCAGAGCCAAAAGTTGACTTTCTGCTAAAATCCGATCCAGAGGCCTACCCCTAGGTCATTGGATAGAGAATCTCGACACAGTTCCAACGCAACTGAGTTTGCAGGAATCGGGGTCCGGATGAAGGTTCTGCGGGCGGTCAAACCTGAGCAGAGCAAAAAGTTGACTTTTTGCTAAAATCCGATCCAGAGGCCTAACCCTAGGTCATTGGATAGAGAATCTCGACACGGTTCCAACGCAACTGAGTTTGCAGGAATCGGGGTCCGGATGAAGGTTCTGCGGGCGGTCAAACCTGAGCAGAGCCAAAAGTTGACTTTCTGCTAAAATCCGATCCAGAGGCCTACCCCTAGGTCATTGGATAGAGAATCTCGACACGGTTCCAACGCAACTAAGTTTGCAGGAATCGAGGTCCGAATGAAGGTTCTGCGGGCGGTCAAACTTGAATGGAGCCAAAAATTGACTTTCTGCTAAAATCCGATCCAGAGGCCTACCCCTAGGTCATGGGATGGAGGGATCCGATACGATTTTAACGCAACTGAGTTTGCCCAAATCGGAGCCCGGATGGAGAAAATATGAGTTGACGAAGTTTCCGAGCAGCAAAACCGACAATCTGCACACGTGGCAAAAAGCTGCACACGTGGCGAGTTGTGCAGGAAAATATCTCAGGGATCAAATCCGTAAATATCCAAATATACGAAATATCCCAGGGACTAAATCTGTAAAAATCCGAGAATATCGGATTGAATTGAAAATTACCAGGGACTAAATCTTAATTTCCGGATTTTTTAGACAAACGAGCGGCGGCATTAAATTTTTTGTCATGATTATGCCGCTCGAGCGGACGTGGCAACCGGGTATGCGCTCAGCTCAAAGCTGAGCGGATCCTTTTTTTTTAGTGAGCGCATACCCCTTTTCTCGCCTATTTAAACCGCGCGAGTCTTCATTGCAGGAGGTTCGGAAAAATTTTGGTTCGAGGATTTTAGGTTGAAAGATTTTCGGTCAGGAGCTTTTCTTGGGCAGGGGTTTAGGGTTGTTCTTCGTCGGGTTTGAGTTTCCATTAGCTAACTCCCTTTTCCTTCTTCTTCCTTCACCCAAACCCCCCCTCTCTTCATCCCGGCTTGCCTCCGAAAACCCCCAGACAATCTCCTCCCCTCCTTCATTCTCATCCATCTCCAATAAAGAGGTGGAAAGCTTGTTGCTGTTGGTGGAGCAAAAGGGATTTTCCAACTGTCGTCGGAGTTCCAGGGGAAGGCTACGCACCTCGAGAAAATCTCAAGCACTCTCAGGTATCACCCCTCAGCACTTTCCTTTTTTTTTTTTGTCATATATATAAAAACAGATGCATGATGCCATGTTTAGGAAGTTAAGTCTCTCCCCGGCTCATATTCGATGTTCATTTTCAAGGGAGTATGTTCCCTGTTAAGTGAGTCTCATGTACCCTGTATACCCCCCTCTCCCTCCCTTCTTCAAAGGCTTCTGTCTCGAGCACGGAGCCCAGGTTCGGACCCTGTCGGAGGTCACAGACGGCGTGTGCAAAACCCTTCCGGTGTTAGTTCGGCATGTGTATTTCTCCATTTGCATGGGCGTTTGTTGGTTTTCGTTTTTTTATCGTGATTTAACTTAGGTTAGATTAATTTTGATGTGGGTTCAGAGGTCTTCTGGGAGTCTTCGGATCCCTAGGAAGTAGTTGCAGGACTTAAAAAACCTTAAACACTAGTTAAAATGGAGTTGAGCAAGAAAAACCAGAATATCGGGTTTTTTAAGGGGTATGCGCTGAGCTCTGCGAGGTCAGAGCACCCAAAAAAGGGTGAGCGGATCATTTTTTTAGCATCCGCCCACTTCTTAAATTTGGATGCGCTCACCTCGCGCTCAGCTCGCGCTCACTAAAGTTTGGATGCGCTCAGCTCGCGCTCACCTCGCGCTCACTTAAATTTGGATGCGCTCAGCTCATGCTCACTTAAATTTGGATGCGCTCACCTCGCGCTCAGCTCGCGCTCACTTAAATTTGGATGCGCTCAGCTCGCGCTCACTTGAATTTTGGGTGCGCCCACTTCACCTTTACTTTAAAAAATCCCGAAAATGCCCCTTTGCCTTAAAAAATCCCGAAAATACCCTTTACCCTGAAAAATCCCGAAAATGCCCTTTACCCTGAAAAATCCCGAAAATGCCCTTTACCCTGAAAAATCCCGAAAATGCCCTTTACCCTGAAAAATCCTGAAAATGCCCTTTACCCTTAAAAAATCCCGAAAATGCCCTTTACCCTGAAAAATCCCGAAAATGCCCTTTACCCTGAAAAATCCCGAAAATGCCCTTTACCTTGAAAAATCCCGAAAATGCCCTTTACCTTGATAAATCCCTCCCCTTGGACCCAGTATAATGAGCCAGTTTCTCCTTGATAAATGTCAATTTTGATATGTTTCTGTGATGTATATTCTGTAACTTTTGCTAGACATGGGTGGCGTTCCTAAACCAAGCCAAATGAGCCAAAAAGGGTTTCCGGGTGACCTGGAAACCCAATATGGGACTTGGACCCCCGGTCCAACTTGATTTCCCGTGGGCCTTCCAACGGGGCCCACCCCGCCCAATAAACATGTATGCATGCAACTTAATCAAGATAAGCAAAATTAACCGATTAAACCGGGCGGGCCAAACCTAAGGCGGCCCACCCGAACCGGACTTGTGAAATTGATGCATGAAATGTGTGGTTTGGCCGAGACCAAGGGCAAGGGCCTACCGGGCCCACCAAAGCCCACCAACCGAACTAAGGAAGGGTGCAAACCCTAACTTCTGGTAACTTAGGCTTACAAGCCCAGATTTGGACTATGGGCCCCAAGCCCAGTGTCCAACTCACTTTGGGAGATTAAAAAGATAAATCCAATAAAAATTACTTGGCCACCATGTGGGCCCACCTAAGGGGCCCACAAACCAGTCCGGCCCACTTGTGCATGAAAAACACTTAATCTTCAAATCTGAACTTAAAGTAAAATCAATGCACCAACCAAAGCCCAAAGGGCCTCCTAGGATAGGCCGAGGCCCACAAGGGCACACGGGCTTGACTAAGCCCACCAAGGATACCGTGGGCCTTCCAACGGGGCCCACCCAACCAGACTCAGATTACCTAAGTAATCAAGATAAAAGCAATTAACGGGACCCACACCACTCAGGAGGTCCCGCCAGACTTAACCAAACTGCATATCGGATTAGGAATCGGGTGAGACCAATGTAAGCTGACTCAAACCAGGGAACCCACGGGACCCGTCATCTGACGGGGTGGACTGGGGTGTCTACGGACTTCCCCGGACCACAACCGAGACCCTACTTAGAATCTCAAAGCCGCAGACCAAAAAGCCCTAATAGACAAGATTAGGCACCCAGGTGTCCGCCTGCACCCCATCAGGCGGTGGCTGTAAAACCCCGAATTTTCAGTAAATAAATAAATAATAATTACTTATGAATATCTTGAATGTCAATATATTTGTCAAAATAACTTAGAGAATAAACTTGGAAATTTCGGAAGAAATTGAATGGGTAGATGTGAAAATATTAAGAGAAGGGTATTTCGGTCAATTCACATTAGTTATCGGTAAATAATTAAATACATTAATTAAAATTTGTTATTAGACTTGAGAAATAATAATAGATTTAAATTGGGGTTTAGATTGTTTATTAACCATGATATTTAAAGCTTAGTAATTGGAATAATGGCGTATTGGTAGTTATACTTGATTTGAAACCTGAAGTCGAGGAGAGGAGAATTTTGTTGAAGGATATTAATTATAATTATAGATGATCACACTGATAGAGGAGATCCGGAGTTTGACGCAGATCTGACCGTTGGATCGTGAGATATCAAGGAAAGAGTGGATTAACGGTCCTTATTAAGTCTAATGGATGGGTAAGTATGGAACCTGATCGTAGGGAGATGCGTGGGATCAGGGAAGAATAAAATAGGGTTTAATATTTTTAGTTGCATTCGTAGGGTGTCTTGGGCGTTGAAGTTTGGAGGTTGCGGCGGAAGAGAAGAAGAACGAGAGAGAGAAAGGGAGATCGAGAAGGAGGAAGAGGGCATATCTTTGGTTTCTCATCGTTCCTGGAACGTCTCTTGCCTGCGAAGAGGAGAGGAAGTCTCTGGTTGGAAGAAGAAAGGATTTGAGCGGACGGAGGTAGGTGGCACTCCGTTTTAACGATTATTTTGTGTTTATGAGATTATTCGATTCGATTGCATGATCTTCTATGTTGTAAATATGTGTATATTGGTTGATATTAATTTATATGAATTTTAGAAGCGATTAGAACACAAAAATTTGATGTTTAGAAACTCGGTTCGTCGTTTTGGTTAGAGCGCCGAGCTCGCCTGCGCTAGGCGATCCTCAGCGATCCTCGGCGCTAGTGTAAAAATTAAGACCGTCGAATATCGCTTGAAGACGGACCGCGGGCGACCTATTTTGTACTACCGCTGACCTTTGACCGCCTAGGCGATCCTGAGCGATCCTAGGTGCTCTAGCAAAAAAATGCTATTTTGACAGTTTTTCATTCCCTTTTCTTCTCCAACCCTTTCCCAAATAACCCAAGCCTCTCGCATAGCACCCTTATTACATGAAAGACATTTAAGTAAATGTCCTGTGTATTTATTGTTCCATTTACTTAAGTCTTTACATGTAAATAAGGTTTTACCCCCCCCCCCCCCCCCCATTTGGAACCAATAAAAATACTTCCAAGGTCTAATTCCCAGCCAATAAAAAGTCAACTTTCCAGTTCATGCCTAAATCCCGGTTTTTTTTATCAAAAAGCCCGGTTTGGGTTTAATACCCAGATGAGTGATTCAGGAGCCCATAAAATTCTAGGAGATGTGTTTACTCCTTGTAGATTTGTCTAGAAAAATTATATACCAAAGTCAACGTTTTAACTAGACTTAGAATATTTTTGGGGTCCGAAACTTTTTGTTTCGGAATCGATTGATTTTTGGTATGGTGACCTTATTGGGAATCCTAAGACTATTCCACTCATCCAAAATATATTTTGAGAACTTTACGACATTCTTAGTCCCAAATCATTATAAAAAAAGTTATTTGGATTTCCACCACTTGTAACACTTCTTTAAGATTATTCTTAAGGTGTCTTTGAAGGCCAATTATACTAAAAGGTTCATCTTAGATATTTAACCACTTGAGTCTTCTATTATTAAGATAATCCCATGATCAATATGAGTACACACTAATGAACTGGTTATGGAACAAGACTTTGGATTACCGATTGAACATGGAAGAACTATGATTATAAACAATATTGGAATGTGAATGATTGAACAATGGCTTGGTGGCCAGTTTTATAAATAACCTGCTTGGTGGCAGAGATGTATTGTATATTACCTGCTTGGTGGCAGAGATTATTACCTGCTCGGTGGTAGAGATTATAACCCGCTTGGTGGCGGAGACCCTAACCCGTTTGGTGACGGAGACCCTAACCTGCTTGGTGGCAGAGATACCCGCTTGGTGGCGGAGACCCTAACCTGCTTGGTGGCAGAGATACTCGCTTGGTGGTGGAGACCCTAACCTGCTTGGTGGCAGAGATACCCGTTTGGTGACGGAGACCCAACCTGCTTGGTGGCAGAGATAACCCGCTTGGTGGCGGAGACCCAACCTGCTTGGTGGCAGAGATAACCCGCTTGGTGGCGGAGATACCCGCTTGGTGGTGGAGACATTACCTCCTGCGGGAGAGATTCATTACCTCTTGTGGGGCAGATGTATTTCCGATGGATTGCATCCTACAGGAGAGATACCTCATGTGGGGGAGATGTGATTATGCATGATTGCATCCCACATGGAGGATGGGTGTGTGAGTTACCACTGAAAGGTGAGAAAGCTATCTCCTACAGTAGAGGTAGATGCTAGGTGTTCACATCCTGCGGTAGAGTTATGCTGTCTCCTGCAGGGGGTACCTGTAGTCTTAGAGATGTGGATTCTCCTGCGAAGTTTGTGTGGATACTAGGTGTTTACATCCTGTGGTAGAGATAGGCTACTACCTGAAGGTTGGCTTTTATTACTGATATGATGATTGATTCTCAGGTTGATGGATTGCTATTTAAAAGGAAATCTTGAAATGTCATAATTGAACAGAACTGTTATGATTTATGTGAACTGTTAAAATGGAATATTATGGAATCATGAATAAACGTGGAACTGCTCTTAAGAAGACACTACAGAAAATAAACCAGAAACCATGGGAATGTGAAATATAATACATTGTCCTTTAAATTGAAATGAAACACACATGATTAACTTCTTTTAATTCGGGCACTGATTAAATGTTTGTTTTATCGTGATTATTCGTTTATCTCACTGACTGTGATTACTCGATTATTTTACCGATCATGAAACCACTGTTAATTTCCCTAACTATATAAATTGTTTTCTACATGCATAGTGTTACCTACTGAGATAGTTGTATCTCACCCCTACTTCATATTCTACTTTTCAGGTTATCTTGGAGAGGACGCCACGGGTTAGACAGATAGTGGGTTGAAGTCTAGAAATTTCATATGAAAAGAGTAGGACGATTTTATATAGCTGTATTTATTTTATTGGAATCGTAATAGATGATTGTGTAGGATATTAAGAGTTAGTTAAATTTGTAGTTGCCTTTAATTTGATTAGTGAATGTAACCGGATGATTCAGCTTCTAATAAATGATTTAAGCTTCCTAGCACTCTGATAAATCTTAATTCTTTATTTCCTTATATTTGAACTGATTGTAATGTACCACAAGTTAATGCCTTGATCCGAGTCAAAATGAAAAAAAAAATGACCCGGATTCGGGGCGTTACAGTGGCGACTCCGAATTTTCCCGTGCCGCGTTTCCGACGCGCGCACAGGTTTTGTCATCCAATGCCGGCTTACTCCCCGGGTTTCGGCATTGACAACCAGGCCTACTCAGGGTTTCTGGCTGCTCTACACCGGTCGTGGCAACACACAAGGCCATACAATTACACCAAACAACAATACCATCACATTACTAAGCTTAAGCATGGATCCAGGACAAGCTAAACCAAAACAGAAAACCATCATATAAACTCAACTCTAACATCATATTAAATCAACCATGCATAACACAACACAGCTCAACACAGGTCACTCCGGACCAGAACAGTACCTCATGTACTTTCAATAATTTCTCCAATTCTAGAACACAAGACCATTGGTAATAAAACCCATTTACTCACATCGAGATAAACTTTACAAATACAGTTCAGAACTTTAAATCAAGTAAAACCATGTTAAATAATTTCTCAATCAAGAACAAGTATATAACAAAAGAGAGAACTAAATCATGAACCCCTAGTGTCAGGAATAGTAACACAACTTATTGATAGCCCTTCAAAATTTACTTTAGAAACTCCTAAAAATTATCAATAATTCAACTTAATAATCTCAAGGTGGTTTGAATAGATAAAAGTAGTTCTAAGATCCTAATCAGGTCATTTGCTAAGAGATTGGAACCCCAAAATATCAGAATATGGCTTTATTTGGTCAAATTCACATTTCGGCTAACTCTTAGGGTTTGCGCTGACCTCTAGCGCTTGGCGCGAGGTCGGCGGAACTCGGCGTATACCCAAAACTCTGTCGCGCTACTAAAAATAGACTTAGCGAGAGATGGGCGCGAACTCGGCAGTAACGGAAATCGATCTCGTGCTTAACTAAAACACTTGGTGCGAGATGAGCGCAAGCTTGGCGAGAACCAAATATAATTCTCGCGCTGACTAAACTCGTTGGCGCTAGGTAGGCACCAACTCGGCGGACACCTCCTACGAGTTTCGACTCTCTGTTAACTCTAGATCTCCATGACTGACCCATTTTCTCACCTCTGTAACGACTCTTCTACACTTCTACCATCCTCCAAAGACTATTAGACACGATTTGAATTTAATCTAACAACCTAAAATTTTCGCCTCTAAAAATTATACCAAGAACATATGCAAAACGTTATTTTCTCCAAGATCATGCATATGGCTAAATCATATAGACAAAACCCAAAAATCTCAGATTAAAACGATGCTACTCACCTCTAGCACGCTCAAATCCCTGCAACAGCAACTACTCGAACAACAAAACCGACAGTCGATCTCGAACAGCAAAACCCACAATCGATCTTCCGTCGATCCTTCTGTTCGCAAGTCTAACCGTAGACCCTCTGAACTTTCTTCGCAAAGAACCCCACTAGTCGGATCCTCTCCAAAACCCTAGAACAACAGCCGTAATCTCCCTCAGTCTCAATGGATGCGAAACAAAACCTACGAATCTACTTCCTTAAGTATTTATACTTACTATACATACTTTGCCGCTCGACGAGTTTTGAAAACCCACGATTTGGTGCATGCGCACCCACCGAGTTTTCCTACATACACACAGTTTATTAATTTTATTTATTTTTCCAATAAAAATCATGTAGAAAATATCGGGGTTTTACAGTTCCTTAGTGGTGTTGGTTGTTCAGGAGATGAAAAGTTAGGTGTGTGTGTATATATCATTAATATTGTTAAAAGCTATTGAAATAGTGGGCACATATAATGTTGTTCAAATGTTAACTGATAATGCATCTGCATGTAAGGTAGCTGGAGAAATTATTATAGCTAGATATCCATGTATTTTTGGTCTAGTTGCATGGCTCATACATTAAGCCTTTTGATGAAAAGTATTGCAAAATCACAGCACCCAAGTTTGATTTTTGTTGACGCTTTTTTTGAGAAAGCAAAGGGAATCGTGAACTACATTAAAAACCATGTTTGACTTTATTCATATTTTGAACATTTTCAATGTTGGATGTTATATAGGTTCAAAGGACAAGATTTGGGCATCACAATAATTTTTTGGAACGTATTTTTCAATTAGAAAAATGCTTTGATTAACATGGTTTTGAGTAAAGACTGGGAGGTAATAAGAAAGGGCTAATCCAAGTCAAATCAAGATCAAAATGGGGGTGGCGAAAACTTATGTTGGATGATAACTTTTGGAGCAAGGTGAAAATTATTTTGGCATTCACAAAACCAATTTGGCGAATCATTCACTTTTGTCACAAAACCAATTTGGCGAATCATTCACTTTTGTGACTTTGATAAGGTTGTCATTGGAGAAGTCTATCAAAGAATGAATGATATGTTGGGATGCACTGAAGTGGGCATTAGTTGATAATACTGAGATGTGCCAAGTTGTACAGTGCCTTGTTATTGAAAGTTTGATGAAGATGAGTCGTCTTTTACATTTACTTGCATACGTTCTCACTACATATTAATGTTCTAATTCTCGGTTAACAAGCTTGGGTCTCAAGGGAGACAAAAGAGAGAAACCTCACTTTGATCTTGATGTTCAAACGATCTATTTATATGTGGTAGATCGGCTTGTTAAAAATTTTGGTAAAGCATCTTTAGTGCATAGCCAGCTTAGTGATTTTGTTGGGAATACCGATTTATTTGCTTGTCCTTAAACAATCTAGAATAGAAAAATAATGTCTGCAATATAATGGTGAAATTTGCATAGACCAGCTGCTTCTAAGTTGTATGGTTTGGCAGTCAAAGTTTTGTCTCAAAGTGTTAATACTTCTTGTGCAGAAAGAGAATAGAGTACCTCTTGCTATATCCATAATGCTAAAAGGAATGCTTGAGCTTAGATCATGTAGTCTTTAGTATATGTTCATTATACTTATTGACTTTTGATAGATACAGAGAAGATTGTGAGATAACATATAAGAATTGGGATAGTTTTGAAAATGTGGATGCTATAGATGTTGATATGAAAGCAGTTGAAGATAAAGAGTATGGGTTGCTTTTTGGTGATGAGATTGACCTTTACAACCTTCATATTCTAGCTTGACTCCTGAAGCTACAACTTAAGAATCAACTAGCTCATCATAAGCAAAAAGGCGTGAGGAGATTACGCTTGGTAAAAGACCAGGAGTTGTTTAATACTATTTTATTTTTCTTTTTGAACAATTTGAACAATGCAGATTATAATTAGTTGATGTTTGTTTCTATTATCATTTTAAGCTTTATTTACATTATGTGTATGTGTGTTTATATATATTGGTATGAATGTGCGCTATAGACCATATGCGAATTTTGAAATTGATGCTCTCGTGCTTTCGATTCCGCTCTTTGCTTTGGTAACTAAGGTACTACCTACATTAATTGTTATCATCTCCAAACACAAAAGTATCTTTCTCCTCTCCATTCTTGATAGCAACATCAGCGTAGCCATCAATGGTCGACTTTCTTATTTCACTGGAGGAGTTTAGAAAACTTGCTTAAGATGATTTCATGCAGTTTAATTTGAAGAAACCCAGTAACTTATTACAAACATGTTCTCATGATTTTGCCTTGCATTTAGGCCAGCATTCTCTCCTACTGTTCTTTGGAATAAATGTTTATTTGAGTTTATATTTGAGTAGAATTACTATTTGCATTGGTTTTTTAAAGCATAAACAATATGAAATATTCCTTGATTTATTTCTAGATTGACATATTTCAGTTAGGATCAAATCTCTAATCATACAAATCAATTTTGTTTTTATTTTTGTCTTTACGTTTTATCTGGATGGAGTTTTATAATTTACAAATCTCACAATTTATTCCTATTAATTTGTCTCAATTCAATATTTCTTTATTTTCTAAACAAGCTGTATAGTATCTTAAAAATAACCAGTATGAAATATCCTGGTATTGCATTAGGTAGCCGATAATTTAATTAATTATTAAGATCACTAATTTTTTTTGGTATGAATTAAGATCACTAATTTAATCAAGCCTTTGATCTGAGTAGAGGATGTTGAGATGGTTCCGATCTGAAGATTCGGCAGAGATCAAACAGCTGGATGATTTGAATTTGAGGTAAGAGGAGTTAAGTTTATTCTTGTATTTTGATTGGTAGATTGTAATTTATTTCGGTGGAAGAGCACATATTGAATCAATCTTAAGTAAACCAACTGGTTAACTTGGGTGGTTTGGTTTAGTTTGGTTTGGTCTGGTCTGGTTGGGCTAAGGGTTGGTTTAAGTTAATGTGTGCGAATAAGTGTTGACAGCACATTACTTTAAAGGAGGACAGCAGCTCCTTGTGTTGCCATAGAGAAGCGGCTGCAGGAAGGAAGCATGCACTCTTCTTAACAACTCATGCTTCTGATTGACAAGTAGAGAGAAAGAAGGAGGAAAAGGGGGATTTTTAGTCGCTGAAACAGTTAGGAAGAGTGTTTTATAATGAGATTTGCCGAGGCTTTGGGGCATTTGGAGAGTGATTGAAGAGGAAGAACAAGGAGTTGAAAGAAAGTGTTGCTAAAATTTTCTAGAATTGTGGATTTGGGAATCTTAGAGGGTGTTTGGTAACATTTCCAAACACTGTTTTTCTACTTTTAAAATCAGAAAACTAAAAAATTGTTTGGTTTTGATTGTTGCCAAACCGTTTTTCAGAAAAACGGTTAAAAAACAACCCTGTTTTCAGAAACCAAAAATTTCAGTTTCTAAAAATTACCAACTGTTTCTTTCTTCGATGGCATTTTTGTAATAATTTATTTCTTTTTCTCTTCGACACTTTTACCTCTGGTCTCTCTTCTTCTCACAAAGCTCATCTTCCTCACAAGCACGACAAATATTCTTTTGCGGGAACGCCTTTTTGATCGGATAGCTACTCCTTCAACGAGTGAAAGAACGAAGGAATATTCTGTAACGAAATTAGGGTTTTCAGCTTCATCACTGTGCGAAAGTTTCAGTACCTTCAAACACAGAGGATCGTAACTGGAGAATCTATTTGGAAACTGGTGAGCGATTCTCGCTGCCTCCTCACTATGATTTCTTGTTCAGGGTATAAATTCTCATTTTAAGATATTGCATTCTGTTAGGGCTTTCGTACTGTGAAACCTTGTTCCAATACTCTTAGCACATCCTAATCAGTGTACTCGATGTGTAGGTGAAGCTGGAGGAGCCCAAGCCTAAAGCCAGTCAAAGTGGCTAAGCCCCAGCCTGTCAGCAGCCTATGAAGGTGGGCATCTTCCATGTTTTTAAATAAGATTTCCTACGGTGAGACAAAATGCCTAAGTGTTGGTATTGTATGCAAATAGGAGGAGAGTGGCGAACTGGTAATTATAGTGTCTTGTTGGAAAGCCACTTAAGTGAAGAAAACCCAAGGGAAAGGCCATTCACGACTACCACCCTTCCCAAACCCTTTTCTCTCTTCACTTTCTCTCGCACTCTCCAGGTTCTTCTTCATCTTCTCCCCATTTCGTCTCCCCATCCATTTCAAACCCACTGGAGGTGTTGGTTTGCAAGAAAAGAAAAAGAAGAAACCAAAGGAAGTGATTTTCGATTGGGTTTTGAGCTTGGAGTGTTGTGGAACGAGCATCCAAGCAAGCAAGGAGCTATTCGTGGGTTGATTTAAGAGCTAAGAAACTTGCTCAAGTGATTGCAAGAGGTAAGCAACACCACCCCAACCTATTTTTCAAATTTCGGCCAAATTCGTATGCTTTAGATGAATGTTAGGGTTGAGATGTGAAAACGAGTATTAGGACAAATGGGAGGGATTTATTTGAGGGGTTTTGTTGGTAGTAGATAACTACACATGCTAGGAGCAATTTAGAGCCTAAAAACACCCAGAACAAGTGAGATTTGAGAAAATCCCCAAATCCCAAAAGTTCGGATTTCGCGAGTTGTTGAGAAACCCCAACTGCCTGAACAGACGCTCGAGCGGGGCATCGGGCGATAGTTTTAGGGAGTGACTTAGGGCATGGCCGCTTGAGGGACTGCTCTAGCAACCTGATTGAACAAAAGAACCCAAGAGAAATTTCTAGCCGCTCAAAGCAGGCTCGAGCGACCTATCGAGCACCCTTACCAGATTTTCCCAAATTTAAATTTTTAGCCCAGATTGAACTACCTTTTGATTTTATTCAAATCCAACCTATGTATAAGCGAGAGTTAGGTGTCTAGGAAGTGTTCCAACTGGAAGTATCTCAAAATTCCAAATAACAAGGATTTTGGGTACGTTTTGCCAAAGAAGGTCCTACCGAGAGTTTCTGTCCCAGATTTTTATAGAAATAGGATAACTTGATTCCACCACTTCAAACACCTTCTAAATAACCCTTAGAAGTAGAAATTAAGAACCAAAACCAAGTTGTTTAGGTATTAAAAGAGTTGAGGCATAGGTTGCCCAAATTGAGTCATGAAAGGTAGAAATTCCTGGAAAACCAAACCTTTACCAATGACTATCAATGTGAGTACACCACATATGACATGATGGCCTTTGGTTTGGTATTTAGCCCATCATATGAAGGGCATTGGCCCTTTATTGGAAATGTGAGATGAAAGGGCATTAGCTCGTATTACATTTGAATGATTATCAAGGGCTTCGGCCCCACATTTGACATAAGTTGCATGATAATAAGGGCATTGGCTCGCTACTTGTACCACGAGATACAAATGGCAGTGGCCCATGGTTATTGACATTGAATGGAGAGCAGTGGCCCAGAATCCATGATTATTGTTATTGAAAAGAGGGCTTGGCCCAAGATTGACTCAGGTAAGGCCATGGGCTACCCTTGAGCATTTTCCATGCAAGTGTGCATGAGGTAATATTATGAGCAACTGACCAGTAAGTCTTGGTGGGTAGTGTGAGCGGTTCATCTCAGTTGGGGTAGTGGACCTTTGTTCCTCCCAACTTGGAGATAGAGAACTAGCATCCTCCACTCAAGCTTGGGATATTTGATGTGTTATTATTCCGTTCTTTGTTGGTATACTTGTTGTGAACTTGATAAATGAATACATCACATAATGAACTTTTAAGTTATGGATCCATAGACTTAAATAGGATTGTTTGTATATATATATGCCATGGCCAGTGTTATTCTTATTGTCACTGTTCTTTATTGTGATATCATCCCGGCACCAGCAACATCGGTGGCCGATGCCCATTTACTACAGGAAATCGGCAATGGATGCCTGTATGTCAAGGGGAATCGGCATATGGATGCCTACGTCAAGGGAAATCGGCGTAGATGCCTAGCCACCACGTGGAATCGGTGAAGCTAGATGAGGCCATGTATAGTATATATAAACATCCTAGATAACAAGTGATAATATTGAATACATGATTGCTATTACCAAGGCACATGCATGCACAGATTGTATGACACTAAGATGGCATGGATTTTGTAGTATTAGAATTACCTGCATGCCATGGTTTCATCGGATATTATCAGTATGAACTGCGTTTTCACTGATCATGCATGCGTTGCTTACTGAGAGATTTGTCTCACAGTTGCTTCTTATCTTATTTTTTAGATCCATCGTCGTCTGGTGTGAAGGACCGGGCCGGGGATAGAGGAAAGGAAAAGGCCATTGGGTATAGAGAGGAAGACTACTATAGGCCTTAGGTTTATTTCTTTATTGTAGGTGTATAGTTCATTTTGGACTTGTAACCCTTACATTTTTAGAGGAGTGATTAGTCACCCATTATTTTGTAGCCCACTCTTGCGTCTCATTGTCATTTCAAATATATATATATGAACACACTTTTGGATATGCACAAGTATAAAGTGATTACCACTTGCACTTGTTAGAAAAAGTTTTAATTCCTTTGTGTTTTATCAAATATCATGACCCACCTGCCACAGTCTAGGACAGGTTGTGTCTTGGAGAGGTAAACCTGGTTCTGGGCCGTGACAATTTTTTGTATAAGAGCGTAAATAAGGTCCACAACCTAGAATAGAAGGCTTAGGTTGGTTTGGGGAATGAGTGCACACTAATTAGAACCCCTCGATTGCTTCTAGGGATTCGTTCCTTATTTTTGATTGAATAACTATTACTGTTGGTGTGTGTGATTGTGTGTGATGAGCCAGATGTATCCGGTTATACTGGTGTATTATGAAGTATCAGCCAATGCTAAGTTGTAAAACCCCAGTTTTGAGTAGAAAATATATATATATATATATATATATATATATATATATATATATATATATATATATATATATATATATGCAAGATTATGAACATATGGATTTATGGACAAGTTAAATCAAATTGATTTTTGCTAGAAATTGGTGGTCATTAGTTGTCAAAGAGAATGAGGTGGAATATTAATATGTAAGTCATATTCGAACTTAAAATACGGCAGTAAGTCAAACAAAATTAGTCAATACGTAAAACCCAGGAAAACCCTACACTAATGAGGGGTAGAAAGGGGATTCCGAGGGTGAAGGGTGAATTAGGTTTAATCCTGGCAGTGTCTATAAATAGGTAACTCATATAAAATTTTCGGGGATTTTGGGAAAGGTTGTTGCTCTGGAGAAAATTAGGGCGGCGGCCAAGCAGCTTAGGTCTCGAAATGAAATCCACCCAAGGATGGCCGGAAGCTTGAAGGAGATCTCCAATACCAGGTGAGTGGCACTGTTTTACAACCGAGTTTTCGGGTTTATTCGTGTATTTGGTTGAATGAATGCATTGTTTATGATTGAAGTATTCTCGGTGTTTTCTGGGCAAAAACAGTTACGGAGGGTTTTGTACAGTGGAATTGGGGATAATTGGAAATCATGTTAGATTAAATCCAAAATAGGTTTGAATGTGTCCTGGGAGTATTGGGAGACTAGATAAGTAGTTACAGACCGGAAAAATTCAGCCAGAGTTGGAGTTCTGGGATTAACAGAGAACTGAAAATCGCAGTGGGTCACCGCCCACTTGGCGCCCATTTCGGGAAGTAGGCGCTCAGAAAGTTTGACCCGGCGCCGAGCTAGCGCCCACTCAGCGCTCAGCTCGCGCCCACTTAAAATCCTCGCGCCCTTCTCGCGCCCATTTGGCGCCGAGCTCGCGCCCACTCATCCACGAGTGAGCGCCAACCTTATTTTTATGAATCTAGCACTGCTCACTTGGCGCCCACTTCAGGATGTGAGCGCCCAGTTCATTTTCTTGCCGAATTCCATAATTTAGTAAAACAAAGGGGTTTTTGATGCTAGAGGGTCTTCGACCACTTACCAAAATATTTGTTTACGACATTAGAGAAAAAAAATTTGCTTATGAGAACATTGAAGATAGATCCTAGGTTTCGTAAAGGTTTATGAAGTAGATGTTGGGAAATAATTCAAGGATGTTCGGGATATCAAAACACTGGGGCTTTATGTTAGTTCTCTTGAATTGTACACTGCTCGGTATTTGATTAGATTTATTAAACCCTGTTTCGATGGCAAGTTTTGAATTGAATTGCAAAGATTATTTACTTGATTTCTTGTGATTTGATGTTCTGGTTGGAACACTTGTGAGTTTCTGTTCTGGTTGGAACACTTGTGAGTTTCTGCTTTGGTTGGAACACTTGTGAGTTTCTGTTCTGGTTGGAACACTTGTGAGTTTCTGTTCTGGTTGGAACAACTTGTGATGTGCATACTGAATGCGGTGTTTTATCGGCGATTTATCGGTTTTGATTTAGTTTATCCTGAATCCAGAATCTAAGCTTAGAAATGTGATGCCTTTGTTGTATTGGGGAAATGGCATGGCCATGAAGTGTTTCCACTACCAATGTAGAGCAGCCAGATACCCTGAATAGTTCTGGTTGTCAATGCCGATACCCGGAGTAGGCCGGCACTGGATGACGAAACCCCGAGTAGGCTGTCATTTCAGAGTATCCGAAACCCTGAGTGGGCCGGAACTGTGTACATGGAGGTGTGAAGGCAGCTCTGGCATGTGGATTAACCAATCAAATAATTGCATAACATTGACCATGGTGGGAGTTCTTTGATATTCGATTTTTGGCATATATATATTAATGGATTGGGGTAACATTAGGGTTTTCTCTTATCAGTTTCACCTAAGCCGCGCTTACTTGCCCGAGTGGTTATCCGATTCATATTTTACAAACTGTAAATTGTATTTGAGCATGCATGTGTCACTCGCTGAGATATTCGTATCTCACTCTTTTGTTTCTGTTTGTTTTTTTTTCAGATACGTATGGAGAGCCGGAAATTGCGGGTAGTGAAATTGGGTCATGTGAGTTCCACTTTGGGATTATTTTAGTGCACTCTGTTACCTAGCATTATTTTAGTTCATGTTTTCCTCAGTCTGGTAGTGCGATCCTGTTAATTATAGTAACCTTTGGATACGAGTTACGGGTTTTCTATGTGACTCGGATCTGGGGCGTTACATAAGTACATACCAAAGTGGCTAACTTTATACAGATGGGATAGCTTATTAGCTAAACCTGCATGAAAAGAACCTGTATATACATATATACTACTATGAAGAGATTAGTGAAGGGATTTTGTGACAACCCCGACCTTCGTATAGCTGCAGATATACTGAAGGGAGTGGTAGTGATGAAGTGTTCCTTCAGATTTCTTCTCCCTCCTGCAACCAAGGGAATGCATGTAAATTCTTGTTTTAGGTTGATTGTTGTAATTGGTTGTGTTAGTTTCAATTGATTGATTGTATTTTTCTAAATTGGGTTGCACCTGTTAAATTTCAATATCATGGCACCAAGACCCAGAGGCGGAGGCCTTAGAGCGGTTGCTGCCTATATACCAGAGTATGTGTGAGACATGGAAAAATCGCCGAGATGATTCCCTCCGTCATCACACGGGCTCAACAGAAATGGGAGAGTCGCCACCATTCAATTTTAAGGTGTGAATGGACACCAAAATTATCAAAATAAGCTAAATGGCAAATACTAGAGTAAAAATAACCCTACTTGAAAATCAAATCCAGAGATGGGTAAGGGGATTAGATTATGAACGGGGGAAGGTGTTAGGCACCCCCATTCACCCACACAAGGTGGTTGCCAAGTGTTGTTCATGCTAAAAAAATGAGAAAGCTTGCTAAAATAATCAAAAACCTTGAGAAAGGATTAAACAAATGTGTGATACCTTCACATGAGAAATCCAAATGAATTCCAGATCCTCTTTTATGTCAATATCACTTTTGGAATATCACCGATAGATGGAAATCAAAGCAAAAATTACACAAAACCAAGTTGAGTCAAATCCGGAAAATTCGGTAAAAGATAGAGCCATTTGTCTTGAAATCATTCAAATCTAGTTTAAATTGAATCAAACCAAATCCATTTGAAAGATTATGATAAATAGAAGACTCATGCAAATTTTCAATCAATTCCGGTTAAAATCCTAGGAGTTATTCTCCTTTGAAATCTGCTGCTGGAGATAGTTAAAAGTGACAAGTGGGCAAGTTTGGAAAATCATTTAGAAAAATCGGCTTCATATAAATCCATGAAATTTGGTGTGAATGAAGTATGTATGGCTATCTTTCAAATGAAACTAGTCTTATACAAAAATTCATTTGGATGTGCCTTGGGTGACCCCTCGAATAGGCCCCGAGGATCACAGATTAACCCAGAAAAGTGCTGTTGAGCAGTTCTGAGTAAATCTGTTACCCACGACACAAATGGAGTCAAAAATTATAAAACCAACGGGATTTGAAATTAGACTTCCAAAGGAAAACACAGAAACAAGAATCACTCGAATCGGACTTAAAACGAACACATGGCGCTCAGTCAAAGTGATAGGTTCCTCAATCCGGCTTGAACTGACCTATCAACTTCGACTGAGTGGTGTCAAAAATCTACTCCATAAATATTGATGAAATTTTACAGGCATAAACTAGACAGCCTCACCTTTCCCATGGCTCTAGAATTACTCCAAAATTCATCCAGATGATGAAGTTACGAGTGTCCGAAGTTGGGGTACAGCTGCTGTCAAGTTAAGCTTTTTTAAAGAAAATCAACTCAAAACAGTGATAAGGTGTGTGTGGAATCCGTGCAAGATAAATCAAAATCATTTTAAAAAGATATTGAAGAACCTCTAGGAAGAAATGGGGCACAATTTTGGCTCATCATTCTCTCCAATTGGAAAGAATATGCCAAAAACCCCAAAATTGAGCAAAAAACCCAAAACCGAGAGGTTAGACCTAGAGGTCTTCAATATTTGAAATAAACTTGATTGTAATCGATGATGAACATCCCAGCATTGCTTGGGGCTATTTATTTTAGATCTACCACAATGACGGCAATAGATCCAAAATACAAGCCACATCCGACAAAACAAGTGCAATATGTGCATGTGTAAAAATCATTTCTTCAATAACATAACAACATATAGCATGCATTCATATCAATCAAATGGGGTTCTAAAACAACCTAGGGTTCCGTTCCGTTCTTGTTTCCCTTAGTTCTCTCTCCCCGTTTAACGGTTCTTCGAGATAATCTTGGGGTACTTTGATTATGAAACGGTTCTCATAGAATCAAAAGGCTTATTCCAACAAGGTTCTAACACTAGGATCAATCCTCAGTCTCATTTCCCCTAGATCTCGCCTTCACGTTTTACGGCTAGGAGGAGACTCGAGGTACTTTGAGTAGAGGAAGGGTTTTCATACACACAGATTATGCCTTATTCTATAGAAAGGTAGAAGAAGAGAGCTAGACCTAGAATGTAAGAACAGAAAAATAAAGAGAGGTTTGAGGCTTACCTGGGCTTCTGGAAGCAATACAGTAGCGGTTCCCTTCTTCACTCGGAGCTCTTCAATCTCCAACTTATTGGCCATTTGCTTAAGGAGGAGCCTCCTATTTATAGGCAAAGGCTAGGGTTAAGGTTTGCATGATGGTAGACACAAAATAATGTCTAGAGCTCACCAACCTTAACCCTAAGGCCATTTCCGAGATTTCCACTCCTTTAATGAAGGATATGATGGTAAAAAGTGAAAACTCTCGGAAAACCCTAATTTTGAGCAAAAAGCTTGTATCCGACATATCAGGTCGGATACAAGAGCACCTATATGTATCCGGCATATGATGTCGGATACATTAATAGCTGCTTATATCCGACAACTTATGTCGGATATAAAGAGATATGCTTGTATCCGACCTGAGTTGTCGGATACAAGAAGAAATGCATATTTCTCAAATTTTGTGCTGGTTTTAAAGGAAAGAATGATTTTTGCCAATTATTCATCATTTTTATTGTGCAATTTGGGAGTGTCTACAGTATGACCCCGCGGATGTACTAGTGGATGACCCAGTTGTTGATCCAGTAGTAGATCCAATAGAGGATCCTATCGCTGCCCCAGCTGGAGTTCCGGCTGCTGCAGATGTTGTCCAACCTGATGTCCCAGTTGCTAGGGGGCAGATAGACCAGATTTGGAGAGTCTTGGGTGAGGTATCCACTCTGATCGAGCAGTAGGCTGCTGTGAACCATCATAATGGGCAGTATCCGCCCGGTCGTGAGAGAGGTGACCAGATTATAGACTTGATGAGACAGTTTAGGAGGATGTCTCCTCCTCCCTTTCATGGGCATCCTGATCCCATGGAGGCGGAGAGGTTGTTGGTGAGGATCGAGAAGATCTTCGCAGCCACAAGGTGTTGAGACGAGGACAAGGTAGGCCTAGCTACCTATGTATTTGAGGGTGAGGCTGACTTCTGGTGGAGGTTAGTGATAGCTGAGATGGATGTATATGGAGCCCCACTCATGTGGGAAGAGTTCAAGGATCGGTTTTATGACCGAAATTTCCTAAGGAGGTCAGGATACAGAAGGAGGCATAATTCCTCCATATATCTTAGGGAACCAGTCGGTGGCTCAGTATGTGGCGAGATTCACGAAGCTGTCGAGATTCGCTCCACACATCGTTGATACGGAGGGTAAGAAGACCCGTCATTTCGAGAGAGGTCTCAGACGAGATATCAGGGACTGAGAAGAGGTGTTCTTAAGTAACAGTTTCTCTAAATCATTGAGGAGGGCTACTGTGGTTGAGAGGGCGTAGTCTAGAGGGACTGAGGAGGCGAGAGCACAGAGGGTGCCGCCTAGGCCAGCACAGAGTCAGAGGAGGTATCCCAGCAGTGATGGCAGGCAGAGATATGTGCTTGGTGATCAGAGGAGACCCAGTGGAGGGGTCTAGGCTAGCGAAAAGTCTAGTCAGAGGATGGTTATTGCCAGTTACCAGAGATGCGGCAGATTCCACATGCCTGGACCATGTTTTGCGCCGGTAGGAGCATGTTATCGTTGTTGGCAGTATGGACATCAGATCCGTGAGTATCTGCATCCTCCCACATATCAGTCGCTTTAGAGCAGACCCTACCAGGAAACTGAGGCACCGTCTATTGCAGCCCCACCTAGGCATCAAAGGCAACATCCATACCGAGGAGGTCGTGGAGGCTCGAGGCAGCAGGGTAGGCATGAGGGTAGAGGCAGATCACAGCAGGCAGAGCAGAGATCTTAGCTTGCACCACTACAGCCGTAGCCTCTACAGTCCAGAGCCTTCACAGATGCCCTACCCATGCAGTTTAGGCCAGATGCACTGGTACTCGTAGAAGGTACTATTTTCATTTCTGGTAGAACTGCCATGAGTTTATTTGATTCGAGAGTTACCCATTCATTTATTACACCTAGTTGTGCATGCCGTATTGGGTTAGTCCCTTCTTGCTTAGAGACTGCATTATCTATTTATACACCGTTGGGTGAGACGAGTACTGTGGAGACCATCTGTGCGCACCTAAACCTGGATCGCACACGGGGCGCACGTGGAGTTCGTGCATGCCTCGAGACTTTCGGAGTCACCACTGCCTGAGAGGTGCAGGCAGACACGGTGTTTGCCCTATTCGGGTCTAGGTCTGGTCTGCGGCTTTTCAGAGTTCTAGCTAAGTCCTCGGTTACGTCCGGGGAAGTCCGAAGACACCCCGGCCTGCCCCATCGGTTTGACAGGTCCCTTGGGTCTCCCTGGTTTTTGAGTCAATCTCACCCTTCCTAGACCAGCATGCAGTTTATTGGGTCTGGCGGGGCCCTCTGAAGGTGTGGGTCCCTTTTATTTTGATTTTATCTTTTTATTTGGTGGAGTGGGTTGGACTCGGGTCCCGTTGGAAGACCCGTGGGTTGCCATGATTGGGCTTGGGGCCCAGTTGGGTTATTGGGTAACCCATTTGGTTATTTATTTAAACTTTATTTATTTACAATTTGTTTGGGCTTAATGGGCTTGGAATGGGACCATTAGCCAAAGGTCAAGGGGCCTGGGCTTGTTTATTGAAAACAGGCCTGGTATGGCCAGTCAAAGTGTGGGCCACTCAAGTGGGCCCAAGGTGGGTCTTGGTGGGCCCATCTAGGCCCATGGTCTACTAATGGGCTAAAAATAGCCCGAATAGCCTTACAGAGTCGGGTCAAACCGATTCGGGTCGGAGTGGGTCCAACCGGGCCTAAAATTATATTTTTTTGAGTTATTTTAAATCCGCCCATATTTGCCATACGGACTGCCCTTGCCCGTAAATGTAATTCGGTCCGGGCTCGCCCGTGAAGCAAATACGGGCATGCCCGAACCGTTCTGAGTTTACGGGCGCACCCAACTTTGCAGTTCTGGTGCCAAGTTTGCTTGGGATCAAGTCCGTGGCCCTTTACTAGCTTCCTGCAACGCCCGTGATGGTTTTCATCTTCTGCTGTAGCAATACATTTGCTCCACTTGCTCCAAACACCCTTCTTTTGAGGTGTTTGATAATGAGCTCAAAGTTCTCATTCCTCTTCCCTTGCTTCCATCATTTTCCAGCACATCATGTGACACTTAGCAGGGGAAAGTAAGAGAATGGGGTAGGGATACATCGGATAGTTCAAAAAGGATAAATCCCTTTCAAAGTTACACATCATGTTTGGGGAATTTAATCATTTTAATTAGCACATCTCTTGCTCTTTTATGGACTTATTCTCCTTCCTCTCTATGTAGGGATGCATGAGACATCCCTTAACCATGCAAAGCTTCAATGAACAGGTTAGTATAATATAAAGAAACTAAAAAATGAAAGAAAGATTTGTATTGACATAAAATGAAATACTAAAAGAGCTTTTTACCATAAAAATACCTTCTTGATTTGTTGTGGTTCTCCAGAGAATTTGGCAGCCCTTCCGCGTCCTAGTGAGCTTCCAAATGAGGTTTTGGCAGGGGTTCAATGGGTTATTTATACTTGCAGGGTGAAATGAGAAGGTTTGGCAGCATTTCAGGGGTATTTTGGGTATTTTGGTGTTTGGGATTGGGGTGGCAGCACTTGGGCAGAGGTTGGACGTGGTAACAGCAAGAAAGAGAGGGGTGGAGGCCTTGGGGTTCAGGCTTGTTGAAATGAGGGGGGTGGCCTCTCTATTTATAGGCAAAAAGGGTCGTGCCCGTATTTGAAATACGGGCATGCCTTTCCCGTACTTCAAATACGGGCGAAAAACGCACATTTGCAAATCTCGTAGAATCGGCCGTACGGGACGCGTGTCCCGCCGTACAGTGACGCGTGTCTTCTTCCAGAAGCTTGCCCGTATTTGAAATACGATCCAACACGTTTTTAAAATGTCTGGATTTCAAACCTTTATTCAATTCGGTTTTTTGCAAGATTTCGTTTGATTTTTCCGATTATTTTATTAAAAAGCGAGATTCCCTTTATTAAAATATTAATAAACACATTTATTTTATTTATTTTATTGGTTTATTCCATTTTTTGCTGCCTTTTTGCCACGTGGGCAGTTTTTCTGAAACTTTAACTGCTCATAACTTCTTCGTCTGGTGTCCGATTTCAGCAAACTTAGTGTTGTTGGAACCGGCTCGGAACCACCTATCCATTGGGCTCAAGTTTGGCAGTTGAATTGGGGTCGACCAAAAAGTCAACTTTTGCCCCCTAAAAGTTTGACCGGCTCATATCTTTCTCATCTGGACTCCGATTCCAGCAAATTCAGTTGCGTTGGAATCGTGTCGAAATGCTCTTTTTAATGAGATGAAGTTTGATGGCCAAATTCGCTTGAATCAAAAAGTCAATTTTTTGGCCCCCTCAGGGTTTGACTTTTAATTTGATTTTTTTCTTTTTTCTTCATTTTAGGGGTGCAAAAATCAGGTGTCTACACCATCTATAGAGATTGTATGATTAGGTTAGGCAAGATGGAATAGCCTAGAGACTTGATTAGTCTGGACTTTAGTGGATATGACATGATCCTAGGCATGGATTGGTTGTCTAGACACCATGTTATTATTGACTGTCATAACAAGTCAATCACAGTCAGTAAACCAGATAATCCAATCCATTGTTTCATGAGCCAAGGGTTGAACACCCGTATTAGCTTGGTTGCTTCGATTGAAGTGGAACCAGCAAAGGGCAAGGGGTTAAGTATTGAGGAGGTACCAGTAGTCTGTAAGTTTGCGGATGTATTTCTAGACGATTTACCTGGATTACCACCCCAGAGGGAGTTGGAATTCGAGATCCAGCTTATGAATGGTACACATCCGGTTTCTAAGCAACCGTACAGGATGTCTAGGCTAGAGTACATCGAGTTGAAGGTGCTGATTGATGATCTGTTAGCCAAGAGTTTTATTAGGCACAGTGCATCGCCTTGGGGTGCACCGATGTTATTTGTAAGGAAGAAGGATGGCTGTATGAGGTTGTGCATAGATTATAGACAGTTGAATCAAGTCACTGTCAAGAACAAGTACCCGTTGCTAAAGATAGATGATTTTTTTGATCAGTTGAAGGGAGCCTCTTGGTTTTCTAAGATAGACTTGAGATCAGGTTATGACCAGTTGAGAGTAGCTCCAAAAGATGTAGAGAAAGCGGCGTTTCGTACGAGATATGGCCATTTTGAGTTTTTGGTGATGCCGTTTGGGTTGACAAATGCCCTAGCAGTCTTTATGGACTTGATGAACCGAATCTTCCACGAGTATTTGGACCACTTTGTGGTAGTCTGCATAGACGATATATTGGTCTATTCGAGGACAAGGGAAGAGCATGAAGGTCATCTTAAGGTGGTATTGCACACTTTACGCAGTCATCAGTTGTATGCCAAATTTAGCAAGTGCCAATTCTGGTTGAAGCATATTTCTTTTCCTGGGCACATTATATTTGGAGATGGCATATCAGTGGATCCATCCAAGGTGAAGGCAGTGTCAGACTAGCCTAGAACTACCAATGTTTCAAAGATCTGCAGTTTCTTAGGAATGACTGGATATTATCGTAGATTCATTGAGGGGTTTTCTAAGATTGCCGCCCCGTTGTCCAACCTGACTAGGAAGTCTGTGACTTTCTATTAGGATCAGAAGTGTGAGGATAGTTTCCAAGAGCTGAAAAGTAGATTGACATCAGCCCCAATTTTGGTGATACCATCTGTGAATGAGGGATTTACAGTGTATTGTGATGCGTCTGGCATCAGATTGGGCTGTGTATTGATGCAAAGTGGTAGAGTAGTGGCATATGCCTCTAGGCTTTTGAGGCCACATGAGCGTAATTACCCTACGCACGATCTTGAGCTTGTAGCCATTGTGTTTGCCTTGAAGATCTGGCGACACTACCTCTTTGGTGCACAATTTGTGATATACTCAGATCACAAGAGCTTAAGATACATCTTCTCCCAAAGAGACTTGAATATGAGACAAAGAAGTGGTTAGACTTTTTGAAGGATTATAGATTTGATATTCAATACCACTCGGGGAAAGCTAATGTAGTAGCAGATGCACTGAGTCATAGTGGAGTATTGGATGAATCCATTGCCACCTTAGCATCATTTATGGCTAGCCAGTGCAGCCTTGTAGCTACAGTTAGAGATTGGCCTAGAGAGTTTCGACTCTGTAGTCAGGGGATGAGTATGGCTCGTATGCAAATAGAGCCTAATTTAGTACACAGAACCAGAGAGAGGCAGTTGTCAGATCCTAAGTTGCAGAAAACTAGAGAGTTAATGAGCAGAGGTTCAGAGAAGGCCAAGGAATTTAGTGTCAGTGGCGATATCTTGAGATTCAGAGGTAAAATTTGTGTACCCAATGATGATGATATCAAGAGGGTAATCCTGGAGGAAGGGCACAAATCACGATATGTAGTACACCCCGGAAGTACCAAAATGTACAGAAACCTTAGAGAAATTTATTGATGGTCTGGAATGAAAAGGGAGATTTCTGAATACGTATCAAAGTTCTTGGTGTGTCAGCAAGTGAAGGCTGAACACAAGAGGCCACCTGGGTTGTTGCAACTGATTCCTATCCCTGAATGGAAGTGGGAGCATATAACCATGGACTTCGTTTTAGGTTTGCCTAAGACAGTGAGGCAGCAGGATTCCATTTGGGTTATTGTAGACAGATTGACTAAGTCTGCTCATTTCCTACCTGTTCGGAAGGACCAACCCTGCCATCACTTGCAGAGTTGTATATACGTGAGATCGTTAGGTTGTACGATATACCAGTATCTATTGTATCGGATCGCGATCCACGGTTTACTTCTAAGTTTTGGGATAGTCTTCATGAGGCTTTGGGAACGCAGCTGAAGTTTAGTACCAATTTCCATCCACAGACAGACGGGCAACCTGAGCATACAATACAGACCTTAGAAGATATGTGGAGGTGTTGTGTATTGGACTTTGGAAGTCATTGGATTAAATATTTGGACTTGGTAAAGTTTGCCTACAACAACAGTTACCAAGCAAGTATCAAGATGGCTCCATTTGAGGATTTATACGGGAGGACTTGTAGATCACCGTTGTGTTGGGAAGAAGTTGGTGAAAGGCAATATTTGGGACTGCAAATCATTCAAGATAGTGTGGATAAGGTGAATTTGATCAGAAAGCGGCTGAAAATAGCCCAAAATAGACAAAAGAGTTATGTCGATGTAAGAAGGCGAGAGTTGAAGTTCGAGGTAGGAGACATGGTGTTTTTGAAGGTATCTCCCTACCGTGGCATGTTGAGGTTCAGTAAGCAAGGCAAACTGTCCCCCAGATTCATTGGTCCATTCCGTATTATTGGGACAGTTGGGCCTGTTGCTTAGATTGGAGTTACCACCTCAGCTAGCCGTGTACACGACGTATTCCACGTATCCATGCTTCGTCGTTATGTACTGAATCCTAGCCACATTATTGATCTAGAGCCGTTGGAAGTTCGTGAGGATGTGACATTTGAAGAGCGTCCTACCCAAATCCTCGATAGAAGAGAGCAAGTTCTCCGCATCAAGACTGTGCCATTGGTGAAAGTCTTGTGGAAACACCACAATGTAGAAGAAGTTACATGGGAGAACGAAGCCAAAATGAGAAAGAAGTATCCTACACTCTTCGGTGAATCACAAGGTAAATTTCGAGGACAAAATTTTCTTTTAGGAGGGTAAAATGTGTGTAAGCACCTCATTTTTGCACCCCTCTAAAAGGCCTGAAAGCAAAACCCTAAAAGACAGGTATTAACCCTTAAGAGCAAAAGATGACTTTCCCTCTGAGTCTAAATTGATTGCTATACCCTATCCCAATGGATAAAGCATCCCGATACGGTTCCAACGCAATTAAGTTTGTAGGAATCGGAGCCCGGACGGAGAAGACATGAGCAAAATAGTCCCAGGGGCAAACCCGTCAAAGTAACCGTACGGTATGTGCGGTTACTGTTCATTTTCGGCAAAACCGCTCTGAGTATGCGGTTTTGTCCCAGTTTGCTATAAAAGCAAAATCCGAACAGTAGGACAAGGATGGCCATTCTCCACTGTTCCTTCTCCTTCTCCCTCACCCTCTGAACCTCCAAACCACCTTTTTTCACTAATCTAAAACCTCAAACCTACCTTAATTCCCTTGAACACCACACCGGTCCCTTCTCCTCAAATCCAAGTAAGAAGGAAGCTGGGTTTGGTTCTGGGAAGCTGAAGGGAGGTGCATCCATCTACTGTCCAAGCCAAAGGAAGGTGAAGCACATCCCAAAACACTGTTGTAAGCCTAAGGTAAACATCCTAGCATGATTCTAATTGACATATATGAGCATGAACTGATTTAGAGTATGCACAAGTTTATATGAAGTCATGTGTTTGCTGGTTTAATTAATGTTTTCTTCTCCATATCTTCATCACTTTCATGCATCACCACAAGGGTGTTGCTCATTCAAGGTAAGGTGAGCATTTTGAATACACCAAAGAGAGGAAGGAGGGTAGTTTGATTGATTTATAAAGGCCATGTAACCACCCTACGGCCACTGTTTTGTCCTTTTTTTGTGTTGTTTCTTTTCATCAAGGAAAGGAGCATATTCCTCTCATGATACTCCATCATATCCTCAAGTAAGCCCCCACCCCCTTTCTCTTCCCCTTCTCTAAATGTCTTTGAGTTCAACATAGAATTTGAGTTCAGATTTTGCTAGAACATGGTCTTGCTGATTTTCTCTTATGCACGTATGAACTTGGTACCAAGAAGTGTGCATAGCATCCCTTGTTGGTAGAATGTGGTAATGTAGTCCCTTTGTTGCTTTTACATTGCCCTATCTCTTGGTGTCATTGCTGATTTCCACATCATCTTGAAAAAGGGTATGATAAACACTCATGTGCACGTATGTGGTGCTGTTTTCTTTGTTGTTTTGCATGCCTGAGTTGCTGTTTTGAGTTATTAGTATATGCCCCCCCCCCTTTAGCTTACTATTTTGGGTTGATGAACATGTTCCCTCACCCCATAATCCCCTGTTTGTGACCTCCAGGAGCTGCTGCTGGAGATAGCAGCAGCTCTCTCTTTTTCCCTCACCACTGTGCACTCCACTAACCCAAGAGAAATACCATGCTTGCAAACCATCTCCCCCACCTTCATCCATGCCATCTCCAGCATAGTGTTGGAGCCTCTCCACCCCTTGGTAGCTGTTGCGCTTATATTATTACAGCAGATTTTATTTGCTTTATTTTCTTTCTTTGTGTGGTATTTACATGAATGCTGCTCCCTTGCATGTTGTGGAAACAAGTGTGTTGAGCTTATTTGAGTGAGTATGCATTAAGTCTTTATTTGATCACATTTTCTTTTACCTAGGTGAAGCTTGTTTGCTGCTGGGTGTGTATTGAGAAACCAAGACAGGGACTCCATGGTCCCTGTCAAGCATTGTACATAATCCAAATGGGGAAAGGCAGCCCCATGCCTCCCCCTCTTTCTTTGATTAAGAAACTCCAAAAAAGAGATCAAAAGGAGGTTTAATCCTCCCCTGAACCACAGTGGGTCCACGCAGGGGCCTACACAACCGCTGAGACACCACAAAGGGCCCAGGAAGCCAAAACCCCAAAGAAAATTGCTTTTTTGGGTTTTCTGGGCCGAAACCGCATACACAGAGCGGTTTGGCTCAAACCGCACCGTATGTGCGGTTCGAGCCAAATCGCACTTGTTCTGTGGTTATGCTCAGTAAGCCCACAGATTTCATGTAGATAAGCAATCCCCAAACCAAATAACCAAATCCAATAAGCTGGGTTATCCAACGTAACCCCAAAGGGGAATTGGGCTTGACCTAAGCCCTCTTTGGTACCCAATGGGCCTTCCAACGGGCCCACATCAGACCAACATCACTTAGACAAAGAAAGATAAAATCAATGGAAATAAAAGGGACCCACACCTTCAAAGGTCCCATTCAGACTTAATAAAGTGAGCATGTTGGTTTAGAATGTAAGGTGAGTTGAACCAAAATTGACTCGAACCAAGGAAACGCATGGGACCCGTCAACCGACGGGGCGGACCGGGGTGTCTACAGACTTCCCCGGACCGTAATTGAGACCTTAACCAGAATCTCAAGCCGTAGACCAAAGTAGACATCCTTAGGGCACCCAGGTGTCTGCCTGCACCCCATCAGGCAGTAGCGACTCCTAAACCCCCCGTTCCCTCGCACCCTTTCATCGCGTGCTCGCCTCGCCTATCATATGTTTCCCACGACGTGCGCACAATGTGAAACCACGTTCCAATACTCTTAGCACATCCTAATCAGTGAGCTTGATGTGTAGGTGAAGCTGGAGGAGCCCAAGCCTAAAGCCAGTCAAAGTGGCTAAGCCCCGGGCTGTCAGTAGCCTATGAAGGTGAGCATCTCCCATGTTGTTAAATAAGATTTCCTACGGTGAGACAAAATGCCTAAGTGTTGGTATTGTATGCAAAAAGGAGGAGAGTTGCAAACTGGTAATTATAGTGTCTTGTTGGAAAGCCACTTAAGTGAAGAAAACCCAAGGGAAAGGCCATTCACGACTACCACCCTTCCCAAACCCTTTTCTCTCTTCACTTTCTCTCGCACTCTCCAAGTTCTTCTTCATCTTCTCCCCATTTCGTCTCCCCATCCATTTCAAACCCACTGGAGGTGTTGGTTTGCAAGAAAAGAAAAAGAAGAAACCAAAGGAAGTGATTTTCGATTGGGTTTTGAGCTTGGAGTGTTGTGGAACGAGCATCCAAGCAAGCAAGGAGCTATTCGTGGGTTGATTTAAGAGCTAAGAAACTTGCTCAAGTGATTGCAAGAGGTAAGCAACATCACCCCAACCTATTTTTCAAATTTCAGCCAAATTCGTATGCTTTAGATGAATGTTAGGGTTGATATGTGAAAACGAGTATTAGGACAAATGGGAGGGATTTCTTTGAGGGGTTTTGTTGCTAGTAGATAAATACACATGCTAGGAGCAATTTAGAGCCTAAAAACACCCAGAACAAGTGAGATTTGAGAAAATCCCCAAATCCCAAAAGTTTGGATTTCGCGAGTTGCTGAGAAACCCCAACCGCCTGAACAGACGCTTGAGCACGGCATCGGGTGATAGTTTTAGGAAGTGACTTAAGGCATGGCCGCTCGAGCAACTATTCTAGCGACCTGCCTGAGCAGAAGAACCTGAGAGAAATTTCTAGCCGCTCGAAGCAGGCTCTAGCGACCTATCAAGCGCCCTTACCAGATATTCCCAAATTTGAGTTTTTAGCCCAGACTGAACTACTGTAGACACCCCAAAATTGCACGATTTTTGATAAATGTTGAAGGAGAGAAATATTTTATTGGAATTTTCAGTTCTTTGCATTGGGTTTGAGATACTTAACCCATTTGAATCCAAAACGGAAAAGGAAAAGGCCAGAATTCAATCTTTTGTGCAAAGTCAAACTTTTTCCTGTTGAATTTTGTTGACTTTTGACCCCAGAAAATGAAATATTTTTTAAAGCCAGATTTCAAGATAATTTTTGCCGATAATCAGGTTTTTAGCCATGTTATTGCATAAAAGAATTTTTTGAGATTTTAAATCTTGGCGAATACCTTGGTTTTAACATATTGAACCTTTTTTCCAGACCTGAAAAATCGGAATTTTGCCTAGAACTGGAAAGTTGACTTTTTATTCACTTGGAATTTGGGTCTGGAACTATTTTTAATGGATTCAAATGGGGGGGGGGGGGGTGTTTGCTTATTTACATGTAATATCTTAAGTAAATGGACATTAAAAAAGTATTGCCTGTGTTAAAATTCGGAAAAAAGGCTTTTTTCCTTGTATCTGGTGGAACATACCGGATACAAGCAATCCTTAGTATATCCGGCATTATATGCCGGATACATTAAGACCCTTTTGTATCCGGCCTGATATGCCGGATACATTAGTTTTGCTCAAAATTAGGGTTTTCCGAGAGATTTCATCTTTTACCATCATGTCCTTCATTAAATGAAGGGAAATCTCGGAAATAGCCTTAGGGTTAAGGTTGGTGGGCTATAGACATTATGTTGTGTCTACCATTCTCACCAACCTTAACCCTAGCCTTTGCCTATAAATAGGAGGCTCCTCCTCAAGCAAATGGCCATTAACTCTTGTTTTGAATTCTCGCCAAGAAGAACTCCAAGAAAAGAGGGAAACCGCTGCGGAAGTGCATCTAGAACCCAGGTAAGCCTCAAACTTTTCTTTTATTTTCTGTTTTTACATTCCTAGATCTAGATCTCTTCTTCTACCTTTATGTAGAATAAGGCCTTCTTTGTGTGTGAAAACCCTTCCCCGGCTCAAAGTATCTCGAGACTCCCCCTAGTCGTAAAACGTGAAGGCGGGATCTAGGAGAAACGAGACTGGGGATTGACCTTAGTGCTAGAACCTATGTAGCATAAAGCCTTTTGATTGATTGTAAACCGTTTCATATTCAAAGTACCCTTGATTATCTTGAAGACCCGTGTTTAACGGGGAGAGAGAACAGAGGGAAACGATAATGGAACGGAACCCTAGGTTGTTTTAAAACCTTATTTTGATGAATATGTATGCGTGCTATGTTGTTCTATTGATCTTATATGGTTTTTCACACTTGCACATACATAGCACTATTTTGGCGGGATAGGCTCACATTTTGGGGTTTATTGCATTTATTGTGATAAATCTGGAATAAATGGCCCCAATCGATTCTGGAATATTTTTAAGTGATTTTTAAAGGTTTTGGATTCATCTTGCACGAATCACCCACACTTTATCACAGTTTTGAGCTGGTTTTGTTCAAAAAGGGCCTAACTTGACAGCACCTGTACCCTTACTTCGGACGCTCATAACTTCATCGTCCGGATGAAGTTTGGAGCTATTCCAGAACCATGGGAAAGGTGAGGCTATCTAGTTTATGTCCACCAAATTTCATTAATTTCTATCAGGCGGATTTTTGACACCTCTCTGTCGAAGTTGATTGGACAGTTCAGGTTTAAATACGGAACTTGTCACTTCGACGGAGCGCCATGTGTTCGTTTTAAATCGGATTCGAGTGATTTTTGTTTTTGGACACTCCTTTATGAGTCTATTTTTAAATCCAATTGATTTCATAATTTTTTGATTTAAATTGTGTCGTGGAGAGCAGATTTACTCAGAACTGCTCAATAGCACTTTTCTGGGTCAATCTGTGATCCTCGGGGCTTGTTCGGGAAGTCACCCAAGGCACATCCGAATGAGTTTTTGTATGAGGCTAGTTTCTTTTGAAAGATGGCCATACAGACTTCATTGAAACCAAAGTTCACGGATTTCCATTGAGTAGATTTTCCCAGGTGATTTTCCAAAGTTGCCTACTTGTTACTTTTAATCACCCCCAGCAGCAACTTTAAAGGAGCATAACTCCTCGGATTTCTACCGGATTGACTTGAAATTTTGCATGAGTCCCTTATTTACTAAGATCTTTCAAATAGATTTGGTTTGGTTCAATTTAAAATTGGATTTGAATGATTTCAAGACAAATGGCATTACTTTTTACCAAATTTCTCGGATTTGCCTCAACTTGGTTTTGTGCAACTTTTGTTGTGATTTCCATCTTTTTATGACATTGCAGAAATGATATTGACATAAGAGAAGATCTAAAATCCATTTGGATCTTCGTGTGAATATATCATACACTTGTTCCTATTTTCTTTTAGCATGAACAAACACTTGGCAACCACCTCGTGTGGATGAATGGGGGTGCCTAACACCTTCCCCCATTCATAATCTAATCCCCTTACCCATCTCTGGATTTGATTTTCAAGTAGGGTGATTTTTACCTTAGAATTGGCTTTTTATCTCTTTTTGCTTATCTTTAATCTTTTGGTGTCCATTCTCACCTCAAAATTCTGAATGGTGGCGACTCTCCCATTTTTTGCATCGAGCCCCATGTGTTGACGGAGGGATGATCATTCCGGTGATTTTTTCCCGTTTCTCACAACTGGCGTCTCTGCTGGGGATTTGTGGATTTAAGCCATTTTGTGTATATTCATGCTTTTTCTTTACTTTTGAATGCTTGCTATTTTGTTTATTTTGCTTGTGTATGTTGAATCTCAAATCTAATTTGTATGATTAGAAAGTTCACATGGATAAAGGCATGGGCATGTTGCTTGATTGTTGTTTAAAGGAAAAACCCATATTGTTATATGACTTTGCTATATCATGAGTTAGCATATGTTATTTTGGGGTTTCAATGCCATGAGCTAAAAAAAATATACAATATTTGAAATCTGGTAATTTTGTGTTTGTTTTGGGGTATTCAAACATGATTCCCATGAAGCATGCTTTTTTGTGCTTAAATTTTTTTATTATGTCATGCCTTTGATTTGGGGTATAGGGGGACTTGATTTGAGCATGAAAACCAAGAGCATGAAATCTGGAATTTTAGTGTACATTGTGGATTTTTTTTAGCATGTTTTCACCAATATACCATGTCAAGTAGTTGCTAAATGTTTAGGCATTAATTTGGGGTATGAGTGATGCACTTTTGAGCATGACAAATCTGGAAATTTTAATTTATTTTAGGGAGATCTTAAGCATGTTTTACCTCATTGAAACACTTTTGAACCATGTCAAGTAAGTGCTAAAATTTTAGGCTTCAATTTGGGTAGAAATGGTACACTTTGAGCATGAAAAAAGAGCATGAAATCTGAGATCTAGGGAATGCTTTTGGGTTTCAAGCATGTTTAGCATGATTTTTTGGTTATTGGTACAACATGATAACATGCTTGTACACCACTTTTTGGGCATGTAATATTTTTGTGCATATTTGGTTGCTTTGGCTCTTGCTTGCTTGTATTTAGCTTCATTATTTTGTCATATGTACCTTGGCTTGAAATTGAATGCATGGCTACGAAAAAGAGTGGCAAGGGGCTGGGACGTTGTGAATGTTACCTCAATGTTAAATTGCACTTGAGCACTTTAAACTATTTGCACAGCCTACCCATTACCTATAGGAAGTTGGACCATGAATGTGTGTAGCTTGGCGCACCGAGGTCGTGACTTCGGAAAGCGAAAGTGAAAACATTTACCTTAGAATTTGGGTCAATGATGTGATGACAATGGGATCTGTGATTCGATTCCGGGCATCACTAGACTTGAGTTCTAAGTTGCCAATTAAGCCAAAACCCAAAAACCATGCGCTTGAAGGTGGAGAAACACGTTTTCAGCTAAAAGCACACAATTGCGTTTGGGGAATTGGGTGTAAATGTGAGAAGGCCGTTTGCATGTTTTACAGGCCAAGGTATAATGTGAATACCATATTGAATGAAGGTAATACAAGGTGGCAAGGTAAAGCCATGTTCTTTTCATGAATTTGGGGAATTTTGCAAGTATGATGTCTAAGCCCAATTTGGGGCAAGTTTTGAAGGTCAGGTTAAGGTGAACATCAAATGGGAATGAAAAAAACCTAATCTGGTGAAAAAATGAGTCAAAAATGGCCATTTCGGCATTAACCGGTAACTCAGACCGGTTAAGAATAACTTGCTTCATATCCGGTATATATTGCCGGATACAAAGACTTATGCGTGTATCCGGTCATTGTTACCGGATACAATAAGACATATGCTTATCCGGCAATTAATGCCGGATACATGCAGAAAGTGAATAAATTGGCTTTTTCAGCCTGAATTTTCAGAATAAAATGCCTAAACACTGTGGATAATCCTTAGGCACCCCAAAGAAAATATAAAAATGTCTAAAAAATATATATATAAAAAAAATAAAAAAAATATATATTCCTTTAAGATTAAACATAATGTTGAAACTCAAAGAACAAGCTAAGGTGTCATATTTTTTGATATCAATTCAATTCAAACATGTGTCAATCAAACTTTTGAACTTGAAAACTGAGAAAATTCAGCAAGTTTGAAAAAAAAACCCTTGGTTGGTCTTTTTCGTACCAATCAAGTCAAAAAAAAGTGGGACCTCTGGAAGCCCTAGAATATTCCATAAAAACCCTTGGTTGGTCTTTTTCGTACCAATCAAGTCAAAAAAAAAAAGTGGGACCTTTGGAAGCCCTAAAATATTTCATAAAAACCCTTGGTTGGTCTTTTTCGTACCAATCAAATAAAAAATTGTGGGACCTTTGGAAGCCCTAAAATATTCCATAAAAACCCTTGGTTGGTCTTTTTCGTACCAATCAAATCAAAAATTGTGGGACCTTTGGAAGCCCTAAAATATTCCATAAAAAACCCTTGGTTGGTCTTTTTCGTACCAATCAAGTCAAAAAAAAAGTGGGACCTCTGAAAGCCCTAGAATATTCCATAAAAAACCCTTGGTTGGTCTTTTTCGTACCAATCAAGTCAAAAAAAAAAGTGGGACCTCTGGAAGCCCTAGAATATTCCATAAAAACCCTTGGTTGGTATTTTTCGTACCAATCAAATCAAAAATTGTGGGACCTTTGGAAGCCCTAAAATATTCCATAAAAAACCCTTGGTTGGTCTTTTTCGTACCAATCAAATCAAAAAAAAGTGGGACCTCTGGAAGCCCTAGAATATTCCATAAAAACCCTTGGTTGGTCTTTTTCGTACCAATCAATTCAAAAAAAAAAGTGGGACCTCTGGAAGCCCTAAAATATTCCATAAAAACCTTGGTTGGTTATTTGTATCAATCAAATCAAAACATTTGGGGGACACTTGGAAGCCCTAGAATATTCCAAAAAACCTTTGGTTGGTCTTTTTCGTACCAATCAATTGAATTTTGTGGGCCGTCTAAAAGCCTCTGAATTTTAGACACAATCTTTTTGGGCCATTTGAAAGCCTCTGAATTTCAAACATCAATCTCTTTGGGCCGTCTATAAGCCTCTGAATTATAGACACATATCCTTTGGGCCGTCTAAAAGCCTCTAAATTTTAGACACAACCTTTTTGGGCCATTTGAAAGCCTCTGAATTTCAAACATCAATCTCTTTGGGCCATCTATAAGCCTTTGAATTATAGACACATATCCTTTGGGCCGTCTAAAAGCCTCTAAATTTTAGACACAACCTTTTTGGGCCATTTGAAAGCCTCTGAATTTCAAACATCAATCTCTTTGGGCTGTCTATAAGCCTCTGAATTATAAACACATATCCTTTGGGCCGTCTATAAGCCTCTGAATTTTAGACAATCCTTTGGGCCATCTAAAAGCCTCTGAATTTTAGACACAACCTTTTTGGGCCGTCTAAAAGCCTCTGAATTTTAGAAAAATTATTTCTTTGGGCCGTCTATAAGCCTCTGAATTATAGACATATATCCCTTGGGCCAACTAAAAGCCTTTAAATTTTAGACAAATCATTTCTTTGGGCCGTCTATAAGCCTCTAAATTATAGACATATATCCTTTGGGCCGTCTAAAAGCCTCTGAATTTTAGACACAACCTCTTTGGGCCGTCTAAAAGCCTCTGAATTTTAGACAACTTTTTGGGCCATTTGAAAGCCTCTGAATTTCAAACATCAACCTATTTTGGGCTGTCTAAAAGCCTTTGAATTTTAGACACAATCTTTTTGGGCCATTTGAAAGCCTCTGAATTTCAAACATCCACCTATTCTGGGCCGTCTATAAGCCTCTGAATTATAGACACATATCCTTTGGGCCGTCTAAAAGCCTTTGAATTTTAGACACAGCCTTTTTGGGCCATTTGAAAGCCTCTGAATTTCAAACATCAACCTATTTTGGGCCGTCTAAAAGCCTCTGAATTTTAGATATAACTTTTTTGGGCCATTTGAAAGCCTCTGAATTTCAAACATCAACCTATTTTGGGCCGTCTAAAAGCCTCTGAATTTTAGACAATCTTTTTGGGCCATTTGAAAGCCTCTGAATTTCAAACATCCACCTATTCTGGGCTATCTATAAGCCTCTGAATTATAGACATATATCCTTTGGGCCGTCTAAAAGCCTCTGAATTTTAGACACAACTTTTTTGGGCCATCTATAAGCCTCTGAATTATGGACACATATCCTTTGGGTCGTCTAAAAGCCTCTGAATTTTAGACACAACTTTTTTGGGCCATCTGAAAGCCTCTAAATTTTAGACAAATCATTTCCTTGGACCGTCTAAAAGCCTCTGAATTTTAGACACAACCTTTTTGGGCCGTCTAAAAGCCTCTGAATTTTAGACAAATTATTTCTTTGGGCCTTCTATAAGCCTCTGAATTATAGACATATATCCTTTGGGCCATCTAAAAGCCTCTAAATTTTAGACAAATCATTCTTTGGGCCGTCTAAAAGCCTCTGAATTTTAGACAGCTTTTTTGGGACGTCTATAAGCCTCTGAATTATAGACACGTATCCTTTGGGCCGTCCAAAAGCCTTTGAATTTTAGACATTTCTCACTCTTTGGGACCTTTGGAAGCCCTAAAATATTCCAACAATCAAAAATCAAAAAAATGGAAAAATATAGGAAAAAAAACAAATAAATCTGGACTTGTGTTCACCTAACCCACTTATCTACATTTATAGGTGTGTGACTCAGATTAAATGGGAGCTGACATGTTTCTTTGCTTTTCTTTCCCCAGGTACACATATTTGCCATCATTGCTCCCGTGACTAGATCCAAAGCTCTAGCCATGAATACCGAAGAGAATCAAGCTCAAGCCACCGTACCCGCTCAAGACTTTGCTCAGCTACAGGAGCAAGTAGCTGGTCTGGCCAAGATGCTGGGGGACTTACTGGCGGCTCAGGCCCAGGCCCAAAATCAAGCATCGACTTCCCATCAGGCCCCACCACCTCAGGCCTACATTCCGCCTCCGGCTCAGCCCATGCCTGAGCCCATTTCTGAACCGGTCCCTGAACCCATTCTGATCAGGGAAAATACAGCAGAATCCGAGAAGGAACTGAAGAAGGAAAAAGCCATGGAAGAAACTGAAAGGAAAATGCTGCTCAGGATAGAAAGGATACAAGAAGAGTTGAAGGAGGTAAAAGGGGGAAACAGCTACGGGGGTACCACTTTCGATGATCTCTGCATGTACCCTGATGTATGTCTACCGGCCAAATTCAAGTGCCCGGACTTTGACAAATTCGACGACACAGGCTGCCCTATGAGTCACCTGAAACTATACTGCAGGGCCCTATGCCAATTTGGTTGGGATGACGGCATACTAATCCAACTCTTCCAGAGGAGTTTGACAGGGTCAGCTCTTAGGTGGTTCGCCACAGTGGACTATGGAAGGATCAAGAGATGGAAGGACCTGGCTGATGCGTTTCTGGACCAGTATAAGTTTAACTCGGAGATCGTGCCAGACCGGTACGACATTATGAGGATGAGCAAGGGCAAAGATGAATCTGTGCGGCAATATGCCAAGAGGTGGAGAGAGGCTGCCTCCCAGGTCAGGCCGCCTATGCTGGAACCTGAAATGATCTCAACATTCATGGGTACGCTGGGGCAGCCCTTCTACAATCACCTGGTGGGTCAGATCACCACCAATTTTGCTGCCCTGGTACAAGTGGCCGGCCGGATTGAGGATGGGATCAAATCTGGCAAGATAATTGATTATTCCACCATGATCAGTCAACAAGACTCCACTCATAACAAGGGAAATGGTAATGGAAAGAAAAAATCTGAGGAAAGGAGAAAAGCAGAAGTGAATATGGTGCAGCTTCCCAAGGGACCCTTTCAAGCCAATGCCCATCCAGTTCCTTTGCTGCCTATCCAAATTAATGTCCCTTCGGCACAGCCTGTGAAGGAGGAAGCAGAAGTAAGGAAAAGAAGGGAGTTTTCAAAACTGCCTATGAGACCATCTGAACTTTTGCCTACCTTACTTCAAAAGGGTTATGTGACTTTGAGGTTGCCAAATCCTCATGCAAGCAAGGGGAAGGGTTATAATCCGTCTGCAATTTGTGAGTATCATATGAGTAGTCCAGGGCATACCACAGATCGTTGCTTGGCCCTAAAGCATGCAATTCAGGATTTGCTGGATAATAACTCTTTATCATTTAATTCAATCACACCCACTCCTCCTCCCACCGACAACAATGGGGCAGGCAGCTCAAATGCAATAGGGGCAATTTTCTTGGAAAAAGAAGATTTGATCCTTCTCAACTTATTGCTCCTGTTGGTACCACAGTCCGGGTTTATTTTGAAAAAGAAGATGAATGGGGCCATATGGAGAAAGAGACTCATACAGGGGCAGATTTTAAGGAAAAGGAAGAAGGGGTAATGGAAGAAAAGAAAGAGGCAACGGTTGAATTAATTTTGCCACACATTGATTGGGCAGTCATCCAAGTTCCAGATCAAGTAACGTCACTTCTTCCAAGGGCTGAGCATGGTGTCCTAAATATGAAGGCAATGGCTGATCAAAGAAGGGAATTCTTGCCTCAACTAGCAGAAGATGAAAATTTTTGCAAAAATGAAAAAAATCAACTTTTGTCTTTGAGAACAGGGGCAATTTTTGAATTCCCATGTTCTCTGAAAAGAAACCCCCATAAGGAGAATGCACATTTCCTGAGGACTCTAAGGAGCCTTGCTCTCAGGATGTGATTTCAATAAAGGCTCTTTCAAAAGCAAAAAAAAAAAAAAAAATTTTCCCTTTAACATTTTTCTAAAAAAAAAATATAGTTTTCAACAAGGTCCTGTTTTACTTATGAGTCATATCTCCTATTGAATTTCATTAAGTTGAATATGACTTCGACATTGGGCTCAATTTTGAGACCAAAATCGAAGAAAAAGACATTTTATATGAAAATCCAAATCTTTTTCAGTGTCATGAGAAGAATATTCTGCAAAATTATGAAGTGACCAATTTTATGGCCTTTGGAACCAAAGATGACCCACAATCTTCAACAGAAAGATAGAAGAAGATTTGAAGTTTCTTCATTAGAATACAGAAAGGATCGCATCACTTGTTGATTCATTCAAAGGGAAGTCGGTAATATTGTTTGAAGAAATTTTGGGGCTTTGCACTTGAAAATATGAGAGAAGATTTGACCTTTTCGTTGGAAATCGAATTGAGCATCATCTGATGGAAAGAATCCAAATTCATAAGATTGATCAAAAGGTGAAGAACTTGTTCATAACAGAGGTTCTATTTGAAGAGGCTTTTATCTTGATAGAAGTTGATTAAAAAAAAAGAATAGAAAAAAAAAGAAAAGAAGGAAAAATCCTGAGCCAGTCATGTAGTGCAACTCTACCAAGTCTGAAAATTCAAACTTTTCTTAAAAGGATAAGAGGCCTTTCTTTCTTATATCCCCAACAATTTGAAATCCCTAGTTAGACCCTTTGAGCTTGATAAATTTTTCCAAGTAACCTAAACTGAGAACCCCACACAAGGGCAAATTTATTAAGGCAAAAAAAAAAAAAAAAGGAATGAAGGGACAAGTTTTTTAAAACAAAAGAAGGGGGCTTTATTGAAGTTCAAAAAGGGATTTTAAAGATGTTTTTAGAAAAAAGGGGCAAAGAAAAAAAAAGAAAGAAGGAAAAGAGATCATCAAATGTTATGGGATATTTGGGGAATGTCTTCAAAATGGGTAAATAAAAATTGTGAAGGGAAGAATGAGAAAAAAAAAAGAGTTCAATACTGGGGAATAAGTTTCAAAGGAAGAAATCACAATGGAAGAAGAACTTCATTACTGGGGGGCAATTTTGTATTCATTACAAGGGAAGAAATGCCTTAAGAATTACAATTTCATTTAACCCATTTGATCATATGGTATTTGGGCATTTTATTCCTTTTCTTTCTAAACAAACACCAAGCCTCCGTTTCGTCCCATTCATAAGTCCTCTTTGATTAAGAAATTTTGAATTAAGGCAGTTTTGACTGCATAGTTGCTAGTTATGAAGGATTAAAAAAGAAGAAGAAGAAGAAGAAAAAAACGGAGAAAATGTAGTGAAAACCCGGAAGGGCGCTACATGACAAATAATCAGCTATCTACAAGAAGGAAATCGTCAGAAAGGAAAGTCCAGAATTGGCTTAGATTCAGGTGAAGTCCTCATGTTGGTGGTTATTTTGAAATACAGTCACTCTTCAAGTGATTCAGGAAAAATCTCTTTTCAAGACTGGAGCAACATACTCAGAACTATGATATGAAGCATCTGTGAACAAGTCGATGGCCATCAAAATTGCCATTAAGAAATTGTTGCTGAAGTTGAAAATGGTCATGGGAATGATTCTAAAGGTCCTGAAGGCTTATTTTGGTCTTTCTTCATTTTCTGAAATAATCTTCTCATTATTCAACTTGATTTTAATTCTTTTGGACTATATGCTCATAAGTGGTGGAATCACTTTTCAAAAAAAAATATATATATAAAACACAAAAAAGCAAAAAAATATATTTTTGGCCTATGATGAGCATCTATGTCTTTTCATAAAAACATTGGTTTTGCAAGCATTAGTGAATTCTGAGGCCACTAGTATAAAACCTATTTTTGTATTTTCATTCCTTTATAAGGGTTTCTTTTTGCAAAGGTTAAAAAAACCAAAAAAAAAAAGAAGAAAGAGAAGAAAAAAAAAAGGAAAAAAGAGGATCATCTCTGCTGAGGGGAAAATACTACTTCAAGCAATCAAAACCGGGGCATGCTCAGTGCCTTTCCCTCTGGGTTTTCATTGAAATAAATTACAGCATCTGGAAGAAGCAGTCAGGCCTTAGTCTTCGGATTTGAAAGAAAAAAAAGAAGAAGCTTTGAAGCAGTTGCATGTTTCCTCCTTTAAACAAAGGTTTCCAATTCTGAAGAAGGATTTTACTGAAGCAGTAAGAAGGCATGAATGAGAGGTCATGGGTTGTAAGGGCATGAGGTTAGATCAACAGATCATGATTTTCAAATCCATCAATCAAGAAGAGGCATTCACTTGGGTAGAATGAAGGCAGGCTATGGGCAGCAATGGCACATACATCCTTATTGAGAGAGCAAGAAGATGAAGAAGCAAAAGCAAGTTGCAGAATATTCAAGCACAGGTTTGGGCATCAAATGGCACCCAGGTAAATCAAATAAGAAAATCAATCAGGAAAATTCAATAAAATATTTCCCTCCTTATTGTTGAAAAACATCAAAAGCAATTGAGTTTGCAGAGGTCAATTTTAAGTCCACATTCTTTTCAAAATTTGCTTGTCTCAGATTTCTTTTCATAGCCACGAGAGCTCAAAGAAATCTGAGATAAGGAAGAGACGCCACCCCGTCAGACTATACACAGCAGGGGTTTCATTGGCTATCTTCAAATCCATGTTTTTTATCACTCATTTGTTTGACCAAAGCAAGTTCAATTAATGAGGTGTCTTTCAAACGTGCAATTTTGAGTTGTGTCTATTCTTTGCTGTTCATTGTGCTACAACTCCAGCAAAGAGGGGCAGTTGTAGACACCCCAAAATTGCACGATTTTTGATAAATCTTGAAGGAGAGAAATATTTTATTGGAATTTTCAGTTCTTTGCATTGGGTTTGAGATACTTAACCCATTTGAATCCAAAACGGAAAAGGAAAAGGCCCGAATTCAATCTTTTGTACAAAGTCAAACTTTTTCCGGTTGAATTTTGTTGACTTTTGACCCCAGAAAATGAAATATTTTTTAAAGCCAGATTTCAAAATAATTTTTCCCGTAATCAGGTTTTTAGCCATGTTATTGCATAAAAGAATTTTTTGAGATTTTAAATCTTGGCGAATACCTTGGTTTTAACATATTGAACCTTTTTTCCAGACCTGAAAAATCGGAATTTTGCCTAGAACTGGAAAGTTGACTTTTTATTCACTTGGAATTTGGGTCTGGAACTATTTTTAATGGATTCAAATGGGGGGGGGGGGGGGTATTTGCTTATTTACATGTAATATCTTAAGTAAATGGAGATTAAAAAAGTATTACCTGTGTTAAAATTAGGAAAAAAGGCTTTTTTCCTTGTATCTGGTGGAACATACCGGATACAAGCAATCCTTAGTATATCCGGCATTATATGCCGGATACATTAAGACCCTTTTGTATCCGGCCTGATATGCCGGACACATTAGTTTTGCTCAAAATTAGGGTTTTCCGAGAGATTTCATCTTTTACCATCATGTCCTTCATTAAATGAAGGGAAATCTCGGAAATAGCCTTAGGGTTAAGGTTGGTGGGCTATAGACATTATGTTGTGTCTACCATTCTCACCAACCTTAACCCTAGCCTTTGCCTATAAATAGGAGGCTCCTCCTCAAGCAAATGGCCATTAACTCTTGTTTTGAATTCTCGCCAAGAAGAACTCCAAGAAAAGAGGGAAACCGCTGCGGAAGTGCATCCAGAACCCAGGTAAGCCTCAAACTTTTCTTTTATTTTCTGTTTTTACATTCCTAAATCTAGATCTCTTCTTCTACCTTTATGTAGAATAAGGCCTTCTTTGTATGTGAAAACCCTTCCCCGGCTCAAAGTATCTCGAGACTCCCCCTAGTCGTAAAACGTGAAGGCGGGATCTAGGAGAAACGAGACTGGGGATTGACCCTAGTGCTAGAACCTATGTAGCATAAAGCCTTTTGATTGATTGTAAACCATTTCATATTCAAAGTACCCTTGATTATCTTGAAGAACCGTGTTTAACGGGGAGAGAGAACAGAGGGAAACGATAATGGAACGGAACCCTAGGTTGTTTTAAAACCTTATTTTGATGAATATGTATGCGTGCTATGTTGTTCTATTGATCTTATATGGTTTTTCACACTTGCACATACATAGCACTATTTTGGCGGGATAGGCTCACATTTTGGGGTTTATTGCATTTATTGTGATAAATCTGGAATAAATGGCCCCAATCGATTCTGGAATGTTTTTAAGTGATTTTTAAAGGTTTTGGATTCATTTTGCACGAATCACCCACACTTATCACAGTTTTGAGCTGGTTTTGTTCAAAAAGGGACTAACTTGACAGCACCTGTACCCTTACTTCGGACGCTCATAACTTCATCGTCCGGATGAAGTTTGGAGCTATTCCAGAACCATGGGAAAGGTGAGGCGGTCTAGTTTATGTCCACCAAATTTCATTAATTTCTATCAGGCGGATTTTTGACACCTCTCTGTCGAAGTTGATTGGAGAGTTCAGGTTTAAATACGAAACTTGTCACTTCGACGGAGCGCCATGTGTTCGTTTTAAATCGGATTCGAGTGATTTTTGTTTTTGGACACTCCTTTATGAGTCTATTTTTAAATCCAATTGATTTCATAGTTTTTTGATTTAAATTGTGTCGTGGAGAGCAGATTTACTCAGAACTGCTCAATAGCACTTTTCTGGGTCAATCTGTGATCCTCGGGGCCTGTTCGGGAAGTCACCCAAGGCACATCCGAATGAGTTTTTGTATGAGTCTAGTTTCTTTTGAAAGATGGCCATATAGACTTCATTGACACCAAATTTCACGGATTTCTATGGAGTAGATTTTTCCAGGTGATTTTCCAAAGTTGCCTACTTGTTACTTTTAATCATCCCCAGCAGCAACTTTAAAGGAGCATAACTCCTAGGATTTCAACTGGATTGACTTGAAATTTTGCATGAGTCCCTTATTTACTAAGATCTTTCAAATAGATTTGGTTTGGTTCAATTTAAAATTGGATTTGAATGATTTCAAGACAAATGGCATTACTTTTTACCAAATTTCTCGGATTTGCCTCAACTTGGTTTTGTGCAACTTTTGCTGTGATTTCCATCTTTTCATGACATTTCAGAGATGATATTGACATAATAGAAGATCTAAAATCCATTTGGATCTTCGTGTAAATATATCATACACTTGTTCCTTTTTCAAGGCTTTTCATGACTTTCTAGCAAGCTTCCTATTTTCTTTTAGCATGAACAAACACTTGGCAACCACCTCGTGTGGATGAATGGGGATGCCTAACACCTTCCCCCGTTCATAATCTAATCCCCTTACCCATCTCTGGATTTGATTTTCAAGTAGGGTGATTTTTACCTTAGAATTGGCTTTTTATCTCTTTTTGCTTATCTTTAATCTTTTGGTGTCCATTCTCACCTCAAAATTCTGAATGGTGGCGACTCTCCCATTTTTTGCATTGAGCCCCGTGTGTTGACGGAGGGATGATCATTCCGGTGATTTTTTCCCGTGTCTCACAACTACCTTTTGATTTTATTCAAATCTAACCTATGTATAAGTGAGAGTTAGATGTCTAGGAAGTGTTCCAACTGAAAGTATCTCAAAATTCCAAATAACAAGGATTTTGGGTATGTTTTGCCAAAGAAGGTCCTACCGAGAGTTTCTGTCCCAGATTTCTATAGAAGTAGGATAACTTGATTCCACAACTTCAAACACCTTCCAAATGACCCTTAGAAGTAGAAATCAAGAACCAAAACCAAGTTGTTCAAGTATCAAAAGAATTGAGGCATAGGTTGCCCAAATTGAGTCATGAAAGGTAGAAATTCCTGGAAAACCAAACCTTTACCAATGACTATCAATGTGAGTACACCACATATGACATGATGGCCTTCGGCCTGGTTTTTAGCCCATGATATGAAGGGCATTGGCCCGTTATTGGAAATGTGAGATGAAAGGGCATTGACCCGTATTACATTTGAATGACTATCAAGGGCTTCGGTCCTACATTTGACATAAGTTGCATGATAATAAGGTCGTTGTAGACACCCCAAATTGCACTACAAAATAAGAAAATAATTGAAAATATGTAATTGGGATTTGAAACAGGTCAAAAAAGTATAAAATTTGATCAAACATGCGATGCTCGTATTAATTCTACAGGCTGGTTGCGCCCGTAATTAATATACGGGGATGCAACGCCCGTATTAAGAATGCGGGTAGCACTTGCCCGCAATGTATATACTGGCATGGTGGTTTTGTGCAAATTTTTCCTTTTTCGATTTCTGAGCCTTATCTGCATCCAAATATCTCTCTGGGAGTTTTGAATTATCTTATTTATCCATTCGAATTCTCTTATTTATCCTATTTGGCAATGGATTGGCTTTATCCATATTTTCAATTCAATCTGGAGGATTTTGGTATATCCCTTTGGACCAACCATGCCCCTGGGTTTGCCTATAAATAGAGGGCCTCTTTTCAAGTAAAATGCCTTAAATTTGAAGTCTGAAGAACTCCAAGTGAAGAAAGGAATCCCTGCTGCTCTGCTTTCTCAATCCAGGTAAGTCTCTTTTCCCTTTTATTTTCTGTTTTCAATTCTAGAAATAATCTAATCTTCTCCATTGATTGTGTTTGTATCCCCAAACCTGTCTCTAAGTACCTCAAGAATCCTCTCTAGCCGTAAAACGTGAAGAGAGAGCTAAGGGAAAAGAGAACAAGTGGATCCGTAGGGTAGACCCACATGTGCTCTAATCTGTAAGATGTGGTTGCTTTTAATATTCTGCTAATATTTTAATGATTTTATTTTGAATCTAAAGGAATCCTATGAATCCATGATGTTTATAGCATGAGATCCCCACTTTTTTCTAAAGTTTGGATTTTTCACACATTTGCACCTACAGTACTGTTTTCTTAATTTTGGTGATATTTGGCTAGGATTCTGGATCTACCATAATCTATATGGTAGATCTAAAACCAAAAGCCTGAAAGTAACCTGTAGGGTTTCATGATATGATTTTGAAATTGTTTTAATCTTGGAGAAAGGATCCTATGGTCTAAACTTTCCCTTTTGATGTTTTTTCATCAACATGGGTTGAATGGGGGTTCTATTTCCCCACTATTGAGAGATCCGGATCAGATCTGTACTCCAAGTAACTTTATTTTTCAATGATTTAATCAAGAGATTTCAATCTAGTTTTTCAACCTTTTAATGGTTTAGCCTAAAACTAGTTTTTCAGGTTTCTCTTTAGATTGGTTTTATCTGATTTTTTATCTCAATTTTATTTTAATCATGAAACCCTTAGAATGATATGATCATATTGAAGGTTCTGAATTAATCTGGATATTCATATGAAAAACCTACATTTTTGTTACTTTTATGTTTTTTCCTTTTTAAGCTAGCATCCTTTATTTTAACATGAACAACACCTGGCAACCACCTTGAGTGGATGAATAGGGGTGCCTAACACCTTCCCCTGTTCATAACCTAATCCCCTTACCCATCTTTGGTTGTTTTGTTTTTTTAAAATAGAGTTATTTTTACTCTAATTTTGCCTTTTGTGCTTATTTGATGATTTTGGTGTCCATTCACACCTAAACAGAATGGTGGCGACTCTTTGTTTTTAATGAATCCCGTGTGATGATTAGGAAGTCATTAAATTGATTTTCCATGTCTCACATGCGTTGGCCCGCTACTTGTACCACGAGATAAAAGGGGCAGTGGCCCATGGTTATTGACATTGAATGGAGGGCAGTGGCCCAGAATCCATGATTATTGTTATTGAAAAGAGGGCTTGGCCCAAGATTGACTCGGGTAAGACCATGGGCTACCCTTGAGCATTTTCCATGCAAGTGTGCATGAGGTAATATTATGAGCTGTAACGCCCCGAACCCGGGTCAGTGCAAACCGGCACCCAACCCGAACTCGGTTCGCTACTGTAACAACCCAAGTCTGATTCAACAACCAAACTCGAGATGTTACCACGAAGCTGGGGTTAGATACAAACCAAGATTCCCAATAATTTTAAAACTTTAATGAATTATATCAGAGTTATGGTGGCCATTAAAAACAATTATTTAATCAATATATTCAATTCAGTTTACAAAGAAGTTTATCTAATCAACATGTATCATTAATACCAAATATAATTCTACCCATCTAATTAAAACCCCATCTTCGCGATCTCTCCAAGCTACCTGAAAAATAGGGGAAAACGGAGTGAGATTTACATCTCAGCAAGTAGCAGGTGCATGCAATTTGAAACAGTCCAATGTAAGCAAATAGTCATGAGGTATTCGATTAATCAACGATAAGACGAGAAATCCAAGTTATCCATGGCAATTCCAAATAAAGCGATAAAACCGATGAACATGTATAAATACCAGTAACTTGATGTTAACGAGGTAAAACCGACAAAAGCGATAAAACACGTGCCATTGCAGGACTCACAAAGATGATAAGTATTTGAGATGACACTCGGCTAAATGCTATACCACCGTGCGACTTAGGGGCAGTGCTACTTAATGATACTCAAGCCCCATGCAGCGTAGCTTAGACAAAAGCCGTAATCACCGACTTATTGCGCACGAACTCCGCAGAGTTGGATGTACTAGTAGCATGCAGCACCAGAATCAATACATGGAGTGTGGTCACTTATCCACATGTATAGGGAATCACCAGCGGCTCACCGGGGTGTCCCTCCAGACATAGGACCTTCCTAGAGCAAACTAACTTGCAAGGGAAGCGCGCTCGCATATAGGAGTAACTCAATCCAAACTAAATACTACTTAGCTAACCAGCCACAAATATGGATCCATATACAGCTAAGCCTACTGACACAAACCACTATAAAACCACATACGGGAGGACACGCTAATGTAGGAGGCATACACACTTTTACCCGTAAAGGATTACACATCTCTACACAGAGGATTACCCATCTCTGCCGTAAAAGATAGTATCAAACTCTACCACAGAAGCCGTATCACCCAACCGTAAAATTAAAATGAACAGCATCATACCACATACCAACCATACCCAAGTATTTCATTCCATGTGGAAATCATGATTCAATCATTACAAATCCAATTATATGCTTTTTCAGGATAACATATGCAATTCTTCAAAATAAAACTCATGCTTCATAAGTTCGATAAAACTCAGAGTCTATGCAATTACAGTAGCCAATATTCCTATTAGAAGCTCAAATAAAGTAAATCAAATCTTACTTAGAGTTTTCCTTATTAATCCCTTTTATTAGAATCCAATTTCCTACCTGAGCACCTAAGCTAGTTTCTATTTGAATTTTCTGTATTTTATTTCTCTAGCATGTTCTACAGACCTAAAATAAAGTTTAGAAGATGTTTATAAGCAATAAATACCATTAGTATTATTTCTAGCAATTTCCATACCCTTTGCCCCTTTTATAGACAAACCTTTCATTGAAACCTTCAATTTATTGGTTAATCTTTCCAATTTAAATTTTATAATTTTTATACCTTAATTAGGTCCCTATAATGATGCTAACATGCTCAACTAATCAGAAAAATCATTGTCCATTTATTCAAATTACCGAATCCCCAAAATCTGCAAATTTTACATAGAGCGCCGACCTCTACAGGGCTAGGCGATCCTAGGCGCTCGTGCAAAATTAAACAGAAATTTCCAGATTTCTAAAGTTCGGATTTTTATGCCTTTGCCATATGTTTCTTTGGTATAAATTAATCTAATAACATTCTAAAACATTCCTAAAGCCTTTTAGATTAATTCTTCTTAATTAAATACCATCCTATAATTATTTTCAAGATTAAACCAAGTTTTCTTCTTTATTTCAACAAGTCCTTCAAGAACACCAATCATTAAACTACAAGCACTTTGATTCCATGTAAATACAGTTCCGACTAATCCGTTCAATCAATATTAAATCATAGAAAACGAAATCATGCAGTTCCTCACGTTTTCCAAGGGTTACTACTTGCCTTATACGCTAAATCCTTCTTCCATTGAAACTTCTAATTCTGGACCTTACTTTTGCTCTCAAACGCACCAAGCTAGACTCTCCCAATTCAAATCTCCACCGTACACAATGTAGTTCCATCAGTGAAGAACAAAACCTCCAAATTTGAAGGCGATCCACCGCACGGATTTTCCTTGATCATGTTTTGATGATAGCTGGTCAGACACTTCCATTAGCCACCTTCTTTCTTTCTCTCCCTCTTTTCTCTCAACAATAACCTACGAAATTTCCCTCTTGTCTAACCTTAGTTTCCTATTTATATTAGGCTTTAGAAGTCCTAAACCAACCCTAATTGGCTAATTTAATTTGGGCTAACCCAACCATGGTCTAATTAATGTCTAACACCTTCTAATTTAATTCCTACTTTTTCTCCACCTTCTATTTTTCTACTAAAACAATACTAATCAATTCTATTGTTATCTAAACACTCTTTACAAGCTATTTTCGTGCCTAATAATTTCTTAAACATTAAATATCACCTAAAACTTTATTTTCTCCAAATTAATACGTGAAATCTCCTAATTACCCTTTTTCCCACTTTTAGGCTTTTATTAATTTCTTTTAATTTCTAAATTGTCAAAATAAATTATTTCCTTCTATTTTCTAATTCTAGTTATTATTTAATGATCTAATTATTAATTACCCTTTTCTGAAAAATTACCAAAATACCCTTTTTATTCTTTTAGGCTAATTTCATTAAAATTCTTTCTTTATTTTCAACTTATGACTTAATTGAATTACTTACCCTCTAAATCTTCACTTAGCTCATATTTTCTTTTATTTATTATTTATTTATTTATTAGGTGAAAATTCAGGGTTTTACATGAGCAACTGACTAGTAAGTCTTGGTAGGTAGTGTTAGCGGTTCATCTCAGTTGGGGTAGTGGACCTTTGTTCCTCCCAACTTGGAGATAGAGAACTAGCATCCTCCACTCAAGCTTGGGATATTTGATGTGTTATTATTCCGTTCTTTGTTGCTATACTTGTTGTGAACTTGATAAATGAATACATCACATAATGAACCCTTAAGGTATAGATCCATAGACTTAAATGGGATTGTTTGTATATATATATGCTATGGCCAGTGTTATTGTTATTGTCATTGTTCTTTATTGTGATATCATCTCGGTAGAAGCAACATCGGTGGCCGATGCCCATTTGCTACAGAAAATCGGCAATGGATGCCTGTATGTCAAGGGGAATCGGCATATGGATGCCTACGTCAAGGGGAATCGGCATAGATGCCTAGCCACCACGTGGAATCGGTGAAGCTAGATGAAGTCATGTGTGGTATATATAAACATCCTAGATAACAAGTGATAATATTGAATACATGATTGCTATTAAATGGATTATCTGTACACCGAGGCACATGCATGCACAGATTGTATGACACTAAGATGCCGTGGATTTTGTAGTATTAGAATTACCTGCATGCCATGGTTTCATCGGATATTATCAGCATGAATTGCGTTTTCACTGATCATGCATGTGTTGCTTACTGAGACATTCGTCTCACAGTTGGTTCTTATCTTATTTTTCAGATCTTTCGACGTCCGGTGTGAAAAACCGGGCCGGGGATAGAGGAAAGGAAAATGCCATTGGGTATAGAGAGGAAGACTACTTTAGGTCTTATGTTTATTTCTTTATTGTACGTGTATAGTTCATTTTGGACTTGTAACCTTTACATTTTGAGAGGAGTGATTAGTCACCCATTATTTTGTAGCTCACTCTTGCGTCTCATTGTCATTTCAAATATATATATATATATATATATATATATATATATATATATATATATATGAACACACTTTTGGATATGCACAAGTATAAAGTGATTACCACTTGCACTTGTTAGAAAAAGTTTTAATTCCTTCATGTTTTATCAAATATCATGACCCACCTGCCACGGTCTGGGACGGGTTGTGCCTTGGAGGGGCTGTGAGACATGGGAAAAAATCACCGGGGTGATCGTCCCTCCGTCAGCACACGGGCTCAACGCAAAAATTGGGAGAGTCGCCACCATTCATGATTTTGGGGTGAGAATGGACACCAAAAGAGTTCAAAATATGCAAAAATAGCCAAAAGACACATTCTAGGGTAAAAATAACCCTACTTAAAAATCAAGTCCAGAGATGGGTAAGGGGATTAGATTATGAACGGGGGAAGGTGTTAGGCACCCCCATTCATCCACACGAAGTGGTTGCCAAGTGTATGTTCATGCTAAAAAGAAAGTAAGAAAGCTTGCTAAAAATCATGAGAAACCTTGAAAAAGGTCAAATGTATGATATTTTCACATGAAGATCTAAATGGATTTTAGATCTTCTCTTATGTCCATATCACTTCTGGAATATCCCAAAAGATAGAAATCAAAGCACAAGTTGATCAAAACCAAGTTAAATCAAATTCGGTCAAAAGTATGCCATTTGCCTTGAAATCATTCAAATCCAATTCTGAATTGAACAAAACCAAATCCATTTGAAAGATTAAGGTAAATAAAAGTTTCATGCAAAATTTCACTTCATTCCGGTGAAAAATCTAGGAGTTATGCTCCTTTGAAGTTGCTGTTGGGGATTTTGAAAAGTGGTAAGTGGGCAACTTTGGAAAATTGTCTAGAAAAATCCACTACATAGAAATCCGTGAAATTTGGTGTGATTGAAGTCTGTATGGCCATCTTTCAACAGAAACTAGCCTCATACAAAAATCCCTTCGGACATGCCTGGGGTGGTCTCCCGAACAGGCCCCGAAGATCACAGATTTACCCAGAAAAATGCAAATGAGCAGTTCTGAGTAAATCGGCTACCAATAATTCAAATGGAGTTCAAAAATTATGAAACCAACTGGATTTGAAAATAGACTCATAAAGGAGTACTCAGAAACAAAAATCACTCTAATCGGACTTAAAACGAACACATGGCGGTCCGTCGAAGTGACAAGTTCTGTACTTGGACCTGAACTGTCCACTCAACTTCGACAGAGAGGTGTCAAAAATCGGCTAGATGGAAATTCATGAAATTTGGTGGACATAAACTAGACAGCCTCACCTTTCCCATGGTTCTGGAATCGCCCCAAAATTCATCCGGATGATGAAGTTACGGACGTCCGAAGTAGGGGTACAGGTGCTGTCAAGCTAAGCCACTTTTGAGTAAAAACCAAATCCGAAAATTGATAAAAAATGAAATTCGTGCAAGATGAACACAAATACTTTAAAATCATCCGAAAGGCATTTCAGAATTGATTGAGGTCATTTATTTGAGTTTTATCACAATAAATGCAATAAACCCCAAATATGAGCCTACCCCGCCAAAATAGTGATATGTATGTGCAAGAGTGTAAAACCAAGCAAGATCAATACAACATGCATATATTCAACAAAATAGGTTCTAGCATAGCCTAGGGTTCCGTTCCATTATCGTTTCCCTCTGTTCTCTTTAAGATAATCAAGGGTACTTTGAATATGGAACGGTTTACAATCAATCAGAAAGGCCTTATGCTACATAGGTTCTAGCACTAGGGTCAATCCCCAGTTTCGTTTCTCCTAGATCCGCCTTCACGTTTTACGGCTAGGGGAGTCTTGAGATACTTTGAGCCGGGGAAGGATTTCCACACATACAAACAAGGCTTTACACTACAGAAAGGTAGAAGAAGAGATCTAGATCTAGGAATGTAAAGACAGAAAATAAAAAGAAAAGTTGAGGCTTACCTGAGTGCTGGAGGCGATTCCACAGCGGTTTTCTTCTTCTCTTGGAGTTCTTCTTTGCGAGAATTCAAAACAAGAGTTGTGTGCCTTTTGCTCAAGGAGGAGGCTCCTATTTATAGGCAAGGGCTAAGGTCATTGGTAGACACAAATTAATGTCTAGAATCCCTCCAACCTAAACCCTAAGGTTATTTCCGCGATTTCCCCTCATTTAATGAGGGACATGATGGTAAAAGTGAAAAGCTCTCGGAAAACCCTAATTTTGAACAAATTTAAGGTATCCGGTATATCAGACCGGATAACAAAGGGCCTTAAGGTATCCGGTACATGGTACCGGATACGCTAAAGCCCACAAGTATCCGGTATGAGTATCCGGATACGGGAAGGAGTACTTGTATCCGGATTGAGTATCCGGATACAGGTAAAAGCTTATATTCTTCAAATTCTGTGCTGGCTTTCCAGGAGATAATGATTTTTGATGATTGTTTGTGCAATTTGGGGTGTCTACAGGGGCAAACCTGGTTTCGGGTCGTGACACTTACGTTCTCCGATTTTGACCATGTCCACTGGCGTGGCTTTTGCAAGCTTAAAAAATGAGACCATCTCCTCGGGTGTGCAAGTTACAGAAGGGAACGGGAAATTACCCAAGCTCGTTCTCACCTCAGTTCATGGCAGGTACGTGTTTTGGCGAGAAGAGAAGGGGAAGAGGGAATTAGAGGAAGAAGGGAGCAGAGGGGGAGTCTACGCAAGAAGAAAGGGAGAAAAAGAGACAGGGCAAGAGAGAAGAGGGAAGGAGAAAAAGAGAAGAGGAAAACAAGAGGAGGAGAAAGTGGGTAAGAGAGAAAAGGTGAAAGGAGGATTTGGGTTTTACCTTTGTTGCTTTGGTGATCCTGGATAGCTGCAACAGTGATCGTCGGCAACCGGTCCGGTCGGCACTCTCACAGAGTAGTCGGCAGTTGTTTTCTAGGGAAGCAAAGATGTTGAGCTAGGGTTTGGGAAATGGGGATGGGGAATTTGGGGTTGTTTTGGTCGACTTAAGGAGGGTTAATTGTAAAATTTTAAAACTTTAAAGGTAAAGTAATTTATCTATTTTTTAATGTATATTAAAATACTTTATTTTTCGGTTTGAACTGTTATCTATTGTTTAATGTATATTAAAATACTTATTTTTCGGTTTGGTTTGGTTTAACTGATCATCCAACCTAAAATCGAACCGATCTAATTCGGGTTAAAGATTTTGGGACTAAAACCGGACTGAACATATAACAAACCAAACCAAGTTGCACCCCTTGTGTAAACCCCTTAAAATTGCTACTCATTGTCTTTCATGTGAAAAAAAAAACTGAAATGAGGAACTTGATTTTCTTAGACATTTTTAGACAACCATCTCATTTAGGGGTTTAAACCTGAAATCTTGCAAACCCATTTGTATATATCATGCTAAGGAGGGTTTAGACTTTAGAGTGCATAACCAATTTTTTTAGAATTTTTGATTGGGCAAAAAGCCCTCATTTGGGCAAAAAACGATAGCCTCATGCTGAATAGAAATGTTCATTTCTTCAATCCAAAAATCCACATTTGATGCTCAAATTCACATTTGCAAAGGATTCAAACTGACAACTTGCTTGTTGTTGCTTTTGGGTTCTCTCCAATCGGGCTTCGTCTCGTCTCCCCTCTCCCTGCGCTTTTCCTTTGCTTGATTATCGCCTCCTTTCGTTTCCTTTTTTGTGTGTTTCCTTCTCCTTCTTGGTGGAGCATGGTGTTTCGTTGTGGGTCTAGGGCTATTGTTCGTTCAAGTTTGGTGGTTGACAATTTGAATCCTTCGCAAATGGCTGTAGAGACACAAAGGGACCAGTTATTTGAAGAATACGGAAGGGAAGACTTGATTCTAAGCAAAAGTGGACAAAATGTAGAGCCTCCAGAAGATAGTTCACAAGTAGCTTGTCAGAGAGAAATGATTGCACTTAGAGATATAATTGCATATAAAATGGCAATAGTTAATGGTGTAAAAGTTGTTTAGACTATAAGTAGGGAAGGAGTTGATGGGACTTATCCTTTGTAATTTGTGGTATAATATTTTGATTTCCCCCTTTTTTTCATAGCAAATTTGTTATAATTTAATAGGCTTGCAGGTTGTGTAGTAATGCACATTTGTTGATTTTGAAAACTTGAATTGTTTTTTTTTTTTTTTTTTTTTTTGTGTTTTGTTTTATCAATTGTTACCAAACGGGTTTCTTGTCACCTGTTTTCAAAAACCCAAAAAAAGTTGGAACTGTTTTTAAAAAAAAATTTCCAAACAGTCTCTTAGAGGGTGTTTGGTAATGTTTTCAAACACTGTTTTTCTGTTTTTAAAAACAAAAAACAAAAAACTTGTTTGGTTTTGATTGTTGTTAAACCGTTTTTCAGAAAAACGGTTGAAAAACAACCCTGTTTTCAGAAATTGAAAATTACAAACTGTTTTTTGCTTCGATGGCATTTTTGTAATAATTTATTTCTTTTTCTCTTTGATACTTTTACATCTCGTCTCTTTCTTCTCATACGAAACTCATCTTCCTCACAAGCACAACAACGCATCCAGGTGAAACCGAAGAGTTTACAGTATGAAATTGTGAAGTCGCAGAGAGACATATTTGAAGAGGAGATGAAAATGAAATGAAACACAGAAAGCTTCAGCATTTCCGTGCAAGAGCAAGGCATTATCATCAAGTTAGTTAACTTTTGGCCATCGAATCCGCTAAAAGAGGAGAAGCTAAGCTAGGTTTTCACGCTTTCTTCTTTATCTTCTCTATCTTTCATCTGCATTCGCTTTCGTCACATGTATTGTTATCTTCTTCTTCCTTTTGCTGTAGCCTTTATGCCTAGATAGCGAGAACCAGCGCCACCAACATGGGCCTGAATATAAAGCTAACAGTCGAAGAAGCCATACACGCTGCTTTGCTCTACTTGCGTCCCCTTCATGTCGTGTTCTTATGTTATTGGCTACATTGCGGGAAAAACGGAGCAAGTAAGCGAGTATGAGAGTAGGCGAGTACGGATTGCCTTTCTTAAAGCTTAATGTTTAGAGAGAGCGAGAGAGAGAAAGAGAGCGAGAGCGAGAGAGAGAGCGCCTGAGAGGGTGTGTGAATGTTTGAGCTAATTTGATTATTCTAATGCTTTGCTGGACAAAAAAAAAGTTGTCCAATAGTATTCTCTAGTAACGACTCTCATCCGTCTCCAATGATCTGACTCTTAATGGGGAGGATGTACGGTTTAGAACTTGAGGAGCCATTTAAGGTCCTTCAGTAAACAGTCATGTCATGATCATATTATATAGAGCTGGCAATGGGTCGGGTTGGTTTGGGTTCGGGTCGGGTCATAATCGGGTTGGGGGTTAATCGGGTTGGACTAAATATTATTAAAATAGGGTTGGGGGTTAATTGGATCGGGTTGTACCGGGTTCGGGTCGGGTTTTGGGGTTAATCGGGTCGAAACATGACACTTTCGCTATCTTTTTTTAAATCGGGTTACCCGTCGGGTTGGCAGGTCATAATCGGGTTGACCTGATTACTAGCGGGTTGGGGAAACCCCAACCCGCACCCAACCCAATTAATAAACAGGTCAACCCAACCTGTTTATAATCGGGTTAATCTGGTTGACCCGTCGGGTCGGGTGGCATTTTGCCGACTCTAATATTATACATGATTTTCTGGTGCAACCAAATTTTTTGATGAAGTTAATTTTTGGTGATGCTTTTTAAACATAAACCTGATTTAGTCACCAAATTCTTGGTAATTTGTGGTATAAAATTTGATTTCTCTTTTTTTGTTTTCATAGCAAATTTGCTATAGTTTAATAGGCTTGCAGGTTGTATGGCAATTCATATTTGTTGATTTTGAAAACTTGAATCGTTTCTTTTTTATATCAATTGCTACCAAACGGGTTTCTTGTCATATTTGTTGATTTTGAAAACTTGAATCGTTTTTTTTTTTATATCAATTGCTACCAAACGGGTTTCTTGTCACTTGTTTTCAAAAACCCAAAAAACAGTGATTGTTACCAAACAATTTTCTTGTCACTTGTTTTCAAAATCCCAAAAACAATTGGAACTGTTTTTAGTTTTCAAACTGTTTTTAAAAAAAACGTTACCAAACGGCCTCTTAGTCATTTTAAATTGTGGTGGACTTGTTTCCGAGCTTTCAATTGATTGGAAGACTCTAAGGAAAAGCTACAAGGTGGTTCTTTTAGAGTTTAGTATGTTCTAGTTAAGCTAGCAACTAAAAAACCAGTCTCTTGTTAATCTTGTACAAGAATTAGTCTGGTATTGTCCAACATCTTATAAACATACGAGTACTGTAGTAATTTTCACAAATTTTAAACAAGATCCAATTTCAATGTTTGAAATTTAAAAGAACTAGACATGCTGATTGCATCTCAAGTTCACATAGTTGATCGATCTAATCTTAAGCTTAGAAAAAAATCGATAGTAAAATTTAAACGAAGTCCCTATTATACATTTGTGTAGTTTTCACTTATGATTAGCTTGGTATGCCACCATGTTAACTGACCTTTGATGGAGCACAATGAAGTTTGGCTTACACGTAGAAATTAGAAAATATGTGATAACAAGTAAAAGGAAGTTAAAACTGATCAGCATAAAAAAATAAAAATAAAGGAAAACAATTAAAGAGAGATATATCATAATAAAAATGTTAAATTCCCAATTTGCAAGTGGGGATATTTCCACAATAAAATTAATATCCTCTATTTTTTCTTTGGTTAGTGAATTGCAAAAATTAAAGAAATAAAGAAATAATTTCAGCTTCACTCCTAAATGAAAAGCTTAGAAGAAAAATTAATTGAATTTGTAGAAAAAGATTCATTGTCTATTGTTTTTACAGACATTGAAGAATTTAAAAATGAGAGGGCCCCATGTTTGAAGAGTTTATGAAAGCTTGAAAAGACTAGTCCTCAAAATTCCGTCTTCCTTTTGAAGTCTCTTCATTTATTGCTGAAGCTTCTAGAACTGATGCAGATCTTCCATCTAAGTTTCCTAATTGATCAATTGAAAAAGTCTCTTCTTCCTGTCATATCCATGGGAGCACCCCCATTGATGAATTCAATATACGAAAAAAATTTCAAAAAAACACAAAATTTAAGAACTTGAATAATACCCATATGGTCAAGGCAATAATTTAGGTAAAAGAGTTTGATTCTTCTCATGTAGTACACGTTTAAGTTTGATTACTATGAAACAACCACTCCTATAGCTAGTCATTTAATCTAATAAACATAAAATGGTTGACCAACATTGGAAATGATAGTTTAATCAATGGATGTAGAAAATACAAAAGAGAAAGTGTTATTATTTAAATCCCCCATCAAATTTGAAATTCGAAATAAAATAAGCGCTGACCAAGTCTTTGTAGACTCATTAGGTTAGTTTATTCATGAACTTGTGTATTTTTCCCTTACCCTATCACTAGATAGCTCATATTGTATAAATCCCCAAAATCCTCAAAACAACCAAGGAATGGGTGACTATAATTAATGAGTCTTAGTCCTCCGTTGTGAGGTGTATTCCCTATATCCCTTGGTAGTTGGTTTGGAATTAGGGAATTTCCACTCCCCACATTAGATCCACACTAATTTATGCATAATTTAATTTGGGAAACTTGCTGATATAGGAGTTATCCTTGATATGGAGAACTTGGCATATTGATAGAGGTGTAATTGAAGAGCATGCATGTCAATCAAGCTATGCAAATTAAAACATGCAATGCATAGATACCTCAAAACTATTATGATCACTAAATTTGACAGCCTTTGGCTTCGCAGTGCTTTGCCATTCAGAGTTGGTCTTCATCTACAAAATCAGTAATATTTCCAAAATGAAAATCCAAAAGAAGAGCTCATAGAGCAGAAACCTCTAATATTATGTAAAGATATGTATACCTTCATACTATTGAAGTGGTTATGTATGGTAAAATTTAGGTCTTTCACGTGCAATACTTCAGTGATGTCGTCTTCATAAAGTTGGACGAGTATTTGCTTTTGAGTGCTTTGGAATCCCGAAGCAAAGGTCTTCAAGTTGGGACATCTATCGATTGATAATCTCAACAAAGATGGAAATTCCAATGCAACTTTTCCTGAGTAGAAACTTGTCAAATGTGGTAGACGTCGGAGTATGATAGTTTTTAATCTTGGGAATGCAATATGATCCATCATGATATCTATTTCTTTTCTTCTTCATCATCTTCTTCTTCCTCTTCTTTCCTTTCAGCAACCTCCTCTAATTCTCTGTCTTCTTTCCTTGCAACAACCTCATCCAATTCTTCACAATCACTTATTATGAGATCTGTTAATTGTAGAAGTGTGCGAGCAACATCAAATGAGAAAAGATATGTCAATTGCCGGCAATGTTCTAATTTAACATTCCTTAGGCTGTGAAGGCATGAAAGTTGAGTAGGACACTTCCATATAATCTTTAATCTTGGTAGATGGGACAAATACAATGTTGTCAAGCTGGAAAGAGGCAAGACATCTCCTTCTTGAGCACAAATATGTTCATTATCATTTAAATCAAATATTTCCTCCAAAGAATCACATTCATTTACCGCAAGTTCTTCTAAATGTGGCAACATTTTCAATAGATTGCTTGATACAACATTTAATAATTTCTGGCAGCCACTTACTTTCAATATTCTTAGTTTCCTGAAGCATGTTGTAGCTAAAAGTGGGCCACGCCAAATCAGTTTCAAGTCATCCATACACTCCATATGTATTTCCCTTAAACTTGGGCACAATGAAAGCTGTGAAGTCCCAGTCAGTTCCACTGCATTTATCAGGTATTCTATCCCACTGCAATTCTCCAAATGAAGGGTTTCCAAGGATTGCAAAACAATAGAAGTCCTGTTTAAGTGAAATAGAAGATTCCTCAAAAACTTTGAATGCTTGATGTGTAAAAATTTTGTTTCCTCCAAGAGCGCATTGATGCCATCCACCAAAGGAGTTTCTACTCCAAGCGGTAGAGTTGTACATGTAGATTCTAGCTTACCAAGAGAAACTTGTAATTTGGATAGGTGAAACCTTATATATGAGAGGCCTATTTCTCCAGCATTGACGGTTCTCACATACAAAATCTTCAAGCAAGACAGTATTTTCAATTGATCAAACCAGTTGGCTATTTCTTCATCTAACCTTCCATCCCAATCTATATACAACTCTTCTAATCGGGATAGGCATGATATGGCACCTGATGAAACTTTTATATGCCAATAACAATGTTTCAAATTCAATAGCCTTAAATTATTCAACTGTCTAATTTCTTTTGGCAGCTCCTTAATTCTACTAGAGTCTAAATCAAGTATCTCAAGACTCCTCAACTCACCAAGTGTGGATATATCAGAAATGGATCGCTTTCTCGCCAAAAATATTCGAAGACTTTTCAGGAACTGGATTGATTTTGGTAGCCTCATTGGTTCAGGACTACGAATTAAACTCAAATCTAACACCTCAAGTGATGTCATTCCTTCAAAGAATCTATCCGGGAATTCCATTAACTTGCTATTGCCTCGTAAAGATAAAATCTTAAGTTTTGGACATTTTAACCCAACTGGCAACTCTTTAATCTCATTGTACATCAATGAGATTACTGAAAAATTTTCACATACCACATTCGGCCAATGCTTTAGACCAGCAGAAGCTTTTATCATAAACATGTCATTTTCATCTGTAGATGCAATTAATATTGCCACATTGCGTACAACATCGTGCATTTTAATGTATCTTCGTTCTTCTACCTCTTCAATTTCTAGCAACAAAGAAGATGATACAAGGTTATTGATGATTCCATGCACACTGATTCTTGCCTCTTCTATGTTGTTTGTTACATGTTGAAACAGGCCCCTTCCCATTGCATAATACACCAAGATTTCTATATTAATGTGATGATCTTCAGGAAATAGACAGCAAAACAAAAGGATTTGCTTGGACTCCTTGATTTTCAGATAATCATAACTTAATTTTAGACAAGCATAAACCTTTTTATCTACATCCTCAACATTAATAGGTGCAGCATTTCATGTAGTGCCTGTTCCCATTCATGTAGCTAGGTTGCCTTTATTTCTTAATGCCCTTCCAACCGTAACAATGGCTATGGGTAAACCATCACACTCACTTGCAACTTGTCTTGCCACATCATTCAAATTGGGGGATTCAACAATTTCACCCACGTTTTTTATGAACAAATTCCAAGATTCATTTTCAGATAACACATTAAGTTTTATCCATCTCTGGCACTCCATTACTTGGCATACTTGTTCACGTCGAGTGGTAAGTACAAGTTTGAGATTCATATGGCTTCCCCTTGAGGGAATTCCCACATCAAGTAACTCTAATCTCTCCCAAACATCATCCAAAATTACTAGAATCCTTTTCTCTTTTGAAAGTTGCTCTAGTGCTTTTGATAGCCTGTCTGCTCTTCCCAAGTCTGAAGTCTCAGTAAATTGTAAACCTAACATCTCTGCAATATAATCTTGTATCACTTTTATGTCCGGAGCCTGAGACACAACTGCCATTAAAACTTTGTCAAAATGTCCATCTCTTTCAACCTGTTTCCCAATTTCTTTCACCAACATTGTCTTGCCCACACCGCCCATGCCATATATCCCGATGACGTTGACAGTATCATCCTTCAATGCTTCCATGACTTCATTAAAAACTGAAGTTCTTGAATTGAAATCGAAAAAATTACCATTTGACATGGATCCCATGTCGCGAGGAGGCGGCGGGTAGGAAACACCATCAAATCCTCCTTCTCCTCGGAACCGAATGACATTCTCCATTTTCTTTTTTGCTTCCTTGCTCAATTTGTAACGTGACCAACTGTAGAAACATTCTCTATTTATAGGTGCATGATTTTGCAAGAAATTATTTGCCTCTACTATGGTCCCAATGATGTTGCTTAGCCAATTCTCAACCTCAGGCTTGATTACTTCTCCCCTCATGCTAGCTTCATTGACATATCTCTCAACATCATTCTTCTTGCCCTCCAGTCTTGTAACTTCGGTTCTGAGATTCTCAAATATTCTGTCATGGTGTAGACAATAACCAAACTGATGCCCAATAAAAGCCACTAAGTACTCTGCAATTTTCGCTGCGACGGAAACGATAATATCGACCATCTTGGATCTTGCTGAAAATATGAGAATTAACGGAAGCCAAAGAACATAGCAATATGCATGTTTCATATTAATGAAGCAAGACTAAAACTTAACAACAAAAAGATCTACAACTAATTACAATCCAAACTATAAGAGAAAATTGGGATTTATGTGCAAACCTCTTGTGTTTAATGGGGTGCAAAGAGTCCTTCCAGTGCAGTCGAGAACAAAGCCTAATGTTGTTTGTTGATTGCAATTTGGTCTTTTGAAATATCGTTTGATAGATCAAATTAAGTGTTGCAATCTCAAGGATTGTTTTTCCTTTTTCTTTTAATTTAATATGGAAAGCAAAGGTTCAAAGACCTCTTTGGAGTGCAGAAGCAATGAAATTTGAAAGTGATTCCAGATGCTTTTACTTTTTCTTTTCTTTTCATTTGAAAAATCAAAAGTTGAAACACCTCCTTAGAAGCAAAGAGATACCGTGAAAATGGTTATGAATGATATATGAAGAATTAAACGTATTTACGTTGGCTTGATAACGTTGCTCAAAGTGGAGGTCCCAACTAAATTATTTATCTGAAGGGGCTAACCTGAACTGTATGTGAAAGACCCAAATAAGAAGCCACAAATAAAATTATGAGAAGCTTCAAATTTCATTATTTCAAGAAGGATAACATATGTTATTATAATAAACATTTCTAGGGCACAGGTTTATATCTTCAAATTGGATAGAATCCTTTTTCAATATCTAGTTAATATAGAAAATTTAAAAGCGCAAAAATATTTTCTTTTTTCAATTTTTGTTCGATTTGAGCGAAATTTCAAATGTTTCGTCTATTTAAATGATAAAAAAAATAAATTTAACGTTTCCTCCGGTTTCGTTTGGCGTTTCACTCTGTTTCGCCCACATCGCTGGAAGTTTCACTCGACTTGTAATGGAGCTGAATATCCCCTACGAAATGTCTCATAAGGGGTTTTTGGAACGAATCTTCTTCCGAGGTTGGAGATCCTGTACTCGTTTCAAGGTAACAGATACTAAAGATTTCTAATAGTATACTTCACATTGTCATATTAATAGGATGCCAAAACCCTCTAAAATTTCTAAATTTCTTTGGTTCATACCTGATTTAATCAGATAATTTGGGGCATTATTTGTTGACATAGAAGGATCTTCGCAACGTTATTTGTGGAAACCAGATCAGCTCAAGGCTGATCCACCGTGAATGATTTCAGACTGGGGCTGAGCCGAATACCTTGTGTAGTTGGACTCAATTTGCTAGTGTTGCTAGAAAATAACTTGTGGAACAAAGTCTTATCCATTCTGTGCACCGCTGCATCAATTATATCACCCTTTACAGATACACACAGCACAATTACATTTATACACTAAACCAACAGCTAAAAGTGTCTCAACTAAATGTTGTTCTTGTAAGGCTTAAGAAGTTAAGAAATTGTCAACTTGGCATTGGCTGCCCTTGACAGAAACTTCATGCAAATGGGTGGCTTCACCCCAGCCAAAGCCAGAATTGAACTGGGCAAAGTCCATATCCCATCTCCACAGATCAGACCAGAAGCTACTGCAGGACCAAATGCGTCGGCCTTTGCCTTGTTAACCTTTTCCCAAACAAATAGTATTAAACTCCCAACACACATATCAATTGCGAAGTAGGATCCAAGATAGAACGGTATTGCCATTGCCATTGGAAGTGGAATAAACCTCGCATACTTCTTCCCCACAGTGTCTCTGATTCCATTGATTAGAATGGCGGCTCCAAAGAACACATAGCAAAGCATGAGGCAATTCTTAGGTAGAGCAGAGAACCCCTCAACTCCCAGTATTGCCATGTTGCGGTAGATGAGAGCATTTGGGGAGGGATATTCTGTCCCAGGCATTCCAAGGTCATGGAAGGCTTTGTAGAATAGCCAGAAGACACAAGGGGAGATTACACAGCCCATTGCAGTCCCTATAACTTGGCTTACAAACATGGAACGAGGTGAAGCAAGTGTAAGGTAGCCAGTTTTGAAGTCCTGCATCAGGTCAGATGCTGTTGATACGATGTTCATCATGACACCGCAAGCAGCAAGCCCTGCAATCACCCCACCATTTGATGCTCCAGCCCATGCTCCAATGGTAAAGATGGCAAGCTTGCCATAGGTTGAAGCAAGCGACCAATCGGTAAGTCCACATCCATAAGCATTACAGAATGCTAGAGTTGGTGCGAAGACGTAGATGATCAAGACATAGTACCACTTTAGCTGATGGAAGATGTGAGGAAGCGTGGCCGTGGAGACAGCAGCAACGGCAACATAGCCTCCAATGGCAACCCACAGTGGAATTTGGTCTTTGAGAAAGAGTTGGGTACGCCGTTGGTCATCATAAGAGATAGAAGGAATCTCAGGAGATGGGCGGCCGCCAACAGGGAGGACACCAGTGTCTTTGTTGTGTAGTTGATGAAACAACCCCGTTAGAGTTCTGCTTAGGACCTTGGCAAAGTTGTAGAGGCCGTCACCTAGGATCATAGCAATGGCTATGAATACCTGTTAAGAACCATCGGGTAAGTCATGGATGAAGAAATAATGGCCACCCAAATATAGATATCCATCACTGATAAATTCAAGATGATAATACTATAGGAATTCAGCTGATTGAGTTCCCATAAGATATGGGATTTCCTTGGTTGAACCCCATAAATACAGAGGCCTCATAATAATTGCAACACACATCAAAATGAGGTGATTTCAGATGCCAAGAATTATACTTCTGGACGAAAGTGAGTCATGTTAGATACAGAACATTGATCTCAGTGTTTGGATTGATCAAGAATCAATACTTATTATTGGGGCACCAATAGGTAAGATAAAGGACAACTACAGTACCTTGTAACCCTGAAGGCCATGGAGGCTGGTCGGGCTTAGGTCTGCAGAGAACCAATCTCCCTTTCTGTTGTTTATGAGAGGCCACATGATACCCCAGGAAAGAACTGCTCCAACTAGTAAAGATACGTTTATAAGGTATGGACAGATCATTCCAACTCCAACATAAGTGGCCGAAAAATCAAAGTAAAACCTGTTTAGGAGAGAGCAAATAGAAGATTAGAATTCATGAAACAGAATATCAAAGGCATATATACTAATGGTGTTGCTAATAATCAGACTAAAACTTTGGACTTAATGAAGATCAAGCTTCATCCACCAAAATGAAAACTAGCCTCCGCGAAAGAGAATCTTAAGAATGTGGAATTTCAAAAAATTTTATTTGTTACCCATATTTATACATATCATTGAAGATCAAAAGAGAGGAATGATGCTCTCAATCTCTAGATTGCTTTAGAGCTTTAGAAGGTATGGTCTTAATTTGTACAGAAAAAAGATGGTTATTGTTTTGTACTTGTTCTCAAAGGCTTTCAGGCCAAAAGTGGGAAAGCTTGCAAATCCACAATCGTCCCCTGCTGTAAAAAACCACTGGAAGAAACCCCACAAGAAGCTGAAGGAGAAGAACTTGCCCAATGCTCTCACTTGTTTCCTGGAATAACAGAACAAATAAACAAGGAAAATATCAGTTATTTACTTCATAAAATCTAAAAATGCAGACGGTCACATTGTGAAAGATGTGATCTTACTTTGCTAGCTTTGCTCCCTCAGGAGTGTGGAAGCTGTTTATAAGGTGAGCTGTAGCAGTGCCACTTGGATAGGTCAGCTTAAAGTCTATGATCATGATCTGAAAAATAAATAGATAAAAATTAAAAATGTCAGGAGAAAAAAAAATTTTGATCTCCACAAATAATGCCAAGTTTGCTTGGTTCATTGTGCATTCTGATGCTACTAAAAGTTTGTTTAGAAAGTAAGTCATGAAAGATGAATCTACGTTAACTTTCTGTTTTATAAGGATATTTGCGCCTTTCTTTTATGAACATGCCAACATCCAGGAGGCCCAATAACATTATAGAGCCAGTAGATTTCAATGGTAACTGATCTTAATAAACAATGTAGAGACTGCATGGTTTCACTGTGTAATCGGATGCTACTAGAAGTTTGGCGAGGCAACAAGTCAGAAAGATGAACCAATGCTAACTTCCCATTGAGAAGGATATCGGTGTCATTCTTTATTAGATATGACCATATCCAAGAGGCCCAGTCACAATATCGAGGCAGTAGGTTTTGCTGGAGCATGCGAAAATCAGGGTTTAATGTGGTGAAACTAACAATGGGTCAGGACAACCAGTTTTATCTTGCTTCAGCATAAAAAATATATGAAAATCATATAAATATTGAGCAATTTTATACACAAATTACATGTAATACATATTCATACAACAACAAAAAAACAAAATTCCTTATCCCACGTACTTAGGAGTTCAGATAAATGAACCTATCCCTCTATCTCAATCTGTCAAAAGACATATTCAGTCAGGTTATAAGTATATAAATCATTTTGGACTCATTCTATTTAGGTTCTGTTCAACCTTTCTCTCAACTAATTAGGTCCTTCAATAATGATCCCTTGCACCTTTCAAAAGTTGCTATCTTAGATCTTCGACTAATCAGGTCCTTCAAAAACTATCCGTCACACCTTTCCATGCTATCCTAGATCTTGTTATGAAATGTCTAAAATATCTTAATATATTTTCCTTCATCTTATTTCTTATTCGAGCCATACCTATACACTCTCGATGTTCATTACATCGTTTCAAAATTTTCATCTTAGCAGGCAAAAAATTATTAAAACCTTAAGCCAGATTCATCTAAGAGCTAGTAGATGACAGCAGAAAATGATGAAAAAAAAAAAACTGGGGCGGGTTAATTCACTCTTTATTAAGTGCAAGTGGGTTAACAGGTTAGTGAAAAAGTGATAAAACCAAGCACAACCAGGGCATTTTGGTTGAGTTACACCCTTTATTTACTGACTGGATTTGTGTGAGACTAGAATTGATTCAATATACATTTGAGCATTTCATGGACCATAACCGTAATAAATTGATGGCAATGAGCATCATTTAAAGAAGAGAACACAGAACATAATATAATTCCTAAGAGTGGAAATGTATTCTTATGTATCTGCACCATAATGGATAATAGAGAGCAAGTTTTTGAAGTATACCTTTCGGAGAGGAACCACAGAGAAGAGGCCGAGGAAACTGACAACAAAAAGAAATCCAATTATCCATCCCAGAGAAGGATTCTTGATGTTCTGGGCATTATTAGCTTCTGTAGACTGTTTGGCAATAAAATCACTCATTCCAAAGAGGTAGCTTCCAAAGCCCCCTGTTTGTTCAGATTAATGAAATATCATCATGATTTCAGTAATGCTGCCATAGCAATTATAAATAAGTTGTTGAGAATGAGGAGGGATCATGAGAATGTGAAACGTAATGATCTAAATAGAGGTTTGGCTATCCCTCTCTAGAGAGCCACTTTTTTCTTCTCCAATTCTCTCCTCTCTTATCTCATTTCAGTTCTCTATCTATTTGCTTCTGCACTTCTCTGATTCATACGCAAACCTATTAAAATTATATTAGAAGCCTGAGCCCAACATAATTGGGCCCAGTTCTTGCAATTTTTTTTTTAATCCTGTAATTTTAAAAAAAAAATAACTTGAAAAATATACTTATCTATATTTAAAGGGCTTCGGTACTTATTTTTCAATAACTTAAGCAAAAAAGTACCCCCAAAAATCACAAAATGATTTAGTAATAAGAAAAAGTAAATGTAAGATATTCATAAAAATATTAACTACCTTTATACATGCATTAAGATTCAAAACCAGCCTAGGTCTGGACAGGTCGGGCTTCAATATGTCTAACCCAAGCTTAGCCCTAATTAGTATGGGCTCTAAAAAGTGGGGCCTAAAAGGCTCAAGGACCCCAAAATTCGGGCCCAAGCTCAGTTTAACCATGGCCCGTATCGCCATCTCTAATTGCTCCAATATAGACCCTTAAACCAACCCAGGTCAACCCATTGTCACCCAATACGGCAAATTCTTTATCCCGTTTGCTCTAATACTTTATTCCACCATTAATTAAAACATATCACGTGACATGCTTTTCATCCTCCAAAAGAGTGGGAGTAAAGGTTGATACTCCAAAGGAGTGGGAGTAGAGGATTCCGTTATTGGATCTCTATATCTCCCTCTAACCCAAAACGCGGTTTAAAACTTTAAAGAGTAAAGTCAACAAAGTCGACGATCCGGATTCCAAAACAAAATTTGACCAACGAGATTCGAAATCCTATAGTAGACCGATACTACGTCTAAGTAACAGAGTCTTTCCTTTCCTTCTCTACTGGACCATTAAGTGGCATCACATCTTCAACCATTTCACACAAAGGAATGGGACCTACAGTCCATGTTAGGGCGGCAGTATGCGTCCAGTAAGCGTGCGTTACGGCGGACCACCACTAGGGTTCACGCCTCTGTCGACAGAGACAAGTAACAGACGTTTCTCAAAAGACCAAAAAAGAATCCATACTCGCCTACTCACCTCACCTACTGGCGCTTACGTGCCTCCCCCATGTGACAATATCGTCGCGGTCTTCTCCGGAAAGACATAATTTGTTCACATCGAACAAAATCTGATCCGCTTAAGTTCCCTTCCAGGCTTCCACTACCCAAAAGCTAAGTGTATTGGAAAATGATCTTTATCTGATGTCAGCCCACGCATCAGATAACGACGGATATATCCACCACCACCACCACCTCCTCCTCCTCCTCCTCCTCCTCCTCCTCTAAGGATACGATATGGGACGGCCTAAAAATTAAGGTAAGGTGTGGGGCCTAAAATACATCAGATAACGACGGAAACACCACCACCACCTCCTCCTCCTCCTCCTCTAAGAATACGGTGTGGGACGGCCTAAAATACATCAGATAACGACGGAAACACCACCAACACCACCACCTCCTCCTCCTGAAACACCACCGACACCACCTCCTCCCCTAAAATTAAGGAATACGGAAACTTCACGAGGGGAAAATGCCGACAACACAGGGAATCGAAATATAGAAATAAAATGTAAAAAAAAAAAAAAAAACTGAGAAATACTATGGAAACAACGCGTTGCTCGAAAGCTTTCGCTCTGTTTTTTTTTTTTTTTTTTTTGGCTCTTTTTGGTTAGTGCTGCCCGTTGTTTCCTCGGGGGAGAAAAATCGAATTTCAGACAGAAACGGAACAGATAAACCAGAGAGAGACCGAAAGGGTAAATCGCCGGAGAAATATGAGGCGTACCACTAAACGCGATGCCAGAGCTGGCAACAACACAGGTCTGAATGACGGTATTTTCTTGTCTGGTGAAAGGCTGCCTCAATAACCCAGATTTTTCCAGAAATTTTGTCCATGTCTTGACGAAGAAGAACCCCAGAAGACCGGCGGAAACGTTAAGAGACGGTATGATCCCGGTTGTCAGATTGAGCTTCATGACAATAAAGGTGAAGAGGATCCCCAGAACAAAGCTCACGACGAATGCTCTGATGGTTAGCTGGTCCTGCCATGACGGGACAGGTTTGCTGTCGAATAGTCGCTCAATCGACAGGATTTCTTCCTCCTCCGGTCCATCGTCGGTCTTCTTCCTCTTCATATCGTGATCCGAGACTGAATCGAAGCCGCTCTCTACCTTCTCTTCTGGGGTTCGCTCCATTGCGGAGATTTCGGAGTCTGGGGATCAGGGGATGGAAGGAATCTCGTGTTGAGGGTTTGCGAGGGGTTGTGTATTTAATAGAGGGTTTGGGTCTGAGCTGGGTCTGGGTTGGAAATTGGGAGGCGTGGTTTGACTTTGAGAGCTATGTGTCTGATCTGGTATGTGTCTCTGCAGCCTAGATTAACGTAACGAACAACCGTGCTTCCACGGTTTTATCGCAGGAAAACTTTGATTTTGTCCCCGTAACTAACGTGCTTGTTGGTCTGTATTTCCTGTTCCGCCACTTTACGGTTAAATTTAAATTTTTTTTTTTAAATTGGTGTAATTGTTTTATAATTTTGTTTATATACAAATTGATTATTATACGAGGTATTACATCTATCATAATTATATCTTACCCAGAAAAAAAACATCTATAATAATTATAACATTTTCTTTGGATGGAAATCAACATTTGAAATTTTTGAAACAAATTAAGTTACTAAAAGCTCATACGTGGAGAAATCTATACCATAAATCACGCAAGGCACCACCTTGGAAAGCGTGTCAATAATTATGCACGACATCCCAAAAAATTTTTATCCTTCATTTTTAAGGTTTTACTAATATAAGGTTATAATAATCATACCTGTAGACACCCCAAATTGCACCTCAATATAAGAGAATAACTAAGAAGGGCTCCAAAAGTCTTATTTGAGCCTTGACATATGTCAAACTTTCAAAAACTTTCAGAATCAGTGCCAACCGTACTGAATATGCGGTTTTTATAATCTCAGTCTCAACCGCTCTGTATGTGCGGTTGCAACCGCACACACAGCACGGTTCAGGTCCATGCTTGTTGCGCTGGCGGCCACGTGGCTTCGCGAAGCTTCGGCCGTTGAGTCGCGTGGACAGCAATCAATTAAAGCATAACTGAATTGAACCGTCCTATATATACGGTTTGGTTAAATTTGTATATGAACCGCACTTTGAGTAGCGGTTGTGTAGAAACCGCACTGAGTATACGGTTTTGGCTGTTTCGGGGATTTGCGAAATGGCTCGATCTCTGAGCCTTATTTACGCATATTACCTCTCTCTTGGGGACTTGAACTCCCCATTTCACCCTCCGAAACTTGCTGAATTACTCCAATTCAAGCCTTGGAGGAGAATTGGAATAATCTAGAAGGCCTTTTTGGCCTACTCTTGGGACTCTTCCACCCTTGACTTGGCCTATAAATAGAGGGGTCCTCCTCTTGCAAATGGCTGACAATCTGAAGCTTAGAAGCTCTGCAAGAAGAAGGAGAACCTCTGCTGGATTGGCTACTCAACTGATTCAAGCTACTAAGGTAAAGCCCATTTGAGTTATGGCTTCCTCTTTAAGTTCTAGCAATCTCTCATCTTCTACCTTTCTGTAGTGTAAGGCCTTGGTGTTGATTGTAGCCCCAAACCCCTTCTAAAGTACCTGGGAATCCTCTCTAGCCGTAAAACGTGAAGAAAGAGCCTGGGGAAAAGGAAGGTGGAATGGATCCTCTAGGTTTAGAACCCTCAAATGATGAAAAGCATGCTATATGGTCATTTTGAACCCATGAATGCTTCTCTGATTTATTTTTTATTTGGAGAAGATGTGAATCCATGCTCTCAATAGCCATGGATTCCAACTTTCTCATAGAAATGTTATTTTCCACATCTTCACACCCACTTGTCACTGTTTTTGCAAAGATAGGCTAGATCTTGGATTTCCATGTAAATATGGAAAATCTGAGATCATTGGCCTTAGAATGAGTTTTTAGAACTTCATGAGAGGTTTTTTTGTTGATTTTTGAGGTTTGGTCGAATCCACATGCACACATGCACTGGTTTCCTTGTTTCCTCTTCAAAAACTTCAAAACAGGACAGATCTGTGGCCTGTCTTGGAATGCTTATAACTTCATCCTCCGGATGAATTTTTGAGTGATTTTAAAGACATGTGATAAATTGGAAAGCCTACTTCATATCTGGAAATTTTCGTCCACTTCCATGTAGCCAATTTTTGACACCATCTCTTCAAAGTTTGTAGGTCAGTTCAGCCCAGATTGCTGAACTTGCCGCTTTGATGGTGCACTATTTGCTCAGTTTTAATCCGTTTCATATGATTCCTTTTTCTGAGTTTTCTTTGAGAAGTCTATTTTCATTTCCAACTGGTTTCAGCAGATTTCAATCTGTTTTGTGTCTTGGGTGTTCAATTGACTCAGAGGTGCTCGCTGGCATAGTCCAGAGCTCATCTGTGGTCTTCTAGGCCTGTTCAAGAGAGCACACAAGTCACATCCCAATAGAGATTGGTGTGAGGTCTTTTTCTTTGGAAAGATGGCACTACATACTTCCTCCATACCAATTTTCATGGATTTTTATTGAGCCAAACTCCACGAATAGAGCTTCGAAAATGCCTACTTAACGCTTTTTCTGAGTTATAACAGCAGATTTCAGATGTGGATTTCTCTCTAGTTTTGAATCGGATCGAGCTGAATTTTCTACTGTATATTCTACTATATACCAGTTTTCAAATGGCTTTGGTTTCATTTGATTTGGATTTAAATTGAATGAGTTATGGTTTATCAAAGCTTTCAAGCTCTTTTGACCGAATTTCTCCAGATTTGCATTGGCTTGATTTTCTTCAATTTTACTTGGATTTTCCTTCACTCATGAAGTTTTAGAAGTGATGAATCCACAAAGAGAGTCTAAGTTCATTAGACTTCTCATGTGGAATGATCACATACATGGTGCTTGTTGTGAGCACCCTTTTGCCCATTTTGTTAGAAAAACAATTCTTAGTATGAGCAAGCATATGGTAACCGTCTTAGACGGATGAGTGGGGGTGCCTAACACCTTCCCCTGCTCATAAATAATTCCCCGTACTCAATCTCTGGATTTTCCTTGTATTAGAGCTACTTTGGCTCTATTTGACATCTATGAACCTTTTGGTGTCCATTCACACCTTAAAATGGATGGTGGCGACTCTTATTTTTATCGATCCCCGCGTGACGATAATCGGAAGTCATCCGAGATGACGAATCCATGTCTCACAATACCTCTCCCCATTTGTTAGTGTTCCCTCTCACTTCTCGTCATATCTTCGGTTTGGGCATCTCGCGATGAATTTGTTGTCTCGGAAGACAATATTTCCACAAAAAACCTTGCATTTTATTGTTTGTTTTGATTTGGATATTAGCGGCGTGGCTTTGGTTTTCACCTCTGATTAGAGTTGGCAACGGGTCAGGTTCGGGTCGGGTCATAATCAGGTTGTGGGTTAATCGGGTCATAATCGGGTTGGACTAAATTAAGGCGGGTTGGAAAACCCCCAATCCGCAAACCCGTTTATTATTATTTTTTATTTTTCAAAAAATATTATTAAAATAGAGTTGGGGGGGGTTAATTGAATCGGGTTGTACCGGGTTCGGGTTGGGTTTTTGGGTTAATCGGGTCGAAACATGACACTTTTGCCATCTTTTTTTAAATCGGGTTGGCGGGTCATAATCGGGTCAACCCGATTACTGGCGGGTTGGGGAAACCCCAACCCGTACCAAACCCAATTAATAAACGGGTCAACCCAACCCGTTTATAATCGGATTGACCTGTCGGGTCGGGTGGCATTTTGCCGACTCTACCTCTGATCAACCACATTGTCGGAATCGCAAATTTTCACATTGCGTGTTATTAAAGTTCAAGGTGCACTTCAATGTTCACATTTCTTCTCCTCGATATGCATTTGTTGAGGATAAAAGTATTGGGACGAGAGGATAAAAATATTAACTGTGCGAGTTTAGGCTATCAAGATGTGAACTTGAAGAAGCCATTTTTCTTAGAAGGTAATTCCATTATTTAGAGTTTTAATGTTCCAACTGATATGTATCTTCTGCTCCGTTTCTTTATATCAATATCACATGAATGATAGTAGATAAGCCTTAGAATTATGTACGACTATAGTTGAGATAGGATTTATCCACACTAGTGATTTTAGCACTTGGGTTCAATTATGGTTTATCCTGCAAAGACTCCCATTACAATAGCCTTTCCTCTCATGCATGTTAGAGCTCTTCCTTAAAATTCTACTTTTAGTTAGAGATAAATCCAAATCAAGTATAGATTAAACCACCTCTTCTCTTCCACAACTCACTAAAGTCAAAAGTAGGTTTAACTTTTGAGGAATTTAACAACATCTAAATAGACGTTGGGCTATTTTCTTTGTTGAATATTGCTCTCAACAGTTCATCTAGCTAGCCAAGCCACCCAAACTAGTCAGACATGTTCCAATGTACTATTAATATGAATTGTAATGGATATACATATGTAATTTTTGAAAAATAATATTTTTATAATGTATATATAAAATGATCATTGAGATGATGTGAGTGCGGTGTATCAAAGTGTGAACATGAGAGATTTATTCTACAATTCATGGTTTCATTCATATCGAATTTGACCATAAATCATGGGTCTATATTGATTGAGGGCTTTTAGCTACACAATCTAACATCTCCTACTTGGGAGAGATGAAATATTCAAACTCATATTGGAAATATCCATAATAAATGATTTGTAATTAAGGGTATAATAAATGAACAATAATGGCTGTCCCATACTACTTAAGGAGTATATACTTTTGGGGTCTACTAAATTAATAGGGTTTGAATCTCCGCCGCATTCAAAGACTTCCTCGATCATGAAACCCCTCTTTAAGTCAAAAATAAAAAACAAAAAACTTTATCTGAAGTACTTAGCATGGATTCCCTGACGTAGCATAAGCGTCAGCGTGAAGTTCCTTCTGATTTGTATTCGAAAATAGGGATTAGAATTGATTAAATAATACAGATAACAACTGGATTTTTTTTCAATCGATAAAGACTAGAATCGTTTTTTCAATGAAAAAGCAATTCTTCACTATCATTGGGATTGCAGGGGATAGTGATATCTTATTTTCTAAAGTAAATTCCACTATTAATTAAAAAAAATGGATTCTACATCGATGTTAATCATTCTTTGTTTACTAAATTGCGATATCTATATTAAACATCAATGGCTTGACAAAGCCATCAACCTGTACACGGGTAAGAACGAAAAGAAAAAGAATATGAGTGTGACCCATTGAATAGACCCCACGGGAAAGAACGAAAAAGAAAGTAGAAAACAAAAGAATATGATTATGACCCATTGGATTAGACCCCACGGCAAAGAACGAAAAAGAAAGTAGAAAACAAAAGAAGCTAACATGTAGCAGATCACTTAGACTGCAGCCATGGATTTGTCGAAGGATACAAAGTCTTTGTCATGTGGTAGGCCCATTAGGCCGTGACATCGCCTGCTATGTTCGACTGAATGGTCCCCTGCTTTGGCGTGGAGCATCTCATGCTCAGTTTTTTCATGTGAGCCCCACTTGAACATATATATTTGCGGAAAAATAGTAACCGTGAGATACAGCATATGACAGCATCTCACGGCTAAAGAAGGGGGCAATTCATGTGAACATAGCAGACGATTTCAACCCATATAGTGGCAGGAGAAATGGTTTACCAGCCACCGTGTACTTTGATTTTACGAGGTTGTGTCCTTCTATCTTAACCTTGATTGCACTGCAATCATAGAGGGTGTGGACTATGTTAAGTGATTTATATATTGGGCACTTTGACATAGTTACACCCTCGGGGTTGGTTTGTCTTGGCATTTATTTATAATCAGGTGTAAGTGATGGACTCTTAGGGATAATTTATATACCTTGGAATTTATTTGTAACTCAGATGTGAGTACCCTGTATTTGTTCTCCTCGTATATATTTCTATGCAAAGTTGCACTTGCAGTAAAGTATTAAGTGTTTTATATATTGAGCCTTTTGATATACATGATTGCACCTTCACGTGTAAGCTTAACCTTTAAGTGTAACTACTGTCTAACAAACTCTAATCATCAATAACTACTTGTTTAAAAACCCGGACAAGGCTGGTAACTCAAATCTTACCTGTCCAAATAATTCTGGTAACTTGGCTGAGTTAACAGCCTTGTCATTATCAAAATAAATTAATATTTAAATAGATAAATAAGGTATCTATACTATTAATAAAGAGAAGAAGGGAGAATATTCCCTTCAGATTCTGGCTCTCCTTTTTGTTTTCCAAACATTGTCCTCCCCAAACAAAACAATCCCCCACTAGCTTAAACATGTTGTAACTACCTTGAACTGTTTATCTTAGTAGGCTCATGTTTTATACGCGAGTAGTGCAGCCCCCTAGTACATAGTAATTTAAAGTTTTTTTTTTTTTTTACTATCTAAAACTCGTTCAACTTTTGAGATTTACATTATAAAATTTCTTGGTTAAACTTACCTAGTTTTTAGGGTGAGTAAACTTGCATGTCACTCTATCTAAGTAACTCAGGCGAGTAATCCAAGTTACGAGGTTTTAAACACTAATTCAACCACCTATATTGTAAATCCAACCAAAATTATTCGGTTTGCACTTTTCAAACCAAAACCGAATCAAACTAAGAATAAGACCAAACTAAACTGAAATTTTTTGATTTGGTTCAACTGGATTTCGGTTTACACCAAACCAATTGACATCCTTGCTCTTATCTATTTGATTAAAACCATGTATATATATATGGCCTATCTTGGTTATTAAACCCGTGAGAACCGGTATAAACAAGTGAATGCTGGATGTGGAGTATCGATTTTGAGCTGCATTTGTTAAATTTTAATGCTTGCATCTCACTACATATATAGATGTTTATTAGAAATCTACTTGGATATATGGCATTCTATGTACCCATGCCACTATGGTCTCGTGTTTAAAAAACCTAGACTAATAACTAAGAGGGTGTTTGGTAATGTTTATAAATACGGTTTTTTAGTTTTTAATACGGAAAACCAGAAACGTGTTTGGATTGACTGTTTTCAAATTGTTTTCTCAAAAAACGGTTTAAAAATTGTTAAGGATTTTTAGAAACTAAAATTTTGGGTTTTAAAAATGTAGAACCGTTTTTTTGTTTTTGAAAATGGCAATTTTGTAATATTTTTATTTGAATTCTCCCCGACTCCCGTCGTCTTCCTCAGTCTTCAACTTCCTCTAGTTTAGTGGCTCCTCCATTTTCACTTACATTCTTTTGCTTGATCTGTTGCTATTCGTTGGTTCCGGTGGATGTTGAAACAAAATCCAAGGGTTTCACAATTCAGTATTTTTTGATCAGGAAAGCCCCCCTCTGATTTCACCGACATCACCCTTAGTTGACTAAAGATCAGGTATGAAAACCCCCTTTTGCTATTCGTCAGTTCCGATCTTGTCATCTAGAAATGATATAGAGAGTGAGAGACAAAGAAAGGAGAGAGAGACAGCAAGGTTGAGAGAGAGAGAGAGAGAGAGAGAGAGAGAGAGAGAGAGAGAGGGTGTAACCTTGTAACATTCAGTCGCTCTCGAGCTTGGCTCCAACCATCAGAACTGACAAAGTGAGAGAAAAAGAAAAAGATAGTGAGAGACAGAGAGGGTGAGGGAGAAAGATAGTGAGAGAGGGGGGGGGGGAAGAGGGAGAGATATAGAGAGTGTGAAAGCGAAAGGGATTTGACAGTTGACTATTCAATAGTCGACTGTTTCCACGAATAGTGAGGGTTTCAAGGAAGAAGAAAGTGAAAATTAAATTTTAGTGATATGTTTTGAAAATAATTAAAATCCAATCTTAAATGTTCTAGGTTCCAACATTTAAGAAATATTTGTCAACATAATTAAATTATGGTGATATTTTACTATTGGAAGCCCTTGTTATTCCAAGACTGCCCTTATACCAATCAATCATTTTATTTATACACAAAACTAAATCTAAAATTACTTAAACATATTAATGTTAACAAAACTAAATTTAAAATTAATATTCTTAAGTAAGTTAAATTATTTAACCATGTTCATTCTTTATTATTCAATGTGAAAAGATATTATTTTGGAGTATTGAACTCAACTTGTTTTTTGTATCGCAACGCGTTTTGTAATTTTAAAACTTAAATTACAAAATCTTTGGCATGTGGTAGACGAATGCATTTCATCTAAAGCCACTCAGTGGAGCCGGCGTAAAACGGGGATAGATATGGATGTGTGGGGCCCCTACTGACATGGGCATCCACCCATGCGTTTCACGCAAGTTCCACTGAGTGGTTCCTATAGACACCCCAAATTGCACTGAAAATGAGAAAATAATTGAAAATATTAATTGGGATTTGAAACAGGTCAAAAAAGTGTAAAATCTGGCCAAATTGGTCATGACCGTATTTTGTTTACGGACTGGTCATGCCTGCAGTTGATATACGGTTACGGCGTGCCCGTATTAATAATACGGGCAGGGCACGACCGTAATATATATACGGGCACGGGGGTCTTTGTGCGAATTTTACCTTTTTGATTTTTGAGCCTTATCTGCACCCAAATATCTCTCTTGGATAAGTGAATTCTCTTATTTATCTGTTCGAATTATCTCATATATCTTTGTGGATAAAGGATGGGCATTATCTTGTGTTTAACTCAAACTGAAACTCTATCTTGCCAAACCTTGGACCAACCATACCCCTGGGTGTGTCTATAAATAGAGGCTCTTTCCTCTAGCTAAAGGCCACGAAATTTTGAAGAATCAAAAGCTCTAAGAGAAGGAAAGGAATCCCTGCTGCTCTGCCTGCTCAATCCAGGTAAGTCCCCTATCCCTTGTTATTTTCTGTCTTCAATTCTAGAGGTAATAGGATCATCTCTATTGCTGTAGAATAAGGCCATATCTTTTTTTGTATTCCTAAACTTGTCTCTAAGTACCTCAAGGGTCTCTCTAGCCGTAAAACGTGAAGAGAGAACTAGGGGAAAGGGGAACAGGTGGATCCCTAGAATAGAACCCCATATCTGTTTTTTTTCTTTTTCTTTTAGAATAAAGCCTCTGATTGTGTTTGTGTAACCAAACCTATCTCTAAGTACCCAGCTTGCACATAGGCATTCCTAGACATGTGAATGAGATTAAATTGGCACTGATATTTTCTTTTTTATCCAGGTACTAATACACTTGCAATCATAGCTCCTGTAACCAGATCAAGAGCTCGAGCCATGAATCCCATTGAAGATGAAGTTGATGCTCCTCATCCAGATGTTGTTCTACTCCAAGAACAAGTGGCAGGACTAGCCCGAATGCTAGAGAACATACTGTCAGTACAGGCCCAACAAATGCAGGCCCAGAACCAGGCATCCACATCCAACCCTGCACCTCCACCCCCAGTCAACATTCCACCTCCAATGCAACCAACTCCTGAACCCGTCTATGAACCCACCCCTGAACCTATACTGACCAGGGATGAGACAGCTGAGTCAAACAAGGCCAAGGAAAAGGAAAGGATAAGGGAAGAGGTTGAAAGAAAGTTCATGCATAAGCTAGAAATGATCCAAGATGAACTAAGGGAAGTCAAAGGGGTAAACAACTTTGGAGGCACCAATTTTGAAGACCTGTGCCTATACCCTAATGTTAACCTGCCGGCTAAGTTTAAGTGCCTAGACTTGGACAAGTATGATGGCACTGGTTGCCCCATGAGCCACCTAAAGTTGTATTGCGGTACCCTATGCCAGTTCGGGCAGGATGAGGGTATCTTGATCCAACTTTTCCAAAGGAGCCTGACTGGAACCGCATTAAGATGGTTCGCCACTCTGGACCATGGAAAGATCAAAAGATGGAAGGACCTAGCCGATGCCTTCCTGGCTCAATACCGGTTCAATTCAGAGATCATGCCAGATAGGTACGACGCCATGAGAATAAGCAAAGGAAGGGAAGAGACTGTAAGGCAATATGCCAAGAGGTGGAGGGAGACGGCCTCCCAGGTCAGGCCACCCATGCTAGAACAGGAAATGATTTCTACTTTCATAAGCACTTTGGGTCAACCATTCTACAGCCACTTGGTGGGTCAGACCACCACTAATTTTGCAGCTTTGGTTCAAGTGGCCGACCGAATTGAGGACGGAATAAGATCAGGTAAAATAATTGACCACTCTGCCATGGTTAGCCAGCAGGACCCCAACCTAAAGAAAGGAGGCGGGATAAAAAAGAATGGGAACAAGAAGGAGGGTGAGGTAAACATGGTGCAGCCACCATCTAGCCCTAACAAGCCCATACAAATCAACGTACCTGCTCATTTTCCTACTCCATCTCCACCTACCCAGGCCCCTATGAGGGTTAATGTTCCAGCAGCACCTTCAGACCAAAAAAGGGTTTTTACCAAAGAGGAAAAGGATGCCTATTTTGCAGCAAGGAGAAATAGGGTTTTCACCCCTATTCCAATGACTCCCTCTCAATTGCTGCCCACTTTATTGCAAGGAGGGTATATCACCTTAAGAGAACCTAATCCGAATGCATCTAAGGGGAGAAATTTGACCCCTCCACCACTTGTGATTACCATATGGGTGCACCTGGGCACCCTACCGACAAGTGCTGGCCTTTGAAACATGCCATTCAGGATTTACTGGACCAGAATACCCTGTCTTTCAATACAGGGGCTCCCAATCCTCCAAGAACCGATATTGGACAAAACCCACTGCCCCAGCATCACGGGGTAGGTCCATCTAATGTCATAGGAGTCATCTCTTCTGACAAAATAACCTTTGACCCATCTCAATTAATTGCTCCCATAGGGACAACGGTCAAAGTATATTTTGACAGGAGAAGTGAAGGCAAAGAAATAAATATGATTTCAAAGGGGAATGAAGTGTTGCAAAGAACATTAGCTCATCTTTGGACCGGGTCTCATCCCTCATGGCCCAGATGAACATCGCCAAGCCACCTTTGGTCATTAATTACAATCCATCCACTTTTACTCCGCCCATTCAGTCTAAGCCACCATTGGTCATAAATTGTGACCCCCTTAGTGCGTCAGTCACTTCTACAAACCCCCAACCAAAACAACTTCCTCCATTGGTTGTTAATGTTCCTATTGCTCAGACTTCCATCGCCAAGTCCAAACTTCCCCCATTGGTGGTGAATGTCCCTAAGCCTTCCTACATTGAATCGGCTGTACAATGGAACTACAGTGAAGCGTTTACCACTACATGCCCTGCAGTTGAAAGCAAGGAAGAAGTAAACCTCATGATGAGGTCAGGAAAATGTCTAGGGGTAGAAAAAAAACAAAAAGAAACAGAGAAGGAGAAAGAAGAAGAAAAAAATAAAGGCACGGCCAAGGTAGGGGAAGAGGCCCCTCAGGTAACTAACAGTGAGGCTGCTGACCTCATGAAGATAATAAAAAAGAGTGAGTTCAATGTCATCGAGCAGTTGAACAAAGTCCCTGCCCAGATCTCAATTCTGGGATTATTGTTAAATTCTGAAAAACATAGGGACTCCTTGTTAAGGATACTCCAGGGGGCCCATGTGCCTAAAAATATTGAACCAGACCAACTAGGCCGGATGGTTGGTCAAATTTTATCCCACAATGTGATAACTTTTTCTGAGACTGAGATCAGTCCGGCAGGGTACCATCATGTGGATCCTTTGCACATTGCTGTGCTCAGTAAGGGTTGCATGATAGCCCGGGTTCTGATTGATAATGGGTCGGCTCTCAACGTCTGCCCATTGATAACCTTTGTTAAGCTCAATCTGGAGCGAAACAAAATAAAACAAAATGGAAGAATTATAAGAGCATTTGACAGCTCTAAAACACACTCCCTAGGAGAGGTTGAACTGCCGGTCACAATTGGACTGTATATTTTTAACATCACATTTGAGGTGATGGATATACCTGCAGCTTTCAACCTACTCCTAGGAAGGCCGTGGATTCATACAGCTAGAGCCATACCATCTACCCTCCACCAAAGAGTCAAATATATTAGAGGGCAAAAGGTGATTACCGTCCTGGCCGAAAATTTGGTTCCCCCCATGTGGTCCCCTGATGTACCCTGTATAAACATGGAAATGACTGCAGATAAGTTGACGTTTCACTCTTTTCAATTTGAAGCTGTGAATTATATACCTGGGGGGTATCAGGAAAAAGAAGGAAAGTTGACCTGTGCTGAAAAAATGGTCAAAAATGTGCTAGAAAAGTACCATTTTCACCCTGGAAAAGGTCTGGGGGTTAACCTACAAGGAAGGATAGAACCAGTACAGGTTAAGAAGATGGTTCACAGAGCAGGATTGGGGTCCAAGCCAAGGAAATGGAGAAGACAGGGGCAGATAGAAACTATGAAATTCCCTCATATCAGCGAAACTTTTCCAAAGCTTTCTCACATGATTCAACTGTCTCCTCCTGAGGATCAGTCCAAACCTCCATACTACAATATCAACCCATTCCAGAAACCCAAACCCTCAACAGTACAACCATATGTTCCACCTCCACCTCCACAAGCATCTGGTGGGCCTGGGCCACAGGCAGAACAGGAGCAGGATTTTTCAGAGGACATTGGAGCATTCTTTGCCATGACAGAAGACAAGCAAAAAAAAGTAGCAGAGGAGCTACCTTTTATTGATTGGGCTGCAGTAGAAGTTCCATCTGGAACTAGCCCTACAGAAGAAACAGGCTATGCAACTCACCCAATACTGGTGATCTCTGATGCAGACCCTGAGCTTGAGGAGCAAGCTTGTATCCCTACCCCAGATTCTTTCATTCTGAATAATTGGGAGGAAACTCCCCTTACTTTTGAAGCCGCGTTTGTTTGGCAAACAGACATGGCTTCCAAAAAAAACTCCATTAGTGGAATGCCCTTTTCCTGAAGGTTTTAATGAGCCTTCGTCTTCAGGGAAAGATTTTGTAGAAGGCTCTCAAAAAACACAAAAAGATTTTTCAATTTTTTCTAGAAAAAATAAAGTTTTCAAAAAGGTCCAAACCATTTATGAACCATATAAGCAAACGGAATTGGATCAGGATGAGTATGACTTCGACCTTGAGCTCGACTTGGACCTAATGGGGGTTGAAGAAGAGACCGAGGATGAAGAAGACGACCCTCCAAAGGAAATCACATATCAATTAGAGCGTCATGAAAAGGGGGTCCAACCCAATATTGAAGATACCATATCAATAAACCTAGGGACCGAAGATGACCCAAAAATAGTGAAGATTGGGGTAGGTCTATCTGAGGTACAGCGGGAAGAAATGATACAGTTCTTAGCCGACTATGAAGATGTGTTTGCATGGTCGTATCGGGATATGCCAGGGCTAGACACAGATATGGTGGTACACAGGCTACCTATTCTACCAGACGCTAAGCCAGTTAAACAGAAACTGAGAAGGTTAAAACCTGAATAGACGCTAAAGGTCAAAGATGAAGTGGTTAAACAATTCCAAGCCGGATTCTTAGCAGTCTCCACATACCCTGAATGGCTTGCAAATATAGTGCCAGTACCAAAGAAGGATGGAAAGGTCAGAATGTGCGTAGATTACAGAGACTTGAATAAGGCAAGTCCAAAGGATGATTTTCCACTTCCACACATAGACATTTTAGTGGATAACACCGCTGTACATAGTCTATTCTCATTCATGGACGGCTTTTCTGGTTATAATCAGATCAAGATGGCTAAGGAAGACCAAGAGAAGACAGCCTTTATCACCCCTTGGGGTACCTTCCACTACACTGTCATGCCATTTGGACTTAAGAACGCTGGGGCAACCTACCAGAGGGCCATGACAGCCTTATTCCATGATATGATCCATAAGGAGATGGAGGTCTATGTGGATGATATGATAGCCAAATCATGTGAAGAAGAAGACCACTTGATCAATTTGAAGAAGGTGTTTGACCGGCTCAGGAAATATAGTCTAAGGCTTAACCCTGCAAAATGTGTCTTTGGGGCTACATCAGGAAAATTGTTGGGCTTTATAGTAAGCAGAAGGGGAATTGAGATTGACCCAGCTAAAGCTAAAGCAATCATCGAAATGCCATCACCTAGAACCGAGAGGGAAGTTCGGGGTTTTCTTGGAAGGATTCAGTACATAAGCCGGTTCATAGCACAGCTCACCGCTATCTGTGAACCAATTTTCAAGCTTCTAAGGAAGAATAACCCGACAATCTGGAATGATGATTACGAAGAAGCCTTTGACACAATAAAGGAGTATTTATTGAACCCACCTGTGCTAGTACCACCCACTCCAGGAAGACCATTGATTCTATACTTGTCTGTTTTGGAGACATCAATGGGGTGTGTCTTAGGACAGCATGACGATACAGGCAGAAAGGAGAGGGCGATTTACTACCTGAGTAAGAAATTTACAGAATATGAAGCAAAATATTCCCCTCTAGAAAAGACTTGTTGTGCTTTAGTGTGGGCAACTCAAAGACTGAGGCACTATTTCCTTAGTCACGCTACATTATTGATATCCCGAATGGACCCTTTGAAGTATCTATTTGAGAAACCGGCTTTAACTGGCAGAACAGCAAAGTGGCAGTTGTTACTCTCTGAATTTGACCTCACCTATATCACACAGAAGGCCATTAAGGGACAAGCCATTTCAGATCACTTAGCTGCACACCCTTTACCAGAATACCAACCCTTAAAGACCAACTTCCCTGATGAGGCAATCCTGTTTGCTGAAGAGGAAGAAGGTGAAAGCTCATGGCAAATGTTTTTTGATGGGGCTGCCAATATGAATGGAAATGGAATAGGGGCTGTGTTGATCAAGCCAGATGGGGCACATATCCCGATCGCAGTAAAGTTAAGGTTCCAATGCACGAATAATATAGCAGAGTATGAAGCATGCATAATTGGGTTGCAAGCTGCCTTAGACCATGAAGTAGAGGAACTTGACGTATATGGGGATTCGAGTCTTATCATCTTCCAAACAACTGGTGAATGGAAAACCAAGGATCACAAATTGATCCCCTATCACCAGTATTTGGAAGAAATAAGCACCAAGTTTACTCGAATTTCCTTCAATTATATGCCAAGGGCCAAAAACCAGTTTGCGGATGCCCTAGCAACATTGGCTTCAATGGTCAGTATGCCAGAAGGTGTTGATATTAGACCACTGGAAATTGAAGTCAGAGATGAACCAGCTTACTGCCTTGTTCTAGAAGAAACCCCAGAAGAAGAAGTACCATGGTTTCAAGACATTAAGAATTTCCTAAATGATCGAAGTTTACCAGAAAATGTCACCTCTACAGAGAAAAAAACAATACAGAGGCTAGCAGGACAGTTCTTACTAAGTGGTGGGCAGTTGTACAAAAGATCACACAATGATATACTACTTAGATGTGTTGCAAAGACTGAGTCAGAAAGGATAGTTGAAACGGTACATGGAGGAGTGTGTGGACCCCATATGAATGGGCATATGCTTGCCAAGAAGATTCTGCGATTGGGATATTACTGGTCGACTATGGAGCATGATTGCTATATGCACGTTAAAAGGTGTCATTTATGCCAAGTGTACGCGGATAACAAGAATGCACCCCCAAGTGAATTACACAGTATGACATCTCCGTGGCCCTTTTCTATGTGGGGTATAGATGTCATTGGAATGATCTCTCCAAAGGCATCAAATGGACATAGATTTATACTCGTAGCAATTGATTACTTCACCAAGTGGGTAGAGGCAGCTTCATATGCAAACATTACGAGTAGCCATGTTCTTAAGTTTTTGAAGCACAACATCATTTGTCGCTATGGTTTGCCAAGTGCCATAGTGACAGACAATGCTTCAAACCTTAAGAACAAAGACATGAGGAAGATGTGTGAACAATTTCAGATAACCCACCACAAGTCAGCGCCTTACAGACCAAAGATGAATGGGGCAGTGGAAGCAGCGAATAAGAATATAAAGAAGATTATTCAAAAGATGGTGGTGAGTTTTAAAGATTGGCATGAAATGCTGCCACTTGCTCTACATGCTTACAGAACCTCGATTCGGACTTCTACAGGGGCTACCCCATATTCCCTAGTCTATGGAATGGAAGCAGTTTTACCAGTGGAAGTGGAAATACCTTCATTAAGAGTGCTAATGGAAACTGAATTAGAAGAAGCTGAATGGATACAGTCTAGGCATGATCAACTCAATTTAATAGAAGAAAAGCGTTTGAAGGCACTTAGTCATGGCCAATTGTATCGGAAGAGGATGGCCAGGGCTTACAATAAAAAGGTGAAGCCCAGAACTTTCCAAGAAGGAAATTTGGTATTAAAGAAGATTTTACCCTTTTTGGAAGATCCTCATGGAAAATTCAAACCAAATTGGGAAGGGCCTTATATAGTCAAGAAGGTCCTATCAGGGGGTGCTCTCATCTTAACAGAAATGGATGGGAAGGATTTTCCTGAGCCAATTAACTCTGATGCAGTAAAGAGATATTTTCCATGAATGAATATTACTAGGAAATGATCTGAGGCCATTTTTCTTTATATCCCAAAATTTGAATCCCTAGTCAAACCAATTTGAGCCTGTTCGTCTTTTTGTTAAACCTAAACTGAACTTACAGCCTTATACTGGGGCAAAGCCAATAAGGGCAAGGCCAATAGGGGCAAAAAGAAAAAAATTTGAGAAAAAAGAGAGAAAAGAAAAAATATATATAAGGGCAAATGAAAGCCAAATACAAAAGAAGAAGAATGGGATCGAGTTCACCATGATTGTAAGTCCAGTTGACCCATTTTTTTTTACACTTAGAAAATTTTGAGCCTTTAATACCTTTTCTTTCATTAACCGAGCCTAGCCTTTGTTTCGTCCTATTATTAAACCCTCGGTGATTTTAGTATATTCATTCAACTTTCAAAGTAAGATTGGTGATGACGGAATGCAAAAGCCGCCCTTAGTGAAAACCGTAATTGGCGCTAGGGGCAATATTGGCAAAACAAAAAAAAAAAAGAAAAAAAAAAGAAAAAATAGAAAAAAAGAAAAAAAGGAAAAAAGAAGAATCAAAGGTTGAGTTGATCATGTGGTCTAAGTTTCAAATCAGCATGAGCACTGGAAACTGAGCAGATTAGCAAGGCCAATCATGAGGGTAAAATCATTAGGGGATGATTCTAAAAGTCACGGGGTAGACAGATTTGGTCTCTCCCTATTGCTTGGACTACCCTTTTCATTATTCAACCTGATTTTAATTCCTTTAATTATATGTGATTAAGTGTTTTGGATCAGCTTTCAAAAAAAAAAACTATACTTTGGCCTATGATGAGAATCTATATCTTTCATAAAGCATTGGTTTTGCAAGCATTAGAGAATTCTGAGGCCACTAGTATAAAACATATTTTCTTATGTCTGCATTTGCATTCTTCTATTAGGGTTTCTTTTTGGCAAAGGTTAAAAAAAAAAAGAAAAAAAAAGAAAAAGAAAGAGAAAAAAAAAAGAAGAGAAAAAAAGAGAAAAAAAAAGAGAGAAAGAAAAAAAAAAAGAGAGAAAAAGGAAAAAAGAGGATCATCTCTACTGAGGGGCAAATACTTCTTCAAACAATCAAAACCGGGGCATGCTCAGTGTCTTTCCTTCTGGGTTTTCATTGGAATGAATTCCAACATCTGGAAGAAGCAATCAAGCTTTATTCTTCGAATTTGAAAGAAAAAAAAGGCTTCGAAGCAATGGCATGTTTTCTTTATTAAACAAGGGTTCCCAATTCCTCAATCATGAAGAAGGATTTTACTGGGGCAGCAAGAAGGCATGAAAGACAGATCATAGGGCATGAGATTAGATCAACAGATCATGATCCATCAATCAAGATGAGGGCATTCACTTGGACACTTAAAAAGCATGAAGACAGTTTATGGGCAGTAAGGGCACATACATCGTTATTGAGAGAGCAAGAAGATAAAGAAGCAAAAGCAAGTTTCAAAATATTCAAGCACAGGTTTGGGCATCAAATGGCACCCAGGTATATCAAATAAGAAAATCAATCAGGAAAATTCAAAAAGTGAAAAACATCAAAATCAATTGAGTTTGCAGTGGTCAATTTTAAATCCACATTCTTTTCAAAATTTTCTTGTCTCAGATTTCTTTTCATAGCCACGAGAGCTCCAAGAAATCTGAGATAAGGAAGAGACGCCACCCCATCAGACTTCAAGCAGGGGTTTCATTGGCTATCTTCGAATCCATGTTTTTATCATTTCTTTGTTTGACCAAAGCAAGTTCAATTAATGAGATGTTTTTCAAATGGGTAATTTTGAGTTGTGTTTGTTCTTTGCTGTTCATTGTGCTACAACTGCAGGCCACCCAGAAAAATTGCGTATTTTATCATTTTCTCCACATTTTTCGAAAGATTAATGTTTATATTAGTTGTAAGTTGCAAGGATTGCCACCTTACCCACTTTTGTTTAAAAATTTTGTCTCAAATCTCACTTCATAGCCACGAGTGCTCAGTGAGAGGAGAGAGGAGGATTTGGCCCTTAAGCTGAGGGATTTCTTAGCAAATCTTCCACAATGAATTCTTTTTCCAAAAATCATCCATTTAATCCTTGCAAAGTGCAATTGATTAGACAAAAATCTCAAAAAGTGCAATTGGTCGGTCTTTTTTTTCTCTCTGCTTGTAATTGGTTCCAATTACCAGCAAAGAGGGGGCAGCTGTAGACACCCCAAATTGCACTAAAATGAGAAAATAATTGAAAATATTAATTGGGATTTGAAACAGGTCAAAAAAGTGTAAAATCTGGCCAAATTGGTCATGACCGTATTTTGTTTATGGACTGGTCATGCCTGCAGTTGATATACGGTTACGGCGTGCCTATATTAATAATACGGGCAGGGCACGACCGTAATATATATACGGGCACGGGGGTCTTTGTGCGAATTTTACCTTTTTGATTTTTGAGCCTTATCTGCACCCAAATATCTCTCTTGGATAAGTGAATTCTCTTATTTATCTGTTCGAATTATCTCATATATCTTTGTGGATAAAGGATGGGCATTAACTTGTGTTTAACTCAAACTGAAACTCTATCTTGCCAAACCTTGGACCAACCATACCCCTAGGTGTGTCTATAAATAGAGGCTCCTTCCTCTAGCTAAAGGCCACGAAATTTTGAAGAATCAAAAGCTCCAAGAGAAGGAAAGGAATCCCTGCTGCTTTGCCTGCTCAATCCAGGTAAGTCCCCTATCCCTTGTTATTTTCTGTCTTCAATTCTAGAGGTAATAGGATCATCTCTATTGCTGTAGAATAAGGCCATATCTGTTTTTGTATTCCTAAACTTGTCTCTAAGTACCTCAAGGGTCTCTCTAGCCGTAAAACGTGAAGAGAGAACTAGGGGAAAGGGGAACAGGTGGATCCCTAGAATAGAACCCCATATCTGTTTTTTTTCTTTTTCTTTTAGAATAAAGCCTCTGATTGTGTTTGTGTAACCAAACCTATCTCCAAGTACCTCAAGAGTCTCTCTAGCCGTAAAACGTGAAGAGAGAACTAGGGGAAAGGGGAACAGGTGGATCCGTAGGATAGACCCTATGTGCTCTAATTTGTGAGATGTGGCTGTTTTAAATATCTTGATCATGTTTTAATGCTTTTTATGATATATCTGAATGAATTACATGAATCTATGATGTTTATAGCATGAGATCCTCTCTTTTTGCCAAAATTTGGATTTTTGCCACTTTTGCACCTACAGCACTGTTTTCGTGATTTTTGTGGTTTTAGGCTAAGATCTTGGATTTATCATGATCAATATGGTAGATATGAATCCAGAAGCCTGAAAATAAATTCTAGGGTTTCATGATATGGTTTTTTTAAATTGTTTTTCATTATTGAGATAAGACCCTACAGTCTAAATTCTCCCCTTTCGGTGTTTTTTACCAATAAAGGTATTTTTGGTTTTTATTTTCTGATTTAATGTGAAATTTGAGCTTTATCTATGCCCTGGACTATTCAAGTTCAATTTTGAAATATTTTATAAAAATCATATTTTTCTAGATTTCTAGAATTTAGCTTGAAACCAGATTATTGGATTTTTCACTTTAAATTGATTTTATTTGATTTTATCTCAATTTTATTTTGATCATGAAACCCTAGGAATGGTATGATCATGTTTGATAGTTCTGGATCAATCAAACTATTCATATGAAAAAATCATACAATTTTTGTTTTTTTTTGTAATTTTTCCTGATTTTTATAGCAAGCCTTTTTTATTTGTAAAACATGAACAATGCCTGGCAACCACCTTATGTGGATGAATAGGGGTGCCTAACACCTTCCCCTGTTCATAACTTAATCCCCTTACCCATCTCTGGTTGTTTTTTTAGGAGGGATATTTTGCCCTAAAATTTGCCTTTTGTGCTTATTTGATATTTTGGTGTCCATTCACACCTAAATTGAATGGTGGCGACTCTTTATTTTATTTAATCCCGTGTGATGATTGAGGAAATCATTAAATTGATTTTTTCCCATGTCTCACAGTTCCAGACAAAACTCTCTCGTGGTAGACCCATTAGGCTGTGACATCGCCTGCTATATATGTTTGCCTGAATGGTCCCATGCTTTGGCGTGCAGCACCTCATGCTCAATTTTTTCATGTGAGCCTCACTTGAACATTTATAATAGTGGAAAAACAGTGACCATGAGATGCACCATATGGCAGCATCTCACGGCTAAAGAAGGGGGCAATTCATGTAAACATAGCATACAATTTCAACCCACATAGTGGTAGGAGAAATGGTTTACCAGTCGCTGTGCACCCTGATTGCACTACAATCATAGAGCGTGTGTACTACATTAAGTGATTTATATATTGGGCACTTTGACATAGTTACACCCTCAGGGTCAGTTTGCCTTGACATTTATATTTGTAACCAGGGTATAAGTGATCAACTCCTAGGGATAATTTTCCTTGGAATTTATTTGTAACCCAAGTGTGAATACCCTGTATTAGTTCTCCCCATATTTGTTTTTAGGCGAAGTTGCACTTGCAGTACAGTATTAAGTGTTTTATATATTGGGCCTTTTGATATACGTACTTTCACGTATAAGCTTAACCTTTAAGTGTAACTGTTTTCTTCTCATCGAAAAAAAAAAAAAAAAAACTGCTGTCTAACAAACTCTAATCTTCGATAACCACTATTTGTTTTAAAACCCGGACAAGGTTGGTAACTCGAAGCTTACCTGTCCAAATAATTCTGGTAACTTGGCTGAGTTTTTTTTTTTGATACAAGGTAACTTGGCTGAGTTACCAGCCTTTGTGAGACATGGGAAAAATCACCGGTGTGATCATCCCTCCGTCAACACACGGGGCTCCAAATAAAAATGGGAGAGTCGCCACCATTCATGATTTTGGGGTGAGAATGGACACCAAAATATTTAAAAATCATCAAAAAGTGCAAAAATGCCAATTCTAGGGTAAAAATAACCCTACTTAAAAATTAAATCCAGAGATGGGTAAGGGGATTAGATTATGAACGGGGGAAGGTGTTAGGCACCCCCATTCATCCACACGAAATGGTAGCCAAGTGTATGTTCATGCATAAAAAAAGTAAGAAAGCTTGCTAAACATCATGAAAAACCTTGAAAAATGTCAAATGTATGATATTTTCACATGAAGATCCAAATGGATTCTAGATCCTCTCTTATGTCAATATCATTTCTGGAATACCACAAAAGGATGGAAATCAAAGCACAAGTTGCTCAAAACCAAGTTGAATCAAATCCGGGAAGTTTGGTAAAAAGTATGCCATTTGCCTTAAAATCATTCAAATCCAATATTAAATTGAACCAAACCAAATCCATTTGAAAGATTAGGGTAAATAAGAGTTTCATGCAAAATTTCAATCCATTCCGATAAAAATCCTAGGAGTTATGCTCCTTTGAAGTTGCTGCTGGGGATTTTTAAAAATGATAAGTGGGCAACTTTGGAAAATTGTCTAGAAAAATACACTACATAAAAATCCACGAAATTTGGTGTGATTGAAGTCTGTATGGCCATCTTTCAACAAAAACTAGCCTCATACAAAAATCCATTCGGATGTGCCTTGGGTGGTCTCCCGAACAGGCCTCGAAGATCACAGATTTACCCAGAAAAGTACAAATGAACAGTTCTGAGTAAATCGGCTACCAATAATTCAAATGGAATCCAAAAATTATGAAACTAACTGGATTTGAAAATAGACTCATTAAGGAGTGCATAGAAACAAAAATCATTCGAATCGGACTTAAATCGAACACATGGCGCTCCGTCGAAGTGACAAGTTCTGTATTTGAACCTGAACTGTCCACTCAACTTCGACAGAGAGGTGTCAAAAATCCGCTAGATAGAAATTTGTAAAATTTGGTGGACATAAACTAGACAGCCTCACCTTTCCCATGGTTCTGGAATCGCCCCAAAATTCATCCGGATGATGAAGTTATGGGCGTCCGAAGTAGGGGTACAGGTGCTGTCAAGCTAAGCCATTCTTGAAGAAAAAACCAAATCCGAAAATTGATACAAATATGTGATTCGTGCAAGATGAACACAAATACTTTAAAAATCATCCAAAAGGCATTCCAGAATTGATTGAGGCCATTTATTTGAGATTTATCACAATAAATGCAATAAACCCCAAATATGAGCCTATCCCGCCAAAATAGTGATATGTATGTGCAAGTGTAAAAAAACCAAACAAGATCAATAGCATGCATACATATTCATCCAAATAGGGTTCTAAGACAGCCTAGGGTTCCGTTCCATTATCGTTTCCCTCTGTTCTCTCTCCCCGTTAAACACGGTTCTTCAAGATAATCAAGGGTACTTTGAATATGGAACGGTTTACAATCAATCAAAAATATGCTACATGGGTTCTAGCACTAGGGTCAATCCCCAGTCTCGTTTCTCCTAGATCCGCCTTCACGTTTTACGGCTAGGGGAGTCTTGAGATACTTTGAGGCGGGGAAGGATTTCCACACATACAAACAAGGCTTTACACTACAGAAAGGTAGAAGAAGAGATCTAGATCTAGGAATGTAAAGACAGAAAATAAAAAGAAAAGTTGAGGCTTACCTGAGTTCTGGAGGCGATTCCGCAGCGGTTTTCTTCTTCTCTTCGAGTTCTTCTTTGCGAGAATTCAAAACAAGAGTTGAGTTCATTTGCTTAAGGAGGAGCCTCCTATTTATAGGCAAAGGCTAGGGTCATTGGTAGACACAACTTAATGTCTAGAACCCCCCAACCTTAACCCTAAGGTTATTTCTGAGATTTCCCCTCATTTAATGAGGGACATGATGGTAACAAGTGATTTCTCTCGGAAAACCCTAATTTTGAGCAAACTTAATGTATCCGGTATGTCAGACCGGATACACAAGGGCATTAAGGTATCCGGTACATGGTACCGGATACATTAAACACTGCTTGTATCCGGTACTTGTTACCGGATACGAAAAGGCCTGCTTGTATCCGGCCTGAGTTACGGGATACAGGTAAAAATTCATTTTCTTCAATTTCTGTGCTGGCTTTCAAGGAGATAATGATTTTTGATGATTGTTTGTGCAATTTGGGGTGTCTACAACTGCCCCTCTTTGCGGGAGCTGCGAAGCAGTGAGCTGCAAAGAGTAGACAAGCCCAAATTGCATTCCCTTGAGCATGATTTGCTCGGTTCAATTCAATTTCTGTAGAAAACAATTTTCGGGTGGAAATTTGCCAAAAAGCCCTAACTTTAAGGGGGGCATTTCTCCAATAATTCTTAAATTCCACTGAGCTCTCGTGGCTATGAAGTGGATTTTAAGCCCAAAAATAGGATTTTTTGAAAACTGATTTTTTATCAAACCAAGTTGAAAGTTGAGTGGATATCATCCTTTTGACCAGCACATTTCCGCAAGGTTGCCCTAAATTCCACCGAGCTCTCGTGGCTGTGAGGTGGATTTTAAGGCAAAATAGGGATTTTGAGAAAATAGTAAGAATTATAGCACAAGTTTGCTCTTTTTCCTCTCTTTTTTTTCTCTTTTTTTTTTCATTTCCTTTTTCTCTTTTTTTCTTTTTTTTTTCTTTTTTCTCTTTTTTTTTTCATTTCCTTTTCTGTTTTTTTTTCTATTTTTTCTGTTTTTTTTTCTTTGGTATCCGGTATGTGTATTCGGATACACCTGCACTCGCTTGTATCCGGTCTGAGTAACCGGATTCCCAAGCTTTTATAAGTCGCGTGCGACCGCGACTTTTCCCCTTCTCTTCTTTCTTCCCCGATTACAAAGACCGGCTACTCTCTTCTTTCCTTCGACGCCCGACGACTCGCCCTTCTTTTCCGGCGACATCCAATAGCTCCGACGTCTCCTATTGCTGCCGGCGACATTCTACGATTCCGGCGACCTTCGCTCATTGCCGCGACTGAGCCCTAGCTCGGCTTTCTTCAAAAATTTTTTGATTTCCGGCGACTTTATCAACTCAGTGTGGGGTGTTGATCTCCGGTGATTGCCTGCGACTGATTCTTCATCAACCAGATTCCCTTCTTTGCTGCTCAACCAGTAAGTGCAATCCGACCCAGTCAAGCATGTTTTGTTTTTTTTTTTTCTTGCATAATTCCATTGAATTCAAGCATGTTTTTGCTCTGATCATGTTGGATTATTGTTGATTGGATTTGTCCTTGGTTAACCAGCAGTTCATCTCTCCGAGCAAACCTTATTGGTAATTGGGAAATTTCCTCTTTGCTGTGTTTGACTTCCCACTGTATACCAAGAACTATAGCTTTGTATTTCTGATAATCCTTGCAACTGGTTTGGATTCCTTGTTAGTGCTGATTCACAACTGCATTGCTCCTGGCATGATTTCCTATGATAGAATTCTCAGACTTAATGCCATGATTTTTTCTGTTTTTCTGAAATTTTCTTTGACTTTCAATTTTATCTTGCCACTTCTTGGAGCTGCTTATATAATTGTGGCTTGTGCAATCCTTAGGACTGCCTGCTGATGGTACTTATGGAACTGTCAATTGCATGCTGGATTTTCTTTCTTTTTGCAACCCGCTTGGACTTTTCACTTTAACATTTTTCCAATAGATGTGATGCATCCATGATTTGTTCTTGAATGGACTTTGCTCTGCACATTGTTTTTCTGATTACGTCTGGTAACCCTGAAAGCAAATTAAGAAAATATTGAGCTTTACAGAAATATCTTAGAAATAGAATATCTTGTTAATTGGACAGAAATACCAAACATTTTCTAATACTTTGGCCTGAAACAGATAAAATACCCTCGGGGCACGATTCACGATGATCTGGAAAAATCATGTAAAACTGAACGGGAACCATAAGCAAAGAAAAATTTCATAAATTTAAACTGAAATTCATAAAACACTTCCCTGTGTAGATGGCTAGGAGTCGTTCCCGAGTTAGAGAGGAGGCTGACCCTGCTGATCAGCCCTCTAGTTCGCGGGCTCGGACAGAGGCGAGCTCCAGCGCCACCTTGTCTGAGCCATTAGATGTCTCCAGGGAGAGCTCTGCTGAGGTAGGCTTTCAAAAATTTTTCTTTCTTTCTTTCTTCTATTCTCCTTTCCCACACAACCTTCACACCTTTCTCTTGAATTTTAGCCCGTGGTTGCACCGACTCGGGGTCGAGGCAGAGGCAGAGGCAGAGTTCAGGATCAGGCCCCTGAGGGCGAGAGAGGCCGTGGAAGAGGCCGAGGCAGAGCCAGAGATACGGCTCAGGAGGGGGTTGCTGTAGCTTTGGCAGGAGTTTCTGAGGAGTTGAGGGCCTCTGTGCATGATACAGAGCTCCTCCGTGGCTTGGATAGCCACCCCTCCATGTGCATCAGGGCAGATGTGCCACTTCCATATCATTCTTCCCATCTGCGGGGTAGTTGGGGGAGATTTAGTGAGTTAGCTCAGTCACTGTCTCCGGCACTCAGGCGGGAGTTTGGGAGGTGCCATTTAGATCATTTCCTCAGCATTCCTTCCTTCAGAGCTGATCGTCCACTTATATTTGTCATGATGGAGAGGTATTTTCCGGAGACTCAGTCATTCCATCTACCGGACGTGGAGCTGGGGATCCGCCCCTCCGATTTTGTGATGATTACTGGCATTCCGTTGACGGGGCGGACCATTGTCTTGGAGCGGCCTTCTGCGGAGGATATCGGCCTTCTCTTGGGATTTCAGGCCCTGCCACCTGCTGCTTGGGATGGGCGGAGTGGCCGGCTCTCCATTAGTTGGCCGCGGGAGAGCCTGGCTCGTCATTACGGCGGGAGACATGCGACCATCTCCGTGGAGGATGCTGATTTTGTGCCTATCGTCCGGCATGTTTTTCTTCTGATGCTTGGGAGCTGCTTTTTCCCGGAGGATACGACCGGCGTCAGCCCACTTTTCCTGGATGCTTTGAGAGATCTTCGTCAGACCCGCCAGTTGGCATGGGGCCGACTCATCTATGGGACCATCTTGGCCGGGTTGTGCCGAGCGGTTCGAGGCCTGGCATCCCCGAGAGGTGATGGAGTCAGCAGCCGGTTTTTCTGGCAGATTTTACAGGTATTGAACTTCCCCTGTCTGGTTTAATTCGTTTAGGCTTTATCCCTTCCTGACCGATTTTTCTTTTACCAGGTGTTCATGTATACCTACATGACTTTCTTCCGCCCATCCCCGGTACCTGAGGTCGCAGATTTCCCAGTGGCTTTGCGATGGTCGGCCAGGTCCGGGATGCTGATAGGAGCCAGCCTCGTACTGCCCGGGTGCACTTAGACCGTGCCCGCCGATCTGATGTAAGTCCTCTATCTTTTTTCTTTTATTTCCTTTCCTGTATCTTGACTGTACCTGACTGTTTCCCTTTTTTTGCAGCTCCTCCTGTCCCGATTTGATGACGTGGATGTTGGAGTGGCTCGTGAGATGGCGGTACAGGACGCCTTCGATAGAGATCGACGACGTCAGCCCTACCAGTGCTTCCTCGGGAGGCTTGGTAGGGTGATGTACTTAGGAGAGCGCCTGTACTTCCAGCACACCAGTGCACTTCGTATCCCCGTCCATCCTCCTCCTGTGGGTCCCAACACATTACTTCCAGGTTTTGATGTCGATCAGTTTGATCACTTCCTGGATGCCGAGGGGCTCACAGTAGCTAGAGATTATGACGAGTGGTTCCAGCGGGTATCTATAGGATGCTTGATGGATCGACCTACTCGTGCCGGGGTGACAGAGATCGGCGGGATCCGTATCCGGATCCATGAGGACACGGTAAGCCTTGTACTCTTCCCATTTTCATCCCCTTTTCCTTCCTTATGCATTTCTGACCATGCTTCTGTTCTTGTTGGCAGGTACACGAGCTGAACACCATTCGGGACCAGTTCGAGAGCCAGCGGGCTGCGATCGATGATATGATCGCTGAGTACGATGCGGTCGTGGCCCAGCGGGATGCCCGGATCAGGGAGCTGGAGGCCTTGGTTGCTGAGCTCCAGGCTAGACAAGTATCTGGCCTTCTCATATTTTCATTTCTTTCATTTTCCTATTTCTGCTATTCTGATATGCTTGTTTGCCTTGTGCAGGGCCCGGTCCCAGATCAGGATGCTGCCTTCGAGCCTGATTTCCTCATTCCTGACCCGTCTCCTGTTCGGGCTACAGATCCTGTGGATGTCCCAGCTGCTGATGCTGGTGATGCTCCAGTGATGGTTCCTGAGCCAGAGAAGGTCCCTGCTGCTGACCCAGTGGATCCGGATCCCATAGTGCCTGCTGGTATGTTTTCCTTAGTTTTTTCTCTTTTATTCATTTTAGTATCCCAGTTCCTGATTTTTTCCTATTTGGTACAGACATTTCTGATCCTGGCCCTTCTTCTGATGCCGGGCCTTCTGGAGCTGCGGGAGCAGAGCCTGCTATGGATGAGGTCCCAGCTGGGCCGGTTGCTGTTGAGCCAGAGGCTTCCTCCCCAGATTCCACTCCTGCTCTGCCCCTGGACATCGAGGAGTATTGCCTGGAGTATCAGCTCCAGCAGGTGGTGGGTCGGCATCCTCGCCATGCAGCCGAGCGTATTCTTGCCTACTCTAGGGGCAGAGCGCTTCGAGGGAGAGGCCGTAGAGGTGGACGCGGCCGAGGACGCATGGATGATCCTGCACAGGAGTAGTAGATTAGGATTTTTTCTTTTCATGTATTGATCTCATCATTCCTTGTACAAAAAAACTTGCATATATATATGAAAAAAAAAATTTTTATTCATTCTATCTTGTCTTGCACATCTTTTGCTCTCAATTTTATGCAATTATGACTTGTACACAGGTAAAACAGGTAAAAAATTCGGATTTTTCATCCTTAGCTCTTTTTTTTGCTGTTTTTCTTTGTATCCGGTCTGACATACCGGATACATTGATTGATCCTTGTATCCGGTATAACATACCGGATACTCATAGCCTCTTTTGTATCCGGTATACTTATCCGGATATTAATAAAGCCTTTTGTATCCGGTCTGAGTTACCGGATACGTTAAAAGATGCTATAAATGCAACCAGCCTCGGGATTTGAGCATTTTTTATGAGATTTTTAGTTTAGAAACCCCCTTTTTCGCCTTTTTCCTCCTCATCTTGAGTTCTAGCTTGCTCCCGTCAACTCCAATGGAATCCGGATCATCTTCTGCCCCATTATTGTCTGTCCATACTGCCTCCCCTGCAAAACAACCTTTTAGATCAAAACCCCCAAATCTCACTAGGTACAACCCTGTGGATTCCTTTTACACAAGGTGGGTTAACTCTATGACCCTAGATGAGGAGAGGAGATGGGGTTCCACTAATCTAGGCCATACCCTGCTCATTCCCAAAGTTCCCTTCAGGTGGGAGATTATAGAGGCCATGATTGGTCATTGGGTTCCTGATCTCAACTTGTTCCGTTTTGGGACCCATGAAATGACCCCAACCATTGAGGAGGTGGAAACCATCTTGGGCTTGAGGTTTGATGAGAAGGTGGTGAATTCACCTCTTAGGCCCAGTTACAAGAAGGAAGCTTCTACTTTTTTGGGCATAGGGAAGAAGGACTTGGGGGATTCTAACACCCTTTTGACCCTATCTAAGGCTTTTTTTGACTGAGAAGCTTTTGAGAGGGGAGAACATGGAGGCCCGATTCAATGCGTTGACCCTGATAGTGGTCAACCAGTTGCTTTTCCCACGGGATGATGATGAGGTGGACTTGGCCTTGATTTCAGTGATATGCCAGGTTAGGGAGCGGGAGAGGTTGGCCCCCATGATTTTGGCTGGGATGTATTAGGCCTTGACTGACTGCTACAATAGGAAGTCAAAACGCTTCCTAGCATATGCCCAGATCCTGCAGGTAAAAGAAAATTTTTTTTTTATTTATTTATTTTTTGCTTTTTGGCTTTCTTTTTGCCTTTTTTGCTTTTTTCTTGCTTTTTTCTTGCTTTTTTTTTACAATGTGCTGACATATCTCTCTTCCTTTGCAGCTTTGGCTACTTGATCATTTGAGCCAGATTGAAGAGATCAATCGACACTTCTTCCCGAGTCTGAAAGTCCCCTTCTTGATGAGCAACAGGGGGTGCCCCGATATTCCAGGGGGCAAACAGGGCTGGTTCACTTTCTTGGGCTCACTTCAGGAGGACCAGGTGAGATGGCCTGGCACTTATCAGCCCAATGCAGCGACAGTGATTAGCTTCCGTGACCGCAACTTTCTGATTCTAGCGGGCCTGAAGCATGCAGTGCTGTATCTTCCTCTGTGGGTCCTTCGTCAGTTCCGTGCGACCCAGGGGATTATCATCCCATGTGGATATAAGGATCGTCTTGGGCCCCTTTCTATGAAGCTGAATGCCTGGTTGATGAAGGAGTGGTCCTATGTCTGCTTCATGCATGGTCCAGTCTTCTCAGAAGCCCATGTGAAGGATTATCTCTTCTGGATCAAGGAACAGATACAGACTCAGGCCCCGGTACCCGAAGATCTTCCTGTAGTCTTGGCTCCCACCTATGAGGACATTCTAGAGTCTGAGCGGGCTTCTCATAAGCGGCTTCAGCAGATATGGGTACGGGAGGCCCAGGAGCTCAGGATACAGGGCGCTTATCTGGAGAGGCAGCTTGAGGAGCAGATCTCACGCCGTATCGCCGTGGAAGAGAAGCTGGAGGAGCAGAGGCAGGCCCGTTGCTTCGAGGTCCGTATGATCCGGCAGAAGTACCAGGATACTTTGGCCAGCCTTAGGAGTATGCAGGTCAGGCAGGCCCTTTCAGATGAGGTCATTTCCTTCTTGAGTGATCCCACTGCAGAGGGGGCTTCAGGAGTCATTGCAGCTCAGGCAGCTCGGATTCGGGAGCTTGAGGAGCGGCTAGGAGACAGAGACTAGCTTTATTTGCTGCATTATTATTTTTTTTCTACCTTTGTACCAAAGCATTCCAATAGTGGAAAGACAAAGGATTTAATTCAAAATAAAATTTTTATATTATTGGCCTCAGAATGCTCAGATGCTTGTAAAAACAAAGGTTTTATGAAAAGTATTTGATTTATCATCACTGGCCAAAGTATAATTTTTCCTTTTTATATTTTTTTGTATTTTTTTGAAATTTGGTCCATGCACTTAATCACCTATAATTAAAGGAATTAAAACCAGGTTAAATAATGAAAAGGGTAGTCCACGAAATACTGAGGGATCAGAACCGTCCATCTTAGGACCTTTAGAGTCATCCCCAACTGCCAAAACTGCCCCATTCTACTCATGCCAACTTTGCTTAAGGCTCAGATCTCCATGATCAACTCAACCTCTGATTTTCTTTCATTTTTCTTATTTTTTTTCTTTTTGCCTTTTTGCCAATATTGCCCCTAGCGCCAGTTACGGTTTTCACTAGGGCCGGCTTCTGAATTCCGTCGTCACCCATCTTACTCTGATATTTGAATGAACAAGCTAAGATCACCGAGGGCTTAAAAATAGGACGAAATAAAGGCTAGGCTCAGTTTATGAAAGAAAGGGTATTAAAGGCCCAAAATTTTTCAAGTGCGAAGATAGGTCAACCGGATTTACAGTCATGATAAATTTACCCATTTTTCCCCAAATTGCATTTTTTGCATCTTTTTTCACACTTGACTTTCATTTGCCATTTCCATTGTTTTTCCTCTCTTTTTCTTTTTCTTTCCTTACTTTACCCCAATTTGTTTTGCCCCAATTTAAGACTGTAAATCCGGTTTGGGTTTATCAAAGAAATGAACCGGCTCAACTTGGCTAGACTAGGGATTAAAATTTTTGAAGGAAATAAAGAAAAATGGCCTCGGATCATTTCCTAGAAATATTCACTCAAGGGAAATACCTTTTTACCGCATCAGAGTTAATGGGCTCAGGAAAATCTGACCCATCCATTTCTGTTAAGATGAGTGCGCCCCCTGATAGGACTTTCTTGACGACATATGGGCCTTCCCAATTGGGCTTGAACTTACCACGAGGATCTTCCAAAAATGGTAAGATTTTCTTTAGCACTAAGTTTCCTTCTTGGAAAATTCTGGGCCTCACTTTCTTATTGTAAGCCGGGGCCATTCTCTTCTGGTACAACTGTCCATGACAAAGCGCTTTCAACCGCTTTTCTTCTATCAGGTTAAGTTGATCATGTCTTGACTGGACCCATTCAGCTTCTTCCAATTCTGCTTCCATAAGCACTCTGAGTGATGGGATTTCTACTTCCACTGGCAAGACTGCTTCCATCCCATAGACTAGGGAGTACGGGGTTGCCCCGGTTGAGGTCCGAATCGAGGTTCTGTAGGCATGTAGAGCAAGTGGCAGCATTTCATGCCAATCCTTGTAGCTCACTACCATCTTCTGGATGATTTTCTTTATGTTCTTGTTTGCTGCTTCTACTGCCCCATTCATCTTAGGCCTGTACAGAGCTGACTTATGATGGGTGATCTGAAACTGCTCACACATTTTCTTCATGTCCTTGTTCTTAATATTTGAAGCATTGTCTGATACTATGGCACTTGGTAGTCCATAGCGACAAATGATATTGTGCTTAAAAAATTTAATAACATGGTTGCTTGTGATGTTCGCATATGAAGCTGCTTCTACCCATTTAGTGAAGTAGTCAATCGCCACCAGGATAAATCTGTGCCCGTTCGATGCCTTAGGTGAAATCATGCCAATGACATCTATGCCCCACATAGAGAAGGGCCAGGGTGATGTCATGTTGTGCAACTCACCTGGGGGTGCATGCTTATTATCTGCATATATCTGACATTGGTGGCACCTCCTGACATGTATACAGCAATCATGCTCCATGGTCGTCCAGTAATATCCCAGCCTCAGGATCTTCTTCGCCAACATGTGTCCACTCATATGGGGCCCACAGACTCCTCCATGTACCGTCTCGATCAACCTTTCCGATTCAGCCTTGGCTACACATCTTAGTAGAATGTCGTTATGTGACCTCTTGTATACATGTCCACCACTTAGCAGAAACTGACCCGCCAATCTCTGTATTGTCCTCTTCTCAGTAGCAGTGGCATTTCCTGGCAGACTCCGATTGTTCAAGAAATTTTTGATATCTTGAAACCACGGTGCTTCTTCTTCTGGTGCTCCCTCTAGAACGAGACAGTAAGCCGGTTCATCTCTAACCTCAATTTCCAGCGGTCTGATGTCTACTCCTTCTGGTATGCTGACCATTGAAGCCAAGGTTGCTAGAGCATCCGCAAACTGATTCTTGGCCCTTGGCATATAGTTGAAGGAAATTCGAGTGAAATTTGTGCTTATTTCTTCCAAATACTGGTGATAGGGGATCAATTTGTGATCCTTGGTTTTCCACTCACCAGTTGTTTGGAAGATGATAAGACTCGAATCCCCGTATACGTCAAGTTCCTCTACTCCATGATCCATGGCTGCTTGCAATCCAATTATGCATGCTTCATATTCTGCTATGTTATTGGTGCACTGGAATCTCAGCTTTACTGCAATTGGGATGTGTGAACCATCTGGTTTAACCAAGACTGCCCCTATTCCGTTCCCATTCATGTTGGCGGCCCCATCGAAGAACATCTGCCAAGAACTCTCACTATCCTCCTCTTCAGTATATAGGATTGCCTCATCTGGAAAGTTGGTCTTCAAGGGTTGATATTCTGGCAGAGGATGTGCAGCCAGGTGATCGGCTATGGCTTGACCCTTGATCGCCTTCTGGGTGATGTATGTGAGATCAAATTCGGACAGTAGCAGTTGCCACTTTGCCGTCTTGCCAGTCAGTGCCGGTTTCTCAAATAAATATTTCAGCGGGTCCATCCGGGATATCAATAGTGTGGAGTGACTAAGGAAATAATGCCTTAGCCTCTGAGTGGCCCACACTAGAGCACAGCAAGTCTTCTCCAATGATGAGTACTTAGCTTCATATTCCGTGAATTTTTTACTCAGATAGTAAATTGCCCTTTCTTTTCTACCAGTCTCATCATGCTGCCCCAAGACACATCCCATCGACGTTTCCAACACTGACAAGTACAGGATCAGTGGTCTTCCTGGAGTTGGTGGCACTAATACCGGCGGGTTCAGTAAATACCTCTTTATTGTGTCAAATGCCTGCTGGCAATCCTCATTCCAGACCGTCGGGTTATCTTTCCTCAAAAGTTTGAAAATTGGTTCACAGATAGCAGTGAGCTGTGCTATGAACCGGCTTATGTATTGAATCCTTCCAAGAAAACCCCTGACCTCCTTCTCAGTCCTGGGTGCTGGCATTTCAATTATGGCCTTGGCTTTTGCCGGGTCAATTTCAATTCCTCTTCGGCTCACAATAAACCCCAGTAACTTCCCTGACGTAGCCCCAAAGACACACTTAGCCGGGTTAAGCCGTAAACTGTACTTCCTGAGCGATCAAACACTTTCTTCAGATTGATCAAGTGGTCCTCCTCTTTGCATGATTTGGCAATCATATCGTCCACGTAGACCTCCATCTCCTTATGGATCATGTCATGAAATAGTGCAGTCATGGCCTGCTGGTATGTTGCCCCAGCGTTTTTAAGCCCAAACGGCATGATTGTATAGTGGAATGTGCCCCAAGGTGTGATAAATGCTGTTTTCTCTTGATCCTCCTTAGCCATCTTGATCTGATTGTACCCCGAGAAACCATCCATGAAGGAAAACAGGCTATGTACCGCAGTATTATCGACCAGAATGTCGATGTGTGGAAGCGGAAAATCGTCCTTTGGGCTTGCCCTGTTTAAGTCTCTATAATCCACGCACATTCGGACTTTTCCGTCCTTCTTTGGTACCGGTACTATGTTTGCGAGCCACTCCGGGTACGTAGAGACTGCCAAAAATCCGGCTTGAAACTGTTTGACCACTTCGTCCTTGACCTTCAAGGTCCATTCTGGCTTCAATCTTCTCAGCTTCTGCTTAATCGGCTTAACCCCTGGCAAAATTGACAACTTGTGCACCACCATGTCTGTGTCCAACCCCGGCATGTCCCGATACGACCAAGCAAACACATCCTTGTAATCTGCCAAGAACCGTGACATTTCATTTTTCTACACATCAGACAAGCATGACCCGATTTTCACAATTTTTGGGTCCTCTTCGGTCCCAAGATTTATGGATATGGTCTCCTCAATATTAGGTTGGACCCCCTTTTCATGACGTTCTAATTGGTATTCAATTTCTTTTGGAACGTCTTCTCCTTCGACCTCGATCTCTTCTTCGATCCCCATAAGGTCAAAGTCGAGCTCGAAGTCGAAGTCATATTCAACCTGGTCCAATTCGGTCTGATTATATGGTTCATAAGTGGTTTGGACCTTTTTGAAAAATTTAAATTTCCTAGAAAAAATAGAAAAATCTTTTTGGTTTTTTTGTGGGCCTTCTAAACATAATTCCCCTGAAGACGAAGGCCCATTAGAACCTTCAGGGAAATGGCATTCCACTATTGGAGTTTTTTTTTGGAAGCCACGTCAGTTTGCCACACAGACGCTGCTTCAAAGGTAAGGGGAGTTTCCTCCCAATTGTTCAATACAAAATTTTGGGGAGCAGGGGAAATAGGGAAAGCCTGCTCCTCAAGCCCAGCATCCGATGCCATCATCACCGGGTGGGTACTGCCCTTTTCTGCTACGGGGCCCAATCCAGGAATGACCTCCTCTGGAATCTTGACTGCGGCCCAGTCAATGAACGGCAGGTCCATGTCACCGTCAGTCTTTTCGCCTTCAGTCATGGCGAAGAAGGCCCCAACATCTTCAGAATAGTCCGACTGCTGCTCGGGCTGTGGCCCAGGCCCATTTGCTGCTCTCAGTATTGGAGAGGGGTTATAGGGTTGTAGGGCCGAAACAAAAGGCTTTTGAAATGGGTTAATGTTTCGGTATGGAGGTTTGGACTGGTCCATGGGAGGAGAAATTTGGATTATATATGAGGGTTTTGGAAAGTTCACCCTCAGATGCGGGAGTTTTCCTTTGCTTCTGACCTCACCTTCTTCATGTTTCATTCTTCTCCAGCCTCTGGGCTTGAAGCCCAACCCTACCTTGGGGATCAGTTTCTTAACCGTGATTGGCTCCACCATCCCCTGCAGATTGATCCCCAAGCCTTTCCCCGGGTGAAAGTGGTATTTCTCCATCACTTTCTTGACCATTTTTTCTGCAGTGGTCCCATTTTCCTTCTTTTTCTCACACCCCCCAGGTATGTAATTGACCGCCTCAAATTGAAATGAGTGGAATGCAATCTTGTCGACAGTTAAGTCCACATTTATCAAGGGTACGAGGTGACACGATGGGCGGCACCAAGTTTTCGGCTAGGACTGTTATCACCCTTTGCCCTCTTATGTATTTCACCCTCTGGTGGAGCGTGGATGGTATTGCCCTAGCCGAATGTATCCACGGCCTTCCTAGGAGCAGATTGAAGGCTGCGGGTATATCCATCACTTCAAATGTGATGTTAAAAATATTCGGCCCAATTGTAACCGGCAGTTCAATCTCCCCTAGGGAGTGGGTCTTGGAGCTATCAAAAGCCCTAACTATCCGCCCATTTCGTTTGATCCTTGACTGGTCCAGACCCAGCTTGGTAAAAGTGATTAACGGGCAAACGTTTAACGCTGACCCGTTGTCAATTAAAACCCGTGCAATCATGCAGCCCTTACAAAGCACAGTGATGTGCAAAGGGTCCACATGATAACACCCACCTGGGCTGATCTCATCCTCTGAGAAACTTATCACATTATGTGACAAGATTTGACCAACCATTTTACCAAGCTGGTCCGGATCAATGGTCTGGGATACGTGTGCACTCTGTAGCACCCTTAACAACGCATCCCTATGCTTTTCGGAATTCAGCAAAAGGCCCAGTATTGAAAGCTGGGCCGGGACCTTGTTCAGCTGATCCACAAGATTAAATTCACTCTTTTTTATTATTTTTATGAGGTCGGCTGCCTCATTTTCTGCACCCTGGGGGTGTCTTCTCCTACTTTATTTTTTCCCTTCTGTTTTCTTTTTTCATTTTCTTTTTCTATTTTTTCTTTTTCTGTTTCTGTCTCCTTCTCCTTCTCTTCACCCCCTGCACATCTCCCTGACCTCGTCATGAGGTTCACCTCCTCCTGGTTCTGGTCCTTGACCATTGGAACCGTAGCCGTGATTCCCTCGCTGTAAATCCATGGTACAGCGGCCTCAGAATAGGCTAGTTTAGGGATGTTAACCACTAATGGCTGGAGTTTGGACCGGGATGTATGGGCCGGTTTAGGGATAGTATGGGCTGGCTGCACATTTACAACCAAGGGTTGAAGTTTGGATTGTGTGGGGACAGAAGAAGTGATAGAAGCATTGGTGGGGTCAAGGTTGATAACCAATGGAGCCTTAGACGGCTTGGATGGGGAATAAGTGGGTGGACTGCAATTGAAGACCAATGGGGGCCTTGCAGTATTTATCTGGGCCATGAGTGAAGAGACCCGGTTTAGAGAGGAACTTATGTCCTCAGCAGCAAGATTATTATTTTTTTGGGAGACCATGTTGATCTCCTCTTCGTCCTCCTCTTGGAAGAAATGGACCTGGACTGTGGTCCCCACGGGTGCTATAAGCTGAGACGGGTCAAAGGCCCTTCTCTTGGTGGATATGGCCGTGATGGAGTTGGATGGGCCTGCCCCATTGTGGTACGGCAGAGGGTTCTGCCCAATATCATTTCCCGACGGGGCGGGTGCAGCAGTGTTAAAGACCAAAGCCTTCTGGTCCAACAGGTCCTGGACCGCATGCTTCAATACCCAACAAGCATCTGTAGAGTGCCCCGGTGCACCCATGTGGAAGTCACAGGTGACTGCCGGATCAAAATTCCTCCCCTTAGTGGCATTCGGGTTTGGTTCTTTCAAGGTCACATATTCCCCTTTCAGCAGGGTTGGCAATAATTGGGAAAGAGATACCGGAAGGGGAGTAAAGACTCGGTTCTTCCTTGCTGCGAACCAGGCCTCCCTCTCTTCCTTGGAAAAAGTCCTCCTTGTGTTAGCTGGCACAGAGGGAGAGAAGTTGACATTCAGCGGGGTCTGGTACGACTGCTGGGCCTGCTGGGCCTGTTGGGGTGTAGAGATGTTGACGTGAAGTGGCTTCTTGGCGGGAGGAGCCTGGACTAGGTTCACCTCCCCTTCTTTTCGGGCCCCCGTCTTTTTAAATCTGGCCCCTTTCTTCTGGGCCATTGTAAGATCCGGAATTTTTAGAAATTTTAATTAAGATTTAAAATTATTGAATAAGAACAAATAGAAAAAAAATAAAATTTCAGTTCAAACATTTGGTTTGAAAGGGTTTGGGTAGTTTAGTGGGTTAAGGAGGATTGGTTCAATTTAAGTGAACCGGTTCAATGGTTCATGGTTAATGGTTCAATGGGTTAAAAAAAAAAAAAAAAAAAAAAAAAAAAAAACAAAAGCAATTGACGTTTTGAACAATTTGAGGGTTTTGTGTTGTTCGTTAGGTTAGGAGAAAAGGGAGGAAAACGAAGAGGAAAGGGGACGAAGGAAGAAGAAGGAGAGAGGAGAAGAGGGAGAAGAAGAAGAGGGAAAAAGAAAGGGGACGAAGGAGAGAGGGGCGTCCTTGGTTTGTGCTGTTGGGGTTCAACAAAAAAGAAGAAGGAAGGAAGAAACGAGTGGAAGAGGAGAAGAAGAGAGGAGGAGAAAAGAGGAAGAGAACGTGGAGAAGAAGAGGAAGAAGAGAAAAGAGAAGGAGGAAGAAGAAAGAAGAAAAGAGGAAGAAGAAGAAAGAAAAAGGAGACAGAAAGAAACAGGGGTTGGGTGTGGGATTCTGCAAAAATCTGTAAGTAGCATGTTCTATCGATCGTTGGTTTTTTTGTATGTCAGTATGTTTAATCGATTGCTGTTGGTCGATTTATGTTGGTGGATTTCAAAATTTGTTTGATTGTTATTGGTCGATTGCTGTTGGTCAACTGTGCATGGGTTTGATCGAGTACTATTGGAGTTTTCAATGGATTTCTGTTGTAGTTGAGTTTTGTTAATTTCTATTCTGGTTCTATTCGTTATTCCTCTGTTGCAAATTGAAAAGTTCTCCAATCCGAGGTTACTTTATTCCGAAGGGAAATCTGATCTCTATCTGTTATTTTACACCGAAATAGAAAATTGGCAGCAACTCTAAGAAACACGACCAGTAGATTTTGATTATTAGGTTCAGATTGAAATTTAGGTTCAGATGTTATTTTTCAGACTGTGGTTTGTTTTGTTGGAGATCTCTATTGAGTTCGAGGATATATTAGATGGACAATAGTAATTTGGATGACTTACTTGATATGAGAATTGTTGGTTCCATTGGTTGAATGCGCCTTATCCTGCTTAACTGATTAGTTGCTGTTAATGACATTTAGCTGCTTTGAACCTACCAATGATCATGTAGCGATAATTTTAAGAAACGGATTTAAATCTACTAATGATCAGGTTGTGGCAAATTACAAGGGAAAGGACCCATTCCTTGTTCAAGATTATAGCTTATACTTTGGGGCCTAGCAAAATTTAGGTAGATTTCTTGCTTTAAGGATTTTAAAGGGCGATTCAAAAAGGGATTTGAAAGAATTTTGAGGCATGAAAGAAGTAAATAAGTGTTAGGAAACTGCCAGGTTTGCATAGAAACAAATTTACAGTTCAAAAGTGGAAACCATTCTGTTATTCGGTCTTAAACCTGTGTAAAATTTCTGTGGCTTGCGAAGGCTAGTAATCTTCGCGTAAAAATTTATATTAGCAGTCTAAAATTTAGTTGAGGGTAATTGTAGTTGAATGGAATTGGTTTCGGACCAATCGGAACTCGAGGTATTGCAAGAAAAATCATGAGAATTTGATGATTTCCGTCCATTTAATTTCGCGGCTGTTTAAAACCACCTGTAGTAAAACAGCTATAACTTTCTGTAGGAAACTCCGAATTACGAACCGTTTGTTGCGTTGGAAAATAGACTCGTAGATCTTTCCAACGATGTATAGCACGCATACCAGTTCCTCATAGATCAGATCAGATTTAGAATTCAATTAATTAGTTAGAATCATATTTTTAGAGTAAATACTGATTTCAAAATAACTATCCAGCTATTCGTGAACGTGTTGATTTGGTAAAACGATTTGCAATTTATGATTTGGGATCAAGGCTGAGGCTTTGTGTTAGTTGAAAAAGGCAAGGAGCCTAAGGATTGAATGGTCAGTGAACAGCGAAGTTCACTTGGATTAAGTTTAATTGGGCAGTTGTTTTTGTACAGGTCTTGTTTAGTAAATTAATTGAATAATTAATTCTTATACGAGTCTAGGCCGCATAGAGAGTCGTGGATCCACAGTCCGTTTAGATCATGCGTTAGTGTTGGCTTGCCGAGTTAATATCCCGGGCTAATTGCGTACCACCGTGTGGGATCGGTGAGGCCTTCGTGTGGGATCGATGAGCTGCAGCGTGCCAACCCATGCGTGGGTGCTCCACTCGTACGATGACCGTGCGCGGCTTCGAAGACGAGTAGTGAGGTGGCAAACCAGCTAAGGGTGTTAACCCGATTTATAGACACGCTAATTCATGGATCTTGCACACACTTGATTCTCTGAAATTGTATTGTTATATGTGATCTGTTCTTTGCATGATTTGCTGGAATTAAGCGTACAATATGTAGCATGTTAATTTATTTATTGAAACTGCATAAACTGTTTATCCCATGCATTGTGCTACTTACTGAGACATTAGTCTCACGCTAGTTTTCGTTTTACCGGTTTTGTTTTCAGATCCCGCGGGTGAGAAGCGTAGCGGGGCTGAAGTAGACGATTATCCTGAGTATAGGCCGGAGGACTACTTCTATCCGGGCTAGTGATAGAAAAAGGGCTTTTTGATAATTGTATATGTTTTTTTGAATTGTACATATTGTAAACATTGTAAATAAAAAGAGAGAGAGAGTGCGTGGGAACTTAGTGGACTTTACTTTCATCTGTATATGTGATGGTTTAGGTTTCTTTGAATGGATATATATAAACTGCGTTTATCAGGTGTTGATTTTGTGGTTTGAGGGCCTAGCCCATACTTGTATATACAGACGTTATATAGCAGTTTTTCCGAAAATTTTAGGATTAGATTATAATTGCTTTGGTTAGTTTCTTAAGTTACTTTTCATCACAATTTGGGCCCTAAAAATAGCGCTCGGGAGCCAGTATAAAACCGACATGTGTTGACCTGGTTCCGGGGTGTTACAGAAATGGTATCAGAGAGAAAATTGATCCAACTTAGGAATTAGAAGCCTTAGAGTGGTTTATGGGAATGAGTGCACGTTAGATAAACTCTTCTAAGTGATTGTGATTAGGACGAGAGTTCTTGTGTCTAATTGGAATTCGTTGTATTGTAGTTGAATATGCGAAGGCGAGGTAGACCTCGTAGAGCCGCAGCAGCAGACCATGTGCCTGCTTTTGAGCCAGCTGAGAATCCGGCGGAAGTGCCAGCTGGAGAACCAGCTTTTGTTAATGTCCCGGTGGATGCTCCACCTGATGCCCCAGCTCCTGCAGCTCTGATGGATGCTGTATGGAGGGCATTTGGACAAGTTACAGCTCTGTTCCAGCAGCAAGCTGCTGTAAATCAACAACATGGGCAGTACATGAACCAGCCCGGAAATCATGGGGGACAAGAGCAAGAAGGAGAGCGTCATGCACCAAATGAGATGAAGGAATTTAGGAAGATGTCTCCACCTTCTTTTTATGGTCACTCTGACCCCATGGAAGCGGAAAGATGGATTATGCAGATTGAGAAAATCTTCGAGGCAATTGAATGCAGAGAAGATTGCAAGGTAAGATTAGCAAGTTATATGCTCGAGGGGGAAGCAGAGCATTGGTGGAGGTCTATACAAAGAGAAGTAACTGAAGCGGGAATTCCATTGACTTGGGAGGGATTCAAGAACCGCTTTTACCTTCGTTATTTTCCGGAGGAGGTAAGAATCCAAAAGGAGTCTGAGTTTCTAACTATTTCTCAGGGAAGCCTGAGCATAGCCCAGTATGAAGAGAGATTTTCAGAATTGTCTCGGTTTGCTCCACACTTGGTAGACACAGAGGCCAAGAAGACTAGACATTTTGAGAGAGGTCTGAGGCATGATATTAAGAACCGAGTGGAGATGTTCCTAAGCAGCAGTTTTCGTGAGACTGTTCGTAGAGCATCAGTGGCAGAGAGATCTACCACTCAAAAGATGGGAGAGATGGCAGGGAGGAGAGTGCCACCTCGACCGATAAATGAACAATGGTACTCTGGAGATAAGAGACAGAGAATAGGGTACCCAGATCAGAGAAGGTATTCAATGGGAGCAGGGTCTTCTGGAGGGCAGAGTGGTAGGCCTGTTGATGGTGGTTGTCCTAGATGCCGACAATTCCACATCCCTGGTCCATGTTTCGCTCCACCAGGGGCTTGTTATCGATGTGGACAGCACGGACACCGCATGGCAGAGTGCCCGCATCCTGCCACATACCAGAGGTTACAGACTAGACCAGTGCAACCTATCGCAGCACCACCTCTGAATGCAGTGCCTCCTCGTTTCCAGGGACAACGGCAGAATCAAAGAGCGCCAATAGGTTCGAGGCACCAAGATAGGCCGGTAGGCATAAGGGCACCACAGAGAATTGAGCAGAGGCCACAGCCTGCAGCTCCACGACCACAACCACAGGGTAGAGCCTTTGCTATCACTGTCCACGAGGATAAGGAGCCTAAGTTAGATGCTCCAACACCTGATGGAGGTACTTTACCCTTATAAGTGGCTACCTGTTATATTCTATTTGAGCTACCAAATTTTTCACCTGCAAGAAAGATTGAATTTAAGATTTAACCCTTACCTGATACAGTCTGAGATTATTATTCTTGTTATTGTAGACTCTTTATCTATTGTCTAAAATTTGTAATCTTCCTTTAGTGTATTTGTGATATTGTTTTGGTGCATTATTGCAATTGTATTCTTTGAATTATGGCAGTGTCTGAATCTTAATAAAAGTGCCTTGTTGAGACCTGAGTGAGTGAAACCAGATCCTCTAGGATTATAGCGCACCATTCTGAGAATAACTGTGTTGATTGCCATGTCATATTATTTAATTTGCTTAACCGTTGGAGTCGTATAGCAATGCATTTCATTGTGTTGTTATGCAGTTAAAAGAAATCAATATGGTAGACAAAAAGAAAGATTCCTCTAAAGAACCACGCTTGAGTGAAGAAGACTCCAGTGAACCAAGGGCTTCCAGTAGTGAAGAACCGTCAGAAATAAAAATAGTTGAGAGAAATTCCACTGAAGAGGATCCCAGTGAACACTGGAGTGAAGAGGAACCCAGTGAGCATTTGAGTGAGGAAAAAGATCTCAATGAATCTCAAGCTTCGAGTAGCGAAGAATCAAGGGAAAGAGAACTAATTGAGATCACATCAACGGAAGAGGACCCTAGTGAGGAAGATTCCAATCCAACTCAGGAGGAATCATCTGAGGCACGAATAGTATATGAAATCATAGGATGCAAATTATTGATTGGGGGTAGCGCTGCAGTTTGCCTCTTTGACACAGGAGCCCAATCATCTCTAGCCGATCCTGACTTCTTAAGTACCATACATGCTTATTCAAGGATCACCGAGAGTATGGAGCGTCTGATTACGGTTGGAGGAGTGTTGGAGGCAGTTCGAAGGACATTTCACGACTGCAGTGTTCAGATGGGAGATGTACAAATGACAGTAGATTTAATGGAAATCCCGATGCATGATGAAATTAAGGTGATCTTGGGGATGGATTTGATGGTTAAATACCATGTTGTACTAGATTGTTATAGACAGCACGTGGTCCTTAATATTCCTGGACGCCATCCACAGAGGTTTATATGTGACAACCCTTTCCTGATACCTGGTTGTATACCAGAGGATACACCAGATGTCCCACGAATTGTTCAAATTGTAGATCGAAGATATCAAGTCTTACGAACTAGAACAATTGCGTTAGTGAAAGTAATATGGTCAACTAGAGAGGTCACTTGGGAAAAGGAAAGTGAGACGATGAGCAAATACCCAGAACTCTTCAGATAGTTTTGAGGTAACATAAACATTAGTTACTATAATTTAAATCATGATGATAGAATTGATATGATAAATTCCTAGAAGTGTTTAATAGGTACTATTGATATGCATAATGAAGAAAGCTTTTCTTGTTTAATTACACTGCATGCTTATTGTATCATATTGCTTATTGATGGATGATGAGCCAATTGTATTTAGTAGTATTTGGGTACTGCAGAGCATCGGCCAATGCTGGGCAATTACCTAAATATTTAACTTTATACAAATGGGATATTGATATTGATATCGGTATTGATATTTATAGTACGAGTTTGAAATATAAAAAAATACTGTAAGATTCTTGCATGAGTAAACAAGAATATAATTTCTTGATTTTTTTCTCAACCTTCACTTGGGCGGACGCGTCTATGTGTAGGGAAGGAGACCAGTAAAGTATAATATTTTCTTTAAGTTATTTTTGCAAATTTCTTGCTACAAGTGGTGTGAATTTCGAGGACGAAATTCTTTTGTAGGAGGGTAGGATGTAAGATCCGGAATTTTTAGAAATTTTAATTAAGATTTAAAATTATTGAATAAGAACAAATAGAAAAAAAAAAATTTCAGTTCAAACATTTGGTTTGAAAGGGTTTGGGTAGTTTAGTGGGTTAAGGAGGATTGGTTCAATTTAAGTGAACCGGTTCAATGGTTCATGGTTCATGGTTCAATGGGTTAAAAAAAAAAAAAAAAAACAAAAGCAATTGACGTTTTGAACAATTTGAGGGTTTTGTGTTGTTCGTTAGGTTAGGAGAAAAGGGAGGAAAACGAAGAGGAAAGGGGACGAAGGAAGAAGAAGGAGAGAGGAGAAGAGGGAGAAGAAGAAGAGGGAAAAAGAAAGGGGACGAAGGAGAGAGGGGCGTCCTTGGTTTGTGCTGTTGGGGTTCAACAAAAAAGAAGAAGGAAGGAAGAAACGAGTGGAAGAGGAGAAGAAGAGAGGAGGAGAAAAGAGGAAGAGAACGTGGAGAAGAAGAGGAAGAAGAGAAAAGAGAAGGAGGAAGAAGAAAGAAGAAAAGAGGAAGAAGAAGAAAGAAAAAGGAGACAGAAAGAAACAGGGGTTGGGTGTGGGATTCTGCAAAAATCTGTAAGTAGCATGTTCTATCGATCGTTGGTTTTTTTGTATGTCAGTATGTTTAATCGATTGCTGTTGGTCGATTTATGTTGGTGGATTTCAAAATTTGTTTGATTGTTATTGGTCGATTGCTGTTGGTCAACTGTGCATGGGTTTGATCGAGTACTATTGGAGTTTTCAATGGATTTCTGTTGTAGTTGAGTTTTGTTAATTTCTATTCTGGTTCTATTCGTTATTCCTCTGTTGCAAATTGAAAAGTTCTCCAATCCGAGGTTACTTTATTCCGAAGGGAAATCTGATCTCTATCTGTTATTTTACACCGAAATAGAAAATTGGCAGCAACTCTAAGAAACACGACCAGTAGATTTTGATTATTAGGTTCAGATTGAAATTTAGGTTCAGATGTTATTTTTCAGACTGTGGTTTGTTTTGTTGGAGATCTCTATTGAGTTCGAGGATATATTAGATGGACAATAGTAATTTGGATGACTTACTTGATATGAGAATTGTTGGTTCCATTGGTTGAATGCGCCTTATCTTGCTTAACTGATTAGTTGCTGTTAATGACATTTAGCTGCTTTGAACCTACCAATGATCATGTAGCGATAATTTTAAGAAACGGATTTAAATCTACTAATGATCAGGTTGTGGCAAATTACAAGGGAAAGGACCCATTCCTTGTTCAAGATTATAGCTTATACTTTGGGGCCTAGCAAAATTTAGGTAGATTTCTTGCTTTAAGGATTTTAAAGGGCGATTCAAAAAGGGATTTGAAAGAATTTTGAGGCATGAAAGAAGTAAATAAGTGTTAGGAAACTGCCAGGTTTGCATAGAAACAAATTTACAGTTCAAAAGTGGAAACCATTCTGTTATTCGGTCTTAAACCTGTGTAAAATTTCTGTGGCTTGCGAAGGCTAGTAATCTTCGCGTAAAAATTTATATTAGCAGTCTAAAATTTAGTTGAGGGTAATTGTAGTTGAATGGAATTGGTTTCGGACCAATCGGAACTCGAGGTATTGCAAGAAAAATCATGAGAATTTGATGATTTCCGTCCATTTAATTTCGCGGCTGTTTAAAACTACCTGTATTAAAACAGCTATAACTTTCTGTAGGAAACTCCGAATTACGAACCGTTTGTTGCGTTGGAAAATAGACTCGTAGATCTTTCCAACGATGTATAGCACGCATACCAGTTCCTCATAGATCAGATCGGATTTAGAATTCAATTAATTAGTTAGAATCATATTTTTAGAGTAAATACTGATTTCAAAATAACTATCCAGCTATTCGTGAACGTGTTGATTTGGTAAAACGATTTGCAATTTATGATTTGGGATCAAGGCTGAGGCTTTGTGTTAGTTGAAAAAGGCAAGGAGCCTAAGGATTGAATGGTCAGTGAACAGCGAAGTTCACTTGGATTAAGTTTAATTGGGCAGTTGTTTTTGTACAGGTCTTGTTTAGTAAATTAATTGAATAATTAATTCTTATACGAGTCTAGGCCGCATAGAGAGTCGTGGATCCACAGTCCGTTTAGATCATGCGTTAGTGTTGGCTTGCCGAGTTAATATCCCGGGCTAATTGCGTACCACCGTGTGGGATCGGTGAGGCCTTCGTGTGGGATCGATGAGCTGCAGCGTGCCAACCCATGCGTGGGTGCTCCACTCGTACGATGACCGTGCGCGGCTTCGAAGACGAGTAGTGAGGTGGCAAACCAGCTAAGGGTGTTAACCCGATTTATAGACACGCTAATTCATGGATCTTGCACACACTTGATTCTCTGAAATTGTATTGTTATATGTGATCTGTTCTTTGCATGATTTGCTGGAATTAAGCGTACAATATGTAGCATGTTAATTTATTTATTGAAACTGCATAAACTGTTTATCCCATGCATTGTGCTACTTACTGAGACATTAGTCTCACGCTAGTTTTCGTTTTACCGGTTTTGTTTTCAGATCCCGCGGGTGAGAAGCGTAGCGGGGCTGAAGTAGACGATTATCCTGAGTATAGGCCGGAGGACTACTTCTATCCGGGCTAGTGATAGAAAAAGGGCTTTTTGATAATTGTATATGTTTTTTTGAATTGTACATATTGTAAACATTGTAAATAAAAAGAGAGAGAGAGTGCGTGGGAACTTAGTGGACTTTACTTTCATCTGTATATGTGATGGTTTAGGTTTCTTTGAATGGATATATATAAACTGCGTTTATCAGGTGTTGATTTTGTGGTTTGAGGGCCTAGCCCATACTTGTATATACAGACGTTATATAGCAGTTTTTCCGAAAATTTTAGGATTAGATTATAATTGCTTTGGTTAGTTTCTTAAGTTACTTTTCATCACAATTTGGGCCCTAAAAATAGCGCTCGGGAGCCAGTATAAAACCGACATGTGTTGACCTGGTTCCGGGGTGTTACAGCCATGGAGGCAGAGGAATCAGACTGCCCAGTCAGAGTAGAGTAGTCTATCAGCCTTCCTGACCTGACCCCTTCCTCGATCCGGTCCGCCACCTGCACTAGGGCTGCAAAATTGGTGGTGATCTGACCCACCAGATGGTTGTAAAAAGGCTGCCCCAGTGTGCCCATAAATGTGGAGATCATCTCCGGCTCTTGCATAGGTGGCCTGACCTGGGAGGTGGCCTCTCTCCACCTCTTGGCGTATTGCCGTACTGGCTCATCTTTGCCCTTGGTCGTCCTCATCATGTCGTACCGGTCTGGCACAATCTCCGAGTTGAACTTGTATTGGTCCAAGAAAGCATCGGCCAAGTCCTTCCACCTTCTAATCCTTCCATGGTCCACTGTAGCAAACCACCGAAGGGCTGACCCGGTTAGACTCCTCTGAAAGAGTTGGATCAGTATGCCATCATCCCGGCCAAATTGGCATAGGGCCCCGCAGTATAGTTTCAAATGGCTTAATGGGCAGCCCGTGCCATCAAATTTGTCGAAGTCTGGGCACCTGAACTTTGCCGGTAGACAGACGTCCGGGTACATGCACAGGTCTTCGAAGGTGGTGCCTCCATGGCTGCTTCCCCCCTTCACCTCCTTCAGCTCTGCCTGGATTCGTTCTATCCTGAGCAGCATTTTCTTTTCCATCTCATCTCGGGCCTTTTCTCTTTCCAGCTCTTTCTCAGACTCCGCTGTATTTTCCTTGATCAGAATGGGTTCAGGGACTGGTTCGGAAATGGGCTCCGGCATGGGTTGAGCCGGAGGCGGAATGTAAGCCTGAGGTGGTGGTGCCTGATGAGAAGTCGACGCCTGATTTTGGGCTTGGGCCTGCTGGGCCTGAGCCTCCAGTAAGTCTCCCAGCATTTTGGCCAGATCGGCCACTTGCTCCTGCAGTTGAGTAAAGTCCTGAGCGGGGACAGTAGCTTGGGCTTGGTTCTCTTCAGTATTCATGGCTCTTGCTTTGGATCTGGTCACGGGAGCAATGACTGCAAATAAGTGCACCTGGGTTGAAAGTAAATGTACCTGGAGAAAAAATGAACAGAACATGTTAGCTTCCATTTAACTTGAGTCACGCCCCTATACATGTAAACCAGTAGGTTAGGTGAACACCAATCCAGATTTTTTTTTTTTTTTTGTTGTTTTGATTTTGTGTTGGAATATTCTAGGGCTTCCAAGGATCCCAAAATTTTTTTTGATTTGATTGATAAAAATAACCAACCAAGGTTTTCATGGAATATTCTAGGGCTTCCAAGCGTCCCACCCATGTTTTGATTTGATTGATAAAAATAACCAACCAAAGGTTTCTTGGAATATTCTAGGGCTTCCAAGTGTCCCACAAATGTTTTGATTTGATTGATAAAAATAACCAACCAAAGGTTTCTTGGAATATTCTAGGGCTTCCAAGTGTCCCACAAATGTTTTGATTTGATTGATAAAAATAACCAACCAAAGGTTTCTTGGAATATTCTAGGGCTTCTAAGTGTCCCACAAATGTTTTGATTTGATTGATAAAAATAACCAACCAAAGGTTTCTTGGAATATTCTAGGGCTTCCAAGTGTCCCACAAATGTTTTGATTTGATTGATAAAAATAACCAACCAAAGGTTTCTTGGAATATTCTAGGGCTTCCAAGTATCCCACAAATGTTTTGATTTGATTGATAAAAATAACCAACCAAAGGTTTCTTGGAATATTCTAGGGCTTCCCAGTATCCCACAAATGTTTTGATTTGATTGATAAAAATAACCAACCAAAGGTCTCTTGGAATATTCTAGGGCTTCCAAGTGTCCCACAAATGTTTTGATTTGATTGATAAAAATAACCAACCAAAGGTTTCTTTTTTTTATTTTTTTTCTTCAAATTTGCTGAATTTTCTCAGTTTTCAAGTTCCAAAGTTTGACTGACACATGTTTGAGTTGAGTTGGTGTCAAAAAATATGACACATTTTTGGGAACATTTCTTATGTTCTTTTCGGGGTGCCTAAGGATTATCCACAGTGTTTTAGGCATTTTATTCTGAAAATTTGGGCTGAACAGCCAATTCGTGCATTTTTTTGAACGTATCCGGTATAATATATCGGATACGAATATGCCTTATTGTATCCGGTCACCCTAACCGGATACACGCATATGCCTTTGTATCCGGAAATACATACCGGATATGAATAGAGTTGTTATTAACCGGCCTGAGTTGCCGGTTATTGCCGAAATGGCCCTTTTTGACTAATTTTTTCACCCGATTAGTTTTTTTTCATTCCCAATTGATGTTCACCTTAATTTGACCTTCAAAACTTGCCCCAAATTGGGCTTGGACATCATACTTGCAAAATTCCCTAAATTTAGGAAAATAACATGGCTTTACCTTGCCACCTTGTATTACCTTCATTCAATATGGTATTCACATTATACCTTGGCCTGTAAAACATGCAAACGGCCTTCCCACATTTACACCCAATTCCCCAAACGCAATTGTGTGCTTTTAGCCGAAAACGTGTTTCTCCACCTTCAAGCGTATGGTTTTTGGGTTTTGGCTTAATTGGCAACTTAGAACTCAAGTCTAGTGATGCCCGGAATCGAATCACAGATCCCATTGTCATCACATCATTGACTCAAATTCTAAGGTAAATGTTTTCACTTTCGCTTTCCGAAGTCACGACCTCGGTGCGCCAAGCTACACACATTCATGGTTCAACTTCCTAATAGGTAAAGGGTAGGCTGTGCAAATTGTTTCAAGTGCTCAAGTGCAATTTTAAATTGTGGTAACATTCACAACGTCCCTGCCCCTTGCCACTCTTTTTCGTAGCCATGCATTCAATTTCAAGCCAAGGTACATATGACAAAGATAATAAAGCTAAATACAAGCAAGCAAGCACCAAAACAACTAAATATGCACAAAAAATATTACATGCCCAAAAAGTGGTATACAAAATATGTTATTTGTACAAACAACAATTAAATCATGTAAGCATGCTTGAAACCCACAAGCATTCCTAACATTCCAGATTTCATGCTCTTTTTCATGCTCAAAGTGTACCATTTTTACCCAAATTGGAGCCTAAACTTTTAGCACTACTTGACATGGTTCAAAAGTGTTTCAATGAGGTAAAACATGCTTGAAATCACCCCAAGATACACTAAAATTTCCAGATTTTTTTTTCAATTGGATGCTCCAGTGACATTGTTTTATGCCCAAATCCAAGCCTAAAACCCAGAAGCTAACAATATGACATAAAACGCTTTTAGCTTGGGAAACATATGCTTGAAAATCCCCAAAATTCCCACCAAGCATTTCAGATTTTTTTCATTGTTTTCATGCTCAACTCATGTCATCCCATACCCCCAAATCCAAATCATGGCATAAAACAACCATTAAGCACAAAATGCATTATTCATGGGAAACATGCTTGAATACTCAAAATTTACACCAAATTTCCAGATTTCGAAAATTTCTTTTTCATGGCATAACAACTTAAATCAGAGCATGTTATCACAAAACACATCCAAATCATGTTTCAAAATAGGCTTCTTCTAGACACATTTCTAGCCAACATCAAGCCACACATACATGCTTTTGATCCATATAAATTCCTAAGCATCCTAATCTGATTTGAAATATAACAATATGCACAAATGAAGTAAAAAAAAAATAGCAAGCATTCAAAAGTAGAGAAAAGCATGAACAAATACACAAAAATGGCTTAAATCCACAAGTCCCCAGCAGAGTCGCCAGTTGTGAGACATGGGAAAAATCACCGGTGTGATCATCCCTCCGTCAACACACGGGACTCGAAATAAAAATGGGAGAGTCGCCACCATTCATGATTTTGGGGTGAGAATGGACACCAAAATATTTAAAAATCATCAAAAAGTGCAAAAATGCCAATTCTAGGGTAAAAATAACCCTACTTAAAAATTAAATCCAGAGATGGGTAAGGGGATTAGATTATGAACGGGGGAAGGTGTTAAGCACCCCATTCATCCACACGAAATGGTAGCTAAGTGTATGTTCATGCATAAAAAAAGTAAGAAAGCTTGCTAAACATCATGAAAAACCTTGAAAAATGTCAAATGTATGATATTTTCACATGAAGATCCAAATGGATTCTAGATCCTCTCTTATATCAATATCATTTCTGGAATACCACAAAAGGATGGAAATCAAAGCACAAGTTGCTCAAAACCAAGTTGAATCAAATCCGGGAAGTTTGGTAAAAAGTATGCCATTTGCCTTAAAATCATTCAAATCCAATATTAAATTTAACCAAACCAAATCCATTTGAAAGATTAAGGTAAATAAGAGTTTCATGCAAAATTTCAATCCATTCCGATAAAAATCCTAGGAGTTATGCTCCTTTGAAGTTGCTGCTAGGGATTTTTAAAAGTGATAAGTGGGCAACTTTGGAAAATTGTCTAGAAAAATCCACTACATAAAAATCAACGAAATTTGGTGTGATTGAAGTCTGTATGGCCATATTTCAACAGAAACTAGCCTCATACAAAAATCCCTTCGGATGTGCCTTGGGTGGTCTCCCGAACAGGCCCCGAAGATCACAGATTTACCCAGAAAAGTACAAATGAACAGTTCTGAGTAAATCGGCTACCAATAATTCAAATGGAATCCAAAAATTATTAAACCAACTGGATTTGAAAATAGACTCATAAAGGAGTGCATAGAAACAAAAATCATTCAAATCGGACTTAAATCGAACACATGGCGCTCCGTCGAAGTGACAAGTTCTGTATTTAAACCTGAACTGTCCACTCAACTTCGACAGAGAGGTGTCAAAAATCCGCTAGATAGAAATTTGTAAAATTTGGTGGACATAAACTAGACAGCCTCACCTTTCCCATGATTCTGGAATCGCCCCAAAATTCATCCGGATGATGAAGTTATGGGCGTCCGAAGTAGGGGTACAGGTGCTGTCAAGCTAAGCCATTCTTGAAGAAAAAACCAAATCCGAAAATTGATACAAATATGTGATTCGTGCAAGATGAACACAAATACTTTAAAAATCATCCAAAAGGCATTCCAGAATTGATTGAGGCCATTTATTTGAGATTTATCACAATAAATGCAATAAACCCCAAATATGAGCCTATCCCGCCAAAATAGTGATATGTATGTGCAAGTGTAAAAAAACCAAACAAGATCAATAGCATGCATACATATTCATCCAAATAGGGTTCTAAGACAGCCTAGGGTTCCGTTCCATTATCGTTTCCCTCTGTTCTCTCTCCCCGTTAAACACGGTTCTTCAAGATAATCAAGGGTACTTTGAATATGGAACGGTTTACAATCAATCAAAAAGGCCTTATGCTACATGGGTTCTAGCACTAGGGTCAATCCCCAGTCTCGTTTCTCCTAGATCCGCCTTCACGTTTTACGGCTAGGGGAGTCTTGAGATACTTTGAGCCGGGGAAGGATTTCCACACATACAAACAAGGCTTTACACTACAGAAAGGTAGAAGAAGAGATCTAGATCTAGGAATGTAAAGACAGAAAATAAAAAGAAAAGTTGAGGCTTACCTGAGTTCTGGAGGCGATTCCGCAGCGGTTTTCTTCTTCTCTTGGAGTTCTTCTTTGCGAGAATTCAAAACAAGAGTTGAGTCCATTTGCTTAAGGAGGAGCCTCCTATTTATAGGCAAAGGCTAGGGTCATTGGTAGACACAACTTAATGTCTAGAACCTCCCAACCTTAACCCTAAGGTTATTTCCGAGATTTCCCCTCATTTAATGAGGGACATGATGGTAACAAGTGATTTCTCTCGGAAAACCCTAATTTTGAGCAAACTTAATGTATCCGGTATGTCAAACCAGATACACAAGGGTATTAAGGTATCCGGTACATGGTACCGGATACATTAAACACTGCTTGTATCCGGTACTTGTTACCGGATACGAAAAGGCCTGCTTGTATCCAGCCTGAGTTACGGGATACAGGTAAAAATTCATTTTCTTCAATTTCTGTGCTGGCTTTCAAGGAGATAATGATTTTTGATGATTGTTTGTGCAATTTGGGGTGTCTACAGCCTTGTCGTTATCAAACTAAATTAATATTTTAATAGATAAATAAGGTATCTATCTATATCTATACTGTTATAAAGGGAAGAAGAAGGGAATATTCCCTAAAGATTCTAGCTTTTTTTGGGGAAATTTAATTTTTAGTGGTACTTTATCAAACTATTTAAGATTTAGTCAGTAAAGTTTTGAGTTTTAACTTTTAATAAACCTTTATCAAAATAATTAATTTTTAGTGCCATTTCACTATTACAAATCAACTATTCCAAAAATGCCCTTACATCACTTATCCAAATGACTTGTACAAGTCACTTTATTGACTTGTACAATTTAATTTATTGACTTGTACAAGTCTAAAATGGCTTGTACAAGTCAATTTATTGCTTGTACAAGTCTCAGAAGTAAATTGTATAAAGGTATTTTTGGAAGAATTTATTCGTAACAGTGATATGACAATATTTCCACAAAAAACCTTGCATTTTATTCTCTGATTTGGTTTGGATATTAGCGGCGAGGCTTTGGTTTTCACCTCTGATCAACCACATTGTCGGAATCGCAAATTTTCACATTGCGTGTTATTAAAGTTCAAGGTGCACTTCAATGTTCACATTTCTTCTCCTCGATATGCATTTGTTGAGGATAAAAGTATTGGGACGAGAGGATAAAAATATTAACTGTGCGAGTTTAGGCTATCAAGATGTGAACTTGAAGAAGCCATTTTTCTTAGAAGGTAATTCCATTATTTAGAGTTTTAATGTTCCAACTGATATGTATCTTCTGCTCCGTTTCTTTATATCAATATCACATGAATGATAGTAGATAAGCCTTAGAATTATGTACGACTATAGTTGAGATAGGATTTATCCACACTAGTGATTTTAGCACTTGGGTTCAATTATGGTTTATCCTGCAAAGACTCCCATTACAATAGCCTTTCCTCTCATGCATGTTAGAGCTCTTCCTTAAAATTCTACTTTTAGTTAGAGATAAATCCAAATCAAGTATAGATTAAACCACCTCTTCTCTTCCACAACTCACTAAAGTCAAAAGTAGGTTTAACTTTTGAGGAATTTAACAACATCTAAATAGACGTTGGGCTATTTTCTTTGTTGAATATTGCTCTCAACAGTTCATCTAGCTAGCCAAGCCACCCAAACTAGTCAGACATGTTCCAATGTACTATTAATATGAATTGTAATGGATATACATATGTAATTTTTGAAAAATAATATTTTTATAATGTATATATAAAATGATCATTGAGATGATGTGAGTGCGGTGTATCAAAGTGTGAACATGAGAGATTTATTCTACAATTCATGGTTTCATTCATATCGAATTTGACCATAAATCATGGGTCTATATTGATTGAGGGCTTTTAGCTACACAATCTAACATCTCCTACTTGGGAGAGATGAAATATTCAAACTCATATTGGAAATATCCATAATAAATGATTTGTAATTAAGGGTATAATAAATGAACAATAATGGCTGTCCCATACTACTTAAGGAGTATATACTTTTGGGGTCTACTAAATTAATAGGGTTTGAATCTCCGCCGCATTCAAAGACTTCCTCGATCATGAAACCCCTCTTTAAGTCAAAAATAAAAAACAAAAAACTTTATCTGAAGTACTTAGCATGGATTCCCTGACGTAGCATAAGCGTCAGCGTGAAGTTCCTTCTGATTTGTATTCGAAAATAGGGATTAGAATTGATTAAATAATACAGATAACAACTGGATTTTTTTTCAATCGATAAAGACTAGAATCGTTTTTTCAATGAAAAAGCAATTCTTCACTATCATTGGGATTGCAGGGGATAGTGATATCTTATTTTCTAAAGTAAATTCCACTATTAATTAAAAAAAATGGATTCTACATCGATGTTAATCATTCTTTGTTTACTAAATTGCGATATCTATATTAAACATCAATGGCTTGACAAAGCCATCAACCTGTACACGGGTAAGAACGAAAAGAAAAAGAATATGAGTGTGACCCATTGAATAGACCCCACGGGAAAGAACGAAAAAGAAAGTAGAAAACAAAAGAATATGATTATGACCCATTGGATTAGACCCCACGGCAAAGAACGAAAAAGAAAGTAGAAAACAAAAGAAGCTAACATGTAGCAGATCACTTAGACTGCAGCCATGGATTTGTCGAAGGATACAAAGTCTTTGTCATGTGGTAGGCCCATTAGGCCGTGACATCGCCTGCTATGTTCGACTGAATGGTCCCCTGCTTTGGCGTGGAGCATCTCATGCTCAGTTTTTTCATGTGAGCCCCACTTGAACATATATATTTGCGGAAAAATAGTAACCGTGAGATACAGCATATGACAGCATCTCACGGCTAAAGAAGGGGGCAATTCATGTGAACATAGCAGACGATTTCAACCCATATAGTGGCAGGAGAAATGGTTTACCAGCCACCGTGTACTTTGATTTTACGAGGTTGTGTCCTTCTATCTTAACCTTGATTGCACTGCAATCATAGAGGGTGTGGACTATGTTAAGTGATTTATATATTGGGCACTTTGACATAGTTACACCCTCGGGGTTGGTTTGTCTTGGCATTTATTTATAATCAGGTGTAAGTGATGGACTCTTAGGGATAATTTATATACCTTGGAATTTATTTGTAACTCAGATGTGAGTACCCTGTATTTGTTCTCCTCGTATATATTTCTATGCAAAGTTGCACTTGCAGTAAAGTATTAAGTGTTTTATATATTGAGCCTTTTGATATACATGATTGCACCTTCACGTGTAAGCTTAACCTTTAAGTGTAACTACTGTCTAACAAACTCTAATCATCAATAACTACTTGTTTAAAAACCCGGACAAGGCTGGTAACTCAAATCTTACCTGTCCAAATAATTCTGGTAACTTGGCTGAGTTAACAGCCTTGTCATTATCAAAATAAATTAATATTTAAATAGATAAATAAGGTATCTATACTATTAATAAAGAGAAGAAGGGAGAATATTCCCTTCAGATTCTGGCTCTCCTTTTTGTTTTCCAAACATTGTCCTCCCCAAACAAAACAATCCCCCACTAGCTTAAACATGTTGTAACTACCTTGAACTGTTTATCTTAGTAGGCTCATGTTTTATACGCGAGTAGTGCAGCCCCCTAGTACATAGTAATTTAAAGTTTTTTTTTTTTTTTACTATCTAAAACTCGTTCAACTTTTGAGATTTACATTATAAAATTTCTTGGTTAAACTTACCTAGTTTTTAGGGTGAGTAAACTTGCATGTCACTCTATCTAAGTAACTCAGGCGAGTAATCCAAGTTACGAGGTTTTAAACACTAATTCAACCACCTATATTGTAAATCCAACCAAAATTATTCGGTTTGCACTTTTCAAACCAAAACCGAATCAAACTAAGAATAAGACCAAACTAAACTGAAATTTTTTGATTTGGTTCAACTGGATTTCGGTTTACACCAAACCAATTGACATCCTTGCTCTTATCTATTTGATTAAAACCATGTATATATATATGGCCTATCTTGGTTATTAAACCCGTGAGAACCGGTATAAACAAGTGAATGCTGGATGTGGAGTATCGATTTTGAGCTGCATTTGTTAAATTTTAATGCTTGCATCTCACTACATATAACACTGCAAAAATGGAGGGTTTTAGCAGCGGACAATGACCGCCACTAAATCCTAAAAGCCCGCCACAAAAGACCTTTCCAAACGATGGCTGTCCGCCGATAATTGCTTTCTCGCTGATTCTTTTAGGAGCGGGCCCCTCATTTCTTCACCAGCGGTCATGCCCGCTGCTAAAGGTCACTTTGCTTTCAAAAAAATAAATAAATTTTAATACGGTGTCCCGTTCCTCTTCCTGCAGGTTCCCAGTCACCTGCTTTGCCCGCTACCCTGCTGCCCGCTACCTGTTGCCCCCTTCCCTGTTGTCCCTGCCCACCCTCGGATTTGCTTTTGGGATTGTCGCTTGAAGGACAAATGTATCAGTGATCTCAGCATTGATATCACTGATCTCAATTTTTCTAGGAAACCACCTTTTGACCACACACTATTGCAAATGAAGATTTGCAGATTTTTACAGAAAAGTGTCCAACTGAGATTAATGCTTTCTACACAAAAATCAAGAATGCCCATATCAAAGCTGGCCATTTTCATATGCTTAACTAAAATTAATAATAAATTTACATCAAATAAAAAGAATGACTTAAATAAAGATTTGATGTAAAATCTAAAAAGATTCATAATTCGAGAAAATGACCTGTTCATTTTATCTACAAGCCTAATACTTTGACAAGCCCAATACTTTGACAAGCCCAACCCATTTACATCCTTTTTCTGGTAAACAACCCATTTACATCTTGCATAGTTCCAATGAGCTGAAATCAATTAAAGAATCAAATCAGTTGACCTAGTACATTAATTCATGAAATCCAATAAAGCAAAAGGGATGCCAAGAAACCAAATAGAAAATACCTACCATAAACTAGATATTCCAAAAGGCAAGGTACAAAAGGTTCAAACTCTTGCTTTTACGAGCCGCAACAAACCAATTCTATATCTTGCATTATCTCTAGTATTGCCTCCGGGTGCACAAAAGGGAAGCCCATGTGATGTTAGCATTTATAGTAAGCAGTCAAATAAGATTAATTACACATTGCATTGTCATGAAATATGGTTTAAAAAAAAACAAAATTTAAAGTATCAAGTCATTAAAAAATTCAATAAGAGATAGACACTAGTTGGTTGAACTAAAACAAATTATCAAACAAATAAACATCCAAGTGGTCAAACCCAGACCAAAGACATACACAGCATCTCCACAAGGCAAGAACAAGGGCTTATGACAAGAGTTTAAGGCTGCGTTTGGGATTGCTTATTTAAGTGCTTTTTTCGACTTTTAGCTTAATTAAGCACATATTTAAGTTACAATCTTGTTTGGCAATTGAAATGGATAAGTGACTATCCATAAGGAGTAGAGAAACATGACCCGTAAGGAGAAGCCCCTGTTGACAGCTTCTCCTTCCACTTATGCGGGAAGCTATCGTCCCCGATTGATCTCTTTCCTTTTTCACTCCTTTCCCGATTGATCTCTTCCCCTGTCAAAGCGAACACCACCACTTGCGCATATAGATTATCTGTGATGACAGAGTCGGGATTCTAAGGAGATCCTCATAAAAGACCCATCGCTTTCATCCCCATCGCCCAACTTAATCATGGCCAGCCGTGATATTCTCGTCGCTCATGGATAATCCAGTGAATTTCATTTAAGTCCTCAAATCATCGAATCCTGCCTTTCAATCTCCATCTTTGTCCATAACATTGAACACTTCCTCCATTAACAGGCTTCACGAAGAACTTCTCTGACACTTCCTCCGTTAACAGGCTTCACGAAGAACTTCTCTGACACTTCCTCCATTAACAGGCTTCGCAGAGAACTTCTCTTGCAATCCAAAATCCGCTCGAGCTCGTCCAACTCAACGAACTGTTTGAGTCAACAACCGATATCATGGAACCTACGTCTTCCTCGGTTGCGGTGTCGGAGCGTACAAGTCCGTGTAGAATATGAGGAGATCGTCGAGGCTACTATTTTCATCACAATCCGCATCGAGTACATCAAACGCTGTCTGAAAGTCCGACTTTCCAGCCGATTCCATTCAGCCGGAAGGACACAACAAATAGATTAGCGACAGTACAGAGTCGGGATTCTTCTACGTTCTCTTAAATTTCGGCTCAAGAAACAAAAAAATTAAGAACTCAAGAACACATTATTTTCGGTGAAGAGACCGTTGGGTTTTAAAGGAGTATCGTAGCATCGCTAGAGTTTTTCCGCAACATCTCACCGAAGAGAATGCGACGGGTTTCTCTTGTGATATGGCATGAAAGCATTAATGGCGAAATGGTAGAAAATAGCATCAATTAATAAGAATCGAGACAGAAGTCCTGGGCGAGAATTTCTTCTCCATTGCATTTTCAAAGCAGATTTCTACTCTCTCTCTCGTCCTTAAAATTATATTGTTGATACAAGATAAGTAGTTGCGTTTACCAAACAAAAAATCTTTCTAATAAGCCACTACTTACCACTGTGGATAATCGCATAAATAAGGCAACTTATTTACAAGTGCTTACCCATAAGCAGTAGCAATCCCAAACGCCACCTAAGGGTCGTACCCCACTTCTACTTTTATACACACAGAGATAGAGAAAGCAAGTGAAATGTAAGGAAAATGCCCTTACTTCAAAGTTTCACAAGAGCTAGGAGGAGAGACCTTTCTTTAGATTGGGTCTTTATTTGAAAAAAATAGATGGATAATGGTTATTTAGTACTTTATCATAGGTGTATTGCTAAGGGGTTGTTAATGGTAGAAAAGAAAGCATCTAATATTGGGTTTTGGAGCCCTAGAAAGTAGAAAATTTATTCTTTTTGTAAGAATTTAAAAAAATAACATCCATTTTACCTTCGACAATGATGAGTATATTGAGGATGCCATTGCCTGCATCACATCAACCACTGACACAATAGCATCCTTCATGTTCTAAATATCTGTTGTAGACATAAAAGAAAATAAAAGAGTCTTATCAAGCCAGAGGATGCAGATAAAGAGAAATAAAAGAGGATGCTATTGCAATGCACATACCATAGCTCCTCCAACCATTGGAAGCTGGGGAATGCTGGCCTTCAAAGCTTCAATAGCACCTGATAAAGAATTCGCATGGTCTCTGGATCATTAAACCAACACCCCCAAAATCCTGTAAGAGTAACTACATGAGATTTACTTGGAAAGACACGACTTGAGGTCCAAAAACTAAAAAACATATATTTATCTAGAATTACAAATAATAACAATCTCAAACATATTAGGCTTACCATATACCATGCCTTTTACAGTGGCTGACTTGCTACAGTTGATGTGATAGCCATAGTAACTTCCATAGCAAAACTTCTATGGAAAAATAAAAATTGCAACCACACCCACAAAGATTTTAGATTTAGACCAATATATTGGCTAAACATGTCTAGATTAGAACTTAGAATAAGGATCAAAATAAGACACTACAAAAAAAGCCACTGTTGCTAGAACATTTGAATTATCAAGAAAGGTAGCAAATATTCACAGAAGTGTTAACCTCCCCACTTGGGAAAATAAGCCATTGGAGAGGAGATATTTGCATGAGAAACCTGAGAAAAATGTAAAAACTATATAAAATTATATGGAGATGCAATAGCAGGAAATAACACTATATGGAGATAGAAGAATATGCAAACGTGAAAAGGAAGGGAATAGAACGGGGAGTGACAAGGACACAAGGGATGGATAGATAAACATTGGGTGCATGGCGATACATTATAACATGCAGAGTTGGATGGCTTGGATGTGGAGGTATTATTTGCTGCAAATATCAAAACAACATTAAGCATTGCAAATTTAAGGGGACAACCTTGGACTTGAAAAATGATCCAAAGTCATCAAAGGTTTGATCAAACACCAATCAATGATTTCTGAAGAACTACTCCAATAACAACAAGGCAAAACCAAGAAGCTTGTCAAAACAAATAAACAAATATCTTAAATATCCTAAAGGGGAATAAAACAAAATTATATATTTTAGTATCAGAACTGCACATTTCATTCTTATGGACATGGCATCCGACAGATCCTCCCCCTCAAAAACATTTAAGCACAGGAGACATTTTAAGTTACCAATATAATAGATAATTTCCAGGTATAACATAGCATTTTATATATTTTAGTCTCAGAAACATTTAAGCATTGGAGACATATTTTTAACTTACCAATCTTAATTAATTTTCAAAGCAAAACTAAACGGTAAAATGATGCACCATGATAAAAAAATAAGAAGGAATTCACTATTCTCAATCTCTCTTTTTCCTTCTTTTTTTTTTTCTTGTATGTGTGTGTGTGTGCCAAGTAATGATGCCAAACAAACACATTCCCTATCATAATCGATCACTCAAGTTCAGGAAAAAAAGAAAAAAAGAGGGAAGAGTTACTGAAATAAAAACCTGAAGCAGAGAATGCACCCGGTTGTCTCCATCAAGTCTACTAAGAGCTATATAATGGAAGAATCACTAAATCACTGCTTCAAAAAAAAAGTATGAAGTTAGGGTTTCTAGAAATTAAGAAATCAAAGCAAAAGTAGAACTAGGGACGAAGGTATCCTACCATATGTTGAGCACAATACTCAACATCTTCCAGGTAGCTTCTTATACTTGATGATCTCAACCAGAATTTCACGGATCTGACCACCGGGTTTATTTACAGTGCTTCCTTGTTCAAGTCCGATGCATTGGTCAATGAAGAAGTTCTTAGGCAATCTGAGAAGAAGGTGAAGGATCAAGTAAATATTTATCGTCTAGTGATTGCTGTAGCCAAGGAATCATAACAGAATAAGCTAAGGATGTAGAAGGATCTTCGAAAATCAAATCGATAAATCTATGAAATCCACAGACTTATTCAGAAATTAAAACCCTAGCTGCTTTCGTCCTGGCTAGCGACAGAGATTGAGACTACTGGAAGAGAGAGATTAGGAGAGAAGAGTGAGAAGGTAATTAAAGTTTTCTTCGGAAGAGGTTGAACCGAACGAACGATCTTGCATATACCGTATTCAGAAGCTTCTTTCTCGATCCTGAGGATGTACGCGATGGGGTCTTGGAATTCTGCTAGGGTTGGGTTGTATTCTGGGGCTAAAGTTAAGGATTTGAGCCATGAAATCACTTCTGCAGGTGGCTCTGTCGCTACTTCTACTGCCGCCATTAGTGAAGGAGCGACAAATATTAGAGAACTTATTCACGGCGCTTTCATGCCATTGAAATTCCGGAAACCGAAGTGAAGATGGAAGTATGGAACCCTCTTTATTTTCCTTTATTGCTCTGTTCTCAACAACTCTGCTTCGCTCCAAACAGGGCACGAATGTGAATCAAAAAAGAACGCAAATAAGGTTTTATTACTAATTTACAACGTTGCCATTGAAATCGAAATGTTGCAAGAACCAGATCAGGTGTTCAACAGAAATAAAGTTTTCACTATGGAGACAAGGTTGGGATATTGAGAGAGAGAGAGACAGAGAAAGAGGTGGGAAATTATAGAGATTAGACGCAGAGAGATGGATTCGAGGGATTCGAAATAAAATATAACTTTTAGTGGCGGTCTCAAAAAAAAACCGCTACCTAATGTCATGTATCGCCCGCCGCTAGATCGCCCTTTTTTTTTGTAGTGATAGATGTTTATTAGAAATCTACTTGGATATATGGCATTCTATGTACCCATGCCACTATGGTCTCGTGTTTAAAAAACCTAGACTAATAACTAAGAGGGTGTTTGGTAATGTTTCTAACTACGGTTTTTTAGTTTTTAATACGGAAAACCAGAAACGTGTTTGGATTGACTGTTTTCAAATTGTTTTCTCAAAAAACGGTTTAAAAATTGTTAAGGATTTTTAGAAACTAAAATTTTGGGTTTTAAAAATGTAGAACCGTTTTTTTGTTTTTGACAATGGCAATTTTGTAATATTTTTATTTGAATTCTCCCCGACTCCCGTCATCTTCCTCAGTCTTCAACTTCCTCTAGTTTAGTGGCTCCTCCATTTTCACTTACATTCTTTTGCTTGATCTGCTGCTATTCGTTGGTTTCGGTGGATGTTGAAACAAAATCCAAGGGTTTCACAATTCAGTATTTTTTGATCAGGAAAGCCCCCCTCTGATTTCATCGACATCACCCTTAGTTGACTAAAGATCAGGTATGAAAACCCCCTTTTGCTATTCGTCAGTTCCGATCTTGTCATCTAGAAATGATATAGAGAGTGAGAGACAAAGAAAGGAGAGAGAGACAGCAAGGTTGAGAGAGAGAGAGAGAGAGAGAGAGAGATAGAGAGGGTGTAACCTTGTAACATTCAGTCGCTCTCGAGCTTGGCTCCAACCATCAGAACTGACAAAGTGAGAGAAAAAGAAAAAGATAGAGAGAGACAGAGAGGGTGAGGGAGAAAGATAGTGAGAGGGGGGGGGGGGGGGGGGAAGAGGGAGAGATATAGAGAGTGTGAAAGCGAAAGGGATTTGACAGTTGACTATTCAATAGTCGACTGTTTCCACGAATAGTGAGGGTTTCAAGGAAGAAGAAAGTGAAAATTAAATTTTAGTGATATGTTTTGAAAATAATTAAAATCCAATCTTAAATGTTCTAGGTTCCAACATTTAAGAAATATTTGTCAACATAATTAAATTATGGTGATATTTTACTATTGGAAGCCCTTGTTATTCCAAGACTGCCCTTATACCAATCAATCATTTTATTTATACACAAAACTAAATCTAAAATTACTTAAACATATTAATGTTAACAAAACTAAATTTAAAATTAATATTCTTAAGTAAGTTAAATTATTTAACCATGTTCATTCTTTATTATTCAATGTGAAAAGATATTATTTTGGAGTATTGAACTCAACTTGTTTTTTGTATCGCAACGCGCTTTGTAATTTTAAAACTTAAATTACAAAATCTTTGGCATGTGGTAGACGAATGCATTTCATCTAAAGCCACTCAGTGGAGCCGGCATAAAACGGGGATAGATATGGATGTGTGGGGCCCCTACTGACATGGGCATCCACCCATGCGTTTCACGCAAGTTCCACTGAGTGGTTCCAGACAAAACTCTCTCGTGGTAGACCCATTAGGCTGTGACATCGCCTGCTATATATGTTTGCCTGAATGGTCCCATGCTTTGGCGTGCAGCACCTCATGCTCAATTTTTTCATGTGAGCCTCACTTGAACATTTATAATAGTGGAAAAAAAGTGACCATGAGATGCACCATATGGCAGCATCTCACGGCTAAAGAAGGGGGCAATTCATGTAAACATAGCATACAATTTCAACCCACATAGTGGTAGGAGAAATGGTTTACCAGTCGCTGTACACCCTGATTGCACTACAATCATAGAGCGTGTGTACTACATTAAGTGATTTATATATTGGGCACTTTGACATAGTTACACCCTCAGGGTCAGTTTGCCTTGACATTTATATTTGTAACCAGGGTATAAGTGATCAACTCCTAGGGATAATTTTCCTTGGAATTTATTTGTAACCCAAGTGTGAATACCCTGTATTAGTTCTCCCCATATTTGTTTTTAGGCGAAGTTGCACTTGCAGTACAGTATTAAGTGTTTTATATATTAGGCCTTTTGATATACGTACTTTCACGTATAAGCTTAACCTTTAAGTGTAACTGTTTTCTTCTCATCGAAAAAAAAAAAAAAAACTGCTGTCTAACAAACTCTAATCTTCGATAACCACTATTTGTTTTAAAACCCGGACAAGGTTGGTAACTCGAAGCTTACCTGTCCAAATAATTCTGGTAACTTGGCTGAGTTTTTTTTTTTTGATACAAGGTAACTTGGCTGAGTTACCAGCCTTGTCGTTATCAAACTAAATTAATATTTTAATAGATAAATAAGGTATCTATCTATATCTATACTGTTATAAAGGGAAGAAGAAGGGAATATTCCCTAAAGATTCTAGCTTTTTTTGGGGAAATTTAATTTTTAGTGGTACTTTATCAAACTATTTAAGATTTAGTCGGTAAAGTTTTAAGTTTTAACTTTTAATAAACCTTTATCAAAATAATTAATTTTTAGTGCCATTTCACTATTACAAATCAACTATTCCAAAAATGCCCTTACATCACTTATCCAAATGACTTGTACAAGTCACTTTATTAACTTGTACAAGTTAATTTATTGACTTGTACAAGTCTAAAATGGCTTGTACAAGTCAATTTATTGCTTGTACAAGTCTCAGAAGTAAATTGTATAAAGGTATTTTTGGAAGAATTTATTCGTAACAGTGATATGACAATATTTCCACAAAAAACCTTGCATTTTATTCTCTGATTTGGTTTGGATATTAGTGGCGAGGCTTTGGTTTTCACCTCTGATCAACCACATTGTCGGAATCGCAAATTGTCACATTGCGTGTTATTAAAGTTCAAGGTGCACTTCAATGTTCTCATTTCTTCTCATGGATAAGCATTTGTCCAGGATAAAAGTATTGTGACGAGAGGATAAAAATATTAATTGTGGGAGTTTAGGCTATCAGGATGTGAACTTGAAGAAGCCATTTTTCTTAAAAAGTAATTCCATTATTTAGATTTTTAATGTTCCAACTGATATTTATATTTTGCTCCAGTTCTTTATATCAATATCACATGACTGATAGTAGATAAGCCTTAGAATTATGTACGACTATAGTTGAGATAGGATTTATCCACACTAGGGATTTTAGCACTTGGGTTCAATTATGGTTTATCCTGCAAAGACTCCCATTACAATAGCCTTTCCTCTCATGCATGTTAGAGCTCTTCCTTAAAATTCTACTTTTAGTTAGAGATAAATCCAAATCAAGTATAGATTAAACCACCTCATCTCTTCCACAACTCACTAAAGTCAAAAGTAGGTTTAACTTTTGAGGAATTTAACAACATCTAAATAGACGTTGGGCTATTTTCTTTGTTGAATATTGCTCTCAACAGTTCATCTAGCTAGCCAAGCCACCCAAACTAGTCAGACATGTTCCAATGTACTATTAATATGAATTGTAATGGATATACATATGTAATTTTTGAAAAATAATATTTTTATAATGTATATATAAAATGATCATTGAGATGATGTGAGTGCGGTGTATCAAAGTGTGAACATGAGAGATTTATTCTACAATTCATGGTTTTATTCATATCGAATTTGACCATAAATCATGGGTCTATATTGATTGAGGGCTTTTAGCCACACAATCTAACATCTCCTACTTGGGAGAGATGAAATATTCAAACTCATATTGGAAATATCTATAATAAATGATTTGTAATTAAGGGTATAATAAATGAACAATAATGGCTGTCCCATACTACTTAAGGAGTATATACTTTTGGGGTCTACTAAATTAATAGGGTTTGAATCTCCGCCTCATTCAAAGACTTCCTTGATCATGAAACCCCTCTTTAAGTCAAAAATAAAAAACAAAGAACTTTATCTGAAGTACTTAGCATGGACTCCCTGACGTAGCATAAGCGTCAGCGTGATTTTCTGATTTGGATTAGAAAATAGGGATTAGAATTGTTTAAATAATACAGATAACAACTGGATTTTTTTTCAATCGATAAAGACTAGAATCGTTTTTTCAATGAAAAAGCAATTCTTCAATATCATTGGGATTGCAGGGGATAGTGATATCTTATTTTCTAAAGTAAATTCCACTATTAATTAAAAAAAATGGATTCTACATCGATGTTAATCATTCTTTGTTTGCTAAATTGCGATATCTATATTAAACATCAATGGCTTGACAAAGCCATCAACCTGCACACGGGAAAGAATGAAAAAGAAAAGGAATATGATTCTGACCCAATGAATAGACCCTACGGGAAAGAACGAAAAAGAAAGTAGAAAACAAAAGAATATGATTATGACCCATTGGATTAGACCCCACGGCAAAGAACGAAAAAGAAAATAGAAAACAAAAGAAGCTAACATGTAACAGGTCACTTCAGACTGCAGCCATGGATTTGTCGAAGGATACAAAGTCTTTGTCATGTGGTAGGCCCATTGGGCCGTGACATCGCCTGCTATGTTTGCCTAACTGGTCCCCTGCTTTGGCGTGGAGCATCTCATGCTCAGTTTTTCCACGTGAGCCCCACTTAAATATTTATAATCGTGGAAAAACAGTAACCGTCAGATGCACCATATGGACAATTCATGTAAACATAGCAGACGATTTCAACCCATATACTGGCAAGAGAAATGGTTTACCAGTCAACCGTGTACTTTGATTTTACGAGGTTGTGTCCTGCTATCTTATCCTTGATTGCATTGCAATCATAGAGGGTGTGGACTATGTTAAGTGATTTATATATTGGTCACTTTGACATAGTTACACCCTCGGGATTGGTTTACCTTGGCATTTATTTGTAATCAGGGTGTAAGTGATCGACTCTTAGGGATAATTTATATACCTTGGAATTTATTTGTAACCCGGGTGTGAGTACCCTGTATTTGTTCTCCCCATATATGTTTCTATGCAAAGTTGCACTTGCAGTAAAGTATTAAGTGTTTTATATATTGGGCCTTTTGATATACATGATTACACCTTCACGCGTAAGCTTAACCTTTATATGGGTTTGGGACATTACATTTACAATTCCCCATTTATAGTTTCAAAAACTAAAGACAACAACATCACAAGGAGAATCCTACTATGGGTGGTAGTAGTCCTCGGGCCTGTACTCAAGCTCACCCTTAATATCTCCCATAATGTGTAGCTTGCCAGGAGAATCTGAAAACAAATATGGTAAAACAAAACATGCGTGAGATGAAAGTCCCACTAAGCAGTAAACATGCATGTATAGAAATAGTTTATGCAGTTTTATAATATCCTGATAGCATGCTCCAATATAAAGTATCAAATGTAAACCAAAACAATTTAGTCAGATAATACATAAAATCAATTTAATAAAAGCAATCAAATACTGTAAGCATGTCTTGTTAGGACTCGTAGGTTAGCGTGTCTCTAAATTAGATTAATGACCACTATCCATTTGTCATCTACACGACTTACAGAGAGAAGCCTAACTAGGGACATCTCAGCAAGCGGAGCACCTACGTATGGGCTAGCAAGTGACAATCAAACCAATAATCAATGCCAAGTGGAATACCCCATCCACTGCCGAATCACAACATATGAATCACAAGAACATCCCGCCGTTACCCCATGGCGGGTGGTTACCGTAGCACCATGCCCCAAGAGGGCTTCACAGATACCCCACAGTGTAAAACTATATGGACAAGGACATTAAAGCTAACAAGCCAACACTAACACACTGACTAGACTCACTGTGGATCCACACTAAGAACAACGTCCAATTAGACAATTCACAATTCAAAACCAAACCATTCAAACTAGTGCTCAAACTAGGGTGAACTAGAATTCCCCATTCACTACCAAATCAACCGTGGCTTAGTGGAATTCCCCATCTACCGCCAATAAAACCATAGGCCAAGAGCCTTGTCAAATCACATAAAAGTTTTTCAACGTCGCTTTCATAAATCCAAATCAATCAAAACGAATGCCATAAAATCCTCAAAATACATATTGATGAGTGGGATAGTCTTAAGATTCCAAATAAAGTCACCATACCAAAAATCAATGGATTCCGAGACAAAAGTTTTCTACCTTGAAAAAAATCCAAGTCTGGTTAAAAACATTAACTTTTTTTGGTATATGATTTTTTTGGACAAATCTACGAGGAGTTTCTGGCTCAAATTTGTATTGTAGTCTAATGCAGGGTAGAAAATTTTTTTGGAATTTTATAGGCTTCTGAATTATTCATTTGGGTATCAAACTCAAAAAGTGGTTTTAAATGAAAATCGGGCAAAACTGGAATTTTAGGCATGAACTAGAAAGTTGACTTTTTATTGGTAAGGAATTAAGTCTTGGGAGTCTTTTTAATGGTTCCAAATGGAGGGTAAAACCTTATTTATATATAAAGACTTAAGTAAATGGAAACATAAAATACACATGACATTTATTTCAATGTCTTTCATGCAATAAGGGTGTTGTGTAGGAGGTTTAGGTTGTTTAGGAAATTGTTGGGGAAGAAAAAGGTGATGAACTATTAGAGCAGGGCTCACGATTAGCTTTCACGATTAATCGCCCCTCGTGATTAGCTCCCACGATTAGGTCCACGATTAGTCGCTGACCTAATCCAGATTTTCAATTAGCCTCGTGATTAATCACCGAGAGTAATCCTGGTCCTAACAGAGACTGATTTTGGAGGTTTTGGCTCAGGATTAATCGCCAATTTTCAGGATTAATCGCGAACTCGGATTTTGAAATATTTTTGGCTATTTTTCAACACCAAACACATATAAACCATTTCTAACCTTTCGAACACCAAATGGGATGATCATAAAGCATCCCAACATGCTCAAAAACACCTTCCAAAACAAAAATCCATCCAAAATACATATAAACACAATCCAACACATGAAATCTCTCTCAACATACCAAAACTAAAACCCAAATCTGAAATATAATCAATGTAAGCTGGAAATCCATAGCAAATTAATAGAAAACCAAATAAGATTGTTATACAACCAAAACCCTATGAATTTTAGAAGCAAAAACCAACATGCAAGATCATTTCCTCAAATAAATCAAACCCTAGAGAGAGAATATGAATTTTTACAATATATTTTTGTTTAAAGGGTTTGCTACTTACTTGTTTAATGGAGACGCTTCCTTCTCTTCAATCTTTCATCTTCTTCTCCTTCTTTTCCTTTTTCTCCTTCTTCAAGCTTTCAAGCAAGCTCCTACTCTTCTCCTTGTTCTTTACGTTCAATACAAGAGTAAAGGGTTTTCAAAACACTTAGAATATTAGCTAGGGCATCCTTTTATATGCCCTACTTTTGATCCTTCAAATTTGCCCCTTAACAAAGCCTTTATTCTACTAAATCCTTAGGGTGTACCTAAGGCATACTAGGGGGGTATCTTAGTGTTAAGTGGGGGGTTTCTTAGTGTTATTTGAGGGGTACCTTGGTATTTCAAGGGGTTTACCTTAGCTATTCAAGGGGTTATACTTTAGTTATGATTGGGAGGGGGTGTGCACCTTAGTTATACAAAAGGGGATACCTTAGTTATATAAGAGGGTACTTTAGTTATACAAATGGGGTACCTTAGTTATATAAGGGCTTGTACCTTAGATAAAACACAGGGCTACCTTAGGCAACACATGTAGGGTATCTTAGGCAATACAAGGGGATACCTTAGGTATACAAGTGGGGTACCTTAGGCAATACAAGGGGGTACCTTAGGTATACAAGTGGGTACCTTAGGTATACAAGTGGGGTACCTTAGGCAATACAAAGGGGCATTTTAATGTTATTCAGCAGCTGTAGACACCCCAAATTGCACTAAAAATGAGAAAATAATTGAAAATATTAATTGGGATTTGAAACAGGTCAAAAAAGTATAAAATCTGACCAAACTGGTCATGCCCATATTTTGTTTACGGTTTGGTCATGCCCATATTTTGTTTACGGGCACGGCGTGCCCGTATTAATAATACGGGCAGCGCGCGCCCGTAATATATATACGGCCACGGGGGTATTTATACGAATTTTACCTTTTTGATTTTTGAGCCTTATCTGCACCCAAGTATCTCTCTTGGATAAGCGAATTCTCTTATTTATCTATTCGAATTATCTTATTTATCCTTGTTGGCCATGGATGGGCATTATCCTTGTGTTTAACTCAATCTGAAACTCTATCTTGCCAAACCCTTTGAACCAACCATACCCCTGGGTTTGCTTATAAATAGAGGAGTTCTCCTCAAGCAAAAGGCCACAAAAATTTGAAGTCTAAGAAGCTCCAAGAGAAGAGAGGAATCCCTGCTTGCTCAATCCAGGTAAGTCCCTTTTCCCTTTAATTTTCTGTCTTCAATTCTAGACGTAATAGGATCTTCTCTATTGCTGTAGAATAAGGCCATATTTTATTCTGTATTCCTAAACTTGTCTCTAAGTACCTCAAGAGTCTCTCTAGCCGTGAAACGTGAAGAGAGAGCTAGGGGAAAAGAGAACAGGTGGATCTTTAGAATAGGAACCCATATCTGTTTTTCTCCTTTTTTCTAGAATAAGGCCTCTGATTGTATTTGTATAACCAAACCTATCTCCAAGTACCTCAAGAATCATCTCTAGCCGTAAAACGTGAAGAGAGAGCTAGGGGAAAAGAGAACAGGTGGATCCGTAGGGTAGACCCTCATGTGCTCAAATCTGTGAGATGTGGCTGCTTTGAATATCCTGATCATGTTTTAATGGTTTTTATGTTGAACCTGAATGAATAACATGAATCCATGATGTTTATAGCATGAGATCCCCATTTTTTTCCAAAATTTGGATTTTTCACATCTTTGCATTTACAGCACTGTTTTTGTGATTTTTGTGATTTTAGGCTAAGATCTTGGATCTATGATGATCAATATGATAGATCTGAATTCAGAAGCCTGAAAATAACCTCTAGGGTTTCATGATATGGTTTTTGAGTTGTTTTTCACTTTTGAGAGAAGGCCCTACGGTCTAAATTCTCCTATTTTGATGTTCTTCATCAATGTGGGTATTTTTAGTTTTAATTTTTTTGATTTAATGTGAAATTTGGGCTATATCTATGACCTGGAATATTTAAGTTCAATTTTGCAATATTTTATAAAAATCATATTTTTCTAGATTTCTAGAATTTAACTTGAAACCAGATTTTGAAGATTTCCCTTTAAATTGATTTTATCTCAATTTTGTTTTGATCATGAAACCCTAGGAATGGTATGATCATATTTGAGAGTTCTGGATCAATCAGGCTATTCGTATAAAAAAACCATATATTTTGTCTTTTTTGTGATTTTTTATGATTTTTATGGCAAGCCCTTTTTCTTTTAAGAAAACATGAACAATGCCTGGCAACCACCTTGTGTGGATGAATAGGGGTGCCTAACACCTTCCCCTGTTCATAACCTAATCCCCTTATCCATCTCTGGTTGTTTTTTAAAGAGGGTTATTTTTACCCTAAATTTGCCTCTTTGTGCTTATTTAATATTTTGGTGTTCATTTACACCTAAACAGAATGGTGGCGACTCTGTGTTTTTTTTAACCAATCTCGCGTGATGATTGAGGAAGTCAGTCAAGGAATTGATTTTTTCCCATGTCTCACAACTGGCGACTCTGCTAGGGACTTGAGGATTTCAGTCTTTTGGTGTTTGTTCATGTTTTTGATATTTTTGGATTTGCTTGCTATTTTGTGATCTTAAGCATGCTTGGTATGTTTTAAATCTGAATTATTGCTTAAGAATTCATGGGGGTAGAAACATGCTTAATTTTAATTTATAGGATTGTTTCTAGAAACATGCGTAGGGGAGATTCGTTTTGCTAAACCATGCTGATTTCTTGATGTATTTTTATAATAGCATGTTTTAATTTTCAGCATGATCTCCATGATGTGTTTTTGGGTTGTATAACATGATCAGATGTTTGCATGATTGGATGATTTTATGAGCATGTTTTAGGTGCTATAGGGACTGATTTGTGTATCTGTTTACTTTAAATATGCTTTCCTATTATGCCTTGGTTTGTTTATGCATGGCTGCGAAAAGAGTGGCAAGGGTTTGGGGCGTTGTGAATGCACCCAATTTTTACAATGCACTGTGCACATTTTATTTTTTTACACAGCCTACCCCTAACCTATAGGAAGTTGAACTCGAATGTGTGTAACTTGGCGCAACGAGGTCGATACTTCGGAAAACGAAAGTTAAAATATTCACCTTAGAACTTTGGGCTAATGATGTGATGATAACGTGAATTTGTGATTCGATTCTGGCCATCACTAGGCTTGAGTGCTAAGTTGCCATTAAGCCAAAACCCAAAACCCCTACGCTTGAAGGTGGAGATACACGTTTTTGGCTAAAATACACAATTACGTGGGGATATGGGTTTGTAATTGTGGGAAGGCCGTTTGCATGGTTCGCAAGCCAAGGCATAATGCGGATGCCATATTGAAGGTAAACAAGGTAACCTTAATTTTTGCATTATTTTAATATCATAGGGGTGTCATGGTGTCCATCAATTTGGGATAAAATTGGTCACAAATATGCATGTTTTCTAAAATTGTTGTAGCCCATAGGAAGAGTTTCTACCTCTGTTTAGAATCAATCCTACCCAATGTTCATACAAGAGGCAACCCAAGGGTACCATAGCCCTGAATATAGTGTTGATTTGGAGGGAACATGTGCTCTCCTAAACAAGTGTTTTTGCAAATAGGCCAAGGTCCACTTTGGGACAGTTTAGAAGCTTTGCAATGGGTGAACCGTATGTTTGGATGAGCAATCAAAGTGATCAAATCATGTAAAAACTGGGAAAACATAAAAGAGCTCCGTAAAACCCCATTTAGTACACGGGCTGGGCTCGCCCGTATTGGTTATACGGGCTGGGCTTGCCCGTGTTTTCCATACGGTCACGGCTTGCTCATAATTTGAATACAGGCAGGGCTGGACCGTACTGTGTATGCGGTCTTAGGGGAAAATTCAATTTTAATCAGTTTCCCACTAAATCTTGTTCCTTTAACCTTTAAATAATGATAAAGGGAAATGTGTTTGAATGAAATGCTTCAAAAAATAAATAAATAAATAAATAATGTAAAAAAAAAATTCTTTGGGCCCCTGAAAGCCTTTGAATTTCAGACATTTTTCCAAAAAAATCCCTGGGCCTCTGAAAGCCTTTGAATTTCAGACCTTTTTCAAAAATATCCCTGGGCCTTTGAAAGCCTTTGAATTTCAGACCTTTTTCAAAAATATCCCTGAGCCTCTGAAAGCCTTTGAATTTCAGACCTTTTTCAAAAATATCCCTGGGCCTCTGAAAGCCTTTGAATTTCAGATATTTTTCTTTTGGGCCTCTGAAAGCCTTTGAATTTCAGATCTTTTTCCTTTGGGCCTCTGAAAGCCTTTGAATTTCAGATCTTTTGGGTCTCTGAAAGCCTTTGAATTTCAGATCTTTTTCCTTTGGGCCTTTGAAAGCCTTTGAATTTCAGATCTTTTTCCTTTAGGCCTCTGAAAGCCTTTGAATTTCAGACTTTTTCTCAAAAATCCTTGGGCCTCGGAAAGCCTTTGAATTTCAGACTTTTTCTCAAAAAATCCTCCGGGCCTCTGAAAGCCTTTGAATTTCAGACTTTTTCTCAAAAAAATCTCCAGGCCTCTGAAAGCCTTTGAATTTCAGACTTTTTCTCAAAAAAATCTCCAGGCCTCTGAAAGCCTTTGAATTTCAGACCCTTTTCAAAAATATCCCTGGGCCTTTGAAAGCCTTTGAATTTCAGATCTTTTTCCTTTGAGCTTCTGAAAGCCTTTGAATTTCAGATCTTTTGGGCCTCTGAAAGCCTTTGAATTTCAGATCTTTTTCCTTTGAGCCTCTGAAAACCTTTAAATTTCAGATCTTTTTCCTCGGGCCTCTAAAAGCCTTTGAATTTCAGATCTTTTTCCTCGGGCCTCTGAAAGCCTTTGAATTTCAGACCTTTTGCAAAAATATCCCTGGGCCTCTGAAAGCCTTTGAATTTCAGACCTTTTTCAAAATATCCCTGGGCCGTCTAAAAGCCTCTGAATTTTAGACAAATCATTTCTTTGGGCCGTTTAAAAGCCTCTGAATTTTAGACACATATCCTTTGGGCCGTCTATAAGCCTCTAAATTATAGACACATATTCTTTGGGCCGTCTATAAGCCTCTGAATTATAGACACATATCTTTGGGCCTCTAAAAGCCTTTGAATTTCAGACTTTATCCTTTGGGCCTTTGAAAGCCTTTGAATTTCAGATCTTTTTCCTCGGGCCTCTAAAAGCCTTTGAATTTCAAACCATTCTAAAAAATCTCTGGGCCTCTGAAAGCCTTTGAATTTCAGACCTTTTTCAAAAATATCCCTGGGCCTCTGAAAGCCTTTGAATTTCAGACTTTTTTCAAAAATACTGTAAGCACCTCATTTTTGCGCTCCCAGAAAAACCAAAAAATGCAAACCCTGGACAGAAAGTCAAACCCTAAGGGGTGAAAAGTTGACCTTTTAATCAGATAAAACTTGGCCACCTTGCTTTATCCCAATGGATAGAGAATCTCGACACGGTTCCAACGCAACTGAGTTTGCTGGAATCGGAGTCCGGATGAGGGTTCTACGGGCAGTCAAACTTGAGGATGAGCCGAAAGTTGACTTTTCCTCGATTTCCATGCCAAGTACCTTGCCCTATACCATTGGATAGAGAATCTCGACACGGTTCCAACGCAACTGGGTTTGCTGGAATCGGAGTCCGGATGAGGGTTCTGCGGGCGGTCAAACTTGAGGATGAGCCGAAAGTTGACTTTTCCTCGATCCTCGTGCCAAGTGCTTAACCTTATGTCATTGAATAGAGGGCTCCGATACGAGTTCAACGCAATTGAGTTTGCTCAAATCGGAGATCAGATGAAAGAGATATGAGCTGTCGAAGTTTCCGGGCAGCAAAAGCCGGAAACTGCACACGTGGCGCAGGAACTGCACACGTGGCTGCCAACGCAGCGAAATATCTCGGGGACTAAATCTTAAATATCCAAAAACATCAAGGACTAGACAAAAATTCGTGCGGGGCAATCCGTAGATATCCAAAAGTGTCAAATCGGTCGAATCGGTCAAGTCGAAGGGCAAATCCGTAATTTTTTGATTTGTATCCGGTCAAATATACCGGATACACATACCCTTGTGTATATCCGGACTCCAAGGCCGGATACGAAGATTTGCTCGGCAAGATTCGCGCCGATTCTCCGACAAATTCGCGGCGGAAATCAATTTTGCCAATTATTATGTTTTGTATCCGGACTCCAAGTCCGGATACAAAGGCAGCTTAATGTATCCGGACTTGGAGTCCGGATACACAGGGTATATAGTGTATCCGGACTTCAAGTCCGGATACATTAAGTTTTTTATAAAAGGGGACAGCAGCCCCCTTTCCAATGGTTGGTTGATTCCACTGTGCTTAGACCTCCTTGCCCAACCTTTGCTCGTCTGAACCCTCCCTCTCCAGCACCCATTGAACCTCACCACCTTCCCACCACCACCCTAAGGCAGCTCCACCCCTCTTCCTCCTCCTTCCTCCTCAACTCTTACTCACCAAGTGTCAAGAAGGAGAGGTTGCTTGCTGCTGCTGCTGTGGGAGGACTTACCAGCTGCTGTCCATCTTCAAGGGAGTGCCTCCACCTCCTCTAAAGAGCCTATAATCTCCAGGTAAGATCCCTAATCATGTTTTGTTACACATATATTAAAACCAGATTTTTTCCTTGCATTTTTTCTGCTCCTTTCTTCTTCCTTGGTGTGAGTTCTGTTCTATGGTGGTTTGAGCATGTACTCACCACCTTCTCCATGGCATGAAAATCACCAGAGGTAAGAGGTCCACGTAGGGTTTACAAGGGAGCATGGGAGTTTATTTAGCACATTTTTAGTGCTCATATGCTGTTGCTGTGGTTTTCCTTTTAAGCATCTTAATGGAGGGAGTATGTTCCTTCCTAACTCCTTTTTAAGCATCTAATGTATCCCTATGACACCCCCACGTACCCTTCTCAATCTCTCTCTTTTCTTACTCTCCTCTTGGTAATTTTTTCTGGTTTTTTTTTATGTGGCCGTCCCGCCCCCCCCCCCCCCCCCCCCCCCCCCCCCCCCCTATGGAGCACTTATGTTGTTTTGAGAAGTATGGTCTCCCCTTCCCTAACTTGCTGTTTTTTTTTCTATCCATGTCAACTTTTTTTACATATATATGCATGGACAACAACCTTAACCTGCTCATGTTCCTATGCCAAGGGTGATGTCCTTTCATGCATGCAACCATGCTCCACCCACCCCAACCCCATGCACCATTGCTGTATTTTTTTAAGTCATGCATGCTACTGGTTAGGTGTATTGGCTTGGTTTAGTTACCTGTTCTAGCTTCTTTACATGAATGTAAGCATGCTCCCACCACTCCCCCTCACCCCACCAGCATTTTGCACTCTTTAGTGTGACCAAGACCTCCACCAAGCCCTCCTCCCTTGGGTGCTGACTTGAACCCCCGTTGCATGAGAAAATCACCCCCTGGTTTGTTGCTGGCCCAGTCGTGGACAGCATATTTTTTCTGTTTTACTTAAGCTAGTGCAACATGCTGTTAGGTTTGGTTGTTTCGAATGAGCATAGTAGGCATGTACCCCTACGGCCATGCCTCCTTTTCTTGGTGCTATCTCATGGTTTTCTTTTAGGAATAAATTCATGATCCCTCACCCCCTCCTCACTTGCTGTCATGGTTCATACAAGCATGCCGCCCGATCCCTTTTGTTACTTGCTGTATTTTTAAGAGCATGTTCCCTCTCCCCCAAGAGCCCACTGTTTCAACCACTTGGAAACCCCCAAAACCTCTTGAGGTAACTTGCTGTCCCAAAAGTCCACCCAACACCCTCACCACAGCACCTCCAAGGCATCTCCCATGCACCCTTCATCCCCTTGGTTACACTTTAAACTTTGCATATCAATTGCTGTCCCCCTGCCCTTGTTGCTGTGCCATGTTTTGCAATACGTAGTTTTGGGTGACTAATTTGTTAGCATGAAATGCATGTTGGTTTGGCTTTAATTGTTGGAGGATCAATGATGAAACTATGGAAATTGGAGTGCTAAGACCCCCACTGTGTTGCTACAATTGTCGAAAAAGAAGAAAGAGATGGAGGGCAGCAAGCCCCAATGCCAGCCTTACCTTTGCTGGAAAATCACAAAAAAAATTGACCAAGGGGATGCTTTCCCAAATCTGAACCAGTGTGGGCCTGCTCGAGGGCCCACACGACTAGTAAAAGGCCCTAGGAAGCCCCTGGAAGCCACCCCAATGGCCCAAGCCCGCAAAAAGGCAATTTTGAGGTGATCCGGCAACTCAGGCCGGATCACCTAGGGCCCATGTGTATCCGGCCACTAAGGCCGGATACACCCAGAAAATGTGTTTTTTTGTATGATTTGATGTCTTGCCGAAATTTGGAGCAATTTGAACCAAAAACCACTGAACCAACAGGGTTTCCGGGTCACCCGGAAACCCAACTTGGGACATGGACCGCCGGTCCAACTCGGAATACCCGTGGGCCTTCCAACGGGGCCCACCAAGCCCAATGAACCCCAAAGCATGCTAATTAAACAACTTAAGTAAAATGAGCCATTTGAACCGGGCGGGCCAAACCCAATGCGGCCCACCCGTGCCCTGTAATGTGTAATGGACATATGAATTGCATGGTTTGGCCGAGACCATGGGCTAGGGCCTGTCGGGCCCACCAAAGCCCGCTAACCGAACCAAGGAAGGGTGCAAACCCCAACTTCGAAGCAATGGGCTTTCAAGCCTAAAATCTGGACTACGGGCCCCAAGCCCAACATCCAACCCACCTGGGTGAATTTAAATAAGATAAATTAAAGACATTTTGGCAACCAACATGGGGGCCCACCCAGGGACCCGCAAATCAATGCCGGCCCGCTTCTTGCATGGAAATCACTTAAGTATCCAACTTGAACAAACTAAATAAAACCAACACACTTGACCAGAGCCCACAGGGCCTCCTAGGCCTAGACAGAGGCCCACATGGGCACATGGGCTTACCCAAGCCCACCAAGGATACCGTGGGCCTTCCAACGGGGCCCACCCAATCAGACTCAGACAATTTAAGTTAAAGCAAAGATAAAATCAACTAAAGGGACCCACACCACTCAGGTGGTCCCGCCAAGACCTAACTTAAAAGCATGCCGGATTAGGAATCGGGTGAGAACCAAGCAAGAAAGCTGACTCAAACCAGGGAACCCACGGGACCCGTCATCCGACGGGGTGGACTGGGGTGTCTACGGACTTCCCCAGACCACAACCGAGAACCAAACTTAGAATCTCAAGCCGCAGACCAAAAAGCCCTAAATAGACAAGATTAGGCACCCAGGTGTCCGCCTGCACCCCATCAGGCGGTGGCGACTCCGAATTACCTCGTGCCGCGTTTCCCACGCGCGCACAGCCTGGCGACTCCACTGGGGACCACTCAGCCCAGTAGGACCCTACTTTGGACCGAGTCAGCTCAAGAGGGACTTAGGCGATATTCTAGGAACTTTTGCTACCCCGCTTAGCAAGGAACAGAATACACGTAACTACGTGTTCTGGGGAGTCCTGCCACAAGGACGCGATAATTGCCTAAGGCAAGTGGAATTTAAGAGGTCCCCTGTGACCCTCCACTTACCTGGGGATTCTCCCAGGACGTCGTAAAACGTGCCAATTCTGCACCTTACTATACGAGGCAGTAGGGATTCCTTTATCACCTAAATCCAAACCAAACTCGCCCGTATAGGCACAGCACGCAGCCCAACTGCACACACGGGCACACCACCACACCGTGGATGGATGATGGCACAGATGTAAATTTTAATTTCCCGCATTTTGTGTGATAAAACTGCGTGGGGTGACACGCACGAGGGAGGATGCGTGAATGATCCGACCTTTTGATAGATGAGCGAATCGGATACTGCTACTTCTTTACCAAAACTTAGACCTCTCTAGCAGCCTACCCTTCTTCTTACTATGAACTGATCTTTGGGATGGTATTAGCACCTACGCTCCCGTGGCTTGCCGGGGAAAGCAGGGTAAACCCATCCCTCCAGTTTCTGGAGTCCATTAGCACCACCGGTTTCTTGCCGTGGCACGCGAGGATCCAGTACTGGTCCAGACCCTTGTAGGCTTATGTCTCGGGCTGGGTATCCTTCCCCACCTAACGTTTCTGAATGAACTTTACGTTGAGCATGAGAGGGTGAGTAGGATGTGAATGATGATTAAAATTGAAATAAAATCCAGAGTCCATTTGGGGCAGCAACCCCCGTTCTTTGCATCAAATTGAGTAAACCCTAGATGCTGGGCTACCTCGGCCCTAGCTTAGGAAGCTCACCTAATTCTTGATCAGGGGAACCACCCCAGATCCATGCATGGAGTCCTGTATGCTATGGGTCTTGACCCATTAGAGTCCGCTGGGAGCACTTTAAGTCCAGATTGGTCTTTTAGAGCAGACGAAAGCCGGCCAGATCAGACAAACAGATGAAAGCATGCCAGATCAGAACATGGGCACTAAACCCTAGATTTAGGATTTTTAGCCTACCCACTTTGAAAGCAATTTGTATCCTCCCTTTTGGCTCCCAACAGCCTTAAGGATGAATTCTTTGCAGTTTTTGTAAATATCTTGTAAACCTTCGCCCTCGATGGCAAGTTGTAATTTTTGCTATGGTCTGACACTGAAAGCAGATGAAAGAACAGATGAAAGACAGAAAGACTGATCGGGACTTGAATGTGCTCCTCTACACAAGTATGTCTAGGAGTCGCGCCTTAACTGGCGCCAACCCCTAGGACCACACACCATGTGTGCCTGAGTTAAATTCCGCACTGTTTTGTTTTTGCTCATTTTGGTGAAGCATGATAGAACTGCTAGTGGTTATCTCTTTTGCTTAAAATTATGCATGTCTTAGGACTAACTTAGAGTCTTGGTGTGGAACCTTAATTTGACTTGGAATTTTGATCGGATAGTTGGCATGGCATCTTCATCCTCATCTGAGAGAACCCGTTTCCCTAGGATAGAGAAGTGTGCCTGGGATACCCCCTGGATCCGTTCTTGGACAAGGCAGCTCCAAGGGAGTGAGCAGATTGAATGGGAGCACAAATACCACATGGGACAGACTTTGTCCCTGTTAAATGTGCCGATTAACTGGGATATGATCCAAGCAGCCCTGCTTTTCTGGGATCCCCAGCTTTCAGTGTTTCGATTCGGGGTCAATGAGTTGACTCCCACAATTGAGGAACTTGACCTGTTCCTCCGATTTCGTGACTTAGGAGAACCCGCTAGGCCAAGTCTCAAAGAAAGTTACAAGAATGAAGCTTGTGTTTTCTTTGGCCTCTCAAGGGGAGAATTTCAGACCTTAGGAGGTGACAAATCATTTACTCGGGTCTCTAAAACATTCCTAGCTGAGAAAATGAGAAACAAAAAGCAGGAAAGACCCCGGGCTTGGTTTGACACCTTCACCCTTGTGGTTCTATCACAAATCTTCTTTCCAACTGGGGGAGACACCATTAATTTGGCCCTCATGGAAATTGTGGATCAACTCAGGGCAGGGTACCGAATCATGCCACTGATCCTAGCTCAACTGTTCCATTCCCTGATTTTGTCCAAAAACGGAACTCGGAGGTTTCAAGGGTGCGCTCCCCTTCTCCACATTTGGATGCAAGACCACCTGACGGTGTCATCACCAGTCAGTGCATATTACAAGGCAACTGGCGACAACATCTATTGGTTGGCTCGAAGAGAGATCAAACCAGACCTACCCGCCCGTGAGGATTGGTTTAACCACTTTCTCCACCTGAAGGGAGAAACAGACATTAGATGGTGGGGTACATACAACATCCCCTACACCCCCATCATAGCTTTCAAGAAAAGAGAGGGACTTGCCTTGATAGGCCTCACCCAAGCCGTGCCGTACTATCCGATTCGGGTTCTGAGACAGTTTGGGAAACCGCAGGGAATCCCGGTCAAGGATGACATGAGCAGTTTGATTGGTCCACTCACCAAGGGACTAAGGACCCAACTGCTGATGGAGTGGAAGACAGTGTGTGTATATCGAGAAGACGTCTTCATCGAATCACATTTTCGAGACTACGAGCAGTGGATAGCTCGGGAGTTCGGCCATGACGGCCCCCCACCTCTCCAGCCTATCGCTTCAAGCGACATTCCAGTTCCGCCCCCTAACACATATAGGGACAGGGTGGCCGAACTGCAAGAGACTCACTCCCGTATCCATTCAGCTTATGTGGATTCGGAACGGGAGAGTAGGCAGGCCAATACGGCCTTGCAACATGAAATGGAATTAGTGCGCAAGCGCGCTGAGGAGGACCGACGTCTGCGGAACAAGCTTTTGCGAGCCTTGAGGAGGCAGGACGTGTCCTCCCACTATGATGATGACCAACCTAGCTAGACTTTGGCTTTGTTGTATTTTGCCATGAATGATGATGTACTTTGTGCCGTGACGGCGCCTTTTGATTAAAGCACGAATTTATTTCTACTTTGCTACATATTGTGCAAACTTAATAAGAACAAGAGATAAAATAATTAATTCCCTCCAATAGGGCAAATCGGTCTCCGACAGACCACCTCTCTCCAGATAATTGCAATGTGCTTGGTCGCTGCGACCACCTAATTTCCTTTGATTGCATCTCTCTCATTGAGATCGCCAAACCCGGCAAGTGTTTAAAAACACCTGAGACTTTGAGCTCAGATCACACCCGTCTGCATCTTTTCAAGATCATACGGTCAAACCTGTAGGGCACCGAAGCCGCCGACGGATGAGTCGGATATTGGTGGAGGAGCGTCCTGGCATAGCCTACCCCTTTCAGTGACACCAAAGCCGCCGGTGATTGAATCGGATATTGGCTGTGGAGCGTCCGGGTACTACTAGCCGAATTCTTAGGGCACCGAAGCCGCCGACGGATGAGTCGGATATTGGTGGAGAAGCGTCCTGGCATAGCCTACCCCTTTTAGTGACACCAAAGCCGCCGGTGATTGAATCGGATATTGGCTGCGGAGAGTCCGGGTACTACTAGCCGAATTCTTAGGGCACCGAAGCCGCCGACGGATGAGTCGGATATTGGTGGAGGAGCGTCCTGGAATAGCCTACCCGTTTCAGTGACACCAAAGCCGCCGGTGAGTGAATCGGATACTGGCTGCGGAGCGTCTGGGTACTACTAGCCGAATTCTTAGGGCACCAAAGCCGCCGACGGATGAGTCGGATATTGGTGGAGGAGCGTCCTGGCATAGCCTACCCATTTCAGTGACACCAAAGCCGCCGGTGGTTGAATCGGATATTGGCTGCGGAGCGTCCGGGTACTACTAGCCGAATCTTTGTATCGCCGAGACCCCCGACGAGTGAGTCAGGATTTGGTTAAGGCAACCCTGAGTGCTGTTCTTCAGTCCCCTTTCTGAGACCTTGATTGGTCCAACCCTGTGATTCTGAGCTCAAACAAAACCCCTTAAATTGAAGGTTCTCTTTCCTTGCCTAAACAGCTAAAATAGATTAGCTCAACCGGGTTCTCTTTCCCAGTCACTTCCAAGCGACTAAAATAGATCAGCTTTCAGAAAATAGGGTTCTCTTTCCCAGTCGCTTCCGAGCGGCTAAAATAGATCAGCTTTCGAAAAAAATAGGGTTCTCTTTCCCAGTCGCTTCTGAGCGGTTGAAATAGATCAGCTTCAAAAAAAAAGTAGGGTTCTCTCTCCCAGTTACCTGCGGGTAGCTAAAATAGATTTGGTCATTAGGGTTCTCTTCCCCGGTCGTCTTAGGATAGCCAAAATAGATCAGTCTTCTAAATTCCTTAAGGTTCTCTTTCCTTGTTACCTACGGGTAACTAAAATAGATCATTTGATTCGAAACCAGGTTCTCTTCCCTTGTTGCCTTAGGGTAGCTAAAATAGACCAGTTAGTCAAATCATATCATAAAACAAAAAAATAAATAAATAAATGAATAAATTCAATCAGATAAAATTGTGTAATCAATTTGTGTAATATTGCACTAATGCTTGCGAATTGTCCCATCAGGTACCAAAAATTGCTTTTAGAAGTCCATACCTGTTAAGATCGAGGAGAAGACTCGATATGGAACAGCAAGGAGAGCAGACGCCACCAGGGCAACACCCGGCAGAGTCCAGTCATGCCCAAGTGGTCAATGAGATGCAGCAAAGGATGGACAGTATGGGTTCCATCATCCAGGAACTGATGACAAAACTGAGGGAATTGAGGCAGGCCCCACCAGCAGCACCAGTTGCCCAGCAGCCGCAGCCACCGTTCCCACCACAGGCAGAAGTGGTGCCACCGCCGCGTCCAGCGAACCCCCCTCCCCTAGCACCACCACCACCACCGGCGGTGCCATTCCATGTTCCCCAACCAGATCAGTTTCTGCCTATCCATCTGGGACAGGGTGATGAGGACTGGTACAGAACCCAGGAAATGCAGTTTGAGGAGAAGCTGACAGCGGTAAGGGAGGAGAATAGAACGGAAATGGCTGCCCTGAAGGAGCAGCTCAAGCAACTCCAACCTAGCACAGTGCAGAGCGAGGCTACTCTGGAAAGCCTCTGTTTCTTTTCAGATATCCAACTCCCGGCTAAGTTCAAATGCCCTGAGTTGCACCAGTTCGACGGCACCGGGTGCCCTCTGAACCATCTGAGGTCCTATTCTGGTGACATGTGCCAGTATGCCAAGGAAGAGCGGATTATGGTGCAGTTCTTCCAGAAGTCACTAGCCGGGGCCGCTTACTCTTGGTTCCTGAGTCTAGACAAGGCTAAGATCAAGACATGGAATGACCTGGCAGCAGTCTTCATCCAGCAGTACCGCCTGAACAGTCAGATAGTGCAGACAAGGGCAGAATTGCAGAGGCTGGCAAAGAAGAGCCAAGAGTCAGTAAGAGAATACGCCAAGCGCTGGAAGGAATTGGCAGCATTAGTACAGCCGCCGTTGCTAGAACAAGAGATGACGTCATTGTTTATTGCGTCATTGGGCCAACCTTTCTTCACTCTGCTGCTGGGGCAGAGTACATCGAACTTCAATGACCTGATCTTGACTGCAGATCGGATTGAAGACGCAGTAAGGGCCGGAAAGATAGATGGCAGTGGGCAGAGTGCCGCACCAAGGAGGCCAGTGTCAGGGCAAGCCAGCAGAAACCAAGGGCAAGAGCCTAGGAGGTCAGAACAACAGGCAGTGAATTATGTATACCCCACACAACCCCACCATTTCTCCCAAGGACCGGAGGCAGTGGCACCCCAAGGAACCGGACAAGCTGCTTACCAAGGGGTAAGAAGAACAAGGGAAGAGATGGAGGCCAGAATGAAGCGGGTTTTCACTCCACTCCCATATGCGCCGGCAGAGTTGCTGCCTACTTTGCTAAAGAAGGGGTACGTGCAAGTCAAACCCCCGAACCCTCGTTTGGTCAATGCCAGAAGCTATAACGCTGCAGAGCGGTGCGAGTACCACTCTGGTGCTCCAGGGCACCACACCAATCGATGCTGGGATTTGAGGCACGATATCCAAGACCTGATTGATAGTAAGCGCATCACGGTCGACCCTCCAGCGCCACCTGCCCAGACTCCAGCAGCCGGAGTAACTACCAATCCTCTCCCAGATCACTCAAAGGCCTCCACTAGTAGGACGGCAAATCAAGTGAGCAGTGATCAAGGCACCGGGCAGCTCAACCCTTCCATACTTATCGGACGGCCAGGGCAGACAGTGAGGGTACAGCTGCAAATAGGAACCCCCTCGGCAGCAAGGGCCATTAATGAGAAGACAGACGTCCATGTCTGCACGATCGAGGATGAACCTCAGAGCAGTGAGGAAGTCACGGGACCTTGGAACCCGATACAATGTGGATGGATCAGTGATTCCCCATCCCCTCCACGCAGGGAAGGAGTGGGCAGCTCCAGTGGACTCCAGATCAGGGATAGGCCGCAGGTCTCGGACGCTTCAGTGGGTAGTTCAAGGGTGCCACCCCAGTTATCCACCAGATGGCCGCCAGAGGGCATGTCCGCCACATCGGGGCCACACCCGTATCTGGCATACTCTACCGACTCGTCATCACTTGAGTCTAATCCCGCCCCCCTCCCATACAACATGCATGAGTGGTTCGCCCCCCCTCATGCCGCAACGGAAGAGGAACCACCATCCACTCCTGAACTCGTAAACCTGCCGGATCCATACGAGAGCTCGGACGAGTCTGCTGACGTAGGCTGAGATGACACGTCCGCAGAAAAGAGTGAGACAGTGAACGTTATCGAAGGAGACGGCGGTGACCCTTCTACAGATTTCCCTCTGGTGCACTTCCACCCATCCGAAGACCAGGAATTCTTCTACCCAACCCCCATCTCTCACCCTAGCCCTTTAAACCTCAACATCCATGACATCATGGACTCACCTCCACAAGACCCCTTCTTCCTTTCATTTGAACCACCCACCCTTAACCTTTCACAACTCAACCTGGAGCCACCCTCGTACAACATGGTATCCCCACCTTACCCCACCCCATCTTTCTACCATCAAGCCACCACCACCACCATTGAAGCAGAAATCGATCGGATCACCCGATCCGGTCGATACATAAACACCGACCCCCCACCCGCACCAGAGGAGGGAGCAGAAGCAGAAGCAAAAAGGAAAGAAAAAGGGAAGGACGTGGTCACAGAATTGCCACCGACCCTCAAAAGAAAGGGAAGGGCCACAGAAGAGGAAGTCACAGATTTGCACCATAGTGTGTTCACTCCAGAGTACGACCTCCTCCAGCAGTTGAACAAGGTGCCCGCCCAAATCTCCATAATGCGACTTCTGATTGATTCAGAAAAGCACAGGGCAGTGTTAATGAAGGTCCTGGGGGACGCACACGTACCAGCAAGCATTGATCCTGAGCAGCTAGGGGCAGTGGTGTCAGTGATCATGGCACCCCAGGCCATCTCCTTCTCTGCAGCAGATCTGCCGCCTGAGGGTTGCGACCATACTGAGCCACTCTATATAACGGTGAAATGTGTAGATCTCGTTGTAAAGCGGGCCATGATCGACAATGGATCGGCACTGAATATATGTCCAATGAGGACCTTCCATAGCCTGCAATTGAATCCTTCGATGATCAAGCCAAGCGCTCACAATGTCAGGGGCTTCGACAATGCCAGAAGAGACTCACTGGGAGAGGTCACTTTGGTGATCATAATAGCAGATAGGCCCTTTACCATGGAGTTTGAACTCATGGATATCAACGCCTCATTTAATCTGCTGATCGGGAGGCCTTGGCTGCATCAGGCAGGAGCAGTATCTTCCACACTGCACAGGATGGTCCGGTTCGTATCAGGCAATGAACTTATAACGGTACACGCTGAGGATCATCGAGAGTTCGAAAGGGTTGGGGTACCCTATGTGGACTATGAGTTGCCCACCACCCTCAATTTCCAAGCTGTGGAGATGGTGCAGGTGAATAATATCCCTGAGTCTACAAGGGGGCGACGACTCTCGAAGAGGCAAAGAAAGAACATGTTTAGTGCCGCTGACTGCGCGGAGTGGGGTCTCCGAGCCGGTGATGGACTGGGCAAGTACAAGCAAGGCATCAGGGTAGCCATCAAACCTTATGAGCAGACTGCTGGGTTTGGACTGGGGTTCAAGCCGCAGCCAGAAGACTACTCCCGACTCCTTGGGAACCGTGCTGAGAGGAAAAGAGCCAGAATTGAAGGGAGAGACCCCCACTGGCCTATATGCGTGCACGAGAACTTGTACCACCGCTTCTCTAACGTGGAGCGTGAAGCGGCCCAGGCTATCGAGAACATAGTCCCCCAAGGGTGGGGAGATGAGTTTCTGGATACCCCTGCCATGGAAGAAGACTACTTGCAGGGACTGGCTCAGATGCTCTGGGAAGAGCCACCATCTATGGGAATGATTGGAGATGCAGTAGAGGTAGACCTATTGGCTCCTGAGGGGTCGCCAGATGGCCTGCCAGCACTGGTCGCCCTGGACTCAGTTGACGAAGTCACCATGGCCTTCGCCCCACCAGATGAACAGTTCGTCCCTGACGGGATCCCGGTCGACTCTGCAATTGTAATGGAAGCACCGTCACCTGCTCCCATTGAAGAATCCAAAGAAGAAGGTCCGGTCATGTATGTTTGCATGATGGAAGGGCGAGACAGCTCAGGAGCGCCAACCCGCAGGCCGAGGTCGCCTCCTCCACGCCCCTATATCCCGCACCCTGGAACTCGCGATGGTTTGAACCGCATGTTCCGTAGCATGCCCCAAGTGCTAGGGCCAGTACCGGAAGAGGTGTACCATGCAGCTTACGGCAAATGGGCACCACCAGCTTACTCTTCTACGGTGCCAGGGATACCAACTGGAATACCCATAATGTTTGCACCCCCCAGAGTTGACCCAGCCAACGAAGTCACCATTGCATACGCGCCACCCGAGGACGAGATACCATGGGCAATCTCCCTTAGTGGATCATGGGTAAGGGTATCGTCAGAGTCTGGCCCCCGATCAGAGAGAAGCCAGAACAAACCGGCAGGAGGCGCAGCACAGGATCCTATCTACATTTCTTCTGACGAGAGCGCCAACATGGTGGTGGTAGGAGAGCCAGGGAAGACGATCGCTATCAACAAGGAAGCCGAGGCATCACTGAAGAACTGGAGCACCACGCCTTTTGCAATCAGCAAAGCTACTATCCCAAAGGGGGTTTCTGTCACCTCTGAGATTTCTGTTGTAGCTACTGCTGAAATTTTTAATGAATATCTCAATGCTTCCTACTACTTGCATCTGTTTGAAAAAGGAAATAACAAAAATAAACAACTTGAGCATCGCGATCTTAGTATCAATCCCGACGCACACCTGGAAGATCTGGGGCACGGGATAGGTAATAAGATTGCCATAAGTGAACAAAAAGAACAAAAAGAAATTGAAAAGCCAGTCCAGATGGCAATAATAAATGAAATGCATGAGCCAGTGTCCAATCCTGAATACGAGCAAGAACTCGACACGTCAGATTGGGGCACTCGCCCATCGCAGCAAGAAGATTCAAACATCGTCCCCTGTGAGCCTTTCGAGCATGAGGACGACGATGAATCATGGGAGACCTCGCTCGAAATCCAACTCGCATTGGAAAGGCACGAGAAGGGTCTCCAGGCCAACATTGAGGAAACAGAGTCAATTGACATAGGTGAAATAGCACAACCAAGGATTCTCCAAATTGGTAAAAAGCTGTCACCATTATTGAGAAAACAGATGTTTGACTTTCTTAAATCTTATTCTGACGTGTTTGCATGGTCATACAAGGATATGCCCGGGTTAGACACGGACTTGGTTGTGCATCGGTTACCAACAAAGTCTGAGGCCGTACCTGTGAAACAGAAGCTCAGGCGCACGAAGCCGGAGTGGGCCCTGAAGATCAAGGAAGAGGTCACCAAGCAGTTGGATGCCGGATTCTTGCAAGTAACTCACTATCCAGAGTGGTTGGCCAACATCGTGCCGGTTCCCAAGAAAGACGGGAAAGTCAGGATGTGTGTTGACTATAGAGATCTGAATAGAGCAAGTCCGAAGGACGACTTCCCATTGCCGCACATCGATGTACTGGTAGACAATACAGCAACGCATTCGATGTTCTCCTTCATGGACGGCTTCTCTGGTTACAACCAGATAAGAATGGCACCCGAGGATATGGAGAAAACATCCTTTATCACGCACTGGGGCACTTACTGTTACCGCGTGATGCCGTTCGGACTGAAAAATGCGGGTGCTACATATCAGCGTGCGTTGACTCTGTTATTCCATGACATGATACACAAGGAAATGGAGGTGTACGTGGATGACATGATAGCGAAGTCTAAGGAAGAAGAAGACCACTTGGTGAACCTTGGAAAGATGTTCGACAGACTCAGAGAGCACAAGCTCCGGCTCAACCCAAACAAATGTGTATTTGGAGTCACTTCAGGAAAGTTGCTCGGCTTCATAGTAGGCAAGCGTGGCATTGAGGTCGACCCCGTCAAAGCAAAGGCAATTCTGGAGATGCCTCCCCCATCTACAGAAAAGGAAGTGAGAGGGTTCCTGGGCAGATTGCAGTATATCAGCAGGTTCATTGCACAGATGACTCCTGTGTGTGAGCCTATATTCAAGCTGCTAAAAAAGAACAACCCTGTGGTTTGGAATGACGACTGTCAAGTAGCGTTTGATAAGATCAAGGCCTACCTGATGAGTCCGCCGACATTGGTCCCGCCTGTCCCGGGGCGACCCTTGATCATGTATTTGACAGTCTCCGAGACGGCTGTAGGATGTGTGTTAGGGCAACACGATGAGAAAGGGCGGAAAGAACAAGCAATCTATTACTTGAGCAAGAAATTTACTAACATCGAAGTCAGATACACAGTGCTTGAAAAGACGTGTTGTGCCCTAGTCTGGGCAGCTCAGAAGCTCCGACACTATTTGCTTAGTCACACAGTCCTACAAATCTCCAATCTGGATCCATTGAAGTACATCTTTGAGAAGCCGATCTCCACTGGTAGGGTTGCCAGGTGGCAAGTCCTTTTGTCTGAGTATGACATTGTCTACACGACTAGAAAGGCGATAAAAGGGCAAGCCGTGGCGGATCACTTGGCAGAGCCTCCACTACCTGACTACCAACCGCTTTTGACTCACTTCCCAGACGAAGATGTGATGTGTACAGAATCTGCAGATGATACAGAAGAAACCAAGTGGCAAATGTTCTTTGACGGGGCAGTGAATGTGAATGGAAAAGGGATCGGAGCAGTGCTAATCTCCCCAGACGGTGTCCATCACCCGATAGCAGCGAAACTTCTGTTTGATTGCACTAGCAACATGGCCGAATATGAAGCATGTGTGTTAGGCCTGCGAGCGGCAATTGAGATGCATATACAAGAACTGAAAGTGTTCGGTGACTCAAGTCTTATTATCTATCAAGTGATGGGAGATTGGAAGACCAGAGATGTGAAGTTGGTACCATACCAAGAGCTGGTCAAGGAATTAGAAGAAGAATTCGAGAGCGTGACATTCGACTACATGCCACGAGACGGGAATCGGTTTGCGGATGCACTAGCTACGCTGGCATCAATGGCCACCATCACGGATGACGCATGGGTGCAACCATTGGAGATAGAAATTCGGCGTTACCCTATTTACTGCTTCAGTATCGAGAAAAGCACACCCAAAGAAGAGCCTTGGTACGCGGACATCGAAAGGTACATAAGGAACAGAATTTTACCAGAGGGTGCCTCAGCTGCAGAGAAGCGAACTATACAGAGGTTGGCAGGGCAATACTTCTACAGTGGAGGTAGGCTGTACAAGAAGTCATACAACGATTCCCTGCTGTTATGTGTCAGGGAAGCAGAGGCGCAGAAATTGATTGAGGAAGTCCATGGAGGGTTGTGCGGCGCACACATGAATGGGCACATGCTAGCAAGGAAGATTCTAAGGATGGGCTATTATTGGATGACCATGGAAGCAGACTGCTACGCTCATGTCAGAAAATGCCAGTTATGCCAGATTTATGCCGACAATATCCATGCACCGCCGAATACGTTGTACTCCATGACATCACCTTGGCCGTTCGCCATTTGGGGAATCGACATGATAGGCCAGGTTCATCCAATGGCTTCAAACGGGCATCGGTTCATCTTGGTGGCAATTGACTACTTTACCAAGTGGGTAGAGGCCATGTCCTTCGTGAATGTGAAGAAATCTCATGTGCTCAAGTTTATTAGAAACAACATAGTCTGTCGCTACGGAGTTCCAGAAGCAATCATCACTGATAATGCAAAGAATCTGAATAATAAGGACATGGAAAAGATGTGTGAAGATCTGAAGATCAGACATCTGAACTCCACGGCATACCGGCCCAAGATGAATGGGGCAGTAGAGGCTGCCAACAAGAATCTGAAGAGGATACTTGAGAAAATGGTGGTCACTTACAGAGACTGGCATGAGAAGCTGCCCTATGCACTGCACGCCTATCGGACGTCAATTAGGACATCGACCGGGGCAACCCCGTTCTCCTTGGTATATGGAATGGAAGCAGTCCTCCCAGTGGAAGCACAGATTCCGTCGCTCAGAATTCTGAAGGAGGCTGAAATCAGTGACGTCGAATGGGAAGAATCCAGATTTGACCAGTTGCAATTGTTGGATGAAAAGAGGATTAAGGCTTTGTGCCATGGCCAGCTTTATCAACAGAGAGTGGCGCGAGCCTACAACAAGAAGGTAAAGCCACGGCATTTCAAAGAGGGAGATCTGGTACTGAAGAGAATCTTCCCTCATCAAGAAGACAACAGAGGGAAATTCAAGCCAAACTACGAAGGGCCATTCGTAGTCCACAAGGTTCTGTCCCGAGGAGCACTCATCCTACAAGAAATGGACGGGGCAATTTTTCCGGAGCCGATAAATGCAGACGCAGTCAAACTGTACTATGCCTAAGATCATTCTGATTGGGAAATGAAGAGAGGCCATCCTTAACTCTCCTTTAGACTGTAAATCCTTCCAAATACCTTAAATTCTCCCCTAGTTAGACAATTTTGAGCCTTAAAATTCTTTCAACCCATTGCAAGTGTTCTACACATCAAATGGGGCATTCCTGGCAAAGCAAAAAGAAACCGGGCATTCTTGCCCGGAAAAACCTCAAAAAGAAGAGAAAATGCAACAAAAAAAAAAAAAGAAAGAAAGAAAAAAGAAAAGAAACAAAGAAAATGGGGAAGAGTTTGCCCCGCCCAAAAACATAGATCCAAATAAGCCAGGATGTAAGTCCCACCAACAATAAAAGTAGCACACTTTGCGAACCCAAATAATTAAGCTTTTTTGAGCCATCTATCCTTTCTTTCATAACCGAGATCAAGCCTACATTTCGTCCTATCTCTAAGACCTCTCAGATCCCAAAAGGAATGATCTGGGCAAACAGTTAGGTCTGCATTCGTCAACAATGATGGAATTCAGGGTCTCCCAGAAAGGCTAGACACAGTGAAAACCCGAAAAAAGGGCGTTGTGTGGTTAGTCAAGCAAAAACAAAAAAAAACAAAAAAAAAAAAAAAAAAAAAAGAGAGAGAAGAACTGGTCGCATCTGGATTAAGCAAAGCAAGATACAGACGAGAGCAGTGATAGTGGCAGACAGTAAACTGAAAAAATTGCACAGGTCTGAGGGGTCCGAACCGGCAGGTTGCGCCCGAGTCAAAGACTCCACAGTGGCCGGTGATGACAATGCTTCTGAAAAAACCAAGCACTCCAAGTCCCTTCTAACCTTGGGAAATTTCTTTGATATTGCAAACACAGGCACACACTGACACACCTGTTTTCTCTATAATTGTTCTGCTTAACTGTTTGAGCTCCACGTTGGGCTACTAACCTGAGTTGATAATCTCTGAACCTTGGCAAAAGCCGGTTCCAGCTGCAATGGGCAAAAGGCTCAGAGCAAGAGAAGAATAAAAGAAGTGTTTTGCATTCCCCAGCTATTCCACGGCTAACATGTTGTCTTTTCCTGCCTTCACAGGTATGCCAAAAGTGAGATGACGAACGCCTTCTCCAAAATCCCCAGTGGAGTTCCCTCAGTAAACGGAGAATAACAACCTCCCAAAAATCCCCAGTGGAAGGCCTTCAGCAAACAAGGGACAACACCCTTACATCCCCAGTAGAGTCCTCTCAAGCAATAAGAGAATGATACCGGATGACGTAGACTTCTCAAGCCTCACCCAGTCTGAAGAGGCCGGCTTTGCGAAGAAGAGTGGAAAGAGGACAAAACAAGCTCATTTCAATCCTTGATGGAGCCTCTCGCACTCAACAAGAGCTTGAACGAACATAAAGAATTCGCACCCAAGCAGAGGGAGAAGGCCTTATGAAGGAAAATGACGGCGTGAGGAATCCCCACTTATCCCCAGCGGAGCATCCTTCCCCGGGGAACTCCCACGCTTGTCACTAACAAGGCTCGACCCGAAAGAAGAGGCGATAAAAAAAAAAAGATTCCTTCCCAATCCCCAGCAACAGTCACTCAAAGCTAGGGAGCCTCCACAAAAAGGAAAGCCAACCAGAAAGCACTGCCAAAGAAGGAATGACAAGACATCAAGAAGAATGAGCATAAATAAAGATATCATCGGGCAAGATGGCCCTTTTGTAATTTTGATTTCACACTTTTGTAAATAGAGTAGAGCAGGTGTGTGGACTCCCTTGAGGCACTGGACAGCGCTGGAAGCACCTCCTCACCAACAGCAGCTCCTCCTCCACTCTTCCTTCCTCCTTTCTCCATTCGGTCCACATCTTAACCCAACCTTTGGCCACCAAATCCTAAAAATAAAAAAAAATATAAAAAAAAAAATAAATAATAATGTGCAAGCAAGCTGCAAGTAAAAGACACAAAATGGATCAGAAGTTTGGAGTCACCTAAAAGCTTTAAGGGAACAAACAAGAAGAAAAGAATATTGTCAAGTGTCTGGCATTAACGCCGAAACAGGTTGGCGAGCTCAAGTCCAATCTAATCTCTTTCAAACTTAAGTTAAATGCTGAAGAGTTGCCCTACAAAAACCCGAAAAGCAAAAGGTGAGGAAACTCTGAAGCTAGGAAGTGACGCCACATCATTGGCCGCTTCCCGCTCAAAATGAAAACTTCAAAGGACTAAAGCTCGTCGACCATGCCGATAGAAATGCCAGGCGCAAAAATGAGATTCTTTTTCTCTTTGCCGTTCATCCACAAGGTGACTCCAGCAAAGAGGGGCAGCTGTAAGCACCTCATTTTTGCGCTCCCAGAAAAACCAAAAAATGCAAACCCTGGACAGAAAGTCAAACCCTAAGGGGTGAAAAGTTGACCTTTTAATCAGATAAAACTTGGCCACCTTGCTTTATCCCAATGGATAGAGAATCTCGACACAGTTCCAACGCAACTGAGTTTGCTGGAATCGGAGTCCGGATGAGGGTTCTACGGGCAGTCAAACTTGAGGATGAGCCGAAAGTTGACTTTTCCTCGATTTCCATGCCAAGTACCTTGCCCTATACCATTGGATAGAGAATCTCGACACGGTTCCAACGCAACTGGGTTTGCTGGAATCGGAGTCCGGATGAGGGTTCTGCGGGCGGTCAAACTTGAGGATGAGCCGAAAGTTGACTTTTCCTCGATCCTCGTGCCAAGTGCTTAACCTTATGTCATTGAATAGAGGGCTCCGATACGAGTTCAACGCAATTGAGTTTGCTCAAATCGGAGATCAGATGAAAGAGATATGAGCTGTCGAAGTTTCCGGGCAGCAAAAGCCGGAAACTGCACACGTGGCGCAGGAACTGCACACGTGGCTGCCAACGCAGCGAAATATCTCGGGGACTAAATCTTAAATATCCAAAAACATCAAGGACTAGACAAAAATTCGTGCGGGGCAATCCGTAGATATCCAAAAGTGTCAAATCGGTCGAATCGGTCAAGTCGAAGGGCAAATCCGTAATTTTTTGATTTGTATCCGGTCAAATATACCGGATACACATACCCTTGTGTATATCCGGACTCCAAGGCCGGATACGAAGATTTGCTCGGCAAGATTCGCGCCGATTCTCCGACAAATTCGCGGCGGAAATCAATTTTGCCAATTATTATGTTTTGTATCCGGACTCCAAGTCCGGATACAAAGGCAGCTTAATGTATCCGGACTTGGAGTCCGGATACACAGGGTATATAGTGTATCCGGACTTCAAGTCCGGATACATTAAGTTTTTTATAAAAGGGGACAGCAGCCCCCTTTCCAATGGTTGGTTGATTCCACTGTGCTTAGACCTCCTTGCCCAACCTTTGCTCGTCTGAACCCTCCCTCTCCAGCACCCATTGAACCTCACCACCTTCCCACCACCACCCTAAGGCAGCTCCACCCCTCTTCCTCCTCCTTCCTCCTCAACTCTTACTCACCAAGTGTCAAGAAGGAGAGGTTGCTTGCTGCTGCTGCTGTGGGAGGACTTACCAGCTGCTGTCCATCTTCAAGGGAGTGCCTCCACCTCCTCTAAAGAGCCTATAATCTCCAGGTAAGATCCCTAATCATGTTTTGTTACACATATATTAAAACCAGATTTTTTCCTTGCATTTTTTCTGCTCCTTTCTTCTTCCTTGGTGTGAGTTCTGTTCTATGGTGGTTTGAGCATGTACTCACCACCTTCTCCATGGCATGAAAATCACCAGAGGTAAGAGGTCCACGTAGGGTTTACAAGGGAGCATGGGAGTTTATTTAGCACATTTTTAGTGCTCATATGCTGTTGCTGTGGTTTTCCTTTTAAGCATCTTAATGGAGGGAGTATGTTCCTTCCTAACTCCTTTTTAAGCATCTAATGTATCCCTATGACACCCCCACGTACCCTTCTCAATCTCTCTCTTTTCTTACTCTCCTCTTGGTAATTTTTTCTGGTTTTTTTTTATGTGGCCGTCCCGCCCCCCCCCCCCCCCCCCCTATGGAGCACTTATGTTGTTTTGAGAAGTATGGTCTCCCCTTCCCTAACTTGCTGTTTTTTTTTCTATCCATGTCAACTTTTTTTACATATATATGCATGGACAACAACCTTAACCTGCTCATGTTCCTATGCCAAGGGTGATGTCCTTTCATGCATGCAACCATGCTCCACCCACCCCAACCCCATGCACCATTGCTGTATTTTTTTAAGTCATGCATGCTACTGGTTAGGTGTATTGGCTTGGTTTAGTTACCTGTTCTAGCTTCTTTACATGAATGTAAGCATGCTCCCACCACTCCCCCTCACCCCACCAGCATTTTGCACTCTTTAGTGTGACCAAGACCTCCACCAAGCCCTCCTCCCTTGGGTGCTGACTTGAACCCCCGTTGCATGAGAAAATCACCCCCTGGTTTGTTGCTGGCCCAGTCGTGGACAGCATATTTTTTCTGTTTTACTTAAGCTAGTGCAACATGCTGTTAGGTTTGGTTGTTTCGAATGAGCATAGTAGGCATGTACCCCTACGGCCATGCCTCCTTTTCTTGGTGCTATCTCATGGTTTTCTTTTAGGAATAAATTCATGATCCCTCACCCCCTCCTCACTTGCTGTCATGGTTCATACAAGCATGCCGCCCGATCCCTTTTGTTACTTGCTGTATTTTTAAGAGCATGTTCCCTCTCCCCCAAGAGCCCACTGTTTCAACCACTTGGAAACCCCCAAAACCTCTTGAGGTAACTTGCTGTCCCAAAAGTCCACCCAACACCCTCACCACAGCACCTCCAAGGCATCTCCCATGCACCCTTCATCCCCTTGGTTACACTTTAAACTTTGCATATCAATTGCTGTCCCCCTGCCCTTGTTGCTGTGCCATGTTTTGCAATACGTAGTTTTGGGTGACTAATTTGTTAGCATGAAATGCATGTTGGTTTGGCTTTAATTGTTGGAGGATCAATGATGAAACTATGGAAATTGGAGTGCTAAGACCCCCACTGTGTTGCTACAATTGTCGAAAAAGAAGAAAGAGATGGAGGGCAGCAAGCCCCAATGCCAGCCTTACCTTTGCTGGAAAATCACAAAAAAAATTGACCAAGGGGATGCTTTCCCAAATCTGAACCAGTGTGGGCCTGCTCGAGGGCCCACACGACTAGTAAAAGGCCCTAGGAAGCCCCTGGAAGCCACCCCAATGGCCCAAGCCCGCAAAAAGGCAATTTTGAGGTGATCCGGCAACTCAGGCCGGATCACCTAGGGCCCATGTGTATCCGGCCACTAAGGCCGGATACACCCAGAAAATGTGTTTTTTTGTATGATTTGATGTCTTGCCGAAATTTGGAGCAATTTGAACCAAAAACCACTGAACCAACAGGGTTTCCGGGTCACCCGGAAACCCAACTTGGGACATGGACCGCCGGTCCAACTCGGAATACCCGTGGGCCTTCCAACGGGGCCCACCAAGCCCAATGAACCCCAAAGCATGCTAATTAAACAACTTAAGTAAAATGAGCCATTTGAACCGGGCGGGCCAAACCCAATGCGGCCCACCCGTGCCCTGTAATGTGTAATGGACATATGAATTGCATGGTTTGGCCGAGACCATGGGCTAGGGCCTGTCGGGCCCACCAAAGCCCGCTAACCGAACCAAGGAAGGGTGCAAACCCCAACTTCGAAGCAATGGGCTTTCAAGCCTAAAATCTGGACTACGGGCCCCAAGCCCAACATCCAACCCACCTGGGTGAATTTAAATAAGATAAATTAAAGACATTTTGGCAACCAACATGGGGGCCCACCCAGGGACCCGCAAATCAATGCCGGCCCGCTTCTTGCATGGAAATCACTTAAGTATCCAACTTGAACAAACTAAATAAAACCAACACACTTGACCAGAGCCCACAGGGCCTCCTAGGCCTAGACAGAGGCCCACATGGGCACATGGGCTTACCCAAGCCCACCAAGGATACCGTGGGCCTTCCAACGGGGCCCACCCAATCAGACTCAGACAATTTAAGTTAAAGCAAAGATAAAATCAACTAAAGGGACCCACACCACTCAGGTGGTCCCGCCAAGACCTAACTTAAAAGCATGCCGGATTAGGAATCGGGTGAGAACCAAGCAAGAAAGCTGACTCAAACCAGGGAACCCATGGGACCCGTCATCCGACGGGGTGGACTGGGGTGTCTACGGACTTCCCCAGACCACAACCGAGAACCAAACTTAGAATCTCAAGCCGCAGACCAAAAAGCCCTAAATAGACAAGATTAGGCACCCAGGTGTCCGCCTGCACCCCATCAGGCGGTGGCGACTCCGAATTACCTCGTGCCGCGTTTCCCACGCGCGCACAAATACCCCTGGGCCTTTTAAAGCCTTTGAATTTCAGATCCTTTTCTCTTTTTTGTGGGACCTGTTGGAAGCCCTAGAATATTCCAACAATTCTAATAAAAAAAAAGCAAATAAAGAAAAAAATCCAAACTCGTGTTCACCCTGCTTGCACATAGGCATGTGAATAAGATTAAATTGGCACTGATATTTTTTTTTATTTTTTTCAGGTACCAATATATTTGCAACCATAGCTCCTGTGACCAGATCAAGAACTCGCACCATGAATCTAGTTGAGAATGAAGCCGATGGTCCTAATCAAGACTTTGCCCTGCTGCAAGAGCAAGTAGCAGGACTTGCCCGAATGCTAGAAAACTTACTGGCGGTGCAGGCCCAACAAGTCCAAGCCCAGAACCAAGCCTCCACTTCCAACCAAGTACCTCCACCTCAAACCAACATTCCACCTCCAGTTCAACCTATTCCTGAACCCATTTCTGAATCTACCCCTGAACCTATACTAATCAGGGAGGAGACGGTTGAGTCTGAGAAAGAGAAGGAAAAAGAGAGAATGAGGGATGAGATGGAAAAGAAGTTCATGCATAGGCTGGAAATGATTTAGGATGAACTGAGAAAGGTGAAAGGAGTGAATAACTTCGGAAGCACAAATTTCGAAGACCTATGCCTATACCCCGATGTATGTCTACTGGCAAAATTTAAATACCCAGATTTTGACAAATATGATGGCACTGGCTACCCAATGAGCCATTTGAATTTATACTGCGGGGCCCTATGCCAATTCGGGCGGTATGACGGCATACTAATCCAGCTCTTCCAAAGGAGCTTAACTGGAACTGCTTTGAGGTGGTTTGCCACCTTAGACCATGGAAGGATCAGAAGATGGAAAGACCTAGCAGATGCCTTCTTAGCTTAATACAGGTTCAATTCAGAGATCGTGCCAGATAGGTACGACGTAATGAGAATGAGTAAGGGAAGGGACGAATCTGTAAGGCAGTATGCCAAAAGATGGAGGGAGATTGCCTCTCAAGTCAGGCCACCTATGCTGGAGCCAGAAATGATCTCCACTTTCATCAGTACACTGGGGCAACCATTTTACAGTCACTTGGTGGATCAAACTACCACCAACTTTGCTGCCCTAGTGCAAGTGGCAGACAGAATTGAAGATGGGATCAAGTCTGGGAAAATAGCTGATTACTCTGCAGTGTTGAACCAGGAAGCTTCCACCACTTTCTCTACACAGAAAAAGGAGAATGGTAATGAAAGAATAAAGAATGAAGAAAGGAGAGAAGCAGAAGTGAATATGGTACAACTTCCCAGGGAACCCTTTCAAATCAATGTCCATCCACCTCCTATCAAGCCAACCCATCAAGTTCCTTTGCTGCCTATTCAAATTAATGTCCCTTCTGCACAGCCTGTGAAGGAGGAAACAGAAGTAAGGAAGAGAAGGGAATTTTCTAAACTGCCTATGAGACCATCTGAGCTTTTGCCTACTTTACTTCAAACGGGTTATGTGACTTTGAGGTTGCCAAATCCTCATGCAAGCAAGGGGAAGAATTATGATTCATCTGCAATCTGTGAGTATCATATGAGCACTCCAGGGCATACCACTGATCGTTGCTTGGCCCTAAAGCATGCAATCCAGGATTTGTTGGATAATAACTCCTTATCATTCAATTCAGTCACTCCCATCCCACCTACCGATAACAATGGGGCAGGCAGCTCAAATGCAATAGGGGCAATTTTCTCTAGAGAAAGAAGATTTGACCCTTCTCAGCTTATTGCTCCTATTGGTCCAACAGTCAGGGTTTATCTTGAAAGAAATGCTCCTAGTTATGAGCAGGAAGGCTTGCCTTACTCAGCAGGAGAAAGAAATTATCTGAAAAAAGGAGAAAAGTCAACTTTTGCCTTTGAGAACTGGGGCAGTTCTCAAATTCCCTTGTTCTCTGAAAAGAAACCCGCATAAAAAGAATGCACATTTCCTGAGGATCTTAAAGAGCCTTGTTCTCAAGAAGTAATTTCAATAAAGGCTCTTCAAAAAAAAAAAAAAAGATTTTTCCCTTTAACATTTTTCTAGAAAAAAAAAGTTTTCAGCAAGGTCCTTTTACTTATGAATCATATCTCTTATTGAATTTCATTGAGTTGAATATGACTTTGACATTGGGCTCAATTTTGAGACCAAAATCGAAGAAAAAGACATTTTATGTGAAAATTCAAATCTTTTTAAGTGTCATGAGAAGAATATTCTGCAAAATTATGAAGTGACCAATTTTATGGCCTTTGGAACCAAAGATGACCCACAGTCTTCAACAGAAAAGATAGAAGAAGATTTGAAGTTTCTTCATTAGAATACAGAAAGGATCGCACCACTTGCTGATTCGTTCAAAGGGAAATTGATAATTTTGTTTGAAGAAATTTTGGGGCTTGGCACTTGAAAATATGGGAGAATCTGACCTTTCGTTGGAAATAGAATTGGGCATCATTTGATGGAAAGAATCCAAATTCATAACATTGATCAAAAGGTGAAGAACTTGTTCATAACAGAAGTTCTATTTAAAGAGGCTTTCATGTTGACAGAAGGTGATTAAGAAGGAAAAAAAAAAGAGAAGAAAAAATCCTGAGCCAGTCATGTAGTGCAACTCTACCAAGTCTAAAATTCAAAATTTTCTTAAAATGATAAGAGGCCTTTCTTTCTTATATCCCCAAAAATTTTGAAATCCCTAGTTAGACCCTTTGAGCTTGATACATTTTTCCAAGTAACCTAAACTGAGAATTTTAACCCCACACTGGGGCAAATTTATTAAGGCATAAAAAAAAAAGGAATGAAGGGACAATTATTGAAGTTCAAAATGGATTTTGAATATGTTTTCAGAAAATGGGGCAAAGAAATAAAAAAAAAGAGAAGAAAAAGAAAGAAAAAAAAAGGAAGAAAAAAAAGATAATCAAATGCTATGAGATATTTGGAAAATGTCTTCAAAATTGTGATGAGAAGAATGGAAAAAGAAGTTCAATACTGGAGAATAAGTTTCAAATGAAGAAATGAAAATGGGGGAAGAACTTCATTACTGGGGGCAATTTTGTATTCATTTTAAGGGAAGAAATGCCATAAAAATTACAATTTCAGTTAACCCATTTGATCATATGGTATTTGAGCCTTTTATTCCTTTTCTTTCTAAACTAACACCAAGCTTTCGTTTCGTCCCATTCATAAGTCCTCTTTGATTAAGAAATTTTGAATTAAGGCAGTTTTGACTACATGGTTGCTGGTGATGAAGGATAAAAAAAAAAGAAAAAAGAAGAAAAAAAAAGAAAAAGGAAAAAATGGAGAAAATGTTGTGAAAACCCAGAAGGGCGCTACATGGCAAATAATCAGCTATCTACAAGAAGGAAATCGTCAGAGAGGAAAGTCCAGAATTGGCATAGATCCAGGTGAAGTCCTCATGTTGGTGGTTATTTTGAGATACAGTCACTCTTCAAATGATTGAAGAAAATTCTCTTTTCAAGATTAAAGCAACATAATCAAAACTATGATATGAAGCTTTTGTGAACAAGTTGATGGTCATCAAAATTGCCATTAGGAAATTATTGCTGAAGTTGAAGTCATAAATTCTCATATCATGGATACAATGGAGAAACAATTGCTCTTCAATTGGATGAAGGAAAATGTCTTTCTAGACTGGGGCAAAATAGTCAGATTGAAAGAGTCATCATATCTGGAGCATCAATTGACAAGCCGATGGTCATGGGAATGATTCTAAAGGTTTTATAGGTTGATTTTGGTCTTTCTTCATTTTCTGAAATAATCTTCTCATTATTCAACTTGATTTTAGTTCTTTTGGACTATATGCTAATAAGTGATTGGATCATTTTTTTCAAAAAAATATAAAAACACGAAAAAGCAAAAATATATATTTTTGGCCTATGATGAGAATCTATATCTTCTCATAAAACATTGGTTTTGCAAGCATTAGAGAATTCTGAGGCCACTAGTATAAAACATATTTTCTTATGTTTGCATTTGCATTCTTCTATTAGGGTTTCTTTTTGGAAAAGGTTAAAAAAAAAAAGAGAAAAAAAAGAGAAAAAGAAAAAAAAAGAAAAAAAAAGAGAAAAAGGAAAAAAGAGGATCATCTCTACTGAGGGGCAAATACTTCTTCAAACAATCAAAATCGGGGCATGCTCAGTGTCTTTCCTTCTGGGTTTTAATTGGAATGAATTCCAACATTTGGAAGAAGCAATCAAGCTTTAGTATTCGAATTTGAAAGAAAAAAAAAAGGCTTCGAAGCAATGGCATGTTTTCTTCATTAAACAAGGGTTCCCAATTCTTCAATCATGAAGAAGGATTTTACTGGGGCAGCAAGAAGGCATGAAAGACAGATCATGGGTTGTAAAGGCATGAGGTTAGATCAACAGATCATGATCCATCAATCAAGATGAGGACATTCACTTGGGCAATTAAAAAGCATGAAGACAGGTTATGGGCAGTAAGAGCACATACAGCGTTATTGAGAGATCAAGAAGATAAAGAAGCAAAAGCAAGTTGCAAAATATTCAAGCACAGGTTCGGGCATCAAATGGCACACAGGTATATCAAATAAGAAAATCAATCAGGAAAATTCAAAAAGTGAAAAACATCAAAATCAATTGAGTTTGCAGTGGTCAATTTTAAATCCACATTCTTTTCAAAATTTGCTTGTCTCAGATTTCTTTTTATAGCCACGAGAGCTCTAAAAAATCTGAGATAAGGAAGAGACGCCACCCCATCAGACTTCAAGCAGGGGTTTCATTGGCTATCTTCGAATCTATGTTTTTATCATTTCTTTGTTTGACCAAAGCAAGTTCAATTAATGAGATGTCTTTCAAATGTGTAATTTTGAGTTGTATCTGTTCTTTACTGTTCATTGTGCTACAACGGCAGACCACCCAGAAAAATTGTCTTTTTCATCATTTTCTCCACACTTTTTAGGAGATTAATGTTTATTTTAGTTGTAAGTTACAAGGATTGCCACCTTATCCACTTTTGTATAAAAATTTTGTCTCAAATCTCACTTCATAGCCACAAGTGCTCAGTGAGACTAGAGAGGAGGATTTGCCCCTTAAGGTTAGGGACTTTTCAGCAAATCTTCCACACAAATACTTTTTCCAAAATCATCCATTTAATCCTTACAAAATGCAATTAGTTAGACAAAGATCTCAAAAAGTGCAATTAGTGGGTCTTTTTACTCTCTGCTGGTAATTGGTTCCAATCACCAGCAAAGAAGGGGCAACTATAGACACCCCAAATTGCACTAAAAAATGAGAAAATAATTAAAACTATTAATTGGGATTTGAAACAGGTCAAAAAAGTATAAAATCTGGCCAAACTGGTCATGCCCGTATTTTGTTTACGGTTTGGTCATGCCCGCAGTTGATATACGGGCACGATGTGCCAATATTAATAATACGGGCAGGGCGCGCCCGTAATATATATACGGGCACGGGGGTCTTTGTGCGAATTTTACCTTTTTGATTTTTAAGCCTTATCTCCACCCAAGTATCTCTCTTGGATAAGCAAATTCTCTTATTTATCTATTCGAATTATCTCATTTATCCTTGTTGGCCATGGATGGGCATTATCCTTGTGTTTAACTCAATCTGAAACTCTATCTTGCCAAACCCTTTGGACCAACCATACCCCTGGGTTTGCTTATAAATAGAGGAGTTCTCCTCAAGCAAAAGGCCACGAAAATTTGAAGTCTAAGAAGCTCCAAGAGAAGAGAGGAATCCCTGCTTGCTCAATCCAGGTAAGTCCCTTTTCCTTTTTATTTTTTGTCTTCAATTCTAGATGTAATAGGATCTTCTCTATTGCTGTAGAATAAGGCCATCTTTTATTCTGTATTCCTAAACTTGTCTCTAAGTACCTCAAGAGTCTCTCTAACCGTGAAACGTGAAGAGAGAGCTAGGGGAAAAGCGAACAGGTGGATCCCTAGAATAAGACCCCATATTTGTTTTTATCCTTTTTTCTAGAATAAGGCCTCTGATTGTATTTATATAACCAAACCTATCTCCAAGTACCTCAAGAATCATCTCTAGCCGTAAAACGTGAAGAGAGAGCTAGGGGAAAAGAGAACAGGTGGATCCGTAGGGTAGACCCTCATGTGCTCAAATCTGTGAGATGTGGCTGCTTTGAATATCCTGATCATATTTTAATGGTTTTTATGTTGAACCTGAATGAATAACATGAATCCATGATGTTTATAACATGAGATCCCCACTTTTTTCCAAAATTTGGATTTTTCACATCTTTGCACATACAGCACTGTTTTCGTGATTTTAGGCTAAGATCTTGGATCTATCATGATCAATATGATAGATCTGAATTCAGAAGCCTGAAAATAACCTCTAGGGTTTCATGATATAGTTTTTGAATTGTTTTTCACTTTTGAGAGAAGACCCTACGGTCTAAATTCTCCCATTTTGATGTTCTTCATCAATGTGGGTATTTTTTTTTAATTTTTTTGATTTAATGTGAAATTTGGGCTATATCTATGACCTGGACTATTCAAGTTCAATTTTGCAATATTTTATAAAAATCATATTTTTCTAGATTTCTAGAATTTAACTTGAAACCAGATTTTGAAGATTTCCCTTTAAATTGATTTTATCTCAATTTTGTTTTGATCATGAAACCCTAGGAATGGTATGATCATATTTGAGAGTTCTGGATCAATTAGGCTATTCGTATGAAAAAAACTATATATTTTGTCTTTTTTGTGATTTTTTATGATTTTTATGGCAAGCCCTTTTTCTTTTAAAAAAACATGATCAATGCCTGGCAACCACCTTGTGTGGATGAATAGGGGTGCCTAACACCTTCCCCTGTTCATAACCTAATCCCATTATCCATCTCTGGTTGTTTTTTAAAGAGGGTTATTTTTACCCTAAATTTGCCTCTTTGTGCTTATTTGATATTTTGGTGTTCATTCACACCTAAACAGAATGGTGGCGACTATGTGTTTTTTTAACCAATCCCGCGTGATGATTGAGGAAGTTAGTCAAGGAATTGATTTTTTCTCATGTCTCACAGGAGGATACCTTGGGTATACTTGGGAGTTGCTCTAAGTGTACTTGGGAGGTATAAATTTGGTTTACTCTGGGGTGTGCCCTAGGTATACTTGGCCCAAATTAGTGTTAATGAGGGTTCGAGAATGATCTAGAAGTGTTGCAAGTTTGAGTTTGGGCATAAATCAACAAATCTGGAAATTTTGTACTCGACACGCGAATGTTAAAGTTAGACGTTCGGGGGTTGAACCTTTATCAAATGGTTTCTACAAGATTTAGCTCAACGCGCGATTTGAGATTCGCACGTCAAGGTTAAATTTCACATTTAACTTAACTTTTTCAGAATTTGATTTCCAATTCACTAGAACTACTTGAAGGGTATCTTAGCCAATTGAAATTGAGACATGACATTAACTAAACTTACCTTAATAACCTTCAATAAAGTTCAATTTGATTTCCCAAAATCCTTAGGCATGATCCACATCCACCTCACCTTCATAACACAAGTACTTTATTAGTCTAATAATCTCATTGTAAATAATTAAACTTAATAATTAAGATATAATCAGGATCGTGGTTTTACACTTTTATAGATAAGCCAAGACCCTAATCCAACTTATTTTTTAACCTCTTTTTTTCTATAAAAGAAGTGTTATAACTGTTGTGAGACATGGAAAAAATCAATTTAATGACTTTCTAAATCATCACACGGGATTGGTTAAAAACACAGAGTCACCACCATTCTGTTTAGGTGTGAATGGACACCAAAATATCAAATAAGCACAAAAGGCAAATTTAGGGTAAAAATAACCTTCTAAAAAAAACAACCAGAGATGGATAAGGGGATTAGGTTATGAACAGGGGAAGGTGTTAGGCACCCCTATTCATCCACACAAGGTGGTTGCTAGGCATTGTTCATGTTTTTCAAAGGAAAAAGGGCTTGCTATAAAAATCATGACAAATCACAAAAAAGACAAAAGTGTATGGTTTTTTTATACGAATAGCCTGATTGATTCAGAACTTTCAAATATGATCATACCATTCCTAGGGTTTCATGATTAAAATAAAATTGAGATAAAATCAAATAAAATCAATCTAAAGTGAAAACTTCAAAAATCTGGCTTCAAGTTAAATTCTAGAAATCTAGAAAAAATATGATTTTTATAAAATATTTCAAAATTGAACTTGAACAGTCCAGGACATAGATATAGCCCAAATTTCACATTAAATCAAGAAATTAAAACCAAAAATACCCACGTTGATGAAGAACATCAAAAGGGGAGAACTTAGACCGTAGGGTCTTCTCTCAAAAGTGAAAAAGGATTCAAAAACCACATCATGAAACCCTAGAATTTACTTTCAGGCTTCTGAATCCATATCTCTCATATTGATCATGATAGATCAAAGATCTTAGCCTAATATCACAAAAATCACGAAAACAGTGCTGTAGGTGCAAAAGTGGTGAAAATCTCAATTTTAGGAGAAAAAGATGATTTCATGCTATAAATATCATAGATTCATAGGATTCATTCAGATTCAATCATAAGATCATTAAAACATGAACAAGATATTCAAAACAGCCACATCTCACAGATTAGAGCACATGGGGGGTCTACCCTACGGATCCACCTGTTTTCTTTTCCCCGAGCTCTCTCTTCACGTTTTATGGCTAGAGAGGATTCTTGAGGTACTTGGAGATAGGTTTGGTGATACAAACACAATCAAATGCCTTATTCTAGAAAAAAAGGAGAAAAACAGATTATGGGGTTATATTCTAGGGATCCACCTGTTCCCCTTTCCCCTAGCTCTCTCTTCACCTTTTATGACTAGAGAGGATTCTTGAGGTACTTAGAGGCAGGTTTGGGAATATAAGATAAAATGAGGCCTTATTTTATAGCAATGAAGAAGATCCTATTACTTCTAGAATTGAAGACAGAAAATAAAAGGGAAAAGGAACTTTCCTGGATTGAGCAAGCAGAGCAGCAGGAATTCCTCTCTTCTCTTGGAGTTCCTTGGACTTCAAATTTTCGTGGCTTTTTGCTTAAGGATCTCATCTGTATTTATAGGCAAACCCAGGGGTATGGCTGGTCCAGAAGGATATACTAGGATCTCCCCAGATTGGGTTAAAAATAAGGATAATGCCCATCCATGACCAATAAAGATATTTCGAACAAATAAACGAGATAATTCGCTTATTTAAAGAGATATTAGACTGAAGATAAGGCTCACAAATTGAGAAAGGATAAAATTTGCACAAAATCATCGTGCCCGTATATATATTGCAGACAAATGGTGCCCGTATTTTCAATACGGGCGCGGCATGCCCGTATAACAATTTCGGGCGCGCCCAACCCGCAAATTTAATATGGGCAATGCAAGCTTGATCAGATTTTATGCATTTTTGACCTGTTTCAAATCCCAATTAATATTTTCAATTATTTTCTCATTTTGTAGTGCAATTTGGGGTGTCTACAACTGTATGGCACAACTACCCAAGATTTGGTTTTGAGTAAAATAAATACTAATTTTGAAAACAAAACGTGACATGTAAGTCATTTGAAGTCTCTTAATAAGAGACGTGTCCCAACATTTAATGCTTGCATCAAACTACATAAAGGGAAAATTATCTTTTTATTATACTTTTGAAAATAATTAAAAGTCATTCAGCAAAGTTTGGGGTTTCAACTTTTATGAAACCTTTATAAAACTAACTAAATTTTAGTAATATCTTAATATTACAAACCCTATTCTTCTCGGAATGCCCTTATACCAATTAATCAAATGACTTTTACCTCTATTACAAGTCATTTGACTAAGCCGTATAAGGGCATTCTTGTAAGAATTCGTATGTAATAATAAAATATCACTACTTCAGCTGACGGAATTTTAATTATTTTGAAAGAGTATCACTAAAACTTAATTGACCCTTTATGAAATTTAACATTCTATGTAGCCAATAACTGAATTGAAAATTTTGTAATAAAGGGTATAATGATGGTCCAAAAGGGCTTGTATAGGCTGAATCAATTTTTAAAATACTGATTTTTGTGATGATCGTGATTTACCTTTACATCCCTTGTGGTTTGTTAATGTTACTTACAATAGTTCATCTGACTGAATTTTAATTATTTTGAAATATTCTCACTAAAACTTAATTGTCCATTTATGAAATTTAGCATTCTACGTACCCAGTAACTGAATTGAAATTCTTGTAATAAAGGGTCTAATGATGGTCCAAAAGGGCTTGTATAGGCTAAATCAATTTTTAAAATACTGATTTTTGTGATGATCGTGATTTACTTTTACATCCCTTGTGGTTTGTTAATGTTACTTAGATTTCTCTCAGAATTAAAGCAAATTAAAGCATCCAAAATGATTAAAGACTTGGTTTCAAGCTCGGTATTGCCTTTGCACAGACTGAATTAACTTGGCCAATACGAGCATTATAGGTCGACCCTACTGGCGCATATAGGAAATGCTCCTGAAATTGTCGTATGGAAGATCTTATCCCACGTAGCAATGTGCTCGTTCCTCAAATAAACTGCGTTCATAACTGATTTAGCTACAATAAAGTGATACTACCTTTCAATTTGTTGTTTTTTTGAAAAGTGACCCTGCAGGTCAATTTTTTTATAAAAGTGGACCTTTTATGAAAGTAAGATATTTGATGGACTGTTTTTATAAATATAGGTTAAAAAGTTACCCTTAGTAATAAATTATTAACCAGAGATGAAATTAATCTCGAACATCTTTGTTGATATGTAGGACTAGAAGTCTAGAAGGGACGTGGGAATGTGGGATCGTATCTAGTAGTGAGATGGGTGTCATGTTTAATGGGCTCACTAGAGCTGTTAATGGGCTCACTAGAGGGCTGGGAATGAGTTGATATAATTTAGGGAAATTAATGTTTAGTTGTATTTTTGAAAATAATTAAAATTCAGTTAGCAAAGTTCTAAGTTATAATATTTGGAAATTCTTTATCAAAATAATTAAATTTTAGTGACATTTTATATTGCAAAAAAATTCTTCCGAAAGTGCCCTTATATTACTCACTCACAAGACTTGTACAATAAAATGGTTTATACAAGTCAATAAAATGACTTGTACCTCCTGTTAACATTATGTAGTAACTTGTACAATTCATTTTATAGATTTGTATTAGTCATTTGAGTGAGTGATGTAAGGGCATTACAGGAATAGTTTATTTGTATTAGTGAAATGTTATTAAAAATTAATTATTTTTATAAATGTTCATTAAAAATTGAAACTCAAAACTTTGTTAACTGAATTTTAATTATTTTGAAAAATTATCATTAAAAAATAATTTTCCCTATAATGTCCAGGTGGATGATCAATTCCAACCGATCTATTTACGCTATATTTGAAACAACGGATTTTGAGAGAAATGAAAATAAATAAATTACTTGCAGTGGTTTAAAATATTTTATGTTTTATTTCTCTAAAGGCTGAGATGATCCTTTAGGATCAAAATCTCTCTCTCACAAAAGGTTGAGAATTTAAAAGAACATAGAGAAATAGAACATAACATGCTTGATATTTTAATGTAATTCATTTTCTATCTTTGAAAATTTAAAAAAGTTTACCTTATTTTCGTTTTTAATATATATTTATCATCTAGTCCAAAAATGCTTAAAAGTGACTTTTCAATTATTGTAAAATAATTTGTTGCAGCCGATTAAAATAAAAGCCTTGACTTTGATTCCGATATGGCATTTACTAGGCCATAACTATTTGTTTTCCAAATATTGAACCAGAACTTGGGTTGGATTCTTTCCATAAAGTGTGAGTCCGTATACACAAATTTGCGTTTGAAATCAAATAGATTAGATGTGTAAATAAAAATAAAATTTTATTTTATTGATGAAATAATGTGGTATAAATTAATCTTTGCGATTCCTCTTATTATTTTTTTCAAAAATCTTCAATTTGAGGGCTAAAATAGCTTGATCCTAAACCAGTCTTTGGTCTTCATTGATAATCTTCATGAAGACGAAGAAAGTGGTAGATCTAACTGATTTTATGTAGAGATCTTTGATGGATTTCGTGAGAAGTATTTCGCTTGATCTTCAGCTTGTATGATTGTTAAAGATCTTGCAAAATTTCAGTTTTTGTTTGGATCTTTGGGCTATAAAGCATGTCAGAGATGGAATCCTCACAGTATTTGGTCTTAAAGTCTTGAGTTCTTCAAGGCTTATTGGATCTTCGGAACAGCAAAATTTCAATTCTTCAGAGATTTAGGTATTTAAAATAGCTAGTCTTCAGTTCTTCAGAATTTTAAGTCTTTAGAGCAACAAAGTTTTGCTTCTTCTTCTGTAGATATTTTATGTCTAGAATGGAGAGAGGATCACCCTATTTATAGATGTGAGGAGGTTAGAGTTCTCCAGATCTAAGACTCTTAAGAGAATTATCATGACTTGTAAATAATTATCTATTTTTTGAGAATTATCAATATTTAAAGATAATTCATTTATTTTGAAAGCAATTAGGCCCACAAGCAACTTATGTAGCTATTCTTAGAGAGAAAATCTCATTTCTTTAATTTGAAGAGTCATGTTTGTAAGTGGGGTCCACCTTTTTTGAGAGATTCTGCCATGTGGCATTTTATAATTTAAAATTTTCACTACAAAAAAGCAAGTTTTTACCGGCTGTAGGATACCGCCAGTAAACATATAATTACCGCCTGTAATAATTTTACCGGTGGTAGGAACCGCCGGTAATACTTTTATCGGCGGTAACGACTCCTGCCCCAAAACATGCTAACAGTAAAGGTAATAGCGGCGGTAATTTTTTTACCGCCAGTAAAAAAAAATTAAAAAAACAAAAAAACCACATAACGACTTTTAGCGGTGGTAATTACCGCTGCTAAAAATAACATTTAAAAAAATAAAAAAATAGATTAACGACTTTTACCGGCAGTGTGAGATATGGGAAAAATCACCGGGATGATTTCCCCTCCGTCAGCACACGGGCTCAACGTAAAAAGTGGGAGAGTCACCACCATTCAGCATTTTGAGGTGAGAATGGACACTAAATGATTTAAAGATAGTCAAAAAGTGCTAAAAGGCAATTTTTAGAGTAAAAATAACTCTACTTGAAAATCAAATCCAGAGATGGATAAGGGGATTAGATTATGAACGGGGGAAGGTGTTAGGCACCCCCATTCACCCACACAAGGTGGTTGCCAAGTGTTTGTTCATGCAAAAAAGAAATAAGAAAGCTTGCTAAAAATTATCGTTTTACCTTGAAAAAGGCCAAATATATGATATCTCCACATGAAGATCCAAATGAATGTCAGATCCTCTTTTATGTCAATATCATTTCTGGAATATCAACAAAAATGGAAATCCAAAGCAAAAGTTGCACAAAACCAAGTTGAGTTAAATCCGGAAAATTCAGTGAAAAGTAATGCCATTTGTCTTGAAATCATTCAAAATCAATTTTAAATTGAATCAAACCAAATCCATTTGAAAGATCATGGTAAATAAGAGACTCATGCAAAATTTCAAGTAAATCCGATTGAAATTCTAGGAGTTATGCTCCTTTAAAGTTGTTGCTGGGGAAAATCAAAAGTGATAAGCATGCAAGTTTGGAAAATCACCTAGAAAAATCCACTCCATAAAAATCCACGAAATTTGGTGTGATTGAAGTCTGTATGGCCATCTTTCGAACGAAACTAGCCTCATACAAAAATTAATTCGGATGTGCCTTGGGTGGTCTCCCGAACAGGCCCCGGAAGATCACAGATTTACCCAGAAAAGTACTGATAAGCAGTTTTGAGTAAATCTGTTACCAATAATACAAATGGAGTCAAAAAATTATGAAACCAACTGGATTTGAAAAAAAACTCATAAAGGAGTGCCCAGAAACAAAAATCACTCGGATCGGATTTAAAACGAACACATGGCACTCCGTCGAAGTGACAAGTTCCGTATTTAAACCTGAACTGTCCAATCAACTTTGACAGAGAGGTGTCAAAAATCCGCTTGATAGAAATTAATGAAATTTGGTAGGCATAAACTAGACAGCCTCACCTTTCCCATGGTTCTAGAATCACTCCAAAATTCATCCGGACGATGAAGTTATGAATGTCCAAAGTATGGGTACAGTTTCTGTCAAGTTATGCCTTTTTTGAACAAAACCAACTCAAAACTGTGATAAAGTGTGTGTGATTTGTGCAAGATGAATCCAAATCTTTTAAAAACATTCCAGAATTGATTGAGGCCATTTATTTTAGATTTATCACAATAAATGTAATAAACCCAAAATATGAGCCTATCTCGCCAAAACGGGTGCAATGTATGTGTAAGTGAAAATCATTCAAGAGCAATATAACAACATAGCATGCATTCTCATTCATTTAAAATAGGGTTCTAAAAGCAACCTAGGGTTCCGTTCCATTATCGTTTCCCTTAGTTCTCTCTCCCCGTTAAACACGGTTCTTCAAGATAATCTTGGGGTACTTTGAATATGAAACGGGCTTCAAAGATTCAAAAGGCTTTATTCTAAATAGGTTCTAGTACTATGGTCAATCCCCAGTCTCGTTTCTCCTAGATCCCGCCTTCACGTTTTACGGCTAGGAGGAGTCTTGAGATACTTTGAGCCGGGGAAGGATTTTCATACACACAAAAAGGCCTTATTCTACAGAAAGGTAGAAGAAGAGATCTAGATCTAGAAATGTAAAATAGAAAATAAAAGATAAGTTTGAGGCTTACCTGAGTTCTGGAAGCAATTCCGCAGCGGTTTCCCTCTTCACTCGGAGCTCTTCTTGGCAGAGATTCTTGGCAAGAATTATTGGCAAGAGAGTTAATGGCCATTTGCTTAAGGAGGAGCCTCCTATTTATAGGCAAAGGTTAGGGTTGGTGAGAATGGTAGACACAACATAATGTCTATAGCCCACCAACCTTAACCTTAAGGCTATTTCCGAGATTTCCCTCCATTTAATGAAAGACATGATGGTAAAAGATGAAATCTCTCGGAAAACCCTAATTTTGAGCCAAACTTATGTATCCGGCATGTCAGGCCGGATACACGAGTGCCTTAATGTATCCGGCCTATGATGCCGGATACACTGAGGTCTGCTTGTATCTGGCCTGTTCCATCGGATATGAAGAAAAATACTTGTATCCGACCTAAGTTGCCGGATACAAGGAAAAAACTCATTTTCTCAAATTCTGTGCTGGCCTTCAAGGAAATAATGATTTTTGATGATTATTGATCATTTTGACAGTGCAATTTGGGGTGTCTACAACTGCCCCTCTTTGCGGGAGCTTCGAAGCAATGAGCTGCAAAGATTAGACAAGCCCAAATTGCACTCCCTTAACCTTGATTTGCTTGGTTCAATTCAATTTTGTAAAAATAATTTTTAGGTGAAGATTTGCCAAAAAGCCCTAACTTTAAGGGGGCATTTCTCCAAGAATTCTTAAATTCCACTGAGCTCTTGTGGCTATGAAGTGGATTTTAAGCCCAAAAATAGGTTTTTTGAAAACTGATTTTTTATCAAACCGAGTTGAAAATTGAGTGGATATCTTCCTTTTTGACCAACACATTTCCCAAAGTTGTCCTAAATTCCACCAAGCTCTCGTGGCTGTGAGGTGGATGTTAAGGCAAAAATAGGATTTTGTGAGAAAATAGCTAACTTTGCAGCGCATTTTTTGCTCTTTTTTTTTCTTTTCTTTTTTTTCTTTTTCTCCTTTTTTTTCTTCTTTTTCTTTTTTTTCTGTTTCCTTTTTTCCCTTTTCTTTTTTTCATTTCTTTTTCTCTTTTCTCCTTTTTTTCTCTTTTTTTTTCTTTTGTATCCGGTGTAGCATACCGGATAAGGCAGGGCTCGTGTGTATCCGACCTGATTCACCGGATACACAAGGTTTTATAAGTCGCGCGCGACCGCGACTTTTCATCTTTTTCTCTTCTTCTCCAATTACTCAGATCGGACGCACTCTTCTTCTCCTCTGTTCCCCGACTGTTTCTCTTTCTTCTCCGGTCACTTCCGGCGACATCTTGAACTCCGGTGACTTGCTTTAGCTCCGGCGACCTTCGTCCACTGTTGTGACCCTGCCTTAGTTCGGCACTTTGGGTTTTTGTTAAAACCCTTGCTTCCATTCGGTTTTGCTCAACAACTTTGTTCAAGCTCCGGTGCTTCCACAGTCCGGCGTCGTGGTGCTGTCCTCCGGCGATATTCCTTGCTCCTAGCCACCCAATTTCGAGGCTTGCCATTGTCGCCCCCTTCTTCACTGTTCCTAACAGTGAGTTCAATTTCAAGCGACCGAAATCCTGCCAAGCATGTGTTTACTGTTTTGATAAATTTTTATGCTCCAGATCTTGCCATTGGTTTGGTCATTTCCAGCATCATTTGCTACGAACATTATTCTGAATTGCCATGCTTGTGATGCTTTGGTGCATTGACTGAAATTTGGCATGACCATATGCTATGCTATTCCTTGCAATTTGTTGTTTTTGTTTGCTTGAGGTGATCAATCTTGGACATCCCATTGGCTGCATGTCTCTTGGTTAGATAATTTTTTTCTTTGAAGTATGCCCAAATTGATAGTGACTAAGCACCCTGGACTCTTTGCTAGACTGAATTGCTCATTGTAAATGCCATGCTCTTTTTTCTCTGTTTTTTGCTTTGTTTTGCCGATTTCTGCTATGATTCCTGATGACCATGGCTTGTGTCTTTGATGATATCCATACCCAAGCACTTTGACTGTCGGTGGGTATTCAATTGCTGATTGTATGCATGGATTTTTTCTCTTTTCCTTGCAATCCTTGCATGATTACTTCGATGCTTAGGTTGTAGAGACCCCTGAATTGCATTGCCCTTCACATTGGCTTTTTCCCAATTCGATTGCCACTTCTTAACTTGAATTTGGATCACTTGTTGGACTCTGTATACCTTACATGCAATTGATCTTGGGCTTTTCAACTTAGCACTTTTCCCAACAAGGCAGTGCTTCTATGATGTGTTCATGCATGGTCTTTGTTTTATGGATTCTCTGCCTGGCCGCCTCCTACTGGTAGTCTCCTGAGATTTTGTAGGACTTAATTGCATGCAGTTCTTGCTAGGATCTTGCTTTGCACATTTTTCCTGATTACGCCTGGTAATCCTTAAAGAAAATTTAAGAAAATATTAACCTTCCTAGAAATTTTAGGACCATATTTGGAAATGCCTTAGAAACAAAATTTCTGATAAATAACTTAGCACACAATTGTTAATTAGGCAGAAATACCAAACACTTTCTAAAAACTTTGAACTGAAACAGATAAAATACCCTCGAGACAGAATTCACGGTAATTTGGAAAAAATCATATGAACTGAAACCTAAACCGAAAGCAAAGCAAAATTTCATAAATTTAAACTGAAATTCATAAAACACTTCCCTGTGTAGATGGCTAGGAGTCGTTCCCGAGTTAGAGAGGAGGTTGATCCCGCTGATCAGCCCTCCACTTCACGGGCCCAAGTAGAGGCGAGTTCTAGCGCTACCCTTTTGGAGCCGCTAGCTGATTCCAGAGAGAGCTCTGCTGAGGTAGGCTTTCAAGTTCTTCTTTTCCTCCTTTTATTTTCTTTCCCACAGACCTTTACATCCCATTTTTTTTGAATTTTAGACCGTTATTGCTCCTGCTCGAGGTTGAGGCAGAGGCCGAGGCAGAGTTTAGGATCAGGCCCCTGAGGGTGAGGGAGGCCGTGGCAGAGGCCGAGGCAGAGGCCGAGGTGCGGCTCAGGATGGTGCTGCTGTAGCTTTGTCAGGGGTCTCTGCGGAGCTGAGAGCATCTGTTCATGATACAGGGCTCCTCAGTGGCTTGGATAGCCACCCCTCTATGTGCATCAGGGCCGATGTGCCTCTTCCATATCATTCTTCCCATTTGCGAGGCAATTGGGGGAGATTTAGCGAGTTGGCTCAATCGCTTTCTCCGACACTCAGGCGTGAGTTTGGGAGGTGCCACTTGGATTACTTCTTTAGCATCCATCGTTCAGAGCCGACCGTCCACTCATCTTCGCCATGGTGGAGAGATATTTTCCAGAGACACAGTCATTCCATCTGCCGGACGTGGAGCTGGGGATCCGCCCCTCTGACTTTGTGATGATTACTGGTATTCCTTTGACAGGGCAGACTATCGTTCTGGACCGGCCTTCCGCGGAGGACATCGGCCTTCTCTTGGGATATCTGGCCCTGCCTCCCGCTGCTTGGGATGGGCGGAGTGGTCGTCTCTCCATTAGTTGGTTGCGGGAGAGCCTAGCATGTCTTTATGAGGGGAGACATGCGACCGTCACTGTGGAGGATGCAGTTTTTGTACCTATCTTCCGGCATGTTTTCGTGCTGATGCTTGGGAGCTGCTTCTTCCAGGATACGACCAGTGTCAGCCCGCTTTTCTTGGATGCTCTGTGAGATTTCCATCGGACCCGCCAGCTAGCATGGGGTCGACTCATCTATGGGACCATCCTGGCCGGGTTGTGCCGAGTAGTTCGGGGCCTGGCATCCCCGAGAGGTGATGGAGTTAGGTGCCGGTTCTTCTGGCAGATCCTGCAGGTATTAAGTTGTCCTGGCTCATTCCTTGGGCTTTATATTCCTTTATTTCTGACTGATTTTTCTTTTGCCAGGTGTTTATGTACACCTATATGACCTACTTCCGCCCCTCTCCCATACCTGGTGTCGCGGAGTTCCCTGTGGCTTTGCGGTGGTCGGCCCAGGTCCGAGATGCTGATAGGAGTCAACCTCGCACTGCCCGGGTGCATTTGGATCGTGCCCGCCGATCCGATGTAAATCCTTTCTCCTTTTTCCTTTTATTTCTTTTTCTGCATCTTGACTATATCTGACCATTTCTCTTCTTTGCAGCTCATCCTGTCCCGCTTTGACGACGTGGATGTCGGAGTGGCCCGTGAGATGGTAGTACAGGATGCCTTTGATAGAGATCTCCGACGTAAGCCCTACCAGTGTGTGCGCGCTTGGGAAACGCGGCACGGGGTAATCGGAGTCGCCACCGCCTGATGGAGTGCAGGCGGACACCTGGGTGCCTAATCTTGTCTATTTAGGTCTTTGGGTCTGCGGCTTGAGATTCTAAGTTAAGTTCTCGGTTGCGGGCTGGGGAAGTCCGTACACACCCCAATCCGCCCCGTCGGATAACGGGTCCCGTGGGTTCCCTATTTTGAGTCAGCTTTCTCTACTTTTGGCTCTTACCCGTTTTCTAATCCCTCATGCAGTTAGGTCTTGGTGGGACCACCTGAATGGTGTGGGTCCCTTTAGTTGATTTTATTTTGTCTTAATCTTAAGTGATCTGGGTCTGTTTGGGTGGGCCCCATTGGAAGGCCCACGGTGTCCTTGTTGGGCCTAGGCAAGCCCATGTACCCTTGGTGGGCCTCAATCTAACCCTAAGAGGCCCTGTGGGCTTTGGCTAATGAGTTAATTTTTATTAAGGTTTAAGTTGAAGCTTAGGTGTTTTTCATGCAAGTGGTGGGCCGGATTGGTTGGTGGGCCCCTTAGGTGGGCCCACATGGTGACCAAGTAAGTTTAATTTATCTTTATTCAATTTTTGCCAAAGTGGGCTTGGTCATTGGGCTTGGGGCCCATGATCCAGGCCTTGGGCTTTGAAAGCCCAGTTCCTCGGGATTTAGGGCTTGCACCCTAACTCGGTTCGGTTGGTGGGCTTTAGCGGGCCCGACAGGCCCTAGCCCATGGTTTCGGCCAAACCACACAGTTCATGCACTCATATATATGGCAAGGCTCCGGTGGGCCGCATTGGGTTTGGCCCGCCCGATTCAAATTGGTTCACTTTTACTTAGTTTGCCTAATTGCATGTTTCCGGGTTCATTGGGCTTGGTGGGCCCCGTTGGAAGGCCCACGGGTGTGCCAAGTTTGGACCGGTGGTCCAAGTCCCATCTTGGGTTTCCGGTTGGCCCGGAAACCCTGTTGGTTCATTGGTTTTAAAGCAAATCGTCACAGAATTCGGCAATATATCTCAATATACAAAAAAAAGCATGCTTCTGCGTGTATCCGGTAACTTAGGCCGGATACACAAGGTCCATAGGTGATCCGGTCAGGGTGACCGGATACACAGGGCCTGTGGGTTATCCGGCCTTGATGACTGGATACCCTAAGGCCTCAGGTGATCCGGCCTGAGTTACCGGATCACCCTGGAATGGGCTTTTTTGGGCTTTGGCCTTTCGGGATTGATTCCAGGGGTTCCCAGGAGGGTCTTAAAGGTCTGGTGGGCCCTCAGATGGGCCCACATTCGTTCAGGTTTGGGGGAAGCCACCTTTGGCTTCTCCTTCTTGGACTTGGCAGCAAAACTAATGGGGGAAGGAGGCATCCGGACTGCCTCTACCTCTATAGGATCACGTGTACTCGCATGGCAGGGACCAAGGTGTCCCTGCTGTGGTTTCCAAACCTTCCTCCTATCACACGACAAGGGCTCATGGAGAACCCTTTTCGAATCCAGGACTTGGGACATGCTCCTTTAAAAATCTTGAAACAAAACCCATAACAGCAATTGAAGGACACTAATGTGTGCACGAGAGACGGACTCCTGTCCTCCCCTAAAGGGACCTACGTGGGTTTCTTACGTGGGGTGACTCCATGCCATGAGGGGAACACCGAAAGCATGCATAGATCATGCTAAAACCAAGCCATGCAGTACAAGAAGACTAAAAGAAGAGAAAAATCATAGAAAACTCTACATTTAATATATGTGGAAGCTAATGTGATGAGGAGTGATACCTGAGGGTTCTTAGAGCCTGGAACAAAGTGGAGCCTCCTCCTTGAAGCAAAAACACGGCTGGAAGTCCTTCTTCCAGCTCCCAACAGCAGTTCGAAACTCCTCTTGTTCAACAAGGAAGGTGAAGAGAAGGAAGAAGGCAAGGGTTTTGGATGGTATGGGAGGGTGATGGGAGGCAAAGAGGCTGAAAGAGAGGGGATTTCGAGTGAGAATGGGTGAGAGAAGAGAGCCCAAAATCGCATGAACAAAGGCCAACCCCGGATATGAGCTGCTGTTGGCTTTTTATAGACACATTAATGTATCCGGCAACTCAGGCCGGATACACTAAGGCCTCTTCGTATCCGGACTTCAAGTCCGGATACACTAGCCTCCCTTTGTATCCGGTAACTCAGGCCGGATACATGACTTAATGATTTCAAAATTTAATGCCGCTGCGAATCTGTCGGCCAAGTGGCGCGAATTTCGCGCGAATATCTTTATGTATCCGGTCTTCAAGTCCGGCCATGAAGGATAGGCAGTGTATCCGGTATATGTGACCGGATGCAAATCGAAAAATTACGGATTTGCCCTTGGACTTGACCGATTCGACCGATTTGACCCTTTTTGATATCTACGGATCGCCCGTACGAAATTTTTATATTTAAGATTTAGTCCCTGAGATAATTTGCTGCGTTGGCTGCCACGTGTGCAGTTCCTGCGCCACGTGTGCAGTTTCCGACTTTTGCTACTCGGAAACTTCGACAGATCATATCTCCTTCATCCGAACTCCGATTTGAGCAAACTCAATTGTGTTAAACTCATATCGGAGCCCTCTATTTAATGACATGGGGCTAAGCCCTTGGCACGGATTCCGAGAAAAAAGTCAACTTTTGGCCTTCCCTTAAGTTTGACCGCCCGCAGAACCTTTATCCGGACTCCGACTCCTGCAAACCCAGTTGCGCTGGAACCGTGTCGGAATTCTCTATCCATTGGGCTAAAGTAAGGTATTTGGCACGGAAATCGAGGAAAAGTCAACTCTTGGCTACCCCTCAAGTTTGACTGCCCTTAGAACCTTCATCCGGACTCCGATTCCTGCAAACCCAGTTGCATTGGAACCGTGTCGAGATTCTTTATCCAATGGGATAGATCAAGGTGGCCAAATTTTATCTGATTAAAAGGTCAACTTTCCACCCCTTAGGGTTTGACTTTTTAGCCGGGTTTTGCATTTCTGGCTTTTCGGGAGTGCAAAAATGAGGTGCTTACACAGTGCTTCCTTGGGAGGCTTGGTAGGGTGATGTATTTGGGAGAGCGCCTGTACTACCAGCACACAGGCACACTTCGTATCCCCGTTCCTCCTCCTCCTGTGGGTCCCAACACGCTCCTGCCAGGCTTTGATGTTGATCAGTTTGATCATTTCCAGGATGCGGAGGGGCTTACAGTAGCTGGGGATTACGACGAGTGGATCCAGAGAGTATCCATTGGGTGCTTGATGGATCGGCCCACTCGTGCCGGGGTGACCGAGATTGGCGGGATCTTTATTCGGCTCCTTGACGACATGGTGAGTCTGGTGGTCTTCATTTTCATCCCATTTTTCTTCAATTTTGCATTTCTGACTCTAATTCTGTGCTTATTGACAGGTATATGAGTTGAATATCATTCGGGATCGGTTTCAGAGCCAGCGGGCCGCGATCGAGGATATGATTGCTGAGCATGATGCGGCTGTGGCCCAGCGGGATGCTAGGATCAGAGAGCTGGAGGCTCTGGTTGCTGAGCTCCAGGCTAGACAGGTATCTGGTTTTCTTGTAATTTCATCTCTTTCATTTCCATGTTTCTGCTATTCTGATATGCCTGTTTGACTTTTGCAGGGCCTGGTCCCAGATCAGGAGCCTGATTTCCCTGTACCTGGTCCATCTTCGGCTTGGGCTGCTGATCCAGAGGATGCCCCTGTTGCTGATCCTGGTGATGCCCCAGCTACTGATCCTACTGATGCCCCAGCTGCTCCTGCGGATGCCCCGGCTGCTCCTTCATCTTCAGTGATGGTTCCTGAGCCGGAGGACATCCCTGCTGCTGACCCAGTGGAGCCGGATCCCCCAGTCCCTGCTATAGATATCCCTGGTATGTTTTCTTTGATTTTCCCTCTTTGGTTCATCTTGATATCTCAATTTCTAATTTTTCCCCATTTGGCACAGATATTTCTGCTCCTGGCCCTTCTTCTGATGCTGTTGGGCCTTCCGGATCTGCGGGTCCAGTCGAGCCTGCCCGTGCTGAGCCCGAGGCCTCTTCCCCAGATTTGGCTCCGGATCCGCCTCCAGACCTTTCAGAGTATTGCTTGGAGTATCAGATCCAGCAAGTGGTGGGTTGGCTTCCTCGCCATGCTGCCGCGGGTATTATTTCTCATGTCTTTAGTCGTCGGCCATCCCGAGGTAGAGGTCGTAGAGGAGGACGGGGCAGAGGACGCCGAGGAGATGATCCTGCACAGGAGCAGTAGATTTAGGATTTTCCTTGTATTTTTCCTTCTTTGTACAAGGAGACATATATATATATATATATATATATATAAATTTTTTATTCATTCTCTCTTGTCTTGCACTTCTTTTATTTTCAATTTCTTGCAATTACAACTTGTACACAGGTGAAACAGGTAAAAAATTCGGATTTTCCTCCCTTCTCTTTTTTTTTTTTTGCATTTTTTCGTTGTATCCGGCATATCAGACCGGATACATTGAGTTTTCTTTGTATCCGGCCTAATATGCCAGATACGCTTAAAACTCTTTGTATCCGGCATTGTTCACCGTATATGAATAAATATCCTTGTATCCGATCTGATATACCGGATACATTAAAACATGCTATAAATGCAACCAGCCTCGGGATTTGTGGATTTTTTACGAGTTTTTGAGTTTAGAAAACCCCTTTTGCGCCTTTTTCTTCCTCCCATTAGGTTTTAGCTTCCTCCCATCATATCCAATGGAATCCGGATCATCTTCTGCCTTGCCATTGTCTGTCCACGCAGCCTCCCCTGCAAAACAGCCTTTTAAATCAAAACCACCTAATCTTACTAGGTACAATCCTGTGGGCTCTTTTTATAATAGGTGGGTTAACTCTATGACCCTTGATGAGGAGAGGAGATGGGATTTCAACCATCTAGGTCACATTCTGCTTATCCCGAAGGTTTCCTTCAAATGGGAGATTATTGAAGCCATGATTGGCCATTCGATACCTGACCTCAACCTTTTCCGTTTTGGGAACCATGAGATGACCCCGACTATTGAAGAGGTAGAAACCATTCTAGGATTGAGATTTCCAGAGAAGGTAGTGAACCCACCCCTTAGGCCCAGCTACAAGAAGGAGGCCTTTACTTTCCTGGGCATAGGGAAGAAGGATTTGGGGGATTCTGACACCCTTCTGACCTTGTCCAAATCTTTTTTGACTGAGAAGCTCTTAAGGGGGGAGAATAAAGAGGCTAGGTTCAATGCCTTGACCCTGATAGTGGTCAACCAATTACTTTTTCCCTGAGATGATAATGAGGTAGACTTGGCCTTGATCTCAGTTATATGCCAGGTTAGGGAGCGGGAGAGATTAGCTCCTATGATTTTGGCGGAGATGTATCAGGCTTTGACTAACTGCTACAACAGGAAGTCGAAACGCTTCTCATCATGTGCCCCTGTCCTGCAGGTAATTCTTTCGCACCTCTTTTTTTTTTTTTGCATTTTTTTTTGCTATTTTTTCTTCTTTTTTGCTTTTACAATATACTGAAAAATCCCTCCTCCTTTACAGCTTAGGCTACTTGATCACCTGAGTCAGATTGAGGAAATCAATAGGCATTTCTTCCCAAGCTTGAAAGTTTCTATCTTGATGAGCAACTGGGGGTGTCCCGACATTCCAGGGGGTAAACAGGGTTGGTTCACTTTCTTGGGTTCACTCCAGGATGATCATGTGAGGTGGCCTGGTACCTATAATGCAGAGACTGTGATCAGCTTCCGAGATCGTAATTTTCTGATTCTGGCTGGTCTGAGACATGCGGTGCTTTACCTTCCTTTACGGGTCCTTCGTCAATTTAGAGTGACCCAGGGGATTATAATCCCAAGTGGGTATGAAGATCATCTTGGGCCACTTTCTCCAGCTACCATGAAGCTAAATGCCTGGTTGATGAGGGAGTGGTCTTATGTTCGCTTTATACGAGGCCCCGTCTTCTCAGAGTCCCATGTGAAGGACTATCTATTTTGGATTAGGGAGCAGATACAGAGTCAGGCTTCAGTACCTGAAGATCCTCCTACAGTCTTGGCTCCTACTTATGAGGACATTCTGGAGTCTGAGAGAGCTTCTCACAAGCGACTTCAGCAAATATGGGTACGAGAGGCCCCAGGAGCTCAAGATACGGGGCCTTGACATGGAGAGGCAACTTGCAGAGCAGGTGTCCCGCCGTCTTGCTATGGAAATCAACTTGAGGAGCATAGGCAGGCTCGCTGTCTTGAAGTCCGAGCATTAAGGCAGAAGCACCAGGATGCTTTAGCCAGCCTTAGGAGCATGAGGATCAAACAGACTCTTTCAGATGAGGTCATTTCCTTCTTGAGTGATCCCGCTGCAGAGGGGGCTTCTGGAGTTATTGCAGCTCAGGCAGCTCGGATTCGGGAGCTTGAGGAGCGGCTAGGAGACAGAGACTAGCCTTATTTCCTGCACATTTTTTTTTCATACCTTTGTAAGAAATTGAACTCCAATAGTGGAAAGACAAAGGATTTAATTCAAAATAAATTTTTTATATTATTGGCCTCAGAAAGCTCAGATGTTTGTAAAAACAAAGGTTTTATGAAAAGTATTTGATTTATCATCACTGGCCAAAGTATAGTTTTTCTTTTTTATTTTTTATTTTTTTATTTTTTTGAAATTTGGTCCATGCACTTAATCCCCCATAATTAAATGAATTAAAAATCAGGTTAAAAAATGAAGAGGGTAGTCCAAGTAATAATAAGGGATCAAAACCGTCCATCTTAGGACCTTTAGAGTCATCCCCAAATGCCTTTTTTCCATAATTGACCGTATTACCCAATCTGCTCAGTCTCAGTACTTGTGCTGATTTCTCTTCAAGCTCGGATCACATGATCAACTCAACCTTTAATTTTTTTTTCTTTCTTCCTTTCCTTTTTTCTTTCTTGCCAATATTGCCCCTAGCGCCAGTTACGGTTTTCACTAAGGCCGGCTTCTGCATTCCGTCATCACCAATTTCACTCTGAAATTTGAATGAACATACTAAGATCACCGAGGACTTAGAAATAGAACGAAACAAAGGCTAGGCTTGGTTTATGAAAGAAGAGGTATTAAAGGCTCAAAAATTTTCAAATGTGGAAATAGGTCGACCAGACTTGCAGTCATGATGAATTTAACCCTTTTTCCCCAAATTGCATTCTTTTCCTCTCTTTTCACACTTGGCTTTCATTTGCCATTTTTCTTTGCTTTTTTTTTCTTTTTTCCTTATTTTGCCCCAATTGGCCTTGCCCCAATTTATCTTGCCCCAATATAAGACTGCAAGTCCGGTTTAGGTTTATCAAAGAAACGAACCGGCTCAACTTGGCTAGACTAGGGATTAAAATTTTGAAGGGAATGAAGAAATATGGCTTCGGATCATTTCCTAGTAATGTTCACTCAAGGAAAATACCTTTTTACTGCATCAGAGTTAATTGGCTCAGGAAATTCTATCCCATCCATTTCTGTCAAGATGAGTGCACCCCTTGACAGGATCTTCTTGACGACATATGGCCCTTCCCAATTCGGCTTGAACTTACCACGAGGGTCTCTAAAAAATGGTAAGATTTTCTTTAGCACCAAGTTTCCTTCCTGGAAAGTTTTGGGCCTCACTTTCTTATTGTAGGCCCGGGCCATTCTTCTCTGGTACAATTGGCCATGACAAAGCGCTTTCAATCGTTTCTCTTCTATTAGGTTGAGTTGATCACTTCTTGACTGTATCCATTCAGCTTCTTCTAATTCAGCCTCCATGAGCACTCTGAGTGATGGGATTTCTACTTCCACTGGCAGAACTGCTTCTATCCCATAGACTAGGAAATACGGGGTTGCCCCAGTCGAAGTCCGGATTGAGGTTCTGTAGGCATATAGAGCAAGTGGCAGCATTTCATGCCAATCCTTGTAGCTCACTACCATCTTCTGAATGATTTTCTTTATGTTTTTGTTTGCTGCTTCTACTGCCCCATTCATCTTTGGCCTGTACGGAGCTGACTTATGGTGGGTGATCTGAAACTGCTCGCACATTTTCTTCATGTCCTTGTTTTTAATATTTGAAGTGTTGTCTGATACTATGGCACTTGACAGTCCATAGCGACAAATAATGTTGTGCTTCAAAAATTTAATAACATGGTTGCTTGTGATATTTGCATATGAGGCTGCTTCTACCCACTTAGTGAAATAATCAATTGCCACCAGGATGAATCTGTGTCCATTCGATGCCTTAGGTGAAATCATGCCAATGACGTCTATGCCCCACATAGAAAAGGGCCATGGGGATGTCATGTTGTGCAACTCACTTGGGAGTGCATGCTTATTATCTGCATATATCTGACATTGGTGATACCTCCTGACATGTACACATCAATCATGCTCCATGGTCGACCAATAGTATCCCAACCTTAGGATCTTCTTTGCCAGCATGTGTCCGTTCATATGGGGTCCACAAACTCCTCCATGTACGGTCTCGATTAACCTTTCTGATTCAGCCTGTAAGTGTGAAAACTCACACTCCTTTTATGACAAATGTTTGACAAATTATGTCTTCTAATAAATCTTCAAGATGTGCAGATTAAATAATGAAAATTCAGTGAATTTAGTAAAGAAGAAGAAGACGATGCTGCCACACAGCTACCACGCCGCTGGTAGCTCAAGGAAATGGAAGATTTTCTAAATAGAGCATTTTCTTGTAAAGGCACTTGCGAAGATCAACGCCGCTGCCACTCCGCTGGCAGTGCATAAGTGAATCAGTGCTTTGAAAGAATGGTATGTGCACTAGCGTCGTAAGGCGACGCCGACACACCGCTGGTAGCGCAGAGCGAGATTGAAGATTATATGATCAGCCGTGCACATGCCGCGTTCTCTCCCGCTAGCAGCTCGCTGGCAGCGCGCCCTTAACTGATTCAACTTGTTCTGAGCGGGACTTGAGTTCGCTTCCAACCGTCTACCCCGATCGTTTCACGATGCCTCCAGCTCTCGACGCGATCTGAGTTTTCTCCTTTAAATAGACGTGCTGTAATTTTAGAAGTGACTTTTTTCTTTAGATCATTTTTTGATTTCGGATCTTGAGGTGTTTGAGATTCGATCATATCTTCTTTAGAGAGTGGGCGATCGAGTGAGGAGGAGATCTGAGATAGATCACCTGGAATTGAAGGTAAAGGATTCTTCTTCAATTCAGAACTTCATCTGATCGTGTGATCGCTTGGACTGGTGATTGGCTTTGATTGATGCGTAGGTGGATTCCTACTGCATTGGATCGTCTCAGTGGATTCTGAGGTGATTGTTGCGATCTGGATTGATCGTGTTCTGCAGCTTGTGGATTCAAGTTGTGTTGCAGTTCGTGGATTCGAACTGTGGATCACTGGTGAGTGATTGTTTGCAATCTGGACTGATCGTGTTCTGCAGCTTGTGGATTCAAGCTGTGTTGCAGTTCGTGGATTCGAACTGTGGATTGCTGTTGAGTGAGTTCAATTGTAAAGGTTAAGTGTGTGCTCCTTTGTAATTGTCTTTTCATTCAATAGTGGATTTTCGAAGGGTTAGTCGCCTCATATAGACTCGAGGTTTTTTCCTGGATCTGGATCCAGGTTTCCTCGTATAATTCTCTGTGTCTTGTTTCCGCATTGTTAAATTCTGAATTGTTGTAGATCGTGGACCTTTAGAGTAGTCCTCTACTCTTTCAAGTGGTATCAAAGCCTATTCACTTTGAATTGCTATACAAAGTGTGATCTAGATCTATAGCATGGATTTTGGAAAAGAAGGAGGATCTGCCTCTAGACCTCCATTATTTGAAGGTAACAATTATTCTTACTGGAAAGCAAGAATGAGAGCTTACCTGAAATCAATCGATGAGCGTGTCTGGCTCTCGGTTTGTAATGGTTATCATCCACCTGAGATCACAACAGAAGGAGGTGTTGTGATCCCTAAACCTCATGATCAGTGGACTAAAACTGAATCTGATCAATGTGGATGGAACAACAAGGCAATGAATGCCTTATTTTGTGCTGTTAGTGTTGAGGAATTTAGGAGAATTTCCTCTTGTGAAGTCGCTAAGAAAGCTTGGGACATTCTTGAGGTCACTCATGAAGGAACCTCAGCTGTCAAGCTGTCTAGACTTCAAAGACTTACTACATCTTTCGAAACTCTATATATGAAAGATGATGAGTCTTTTGATGAGTTTTATGCTAAACTCTCAGATATTGTTAATTCTAGTTTTAATCTTGGAGAAAAAATCTCTACATCTAAGGTTATTAGAAAAATCTTAAGATCTTTGCCTGAAAAATTCAGACCTAAAGTAACTGCCATTCAAGAGGCAAAAGATGTTGATAACATGAGAATTGAAGATCTGGTAGGATCTTTACAGACTTATGAGCTAGATCTGAATATTCCTAAAAGGAGTAAAGGAATAGCTCTAAAATCTGTAAAATCTGTAAATACTGAAGAATTAGATAATTCTGATGTTGATATGAATGAACTTGTTCTCTTAGCTAAAAAGTTTAAGAGAATGTTTAAAAAGAGACAATCCAATCCTTCATCATCCATGGACAGATCTAAGAGGAGATCTGATAAGAAAATTTCTGATCCAAGAAAGGAGAAGAAATTTTCTCAGAATGAGGAAGTTCAATGTTACAAATGCAGAGGATTTGGACATGTTGCCTCTGATTGTCCCTCAAAGGATAAAAAGAAAAAGGCGAATTATCAGGTTACTTGGGATGACAGTAATACTGATTATTCTTCACAATCTGATGAGGATATTTCTGCTAATTTTATTGCTTTCAATTCTTTTTACTCATCTTCCTCTGGTAGTTCAATCTCTGGAATTGCAGGAGATAATAAAGAGACTTTATCAGATGATGAAGAAGAACTACAAGAAGCCTACAATCAGCTCTATAAGGAATTCAATAGAGCTCAGAAGAAAGTCAAGAAACTGAGTAAAAAATTGAAGGAATCAGAAACAGAGAAAAATAAAGCTCTTGCAGAAATCGATTCAATAAACAAGAAGTTACTTGAAAGACATGCCAAAGAAAATTCTCTGGTAACTTCTTTAACTGAAAAAACTGAAAAACTAAAAGAAAAGGAAGCTCAGATTTCTGTACTTCAAGGTAAAGTGATTGAACTTGAGAAAGTTTCAATTTCAAGTAAATCTAATGCTTCAAATTCTTCTGCAGGAAATCATCAAATTGATGAGGAATCAACTTCAAAGGAAGTTCCTGAAAGCTCAAATTCTGCTGAAAAGAGGATGAGTGTAAGTAATCAAAATAAGGAATCTACACAGAAAATTTCTGCTGGAGAAGTAAGACCAACAGGTAAATCTTCAACTTCTGCAAAATCTAAATCTGTACAGTTTAGAAATACTATCAAATTTGGAAATGTTGATTATTCTGAACATAGATTCATACCTGTGTGTTATCACTGCAATAAAAAGGGTCATATAAGACCAAAATGTTATGTTTTACATGGTTTTCCTGAGGGATATTTGACAATAAGAGGAAAGTGAATCAAAGTCAGTCCCTGGATTTGTACAACAGATTTGATTCCATGTTAAAATTGACTGAAACATTAAATAAGGAAGTCACAAATCTGTCAAAGAAGCTTCCCTCAAAATCTCAGGTAGTTGATGAAGGTACTCCTCAGAAAACTCCTGAAAAACAGATTTGGGTTAGAAAAGATTCCCTAGTTGCTAATGTTGTTCATGTAGCTTTAAAAGCTCATGATGTCAACATGTGGTACTTGGACAGTGGTTGTTCAAGACATATGTGTGGACATAGGTCTATGTTTAGTACCTTTGAAGAATACTGTGGTGGAAGTGTTACATTTGGTGATTGAAGCACTTCTCAAGTTAAAGGTAAAGGTACTTTAAATGGTCCAAATGGTGTTTGTCTGAAAGATGTGTTATTTGTATCTGGTTTGAAGGCAAACTTGATTAGTATTAGCCAACTATGTGATTCCAGATTGTTTGTCAATTTTACTAGAAAAGAATGTAAAATCTTGGATAATTCTGGTAAAACTGTTCTTATAGGTGTAAGAACAAATGACAATTGTTATGGAATCATTGGAAACAATGAAAAATCTTTAAAATCTTCTGTATGTGATGAAATTGATTTGTGGCATAAAAGATTGGGTCACATTAACTATAGAGATTTGTCAAAAATCTCTAAGTCTGAATTGGTTAGAGGAATTCCCAAGTTTGGGAACAATAAAAAGAAAGGAATGTGTGGTCCTTGCAATCAAGGAAAACAAATCAAAGCCACTAATAAGAAAACCAACATTGTAGGAATCTCTAGACCATTAGAACTGATTCATATGGACTTAATGGGACCTACAAAGACTGAAAGTCTTGGAGGAAAGAGGTATATCTTTGTTGCTGTAGATGACTACAGTAGATATACCTGGGTAAATTTTTTAAGAGAAAAATCTGAATGCTTTGATTGTTTTAAACAATTGTGCTGTCAAATTCAAGTTGAAAAGAACTTGCAAATAGGGATAATAGTTAGAATAAGATCTGATCATGGTACAGAATTTGAAAATCAGATGTTTTCCAAATTCTGTGAAGACCAGGGAATTAAACATGAATTTTCTGCTCCTAAGACTCCACAGCAAAATGGAGTTGTGGAAAGGAAAAACAGAGTTTTGCAGGAAATGGCTAGAACCATGATGATAGCCAAGAAAGTGTCAACAAAATTCTGGGCTGAAGCTATAAATACTGCCTGTTATATAAGTAACAGAGTATATGTCAGATCTGGATGGAAACAAACTCCTTATGAAATTTGGAAAGGAAAACAGCCAAACCTGAAATATTTTAGAGTCTTTGGAAGTAAATGCTATATTCTAAGGGACAGAGAAAATCTAGGAAAATTTGATTCTAGAAGTGATGAAGGAATTTTTCTAGGATATTCTTTTTCTAGTAAAGCATACAGAGTTTTTAACTTGAAAAAATCTGTTGTAATGGAATCTATTAATGTGTTAATAGATGATGAAGGAACTGACTGTGAACTTTTGCAGGTTGTAGATGAAGAGGATGAAATCAGAGAGGCTTCCTCAAGCAATGAAGTGGTTCCTCTGACAAAAACTCTCAAAGATCACCCTACTAAGCAAATTGTTGGAAATATTTCAGATGGTGTAAGAACAAGACATCAAGTACATAATGAGGTAAGATTTTCCTCTTATCTCTCTCAATTTGAGCCAAAATCGTATAAAGATGCCCTGTTGGATGAATTCTGGTTAAATGCTATGCATGAAGAACTAAACCAATTTACTAGAAATAATGTATGGGAATTGGTTGAAAGACCCTCTGATCTGAATGTGATAGTGTAAGTGTGAAAACTCACACTCCTGTTATGGCAAATGATTGACAAATTAGGTTTCTAATGAAGCTTCAAGATGTGTAGATTAAACAATGAAAATTCAGAAAATTCAGTAAAGAAGAAGAAGTTGGTGCCACCACACTGCTACCACGCCGCTGCCACCCCGCTGGCAGCACATAAGGAAATTCGTGTGTCAAAAGCAAGGATCGTGCACCTGCCGCGTACTCTCCCGCTAGCAGCGCGTGTTTAACAGATTCAACTCACTCTGAGCGGGACAGGAGTTCGCTACCAGCCGTCTACTTCGATCGCTTCACGACGCTACCAGCGCTCGACGCGATTTGTGTTTTATTCTTTAAATAGACGAGTTGTAATTTTTAATTGTGACTTTTTTCTTTGGATCATTTTGAATTCGGATCTTGAGTGATTTGAGATTCGATCAAATCGTCTTTAGAGAGTCGGCGATTGAGTGAGGGGGAGATCTGAGATAGATCGCCTGGAATTGAAGACAGTGGATTCTTCTTCAATTCAGAACTTCATCTGATCGTGTGATCGCCTGGACTGGTGATCGACCTTGATTGATGCGTAGGTGGATTCCTATTGCATTGGATCGTCTCAATGGATTCTGAGAGGATTGCTGCGATCTGGATTGATCGTGTCCTGCAGCTTGTGGATTCAAGCTGTGTAGCAGTTCGTGGATTCGAACTGTGGATCACTGGAGAGTGATTGTTTGCGATCTGGACTGATCGTGTTCTGCAGCTTGTGGATTCAAGCTGTGTAGCAGTTCTTGGATTCGAACTGTGGATTGCTGTTGAGTGAGTCAAATTGTAAAGGTTAAGTATGTTCTCCTTTGTAATTGTCTTCTCATTCAATAGTGGATTTTGAAGGGTTAGTCGCCTCATATAGACTCGAGGTTTTTCCTGGATCTGGATCCAGGTTTCCTCGTATAATTCTTTGTGTACTGTTTCCGCAATTGTTAAATTCTGAATCGTTATAGATCGTGGACCTTAAGAGTAGTCCTCTACTCTTTCATGTGGTATCAAAGCCTATTCACTTTGAATTGCTATACATAGTGTGATCTAGATCTATAGCATGGATTTTGGAAAAGAAGGAGGATCTGCCTCTAGACCTCCTTTATTCGAAGGTAACAATTATTCTTACTGGAAAGCTAGAATGAGAGCTTACCTGAAGTCAATCGATGAGCGTGTCTGGCTCTCGGTTTGTAATGGTTATCATCCACCTGTGATCACAACAAATGTAGGTGTTGTGATCTCCAAACCTCATGATCAGTGGACTAAAACTGAATCTGATCAATGTGGATGGAATAACAAGGCAATGAATGCCTTATTTTGTGCTGTTAGTGTTGAGGAATTCAGGAGAATTTCCTCATGTGAAGTCGCTAAGGAAGCTTGGGACATCCTAGAGGTCACTCATGAAGGAACCTCAGCTGTCAAGTTGTCCAGACTTCAGAGACTTACTACATCTTTCGAAACTCTGTATATGAAAGATGATGAGTCTTTTGATGAGTTTTATGCTAAACTCTCAGATATTGTAAATTCTAGTTTTAATCTTGGAGAAAAGATTACTACATCAAAGGTTATTAGAAAAATCTTAAGATCTTTGCCTGAAAGATTCAGACCTAAAGTAACTGCAATACAAGAGGCAAAAGATGTAGATAACATGAGAATTGAAGATCTGGTAGGATCTTTACAGACTTATGAGCTAGATCTGAATATTCCAAAAAGAAATAAAGGAATAGCTCTAAATTCTGTAAAATCTGTAAATACTGAAGAATCAGATAATTCTGATGTTGATATGGATGAACTTGTTCTCTTAGCCAAAAAGTTTAAGAAAATGTTTAAAAAGAAACAATTCAATTCTTCATCATCCATGGACAGATCTAATAGGAGATCTGATAAGAAAATGTCTGATCCAAGAAAGGAGAAGAAATCTTCTCAGAATGATGAGGTTCAATGTTACAAATGTAGAGGATTTGGACATGTTGCCTCTGATTGTCCCTCAAAAGATAAAAAGAAAAAGACTAATTATCAGGTTACTTGGGATGACAGTAACACTGATAATTCTTCACAATCTGATGAGGATATGTCTGCTAATTTTACTGCTTTCAATTCTTTTTACTCATCCTCCTCTGGTAGTTCAATCTCTGGAATTGCAGAAGATAACAAAGAGACTTTATCAGATGATGAAGAAGAACTACAAGAAGCATACAATCAGCTCTATAAGGAATTCAATAGAGCTCAGAAAAAAATCAAGAAACTGAGTAAAAAATTGAAGGAATCAGAAACAGAGAGAAAGAAAGCTCTTGCAGAAATAGATTCAATAAACCAGAAGTTACTTGAAAAACATGCTAAAGAAAATTCTCTGGTAACTTCTCTAACTGAAAAAACTGAAAAAATAAAAGAAAAGGAAGCTCAGATTTCTGAACTACAAGGTAAAGTAATTGAATTTGAGAAAGTTTCAAATTCAAGTAAATCTAATGCTTCAAATTCTTCTGCAGGAAATCTTCAAATTACTGAGGAATCAACTTCAAAGGAAGTTCCTGAAAGCTCAAATTCAGCTGGAAAAAGAATGAGAGTAAGTAATCAAAACAAGGAATCTTCACAGAAAATCTCTGCTGGAGAAGTAAGATCAACAGGTAAATCTTCAACTTCTGAGAAATCTAAATCTGTACAGTTTAGAAATGCTGGCAAGTCTAGAAATGTTGATTTTTCTGAAAATAGGTTTATACCTGTATGCCATCACTGCAATAAAAAAGGTCATATAAGACCAAAGTGTTATGAACTGTATGTTTTCCCTGATGGATATTTTGAAAATAAGAGAAAGGTAAATCAAAGTCAGTCCCTGGACTTATACAACAGATTTGACTCTCTGTTAAAATTGACTGAAACATTAAATCAGGAAGTCTCAAATCTATCTAAGAAGCTTCCTTCAAAAACTCAAGTAGTTGAAGAAGGTACTGTTCAGAAGACTTCTGAGAAACAGATTTGGGTAAGAAAAGATTCATTGGTTGCTAATGTGGTTCATGTAGCTTTAAAAGCTCATGATGTCAACATGTGGTACTTGGACAGTGGGTGTTCAAGACACATGTGTGGTAGTAAGGCTATGTTCAGTACCTTTGAAGAATATTTTGGTGGAAGTGTTACATTTGGTGATGGAAGCACTTCCCAAGTTAAAGGTAAAGGAACTGTTACAGGTCCAAATGGAGTCTGCTTAAAAAATGTTCTATTTGTATCTGGTTTGAAGGCAAATCTTATCAGTATTAGCCAATTATGTGATTCCAGATTATTTGTTAATTTTACCAGAAAAGAGTGCAAAATACTGGATAAATCTGGTAGGACTGTTCTTGTAGGTGAAAGAACAAGTGATAATTGCTATGGGATTATTGGAAACAGTGAGTGCTCTTTAAAATCCTCCATAGGCAATGAAATTGATTTGTGGCATAGAAGACTTGGCCACATTAACTATAGAGATTTGTCAAAAATCTCTAAGTCTGAGCTGGTAAGAGGAATTCCCAAGTTTGGGAAAAATAAAAAGGAAGGAATGTGTGGTCCTTGCAACCAAGGAAAGCAAATCAAAGCCACACATAAGAAAACCAACATTGTAGGAACATCAAGACCATTAGAACTGATTCATATGGATTTAATGGGACCTACAAAGACTGAAAGTCTGGGAGGAAAGAAATATATATTTGTTGCAGTAGATGACTACAGCAGATATACTTGGGTAGACTTTCTAAGAGAAAAATCTGAATGTTTCAACTGTCTTAAACATCTGTGCTGCCAAATTCAAGTTGAAAAGAACTTGCAAATAGGAAAGATTGTAAGAATCAGATCTGACCATGGGACAGAATTTGAGAATCAAATGTTTTCCAATTTCTGTGAAGAACATGGAATCAAACATGAATTTTCTGCTCCTAAGACCCCACAACAAAATGGAGTTGTGGAGAGGAAGAACAGAGTTTTACAAGAAATGGCTAGAACCATGATGATAGCCAAGAAAATTTCAACAAAATTCTGGGCTGAAGCTATAAATACTGCCTGTTACATATGTAACAGAGTTTATATCAGATCTGGATGGAAACAAACTCCCTATGAAATTTGGAAAGGAAAACAGCCAAATTTGAAATATTTCAGAGTATTTGGAAGTAAATGCTATATCTTAAGGGACAGAGAAAATCTAGGAAAATTTGATTCTAGAAGTGATGAAGGAATTTTTCTAGGATATTCTTCTTCTAGTAGAGCTTACAGAGTTTTCAATTTGCAGAAATCAGTTGTAATGGAATCTATTAATGTGCTAATAGATGATGAAAGTAATGACAGTGAATTTATGCAGGCTGTAGATGAAGAGGATGAAATCAGAGATGCTTCCTCAAGCATTGAAGTGGTTCCTCTGGCTAGAACTCTCAAAGACCACCCAACTGAACAAATTGTTGGAAATATTTCAGATGGTGTCAGAACAAGACATCAGGTACATAATGAGGTAAGATTTTCCTCTTATCTCTCTCAATTTGAGCCAAAATCTTATAAAGATGCATTGTTAGATGATTTTTGGTTGAATGCTATGCATGAAGAACTGAATCAATTTACTAGAAATAATGTTTGGGAATTGGTTGAAAGACCCTCTGATCTGAATGTGATAGGAACCAAGTGGATTTTTAAAAACAAATCTGATGAGAATGGGATAGTAACCAGAAATAAGGCTAGGCTTGTTGCTCAGGGGTATACTCAAGTAGAAGGAATAGATTTTGATGAAACCTTTGCTCCTGTAGCTAGGTTAGAATCAATCAGATTACTGCTGTCTATTGCATGTTACTTGAAGTTTAAACTGTTTCAAATGGATGTTAAGAGTGCATTTTTGAATGGATATCTGAATGAAGAGGTCTATGTAGAGCAACCTAAAGGATTTGAGGACACAAATCATCCTAAATATGTCTATAAACTGAACAAAGCTTTGTATGGACTCAAACAAGCTCCTAGAGCTTGGTATGAGAGACTTACTTTCTTTTTACTTGAATCTGGTTTTATGAGAGGAAATGTAGATAAAACTCTCTTTATTCAAAGAGAGTCCAAACATATTTTGATTGCTCAAATCTATGTTGATGACATTGTGTTTGGGTCCACTTCTGAAAATCATGCTCACCTCTTTGCTGATTTAATGAAAAGTGAATTTGAAATGAGTATGATGGGTGAACTGAATTTTTTCTTAGGTCTTCAGATTTATCAATCTCAACAAGGAATTTTTTTCTCTCAAGCAAAATATTCAAGAAATCTTGTTAAGAGATTCAGCTTAACTCATGCTAAACATGCTAGGACTCCTATGAGTACTAGTTTAAGACTTGGAAAAGATGAATCTGGAAAGGTTGTAGACCCTACCCTGTACAGGGAAATGATTGGGAGTCTACTATACTTAACAGCAAGTAGACCTGATATAAGCTTTAGAGTTGGAGTATGTGCTAGATATCAGGCTAATCCTAAAGAATCCCATCTGAATGCTGTCAAAAGGATTATAAAATATGTTAATGGGACTATTGATCTGGGAATCTGGTTTTCCAAAGAGACAAACCCACATCTAACTGGATACACTGATGCTGATTGGGCTGGGTGTATGGATGATAGGAAAAGCACCTCTGGTGGTTGCTTTTATATGGGTAATAATCTCATTGCTTGGTTAAGCAAAAAGCAAAACTCAGTTTCTCTGAGTACTGCTGAAGCGGAGTACATTGCTGCTGGAAGCAGTTGTACTCAATTAATTTGGATGAAACAAATGCTATCTGATTATGGTTTAGATCAGGACCAAATGATTCTCTTCTGTGACAATCAGAGTGCCATAAATATTTCCAAAAATCCTGTTCAACACTCAAGGACCAAACATATAGATATCAGGCATCACTTTATAAGAGAGTTGATTGAAGACAAAACTGTTGTGATTGATTACATATCTACTGAAAAACAGTTGGCTGACATTTTTACCAAACCTTTAGATCAAAACAGATTTGAAACTCTTAGGAAATCCCTAGGAGTATGCTCTCAAAACTGAAAATCAGGTTCTGTTTTGAGTTAATTTTGATGTAAAATGTCTCACATATCTGATCAAAATGAATTTGTGTGTTCTTATTACTAAGATCTGTTTTCAGGAAGATTGAGTGTATGCATATTGACAGAAATGTCTTATTTCTATCCAGCAACTTTGTCTGAAACACCTGTACGTATTGAAGCTTATTGTGTGGTAAAGCTTGGGATCTATAGGCTATCACCTTTGTGAAAAAAAAAAAAATTTTGGAAATGGCTGCCATAGAGATTAGAGTGAAAGCCACTGTAAATCTCAAAAAGAAAAAGATAAAGAAGGTATATTCTTGGAATGAACTGTAAACTCAGGTTTTTTAAGGGTCAATGCCTTCTTTAAAAAGAAAAAGAGATCAGAAAAGGCTACCTATCTCAGATGTGCGAAAGCCACCAAAATGAAGTTGGGATATGTCTATACTTTTCAAGATTGTTTACACTGAAATAGTCTTCTATATGTATGAAGTGTAAAAGTCAAAAATGTTGTTCATTTCTCACAAGCATTGACTCATTAGTATGCATATGTACTTAATATCTTGAAGAAAATTTATAGTATGAGAAACCATAAATGAAATTTTGCTCTTTGATATGAAATGTACCACATCTGAATTAACTTTGATAGGTACTTCAAGATCAGTTTTGTGCTAAGTACTTCTTAGATTGAATAAGTTGATTATCTGGATGATTTTTGGTTAAGCTAAAATCTCAGCTTCGTGTTTGGAAGTAGGAGGATGTCATGAAAAATTGATCAAACCTCTTTTATAAATTTATGCAGTGAATCTGTAGTTTTCTTTGTGTGTGCATGTGCACCTTCTACGCCGCCAGTTACTCGCTGGCAGCGTATTTTGTTTGCCTATATATAGGTGAAAGTGCACAATTTTTTTTTACCCCTGTTCTTTTCACCCTCTTCGCTTTTCCCTCGCTTCTCGCGTCGTGTCCCGGTGCTGCTGTCGCTGTCATCTTCTTCCTTCCTGTCTACTGTTCAGGTAAAATTTTTTTTACCATCTTCGTCCTGCTTCTCCATTTTTCTGCTTCCTAGTTCTGTAGTTTTCTCTCTTTATTCGAAGCTAGGGTTTAGTAGTTTTTTTTTCAGCTCTTAGGGCTTTCTAGTTTTGTTGGTTGGTGCTGTCTGTTTTCTCTTTCTCTTCCATTTCTTTTACCATGCCTCTCAAGAGAAAGTCGAGAACGGATTCTCCTTCAACATCGTCTCCTCCTGTGAGGTCTCCTCCTGTGAAGTCTCCTCTTGTGAGGTCTTCTCCGGTTATTCCTTCTCCTCCTGTGAGACCTCCTTCCCCTTCTCATTCTTCTGAACCATTTGTCGGGAATGGTTTATCTGATTTCAATACCTTCTTCAAGCACAGGCCTCTTCTTCTGGAAAGGGCCATCAAGCTTGACTCTTTTTCTGAATCCCCTTTCTACTCATTGTTTTCGGACAATGGTTGGAATAAATTTGCGTTACTTGGTGGCTTTGCTTATCCTAACTTGGTCCGTGAATTTTACTCTAATCTTCATCAACTTCATCTTGCCAATCAAGGCTCTGTCAAAGCCTATGTCAGGGGAATTTCTTTCGACTTCTCGAAAGAGCTTATTTCCTCTCTGCTTGAACTACCAATTGTTGACTCTCCCTCCTTTAACTTTCTTGAGTCTCATTCTGATCCTCCTATGGAGTCCATTATTCCGTCTCTAATAGTTGAGGGTGCTCCCACTTCCATTAAGAACAAGCCCAACTATTTGCCTCATGGCTCTCTTCAAGATCTTCTCCGGATCTTGAACTTATTTGTCTGTGCTTCTCTTGTTCCTTCTGATCATCACTCCGAGATCTCTCACCATCGGGCAAGACTTCTTCATGCCATCTGGAACAGAGAAAGTATCTGTATTCCTTCCATTATCTTCCATCAGATTCTTCAGTCTAGGAATTTAAAATCCAAGACTGCGGCTCTTCCTTTTGGAATTTTCATCTCGTACATGTGTGTTCATCAGGGGGTTCTCCCTGATCCTACTGAATTGATTATGCATCCCCGTCCTCCCATTGATTCATCCACTCTGACCCGCAGTAAAAGAGCAAGTCCATTTCGGGTAATGTCCTCTAATCCCTCCTCTTCTCAGTCCTCTCTGTCCAGCCCTGATGCTGTGGCCATCATAGAGAAACTGAATTCAATGCAAGCTTCTCAGGAGGCTTTCTTTTCAGAGGTTAGGTCTCACATGCTCATGATGACCATGTTCAAATCCGAAACCCAAGGGAAGCTGGGGCAATTGATAAAGGATGTTGATTTCACTTGTGGAGAAGTACAAAGGGACGTTGCTGCTCAGCAACGTATGCAAAATGAAGCGGGTCATTTTCTCGAATGCATTCGGAAGACTCAGCTGGAGATGGATCACAAGCTCTGTTGGCTGCACTCCAGATCTCAAGATGCCTACAAGCACTACTCAAGGTCTTGGGAACCCAAACCACCATCCAGAAAGGGGGAGAAATTTGGATGATGCAGTCTCTGGTTCTGCTGATGGTTTGGCTGGGTTGGTGCTGATGCTGATGCTTGCTGGTTGTTGTCTGCTGCTTGCTGCTGCTGATGTTTCGAATCTTGTTGTTTGATTGTTGTTTGGTGCTGTTATTCTTGCTGTGGATATGATGGTTGTTTTTTTTGTTATGGTCTGTTCTGGTGTTGTCTCCTGAATAGATTTTTTTATAAGGGGGAGTATTAAGTAAGGGGGAGATAAGGTCTGTCTTTCTTTCTTAATGACTGTATGTCTTTCCTTCTTAATGTCTGTCTGTCCTTCTTTCTTGCTGTCTGTCTTTCTTGAACAGTGTAAATGATTTTGGTATCTGTATATCTGTTTGTACATGAATGAAATTCTGGATTAATCCAAATCATTATGTCTCTGGTTAACAGTGTAGTTTTAAATTTCTTGAATAGAAATCATCATTAACTAAGGTTGATTTTAAAATCTGATGTAAGGTTGTTGTCAGGCATTTGCCAAGGGGGAGATTGTAAGTGTGAAAACTCACACTCCTGTTATGGCAAATGATTGACAAATTAGGTTTCTAATGAAGCTTCAAGATGTGCAGATTAAACAATGAAAATTCAGAAAATTCAGTAAAGAAGAAGAAGTTGGTGCCACCACACTGCTACCACGCCGCTGCCACCCCGCTGGCAGCACATAAGGAAATTCGTGTGTCAAAAGCAAGGATCGTGCACCTGCCGCGTACTCTCCCGCTAGCAGCTCGCTAGCAGCGCGTGTTTAACAGATTCAACTCACTCTGAGCGGGACAGGAGTTCGCTACCAGCCGTCTACTTCGATCGCTTCACGACGCTACCAGCGCTCGACGCGATTTGTGTTTTACTCTTTAAATAGACGAGTTGTAATTTTTAATTGTGACTTTTTTCTTTGGATCATTTTGAATTCGGATCTTGAGTGATTTGAGATTCGATCAAATCGTCTTTAGAGAGTCGGCGATTGAGTGAGGGGGAGATCTGAGATAGATCGCCTGGAATTGAAGACAGTGGATTCTTCTTCAATTCAGAACTTCATCTGATCGTGTGATCGCCTGGACTGGTGATCGACCTTGATTGATGCGTAGGTGGATTCCTATTGCATTGGATCGTCTCAATGGATTCTGAGAGGATTGCTGCGATCTGGATTGATCGTGTCCTGCAGCTTGTGGATTCAAGCTGTGTAGCAGTTCGTGGATTCGAACTGTGGATCACTGGAGAGTGATTGTTTGCGATCTGGACTGATCGTGTTCTGCAGCTTGTGGATTCAAGCTGTGTAGCAGTTCGTGGATTCGAACTGTGGATTGCTGTTGAGTGAGTCAAATTGTAAAGGTTAAGTATGTTCTCCTTTGTAATTGTCTTCTCATTCAATAGTGGATTTTGAAGGGTTAGTCGCCTCATATAGACTCGAGGTTTTTCCTGGATCTGGATCCAGGTTTCCTCGTATAATTCTTTGTGTACTGTTTCCGCAATTGTTAAATTCTGAATCGTTATAGATCGTGGACCTTAAGAGTAGTCCTCTACTCTTTCAGATAGGAACCAAATGGATTTTTAAGAACAAATCTGATGAGAATGGGATAGTAACCAGAAATAAAGCTAGGAATGTTGCTCAGGGATACACTCAAGTAGAAGGAATAGATTTTGATGAAACCTTTGCTCTTGTAGCTAGGCTAGAATCAATCAGATTACTTTTGTCTATTGCATGCTATTTGAAGTTTAAACTGTTTCAAATGGATGTTAAGAGTGCATTCTTGAATGGATATCTGAATGAAGAGGTCTATGTAGAGCAATCTAAAGGATTTGAGGTCACAAATCATCCTAAATATGTTTATAAACTGAACAAAGCCTTGTATGGACTCAAACAAGCTCCTAGATCTTGGTATGATAGACTCACCTCCTTTTTACTTGAATCAGTTTTATGAGAGGAAATGTGGATAAAACTCTCTTTATTCAAAGAGAGTCCAAACATATTTTTATTGCTCAAATCTATGTTGATGACATAGTGTTTGGATCTACTTCTGAAAATCATGCTCACTCCTTTGCTGACTTAATGAAAAGTGAATTTGAGATGAGTATGATGGGTGAACTGAACTTTTTCTTAGGACTTCAGATTTATCAATCTCAACAAGGGATTTTTTTCTCTCAAGCAAAATATGCTAGAAATCTAGTCAAAAGATTCAGTTTAACTCATGCAAAACATGCTAGGACTCCTATGAGTACTAGCTTAAAGCTTGGAAAAGATGAATCTGGTAAGGATATAGACCCTACTTTGTACAGAGGGATGATTGGAAGTCTTCTGTACTTAACAGCAAGTAGACCTGATATATGCTTTAGTGTTGGAGTTTGTGCAAGATATCAGGCCAATCTTAAAGAATCTCATCTAAATGCTGTAAAAAGGATTATAAAGTATGTTAATGGTACTGTTGATCTGGGAATTTGGTTTTCCAAAGAAACAAACCCATATCTGACTGGATACACTGATGCTGATTGGGCTGGGTGTATGGATGATAGGAAAAGCACCTCTGGTGGTTGCTTTTATATGGGTAATAATCTCATTGCTTGGTTAAGCAAAAAGCAAAACTCAGTTTCTCTGAGTACTGCTGAAGCGGAGTACATTGCTGCTGGAAGCAGTTGTACTCAATTAATTTGGATGAAACAAATGCTATCTGATTATGGTTTAGATCAGGACCAAATGATTCTCTTCTGTGACAATCAGAGTGCCATAAATATTTCCAAAAATCCTGTTCAACACTCAAGGACCAAACATATAGACATCAGGCATCACTTTATAAGAGAGTTAATTGAAGACAAAACTATTTTGATTGAATATATATCTACTGAAAAACAGTTGGCTGATATTTTTACTAAACCTTTAGATCATAACAGATTTGAAACTCTTAGGAAATCCCTAGGAGTTTGCTCTCAAAACTGAAAATCAGGTTCTGTTTTGAGTTAATTTAGATGTAAAATTATCTACATATCTGTTCAACATGTTCTTGTGTGTTCTTGATACTGGAATCTTAATTTAGGAAGCTTGAGTTTATGCATATTGATAGAAATGTTTTATAATCAACTATCATTTTTGTCTTAAAAACTTTTGTGCATTGATGTTTATTGTGTGTTTGAAGCTTGGATTCTATAGGCTATCACCTTTATGAAAAGAAAAGTTTTGGAAATGGCTGCCATAGAGACTAGAGTGAAAGCCACTGTATTTCTTAAAAAAAAAAAAAAGAAGGTATATCCTTGGAATGAACTGTAAACTCAGGTTTTTTAAGGGTCAATGCCTTCTACAAAAAGAAAAGAAAAAGTGATTAGAAAAGGCTACCTATCTCTGATGTGCGAAAGCCACCAAAATGAAGTTGGGGTATGTCTATACTTTCCAAGTATGATTACACTAAAATAGCCTTTCATATGTATAAAGTGTAAAAGTCAAAAACTGTTTTTCACACACTACACAAACATTGGCTAATTAATATGCATATGAGCTCAATATCTTGAAGAAAATTTATAGTATGAGCAACCATAAAGAAATTTTGGTCATAGATATGAAATGTGTCACATCTGAATTAACCTTGATAGGTTCCTTAAGATCAGTTTTGTGAATAAGTACTTCTTGGATTGACTAACAGTTGATTATCTGGATGATTTTAGTTTAGTTAAAATCTTAGCTTTGTGTTTAGAAGTATGATTTTTTTCATGAAGAATAGTTCAAACTCTTTTTATAAATTTTTGCCTTATGAGTGTATTTCTGTTTGAGTGTGCATGTGCACCTTCTACGTCGCTAGAAGCGTGCTGCTAGCCTCTCCTCTATTTCATGCTTTGGCACCTGCCGTGGTAAGCGTCGCTGGATGCACGCTGGCAGCGAATTTTTTTCCTATAAAAGGGGGAAATCTGTTTCATTGTTTTTACCTCTGTTTTTTTTTACTCTCTCTGCTTTTCACCTCGCTCCTCGCGTCGTGGTCTTACTCTGCCTTCGTGCTTACCCTCCGTCACCTTGTCCACTGTTCAGGTAAATTTTTTTTACTGTCTTCATCTTGCTTCTCCATTCTCTGCTTCCTATTTCAGTGGTCTTCTCTTGTTCTTCTTAGCTAGGGTTTGGTAGATTATTCTGCTCTTAGGGTTTTATCGTGCATTGTTTGTTTCTATCTGTTTGTTCCTTCTCTTTCATTTTTTTAAATCTTCACCATGCCTCTCAAGAGAAAATCGAGGACTGATTCTCCTTCCACATCTTCTCCTCCTGTAAGGTCTTCTCCTGTTATCTCTTCTCCTCCAGTGAGAACCCCTTCCCCTTCTCATTCCTCTGAACCATTTCTTGGGAATGGTCTCTCTGATTTTAATGAGTTCTTCAAGCACCGGCCACTCCTTTTGGAACGGGCCATTAAGCTTGAGTCTTTTTCTGAATCTCCTCTCTACTCATTGTTTTCGGACAATGGTTGGAAAAAATTTGCTTTGATCAGTGGTTTTGCCTATCCGGACCTGGTTCGAGAATTTTATTCAAACCTCCACCATCTTCATCTTGCCAATCAAGGCTATGTCAAAGCCTATATCAGGGGTATCTCTTTCGACTTCTCGAAAGAGCTTATCTCCTCTCTTCTCGAACTGCCCCTTGTTGATTCTCCTTCCTTTAACTTTCTTGATTCTCATACTGATCCTCCGATGGAGTCTATTATTCCTTCTCTAATTGTTCCGGGTGCTCCTACTTCCATCAAAAACAAGCCCAACTACCTTCCTCATGGCTCTCTTCAAGATCTTCTCCGGATCTTAAATCTGTTTGTGTGTGCTTCTCTTGTTCCCTCAGATCACCATTCTGAGATTTCTCACTCGAGAGCAAGACTTCTTCATGCTCTCTAGAACAGAGACAGTGTTTGTATTCCCTCCATCATCTTTCATCAGATCGTTCAGTCTCGGAATTTAAAGTCCAAGACTGCTGCTCTTCCTTTTGGCATATTCATATCTTACCTGTGCATTCATCAGGGGGTACTCCCTGATCCTGTTGAAATGATCATTCATCCCAGACCTCCTATTGATTCCTCCACCCTGACCAGAAGTAAACGAGCCAATCCTTTTCGTTTGGTGTCTTCTGAACCCTCTTCTTCTCAGTCCTCTTTGTCCAGCTCTGATGCTGTGGCAATTATGGACAAACTGAATTCCATGCAAGCCTCCCAGGAGGCTTTCAATTCTGAAGTTAGGGCTCACATGCTCATGATGAGCATGTTCAAATTAGAGACCCAAGAGAAGCTGGAGAAACTGGCAAAGGATGTTGATTTTACCTGTGGTGAGGTACAAAGGGATGTTGCTGCTCAGCAACGATTGCAAAATGAAGCTGATCATTTTCTAGAAAGCATTCGGAAGACTCAGCTGGAGATGGATCACAAACTCTGTTGGCTGCACTCCAGGTCCCAAGACGCATACAAGCATTACTCAAGGACTTGGGAACCAAAACCACCTTCCAGAAAGGGGGAGTTTTTTGGATGATGCTGCTGGGGTTGATGTTTCTGTTGATAGTTCTGCTGGGTTGCTGCTTGTTATTTTTTTTTCTCTCTATGTGTTGTGTCTTTGTTATGTTTCTGAAAGTTGGCTTGTAGAGGAATTTTCTGTGGGTTTGTAAGGGGGAGTTTTAGGTTGGTTGGCTGGATGTGTATATACCTGTGTATATATCTGTTGGAACAATGTATATTTTTTTTGAATGAATGAAATTCTGGATTCTCATATCTGTTGGAACAATGTATTTTGAATGAATGAAATTCTGGATTCTCATATCTGTTGGAACAATGTATATCTTTTTTTGAATGAATGAAATTCTGGATTCTCCAAAATCACTGTGTCTCTCCTTATCAGTGTGGTTTTTAAAATTCTTAAATAAAAATCAATATTAACTGAGTTTGATATGAAACACTGTTTTAAGGTTGTTGTCAGGAATTTGCCAAGGGGGAGATTGTAAGTGTGAAAACTCAGACTCCTTTTTATGACAAATGTTTGACAAATTATGTCTTCTAATAAATCTTCAAGATGTGCAGATTAAATAATGAAAATTCAGTGAATTTAGTAAAGAAGAAGAAGACGATGCTGCCACACAGCTACCACGCCGCTGGTAGCTCAAGGAAATGGAAGATTTTCTAAATAGAGCATTTTCTTGTAAAGGCACTTGCGAAGATCAACGCCGCTGCCACTCTGCTGGCAGTGCATAAGTGAATCAGTGCTTTGAAAGAATGGTACGTGCACTAGCGTCGTAAGGCGACGCCGACACACCGCTGGTAGCACAGAGCGAGATTGAAGATTATATGATCAGTCGTGCACATGCCGCGTTCTCTCCCGCTAGCAGCTCGCTGGCAGCGCGCCCTTAACTGATTCAACTTGTTCTGAGCGGGACTTGAGTTCGCTTCCAGCCGTCTACCCCGATCGTTTCACGACGCCTCCAGCGCTCGACGCGATCTGAGTTTTCTCCTTTAAATAGACGTGCTGTAATTTTAGAAGTGACTTTTTTCTTTGGATCATTTTTTGATTTCAGATCTTGAGGTGTTTGAGATTCGATCATATCTTCTTTAGAGAGTCGGCGATCGAGTGAGGGGGAGATCTGAGATAGATCACCTGGAATTGAAGGTAGAGGATTCTTCTTCAATTCAGAACTTCATCTGATCGTGTGATCGCCTGGACTGGTGATCGGCTTTGATTGATGCGTAGGTGGATTCCTACTGCATTGGATCGTCTCAGTGGATTCTGAGGTGATTGTTGCGATCTGGATTGATCGTGTTCTGCAGCTTGTGGATTCAAGCTGTGTTGCAGTTCGTGGATTCGAACTGTGGATCACTGGTGAGTGATTGTTTGCGATCTGGACTGATCGTGTTCTGCAGCTTGTGGATTCAAGCTGTGTTGCAGTTCGTGGATTCGAACTGTGGATTGCTGTTGAGTGAGTTCAATTGTAAAGGTTAAGTGTGTGCTCCTTTGTAATTGTCTTTTCATTCAATAGTGGATTTTCGAAGGGTTAGTCGCCTCATATAGACTCGAGGTTTTTTCCTGGATCTAGATCCAGGTTTCCTCGTATAATTCTCTGTGTCTTGTTTCCGCATTGTTAAATTCTGAATTGTTTTAGATCGTGGACCTTTAGAGTAGTCCTCTACTCTTTCACAGCCTTAGCAACACACCTGAGCAGGATGTCATTATGTGATCTCTTGTACAAGTGTCCACCACTTAGCAGGAACTGACCAGCTAATCTCTGTATTGTCCTTTTTCTGTAGAAGTGGCATTTTCTGGAGAACTTCTATTGTTCAAGAAATTTTTGATGTCTTGAAACCATGGTGCTTCTTCTTCGGGTGCTCCCTCTAGAATGAGACAATAAGCCGGTTCATCTCGGACCTCAATTTCCAATGGTTTGATGTCTACCCCTTCGGGCATGCTAACCATTGAAGCCAATGTTGCTAAAGCTTCCGCGAACTAATTCTTGGCCCTTGGCATATAATTGAAGGAAATTCGAGTAAATTTTGTGCTTATTTCTTCCAAATACTGGTGATAGGGATCAATTTGTGATCCTTGGTTTTCCATTCACCAGTTGTTTGGAAGATGATAAGACTCGAATCTCCGTATACGTCAAGTTCCTCCACTTCATGATCTATGGCGGCTTGCAACCCCATTATACACGCTTCATACTCTGAAATATTATTGGTGCACTGGAATCTTAGCTTCATTGCGATTGGGATGTGGGACCCATCTGGCTTGACCAAAACTGCCCCTATTCCATTTCCGTTCATGTTGGCGGTCCCATCGAAGAACATCTGCCAAGAACTCTCACTTTCCTCCTCTTCAGTAAACAGAATTGCCGCATCAGGAAAGTTGGTTTTCAACGGTTGGTATTCTGGCAACGGATGTGCAGCCAGGTGATCAGCTATGGCTTGACCCTTGATCGCCTTCTGAGTGATGTATGTGAGATCAAATTCAGATAGTAGTAGTTGCCGTTTTGCCAGTTAATGCTGGTTTCTCAAATAAATATTTCACAGGGTCCATCCGGGATATCAATAGTGTGGAGTCACTAAGGAAGTAATGCCTTAGCCTCTGAGTTGCCCACACTAGCTGTAGACACCCCAAATTGCACTAAAATGAGAAAATAATAAAAACATTAATTGGAATTTAAAACAGGCCAAAATGCATGAAAATGAATAATTTAAGCCTTGCCCGTATTGTATCTACGGGCTAAGCGTGCCCGAATTTTATATACGGGCACGCAGCGCCCGTAATACATATACGGACACCTTTGGACCGTAAATCATTTACGGGCACATTAGACTCGTGCGAGTTCTGTTCTTCTCTCAATT